>CAWUFW010001363.1:1732500-2332500 GCA_963921515.1 Calotriton arnoldi | reverse complement strand
ACAAGAAAGTGCCCCGATATTGACTTAAGTATCCTCTTAATTACCCCAACCACTTGTTTTTTTTACCTTAAAACCTTTTCTTCGGGAATCCACGTCTACATTTCTTTGGAACATCATGGCAATTGCATTAAAAGGCGGGGGGAGGGGGCTCTGCAGTGCACTCTGCATCCCTCTCTCATTCGATCATGGGGTTGAGTATATCACAAAGACCGGACAGAAAGCACTTGGATGAATAGCCAGAAAAGTGGTGGGGTGGAGAGAGGGTTACCAGTGTTGCAAAGTACCCCTTTTTAAATGGTCACCCCCAGTTTTTCATTATTTATGGGGCTCACCTGCTGGTAATTGTGAATTCTACCACTGGGACACTAGCATTCAGTGCCAAGTGTGTGTTCTCTGACCCCTAAAACAAAGTCAAAATTAGATTGAGCAATATTTAGCATATTTCATTTCACTATAAAGCCATTTCACATAATGTAGAAACCACACTTATGGCATGTAAAATTAAATGTCATCTATACACTGAAGCACTAAATTGTGACCCTAAAAACATGACACACCTCCACTGAGGCCTGGACCCAGACAGCCTGCAAGCTCTCATGTTTGCAGACAGAAGTGTAAAAATAAACTCTTTAGCTGGCCTAAAGATTGTTTCAAAAAGCTAAATAAGTCACGCCTAAAATTACCTTATTGCCCAAAATGTAGGGTGCTTAGTACCTAAAAGTAATACATGCCTAAACTAATGTTAACATATATCTACAGTGAAACAATCACCAAAAATATATTTTCACTGTATTGGGTTGATCTGTTTCCGTAGTAAATAGTGGTAAAGCAGATACAATCAGTATTTCTGCATTATCTAGTAGGACACATCTACAGAAAAGTCCAATAACTTTTCCTAGCTGCAATAAGGGTCTGTTTCGCCCCGCTTAGTCCAACAGGGTTCATCAAGGTATCAATAAAATGTAAGCATGCACCACAGTGTAGATTTACAGTCCCTAAGATCACACATGCACTCCACATGGCACTTTAATAATTATCATATTTCCCAGGCTCAGTTCATAATCTGATTCCAGGTCTTTGCCTCCCCTACTCGGCCTAGTGAATTACTCTGCTCTCCAGCAGGAGGATCAAAGCCCCCCCCCCCCCAACAGAGCCATTAACAGCACTTGGCCCAGTTCCTGGGAAAGGAAGGCGTCAGGAGGAATTCTGTACCTTAGCTTGTCACACCGCACCTGGGTAGGACTCCCCAGGCCACCAGAAACAAAGGACTAGGGCCAGACGCCTGGGGCAACACAGGAGGGACTCATCTTTTCAGAGGCAATGGCCAAGTCCTAAGCTATCAAGCTTCCTCATTTTTAAAGTGATCTGAGTTTCATTGGTATACCGGTTCAAATAATGATCAAATCTTATTTCCAAAAGATTAAGGAGACATGTTACCCACAGTGTTTTGAAAGCAGTGCTAAGATATAAATCCCCGAGGTTTTTCTATTCATCACTATGCATCCTTTTACTCCTAATGTTTCATCTTTCTTTTCCTAGATGTTTCTATCCACTTCTAGCAGCCGAGATGGATACTCATGTACAAATGTATGCTGTAATCACAAAAACGACTCCCAACATTAGCCCTTGTCCATTTCCCACACCAGGCACACCGCACAGGCTGCACTGGAATCTCAGGTGGCAATGGGGGGCGAAAAGGATTTGAAAATAGCCAAAATCACAAACTTTTTGGGTGTGCAAAAATCTCCCAGGGCATTCTTGCCCTGGAACGCCCACTGCCCGAACCTTGGTGAAAGTTTAATCATGAAGAATAAAACACTATATTGGCGTAATATTACAAATAACAGAGTTATGAGGGCAAATTCACATTTTGTGAATTTCAAATGTGAATTTTGCACTTGTGAGTTAAACTTAAACCAAATGGTTTTGGAAACTGGGCCGCACAATAGCGGGATAAACACATACTTTTTTTTATTTTTTTTATTCACCATCAATCAAATACCTTTGTACAATACTATCCAAAGATAAGTATGTATACAGGGAAGCATTCTTAATCATCACAACGAAAAATAGAGGAACGCAATACATTATGGATAGCTTTCATAGTATGATAGCACGCAAACCATTACGTATGATCAATACGTTACCAAGAGGGCCCCAGATCGTTAAGTTGTCCTCAAATAGTTTCAGCTCTAGTTTTCCAATCATTTATAGGAGCCCAGATAAGATTCCCTAGTTTCCTTGCCTTCCATCCTTTCCTCTCATATAACCCTTTTTCCAGATTATGCATAGCTAGAAGCCGTGAAAGCCATTGTTGGGGGATAAACACATTCTACAATGGGTGGAGATTGCACCATCTTTGCCATTACATGAGTTGCTGATGTTAGTAGTTGTACAGGAACTAGAGACGTGGTGTTGACTCAACAAAAGTGTAAACTCTGATGTGTTGACCATGACTTTCCTACGTTCCTCCTTGTTCTTGTTATCACAAGAATGATTATTCTCGGAGCTTTCTTCAATGGCAGGTGTGACTTATTTCTGGAAATTCGAGAGTAATTCAGGTATACATCACTCCTGCTCATTGAGAAATCTTTGCAAATTGTGCCCTTTTAGGACATTTATAGGATGAAGGTGTGGACAGCCAGCTTTCCACTGTGCATCATCAATGTTTTAGCTTCACTGGATCCAAGTGAAAATTGTGCTTTATCTGTGTAATGATCTAAATTCTGTGATGAACTCCTTTGGTAATGCTCCGTGGAGGTCATCATGAAGAATATTATTTTTACAACATTAAATGTTTTTTATTTCCTACACCATTTTGCAGCATATTACTGCCAACTTATCATCCTCCATTTTCACATTTACTATATTCAATTGCAAGTCTCAGAGTTTGTGTGCTCTATAGAGGAGTCCACCGCCGGCGCTGCCAAATGCCGGAGTTAACCTGTGTAAACCTTACCTGCAGCGGCGGTCGGTGCAGGAAAGCGTGGTGGGCGAGGTGGGGGGAGGGGAGAGTCGACAGACGACGGAATAGCGAAATATAAATAAATAAATAAATCCCCGCCCACCACACTTACCTGCACCGACCGCCGCTTGTTATATGATCTTAATTCAACCTCGTGCCCCTTTCTTCCATTAACCTACACTTCCTCTCTCTTTATTTCACTCTTTCTCTCTTTTCACAGTTTTCCTTTCTTTTGATTCATTTCCGCTGAGAATTGCTACCGAACTCAGGGCAAGCACGTCGCACTTTAACCTCTGTGGGCACTGACAATCTGTTTTATCATCTGTTTTATCATCGGGAGAACATTGTCTCTTGCATCGTTGTCCCTGGCCCCTGCACGCAGCACTTTTATCCAGCCCCCAAGCACCACGGACTACAACGACCACAGCGTATTGCGGCAGGAGCTGCACGCGAGTCGTAGAACTCGCGCCAGGAGGCGCATAAGGTGGGGCTGATCGACCGCACATGCGGGATCCGCTGAAAATTGCTACCGAACTCAGGGCAAGCACGTCGCACTTTAACCTCTGTGGGCACTGACAATCTGTTTTATCATCTGTTTTATCATCGGGAGAACATTGTCTCTTGCATCGTTGTCCCTGGCCCCTGCACGCAGCACTTTTATCCCGCCCCCAAGCACCACGGACTACAACGACCACAGCGCGTTGCGGCATGAGCCGCACGCGTCGTAGAACTCGCGCCAGGAGGCGCATAAGGTGGGGCTGATCGACCGCACATGCGGGATCCGCTGAGAATTGCTACCGAACTCAGGGCAAGCACGTCGCACTAACATCTGTGGGCACTGACAATCTGTTTTATCATCTGTTTTATCATCGGAGAACATTGTCTCTTGCATCGTTGTCCCTGGCCCCTGCACGCAGCACTTTTATCCCGCCCCCAAGCACCACGGACTACAACGACCAGCGCGTTGCGGCAGGAGCCGCACGCGTCGTAGAACTCGCGCCAGGAGGCGCATAAAGTGAGCCTAACCTACCGCGACGCATGACGCACGCGGGCTAAGCCCGGGCCAAGGGCGGGCCAGTCTGAGCCAGTCAGAGACTGGAGGAGGCTGGGCTGGGCCAGGTCTCTTGGACCCTTTTTGTAGTGTATTGTGTTGGCAAAACCATTGGTACTAATATTGTTGTCCTTGCTATATGCTAGTACTAACGACCCTGTTTGTCTCTTGGGTAGTTAAGGTTGAGTGGCTATATTTGATATTGAAATAGATGCAGGCCAAATAGATTTGGCCTACAGCGGGGTTGTTAAAAGGTAGGAGGGGCTTACATTATACAATAGATTGATAGATATAGGCACGTTTGGGGCACTGTTTAGTAAAGGGTGTGTTTCCTTCTTTGTTGTAAGCGTAGGTAATATTTAAAATGGGTAAGAGAAAATTGCAAAGCATTAATTCTGGGCAACGAGGTAGCAAATCCAAACATGCAAATATGACCCTCCTGAATTATCTTACAGGAGCGGTTGGAGCCCTGGACAAGCAAATAACCACGGTAGAGGAGTCCATGAATAAGGACCCACAGGGTTCCTTAATAACTAATAAGGCCATTGTGTTATACCAAACGGAGACAGGGGAATCAGGATCTACAATTAATACAGATGCGGAATGTCTAAATGGTTGTATTCAGGCTATTAGTGATGAGATTTCTACTAGCGACCAAGATACAGAGCCGCTCCCTCCAACTAAAAGATACTGTAAGCCTAAGTCCAAGGATACCCTTGGAAACTTGCCGCCTTTAATACATCAGGCTTCTTTTGAGCCTGATATTATGAAATCTTTAGTTATCAACAAACAGGGAAAAGGTACCCTGTTAAATCATAAAGTTAAAGGAGCGGCAAGAAGAAGCAAAAGTAAGGCTAATGGTCCCCCAACTTCTGAAATAAATAAAATATTAAGTCTATTAACCGACTCAATTAAATATATTAAACAATCTATCGGGGCCATGGAAACAAGATTAGCTAAGATAGAATTGGGCCTAGAAATAATAGTTGAGAATCAAAATAGGTGTCTCACAACGGAAGGTAAAATTAACCAAAATGTAGATGGTAGTGCTGGCGAAGTATCTAAATCCCATAGCCAGATCGCTTTGGTTAACTCTGTGTCTTCCGGTAATCAGAGGAATAGCGGTGATAAGATAAACACAGTTGTAGGCTCTAGGAAGCCTAATGAAACCCCGTCTATCAGTGGTTTAACTAATGGGCCAGAATCTACTGAGAAAGGAAATGGTAAGGTCGAAATACAACAGGGTGGTAAGCAATTAAGGGAAGCGTGTTCTAATGTAGGATCATCTAATATTAAAACATATGAACATCCACCAAAAAATCATATTTTAAATTTACCTCCTGCTGCGTTACCATACACAATTGTGTTGGCAAACGTTCCCACATCTTTAGAGGGGGGAAAGGAAACGTGGTATTCCTTGAGGAACAGGGCACTTCATGGCCTGGGGATTAGAACAGGGTTAACAACGGAGATGTTCTCAGCCTTTAAGATGGTAAGACGTGTCCCGTGGGTGGGAACGACTAGGAAATCCTTTCTAGGGGACTGTGTTGTCCTCTCATTAGGGATTCCATCTTTGGTTCATGAAATTTTTTGCCCAATAGGCGATAATAACAAGAACATGGAAGCAGGAATAAAGGTTTTGCCCCTGAGCTATTTTTACCAGCCAAGTTCTTCCAATTGGCATATGGGTATGTATTCCCCCATACAACCCAGTAATAAGTCGATTTACAATGTAGAGGTAACAAATAGATTTAGGCCACTTCAGTCCTTAGACGAGAATGATTGACTCTTTGATAGTAGTGACAATCATATCTGTGTAGATAATGGTGTAGATCGAAATCGTAGGGAGAATATGCTAATGATTAATGTTGGGGAACATAATTCCGTTCAAAGAGAGATAACGGATACTAGGGATGAAATGGTAGAACCATTGATTGTAGAAATTGGTGATGTATGTATAACTAATGCAACAGATGGGGTTGAAATGATTGGACAGGTTCAGAATGATCATGTTGCCGACACTCTAAATGCATCTGTATCAGGGAGAATTAGGGTTCTTTTTTGGAATATTGCCGGTTTACAATCGAAAGTAAATAACTCTATTTGGACTGATTTTATATATAGTTTTGATATTTTATGCTTCCAGGAGACATGGTTATTGGATAAAGTAAATATAGATGGCTATAAGGCCTTTCATACACCAGCAGTACAGTCAGTATATGGAAGACATAAAGGTGGGATTTGTGTATATATATCGAATTTGATAGAGGTGGTGGTAGCCGAGCGCTTTATAAATGTCTTGGTATGGTATGGTATGAAATGATAAAAACAACAATATATTACCAAATTTTGGCCATTCACCTGAATTTAGATGTAGTAGTGTGCGTAGTTAATTTCTATAATAATATTGAAAAGGGACATATGGGTGATATTATAAACTCACTTAGTGATGAATTAAGTAAAATAAGGGTCCCAAATGGTACCGATATGATTACTCTTTGGGGTGGTGATTTTAATGCTAGTATTTGTTCTCATGCTGAATTTGGGTTGTGTGGTGTAGATGAGGAAGAAAAGGATCCTATATTGCATTTTGTGCACTCCGAGAGGGGGGAGAAGTTTAATGATTTAATGGCCTTACACGATCTGGGTTTTGCAAATATGCTGTGCTCTCCGGCTGTTGATTTTACCCATACGTTTATTGGCAGAGGATTTGAATCTTTAATAGATTTTATAATTGTCCCCAACCGTTATGCAACATGGGTTGACAATTTCAAGATCCATTCTAACATTCTGAGTGACCACTTGCCCCTGAGCATTAATTTAGTCATCCCCAAACAAGTTGTTCAACCTAATAATAATATTTTGGCATGGACGTGAAATATTGCCTTAGTTCGCCAAAATGGCTACTCCCTACGATGGGGCAAGATAAACCCAGAGGAGATCAATAAACGGATCGTTGTTAATGCCTATGATCAAATAGTAGCGTGCCTACAAGACAGTACAGATCATGACGACACTGAGGGCTTTTTCTCTTATTACGTTAGAGATTCAAAATTCTCTAAGAGCACAAAATAAGGCATCCCTGGTTAAGATTAATGGTTGGTTTGATTCAAAGTGTACCAAAGCTTATACTCAGTTGAAAGATGCTCTCCATAAGACAGAGAGAAACCAAGACGAGATTAAACAATATAGGAAGGTGTATAATCTGGCCAGAAAAATAGAAAAAAGAATTGAAAGACCAGGCATGGGATACGCTTTATGAAGCATCACTGAGGAAGGATTGCACTTCATTTTGACAGGCAGTTAATGCCCCATTCCTTTCCAATAATGATGGAGCCAAGATCGAGGTTGCAATTGATGAAAAAGTATGGATTGACTTTTTTTCGAATGTATATAGTATCAAGGGGAATGAAGAATCTCCTACTGACATTAAATTATTAGAACAGGGAGACATGGTAGGATTTATGCCTATTGAGCTGCATATTACATTGGATGAAGTAATAGCGGCAATTAATGCTAGTAAAGGAGGTAAAGCCCCGGGACCAGATGGTGTGCCGATGGACTTATTTAAGTCCACCCCACCATTATGGTCCCCTCTGTTGACTCGGGTGTTAGAGGCCTGTTGTGCGAAGGGTTTTATAAAGTCCTGGTCTGAATCGGTGATTATACCGATTTTAAAAAAAGGGAAACGTGACATTCCTGCCTGCTACCGACCTATCTCCCTTTTAGATTCTTTAGTAAAGGTAGCGGGTAGGATTGTTTTGAATAGATTACAAACATGGGCTGAGGACAATAATATTTTAAGCAAGGTACAATATGGTTTTAGACAAGGGCTAGGGACAAATGAGCAGGTTTTAAATTTTACTATTTTAATGGGAAAGTACACTCAAGCTAAGGAGGGGAAATTATATGTGGCATTCGTGGACCTTTCGGCCGCATTCGATTGCGTCATACATAATAGGCTCTGGGAAATCCTTTTGGATTTAAAGGTTGACCCACTACTAGTGCAATTTTTGAGACAACTGTACGTTGGGGCTTCTGCTAAGGTGAGGCATGGATTAAAGGGCGAATGCACTGCGCCATTCCCCGTGGAGAGGGGAGTGAGGCAGGGTTGTGTCCTGGCCCCGTTCTTGTTCTCCTTATATACCAATGCTTTAGAGGAAGAACTGGTGGCCAGGACAAGAGATCCACCACAGTATAATAACAAGCCTATTGTGTCCCTGCTCTATGCGGATGACGCAGTGCTTATGGCCAGAACCCAGATGGGCCTACAGAGTGCCCTTGCAGCATATATTAGATTCATGGATTGCCGGGGTTAAAACTTAATGTTAAGAAAACTTTTGTAATGACATGTGGGAAGGGGAGAAATAAATGCAAAAGCTTGCCAATGGGGAACGACAGGATAGATGCAACTAATACATTTTCCTATTTGGGCATCTTATTGGAACATACTGGCTCCTGGAACCCGGCAGTTAAGAGCAGGACCCTCCTTTTCAAGAGGTCAATTGGGGCTGTGGTAAATTTTGCAAAACAATTGGGCAAAAGGCCTCCGGGGATCCTTCTCAAAATTTACCAAGCGAAATGTATGAGTATCGCGATGTATGGGGCAGGAATTTGGGGTTACCATGATGTATCCTCAATACAAATTGTGGAAAATTTATTTTTAAGGTTTATTTTAGCAGTTCCACAGAGTTCTTCAGTTTTTAATTGCCACAACGAATTGGGGGTCCCTTACATTTCCGACCTGATAAAAATGCAACCTTTATTATTATGGCATAGAGTCTGGACGTCTACTACTACAGGGTTAAATAGAGAAATCATTAGAGGTGATATGTGTCTATGTCACGCAAATAAGATTACCTGGCTGAACTACATTAGAAGATTTTTAATTGATTTGGACAGACTTGATTTTTATACTCATCCTGAAACTATGAGTTCTATTTCTAGGAAGGACTTTAAATTGCTATGTCTATCGCATTTGGAGTCTTTAAGAGCTGCAATGGAAATGAAGAAATGTACTGTGATTCAGCATCAGTTAACCCTGGTAACTCCCACCATACAACCATATTTGGTTTGGTGCATAGGAGGGTATGACAGGTATGTCCTTACCAGATTTAGGTTTGATAGTTTCCATCGGTTAGTTAGCTTTCCCACAGTAAATGATTGGTCTAGAGATTTATGTCAATGCCCATGCGATAAGATGTCTACCCAATCAACAATACATGTGATTTTATTCTGCAAATTTTATTTATCTGAAAGATCAAGATGGATTTTGCCAGTGTTGAAGAGAGGGGGTGGAGGCAATGCCGCCCTTCCTTTTATATTTGCAATTGTTGGAAAATGCTTATTGTGTGGGCGTAATGGCTGGATTCTTGAAAGGTATATTGAGAAAAAGGAAAAGCATAACTGGTTAAATCATGGTATGAAGCTGGTTACTGTATATAATTTTAGTATTTCCTCCTGATGATTATTAAAATTAATTGATGGGAACTGTTAGGATTGAGACTTTTGTATAGATGGAATTGTATGTATTTTTAATTTTGTAAGTTTTTAACATGTTACTTTTATGATTTTTAATGTTAAAACTCGAATAAAGTATATTGGAATTTGATTTGAATTTGATTCATTTCTCCCTTTTCTGCCTTTCTTGCTCTAAGTGATAGCCTGATGATGAAAAATAAACCAGGCACAAATTAAGTACAGCTATTGTTCGAAAAAATATTTCCTCTGTGTAAATGTTAGATTTGGGGGTCTCTAGTTGGCAATGGTATACACCTTTGACCAAATAGGGACCCTTGCTTCTAAGTCAGGGAAAGGGGATTACACTCCTGGATAACCCCTGCTCACCCCCTTGGTAGCTTGGCACGAGCAGACAGGCTTATCTCAGAGGCAGTGTGTTAAGCATTTGTGAACACATACAGTAATACAGTGAAAACACTACAGATGGACACCACACAGGTTTTTATAAAAATAAGTATTCTTTATATAGACTTAACACAAGACCACAAACGACAAAAATACACATTACTGTACTCAAAATAGACTTAAAGATGGTAGAAGTAACTTAGTTCAAGATGATAAATGTGACACGTTTCTCACAAAAGTACCTTGGATGCGTACCGCAAAACAAACAAGGGGTCCGCAGGGAGGGCGATGCGGCAAGCAGGCGCCTCGATGCGGTGCGACGATCCGGTGTGATGCGATGAGAGTGCGCCCTTGATGAGATGCGACGATGTGAAGATGATGCGTGCACGCCCGACGGCCATGCGGCGAACTCTGTACCTTTGGCACCGCGACAGGCCCTGCGACATGCCTCTCCGGTGATGCGACAGCAGGCAGATGCGATGGCGACACGCTTCTCCGGTGATGCGACGGCGACCCTTGCGGTGGCGACATGCTTCCCTGGTGATGCGACGGCAGGCAGTTGCGACGAAGACATGCTTCTCCGGTCATGCGACGGCAGGCAGCTGCGACGGAGACACGCTTCTCTGGTGATGCGGTGGCGGCCTCTGCGGCGGCGACACGCTTCTCTGGCGATGCGACGCCAGCAGCTGTGACAGCGACACGCTTCTTCTCGTTGAGTTGCGCTTCCAGCTCCCAGCGACACGCAGGCTTCTGCAGACAGAAACCCCAGCAAGGGGATTCAGGAGGGAGCTGGTGGTGAAGTCTTGTAGCCCTGAGATTTCAGCAGGAGGCAAGCTCTAGTTCAAGCCCTTGGAGAAATATTCTGCAAGATGATGAAAGTTCTTTGAAAGTTCCTTCTCCTTTCCTTGGCAATGAAGACCACTGCAGGCCAACCCAGCAAACAGCACACTGGCAGAGGGGCAGTCCAAACTCCTGCAGCTTCCTTGGTTCTTCTCCTTGGCAAAGGTTCGTCTTGTTGTTCCAGAAGTGATCTAAAGTCTTGGGGTCTGGGCCCCACTATTTATGCCAGTAAATCCTTTGTCCTCTGAAGGCAGAGGGTCCTGTACCTAGTCCAAACCAGTTCTGGGTGCATTCTGCCAGTGCACACCTTCTTCCTTTGTCAGTGTGGGCCAGGGCCATCAGACGCACCACAGGAGGTGGAGCCAGCATTGTGAAAGGCAGGCACAGCTCTATTCAGGCCCAGGTGCTACTCCTCCCATCACTCCCAATGCAGGTAGGTCTATTCAGCCTAGTGCTGATTCACCCGGTCTCCTGGAATCCCCCAGCCCCTGTCACTCACAGAACCAGACATACAATACACAAGCTAGCAGAGGCAGGCAGGATGGTTAGGCAAGAAAATACCTACTTTCTAAAAGTGGTATTTTCAAACACAGAATGTTAAAACCAACTTCACTAAAAGATGTATTTTATCATTCTGAGTTCAGGCATACTAAATTCGTTTTTCTACCATGTTCCCTGGGTCAGTTAGGATTATAAGATGTTATAATCAAGCTGCCCATTCTGGCCTATGGGGACAGGTAGCCTTGCAATAGTGAAAAACGAAATTGGCTGTAATTCACTATCAGGACATGCTACACACATCAGGGCATGTCCTACCTTTTACATACAATGCACCCTGCCCTTGGGCCTACCTTAGGGGTGACTGATATGTAGCAAAGGAAAGGTTTAGGGACTGGCAAGTGGGTGCACTTGCCAAGTCGACATGGCAGTCACAGACTGCACACAGGCTCTGCAATGGCAGGCCTGAGACACACTTTACAAGCTGCTTCTGTGGGTGGCACAATCAGTGCTGCAAGCCCACTAGCAGTATTTGATTTACAGGCCCTGGGCACGCATGGTGCACTATACTAGGGTCTGGCAAGTAAATCAAATAATCCAATCATGGAGTCACTAATTCAGTATACAATTTACAAAAGAGAGCATATGCACTTTAGCACTGATCAGCAGTGAAAAAGTGCCCAAAGTCATAAAACCACCAACAGGTCAGAAAAAATACAGGAGGAAGGCAAAAAGTTCAGGGATGACCCTGCAAAAAGGGCCAAGTTCAACACAACCCCCTTCCAGCCAAAACGCAGGGTAGACCAATCACTACCTTGATGGGATTCCCTGCTTTGGGCGATAGAACATGGACCCTGGCCCGCAACTGCAGGGGCATACTCCAGGTCGACGCCAATCTGAACCTATTTGGGTCCCTCTGTCCATACTCTCAGGGCCCACCAAGCTAACCCCTGGGGAACCCTTCTCCTCACCTGTGGACACCATCTGTGCAGCACCTAACCTTATCTTGCTCACAGGTGTGTCCCAACAGACAGACAGCAAGCCACAGTGGCCACTGACAGTGGTCAGTGATGAGACCCAGGCCTTATGTCTCTCATGGCTCTCAAACCTCTGTGGCGTCAGAGAGCGGGGGGCAGTAGCCCCAGGTGCTTGGCACCCTTTGTCCACTCTCCCTCCTGTCAGGTCAGGTATGACAACAGTAAACATAAGAGACAACAGCACCCAAGATGCAGGAATATTCATCTCAGTGATACAATGATGTTTCTACATTTCTTACACCTAACAATGATTTTTTGCCGGTTAGTAGCAAATATTCCTTCTGAGCTGGTTTTCTGGATCGCTAGCTATTGCAGAACGTTATACACTCTGGATTTGTTCTGTGATTGGCGGTTTCTTCTTTCATTGCAGTAATCAATATACACAAACCCTTCCACAAATTAAAAAATAAAGCTCAAACAATTAGTTCAACTGGCTGTCAAGTATCGATGCAAATGCGCTCTGTGTGGTCCGCACACAGCCACGTGGGTATTCATTTTAGCACAAAGTTGCTCTGCCCTGCTATTGTTGTCATTAAGTGAACATTCTAAGTAGGACTACATTCTAGCGAGTTCGAACAGCATACTTATGCCCTCTCTGGTCGCCTTCATTAGCACACAAAAATGGAAGGGAGACCCACGCCAATGGTGCCAGGTCTAACAGTGATCTAGGAGGTCAAAAACAGTTGCCCCTGGTACTTGATTACCTCTTTGAGGATTTCAGCCTTCTCCTCTGAAAATGTGAGTTCGTGCCCTCTAGAGACTGCGTGTCGCTGGGAGCTGGAAGTGCGACGCAACGAGGAAGAAGCGTGTCGCCGCCGCAGCTGTTACCATCGCATCGCCGAAGAAGCGTGTCGCCGCTGCACCTGATTGCCGACGCATCACCAACGAAGCGTGTCGCCACACTGGAGAAGCGTGTCGCCGCCGCAGAGGTTGCCGTCACATCACCGGAAAAGCGTGTCGCAGGGCCTGTCGCGGCTCAAGAGTCCACCGAGTTCGCCGCACGGCTGTCGGGCGTGCACTCATCGCATCCAAGTTGTCGCATCGCATCAAAGACGCCATTTTGTCGCATCGCACCGGATCGTCGCATCGCAGCGAGGCGCCATCTTGTCGCATCGTAACCGGAACGCAGTAAGAAACCGGCGCATCACCTCCTCTCCGGTAAGGAACCGACGCATCACCTCCCCTGTGCTGCAGTAAGGAACCGATGCATCACCTCCCCCGAAGCAAGGAACCGACGCATCACCTTCCCTGCGACCCTTTTGTTTATGTTGCGTTACGCATCCAAGGTACTTTGAGAGTAAAGTGTTGCATTTACCATCTACATTGAACTAAGCTATTTCAACCATTTGAAAGTCATATTTTTGAGTATTTGTATTGTGGATTTTTGTTGTTTGGTCTTGTGTTAAATCTAGATAAAGATTACTTATTTTTCTAAACTGGTGTGGTGTCCATTTGTAGTGTTTTCACTGTATTACTGTATGTGTTCACAAATGCTTTACACACTGCCTCTGAGATGAGCCTGCCTGCTCGTGCCAAGCTACCAAGGGGGTGAGCAGGGGTTATTTTAGGAGTGTAGCCCCCTTACCCTGAATAGAAGCAAGGGCCCCTACTTGGTCAAAGGTACCTACCTCTGCCAACTAGAGACCCCCATTTCTAACATTGGTGGTTAGCAGTGAGGATTCTGGACTTGCATTTGTGACTCATATACAGTGATTGGTGTACACTACTAGTGAGTGCAGACCATAATGCTACCACATACATTTTGGTAGAATTTTTTTTCCTTGGGACTTCTATCTTTGCTAAAAACTGCCAATCCTTGTTGCCATGAGCAAAGCAGCATCCAACGCATCTATGGATCTACAATTTGAAGAAGAGAGGATTGATACCTACACTGTGCCACAGCTTAAAACCCTCTGTAAAAGATTTAAAGTCTCTGTGAAAGGCCTCACCAAGAAGTAGGAGTTCCAAAAGGCGCTGAGGGCCTGGTTGGAAGCTAGAAATGCTACTGAGCATCCCGAAGAGCCTAGGGAGGAGGCAGAGAATACAGATGGGCAGCTAGATGGGCCATTGGGCCTGACTGGGGAGAAAGTACCTTCCAGGGCAGGCAGCATTGTTTCTTCAAAGGGCCTGTCCCCAGGAGAGCTGGAGGACAGGGAAAGGGATAGAATGCATAAGATGGAGCTAGCCAAGCTCAAACTGGGTGGTCAGATGGAATTAGAAAGCAAGAAGTTTGCCTTGGAAGAAAAGAGAATGCATTTAGAGCATGAGAGAATGTTGAGGGAGTTGGAATTGAAAGCCAAGAGCTTACTCCCTCTGGTGGCAGCACACCATCCGTGCCTGTAGAAGCAAGAGTATTCATCCCCAAAGATGTAATTAAGGAGTTCCACATGCATGAAGATATTGGGCAATGGTTTAAGGCCTATGAAGTGGCCATGACCTCCCACCGGGTCCCTGAGAAGGATTGGGGAGCGGGGTTGTGGGGGCGGTTTCTCAGTGATGGGTGGGACACCTTGTTAGACTTGCCCTCTGAGGACCAGAATTCCTATGTGCACATGAAGGAAGCCTTAATGACCAGGTATGGTTTGACCCCAGAGCTTTAAAGACAAAGGTTTAGAAATTGTAAGAAACTGGAGTCAGGTACTTGGGTGGAATATGTGTCTTGTTTATTGCACAGCATTGGATGGTTGGGTGAAGGGTAGCAAAGTGAATGATTTTGAGGCGCTCTATGATTTGATTGCATGGGAGCACTTGTCCAGTAATTGTTTTCCAGAGCTACGCCAGCACCTGATTGATAGCAAGCTGACTAACCCTAGGAAGCTTGCTGAGGAGGTGGACCGCTGGGTTAGTACCCGGGTCCACAAGGGTCATGTGGGAGACTTCGTCAAAGGTGGGCAGGGTCCCCAGCAGAAGAGTGGGGGGGGACAAGGGTAAACAGAGGGAGTTCCAGAAAGGGCCCCAAAGTAATCCCCAAGGGAACCAAGGGAAGGGTTCCCAGCCTCCCCCTGAGAAGAAGTCAGGGGCCCGACACATAAGCCTGTTCAAAAGGGGCCCAGGAAATGTTATAATTGTGGTCAGGTGGGCCACTGCTTCTGGGATCCTAAGTGTCCCATGAAAGCGAATGCAGCACCCACTGGTGCACCGCCCCGGCAGATGGCTAGTGTAGCCCTGGGGGAGGAGTTGGGTGCCCGAGGTGGTTGGTGTCCCGCAGAGATGTCCCTGGTCTCTTTAGGAGACAGTGAGATGGTCCCTAGAACCCAGCTGCCTGATAACACTAAGAAATACAGGCAGTGGGTGACCATCAATGGCCAAAGGGTGGAGGCTCTGAGAGACACCGGAGCCAGTGTGACAGCTGTCAGTTGTCGGCTGGTGTCTGAAGAGCAGATGATCCCCCATGCATTTTACCCTGTAGTTGCCGCTGACAACTCAGAGAGCCACTGCAAGGTGGCCCAGGTTCCCTTTGAGTGGGGGGGGGGTTTCAGGTACCTTTCAAGTAGCTGTGAGGCCAGCCATGCCTGTTGACTGTCTGCTAGGCAATGATTTGGAAAGCTCCCCTTGGGCTAAGGTGGAGCGAAGGGCTCATCTGGAGATGTTGGGTCTGCCTGAGTGGGCGTGTGTGACCACTTGGTCAATGGCAGCCAGTAAGGGTGTTCAAGAGGACCTGGAGCCTGAAAGAGTGGCCCAGGTGCGTGCCTTAAAGAGAAGAGGCAGGGGGCATGGGAAACCGGCCCCCGAGGTTCCCACGGTCCAGAAGGAGGCAGACCTTGAGGGGGATGCCCTGGAACCTACAGGGGAGCAAGTAGCTGAACTGGGGGACCTGCCTGAGCTGACCCATTGGCAGCAGGAAGGAGGACCCACCAGGGAAGAGTTCTGCGAGGAGCAGAAGAAGTGCCCTTCTCTTGTGGGTTTGCGGCAATATGCCACAAACCAGGTAGCAGGTGATCAGTCTGGATCACATTGGATCTACTGGGAGAATGGTCTCCTGTATAGCGAGCCTAAGGTTGCTGAGCCTGGGTCAGCCCGTGTGCTGGTGGTACCCCAGCGCTTCAGAGCCTTCCTACTGGGTCTGGATCATGATGTGCCTTTGGCAGGACATTTGGGGCAAGACAAGACCCTTGAAAGGCTTGTCACCCATTTTTATTGGCCCCAAATGCGCAAGAGTTCTGATACTCATTGCAGGACCTGTCAGACTTGCCAGGCAAGTGGTAAGAGTGGGAGGAAGCAAAAGGCTCCTCTCCAACCGTTCCCTGTGGTCAGCACCCCCTTTGAAAGGGTAGGCATTGACATTGTGGGGCCTCTGGATCCCAAGACAGCCATGGGCAACAGGTTCATCCTGGTCTTGGTGGACCATGACCCCCGGTACCCAGAAGACATCCCTCTCCGGACTGTGACGGCCCCCGTGGTGGGTCATGCGTTGATGGGGATTTTCTCCCGTGTGGGGTTCCCCAGAGAGGTGGTGTCAGACCGTGGTACCAACTTCATATCTAAGTATATGAAGTCCCTGTGTCAGGAGTGTGGTGTAACCTACAAGTTCACCACTCCTTACCACCCCCAAGGTAATGGGCTGGTTGAGAAATTCAACCGGACCCTAAAAGGCATGATTATGGGTCTTGAGGAACCCATGAGGTGTAAGTGGGATGTCCTCTTGCCATGCCTTCTGTTTGCTTACAGAGAGGTGCCACAGAAGTCCTTAGGGTTCAGTCCCTTTGAACTGCTGTATGGTCACCCTGTAAGAGGACCTCTGAGTTTGGTAAAGGAAGGCTGGGAGAAAGCTCCCAGTAAACCTCCCCAGGATGTATATAGCTACATGCTGGCCTTCAGAAACCAAACTAGGCATTTCAGACAACTCGCTCAGGCTAATCTGGAAGCCAGCCAGGAGGAGATGAAACGGTGGTATGATCAGAATGCCACTCTGATCGAGTTTCAGCCTGGACAGAAAGTGTGGGTCATGGCCCCCGTGGAGCCTTGTGCGCTCCAGGATAAGTGGACCGGACCATTTGAGGTGGAAGAGCGCAAGAGTGATGTCACCTACTTGGTGGACTTGCAGTCTCCTAGGAACCCTTTGCGGGTCCTGCATATAAACCACCTGAAGCCCCACTTGGAGAGGTCCGAAGTGGGCATGCTCCTAGCGACAGATGATGGAATGGAGGAGGAGACTGAGCCTCCTCCTGACCTCCTGTCTGCAAAAGAGCAAGATGGGTCTGTGGATGGTGTATACCTCTCTTCCACCCTGACCCCTGAGCAGCAGGATGACTGTCGCCAACTGTTGGGACAGTTTCCTGATCTGTTCTCCCTGACTCCCAGTGTCACTGAGTGATGTGTCCATGATGTAGACACTGGGGACAGTCCTCCTGTAAAACACAAAACTTACAGAGTGACTGACAGGGTGAGAGCTTGCATCAAGGAGGAGGTCTCCAAGATGTTTGCATTAGGGGTGATTGAGTCCGCTAACAGCCCTTGGGCCAGCCCAGTGGTTTTGGTCCGAAAGGCTGCCGCGCCTGGTGCCACACCCGAACTCCGGTTCTGTGTGGACTACCGAGGACTCAATTCAGTCACCAGGACTGACGCGCACCCCATCCCCAGAGCTGATGAGCTCATTGATCGGTTAGGGGCTGCCCGGTACCTCGGTACGTTTGACTTAACGTCTGGGTACTGGCAGATCGCCTTAACTGACGGGGCAAAAGAGAGGTCAGCATTCTCCACACCAGATGGGCACTACCAATTCCGGGTTATGCCCTTTGGGATGAAGAATGCCCCTGCCACCTTTCAGAGGTTGGTCAACCAGGTGTTGGCTGGACTGGAAGATTTCAGTGCCGCCTACCTGGATGACATCGCAGTGTTCAGCGCCAGTTGGGAAGAACATCTGCGCCACCTCTGGGAAGTGTTGATGGCCCTGCGGAGGGCAGGCCACACGATCAAGGCGAGTAAGTGCCAGATCGGGCAGGGTTTCCTTTGTGTACTTGGGACGCCAGGTTGGGAGCGGCCAGGTGGCGCCCCTACAGCCCAAGATTGATACAATCCTGGCTTGGGAACCCCCCCAAGACCCAGACAGAGGTGAGAGCCTTTTTAGGACTCACAGGGTACTACAGGAGGTTTGTCAAGGGGTATGGCAGCATTGTTGCCCCCTTGACAGCTGACTTCCAGGAAGCAGCCCAAGAGAGTGAACTGGACTGACACCTGTCAGAAGGCTTTTGATGCCCTGAAGACTGCATGTGCATGGCGCCCGTGCTTCAGGCGCCCAACTTCTCAAAGGAATTCATTGTGCAGACAGACGCTTCAGAGCATGGTGTGGGGGCTGTACTTTCACAGATGAATGAGGAGGGCCTAGACCAACCTGTAGCCTTCATTAGTAGGAGGTTACTTCCACGGGAACAGAGGTGGAGTGCAATTGAGCGTGAGGCATTTGCTGTGGTCTGGGCACTGAATAAGTTGAGACCATACTTGTTTGGGACTCACTTCCGGGTTCAGACAGACCACAGGCCCCTCAGATGGTTGATACAGATGAGGGGTGAGAATCCAAAGCTGTTGAGGTGGTCCATTTCCCTAAAGGGGATGGACTTCACGGTGGAACACCGCCCCAGTACAGAACACGCCAATGCTGATGGTCTGTCCAGATTTTTCCGCGATAGTGAAGAGAACTCCCAAGAGGTTAGGTAGCTCTCCCCACATTTCAGCTGGAGGGGACACGTGTTAGACCTGGCACCATTGGCGTGGGTCTCCCTTCCATTTTTTCACTGTGCCTCCTCTGTTTTTGCTGGTCTAGATGCTTTGGGCACTTTGCCACTGCTGTTCAGTACCAAAGTGCAAGTGCTCCCTATTGTAAATTGTTGTAATGGATTAGTGACTCCATGATTGGCTTATTTGATTTACTTGTCAGACCCTAGTACAGTGCACCATTAGTGCCCAGGGCCTGTAAATCAAATGCTGCTGGTGGGCTTGCAGCACCTATTGTGCCAACCACAGAAGCAGCTTATAAAATATGGCTCAGGCCTGCCATTGCAGAGCCTGTGTGCAGTCTGGACTGCCATGTCGACTTGGCAAGTGTACACACTTGCCAGTCCCTTAACCTTCCCTTTTCTGCATGTTAGTCACCCCTAAGGTAGGCCCAAAGTACCCCTGTGGGCAGGGTGCACTGTATGTGAAAGGTAGGACATACCCAGGTGTGTGTGGCATGTCCTGGTAGTGAATTACAGCCAATTTCGTTTTTCACTATTGCAAGGCGATCTGTTCCCATAGGCCAGAATGGACAGTCTGATTATAACATCTTATAATCCTAACTGACCCTAGGAACAAGATAGAGAAATAAAGTTTAGTATGCCTGAACTCAGAATGTTAAAATACATCTTTTAGTGTGGGTGATTTTTACATTCTGTGTTTGAAAATACCGCTTTTAGAAAGTAGGTATTTTCTTGCCTAACCATCCAGTATGCCTCTGCTAGGTTTGTGTATTCCATGTCTGGTTTGTGAGTGACAGGAGGCTGGAGAGGGCTTTGGCTCCAGCAGTCTGATGAGTCAGGGCTGGGCTGAACAGGACCTGGGTTGAATAGAGAGTAGGGGAGGAGATTTCCTTTCACATGCCTGAGCCTACATAGAATAGAGAGTAGGGGGAGGAGATTTCTTTTCAGCTACCTGGGCCAGGTCTGCTTTCAACAATGCTGTCTCCACCTCCCGCCAGGAAGCTGCACCAGGGAGGACAGAACTGGTTTGGGCTGGGTACAGACACTTTCTGCCTTCAGAGAACAAAGGATTTTGGAGTATAAATATTGGGGCCCGGACCCCAGAACTTTAGATCACTTCTGGGAATCAAGACGCACCTTTGCCAAGGAGAGAAACCAAGGAAGCTGAAGGAGGAGACTGCCCCTGCGCTGGTTACTATTTGGGGTTGGCCTGCAGTGGTTACTTATTGCCAAGGAAAGGAGAAAAAGAACTTTGTGTGTACTTTATCATCTTGAGGAAGATCTCCAAGGGCTTGAAGCTGAGCTTGCCTCCTGTTCTGAAGTCTCAGGGACACAAAGACTTCACCACCAGCACCCCCTAAATTCCCTTGCTGGGAATTCTACCTGCAGAGAGGTGCCTGCTGTGGTTTTGGGACCTCTAGAGACTGCGTGTCGCTGGGAGCTGGAAGCGCAGCGCAACGCAACAAGGAAGAAGCGTGTCGCCGCCGCAACTGTTACCGTCGCATCGCTGAAGAAGCGTGTCGCCGCTGCAGCTGTTTGCCGACGCATCGCCAATGAAGCGTGTTGCCTCACCGGAGAAGCGTATTGCCCCTGTAGAGGTTGCCGTCGCATCACCGGAGAAGCGTGTTGCAGGGCCTGTCACGGCTCAAGAGTCCATGGAGTTCGCCGCACGGCCGTCGGGCGTGCACGCATCGCATCAAAGTTGTCGCATCGCATCAAAGACGCCATTTTGTCGCATCGCACCGGATCGTCGCATCGCAGCGCCATCTTGTCGCATCGTAACCGGAACGCAGTAAGAAACCGACGCATCACCTCCTCTCCGGTAAGGAACCGACGCATCACCTCCCCTGCGCTGCAGTAAGGAACCCACACATCACCTCCCCCGAAGCAAGGAACCGACGCATCACCTTCCCTGCGACCCTTTTGTTTATGTTGCGTTACGCATCCAAGGTACTTTGAGAGTAAAGTGTTGCATTTACCATCTACATTGAACTAAGCTATTTCTACCATTTGAAAGTCATAATTTTGAGTACTGTATTGTGGATTTTTGTCATTTGGTCTTGTGTTAAATCTAGATAAAGATTACTTATTTTTCTAAACTGGTGTGGTGTCCATTTGTAGTGTTTTCACTGTATTACTGTATGTGTTCACAAATGCTTTACACACTGCCTCTGAGATAAGCCTGCCTGCTCGTGCCAAGCTACCAAGGGGGTGAGCAGGGGTTATTTTAGGAGTGTAGCCCCCTTACCCTGACTAGAAGCAAGGGCCCCTACTTGGTCAAAGGTACCTACCTCTGCCAACTAGAAACCCCCATTTCTAACAATCACCCTTTCAAAGAAGGTGGCACTGCAGAGCACAGTCCTTGGCATGGTGAGTACTGAGGCAATCACTCACATGAAAGTGGTTGATTAAAAAAAAAAACTTGCCATGGCAGCCAGGGGCACAAGAGGGAAAAGTTGATGCAGAAGTGCAGGGCAAGCATGATGATGGGTGGTGGTCCAGAGTGTCCAGAAAACCTCACTTTCATGGAGAAGTAGATGTCTGCAGTGATTACTAATGATTTGGTATACGGACTGCAAGGCTGGCACACTGCTCAACTACAAGATCTGCCAGCCCAAGGTTACTAATTCACTATTCACCTTTTCCAACAACCCTGCTCAGGACCAACTGAAATTTCGTGCGGATGCTCTGGCCATTTCAGATTGGATGGCAAGCAATTATTTATAGCTTAATTCTGTCAAGACGGAGGTGCTCTTGGTTGGCCGTGATACCCACAAATGGGACTACCAATGGTGGCCCGCTACCTTGGGCACTCCTCCCCAACTGAAAAACGCAGTCAAAGACTTAGGGGTCTTGATTAATACCACCCTCTCTTTTGAGCCTCATGCAAAAAAAAGTGGCCGGTACTTGTTTTGGCCTCCTGTGTGGTCTAAAACCCATTTTGGGGTCCTTTGATGCTCCTACCTGCCAACTGATAGTTCAATCAGTTGTTCAATCGCGCCTAGATTACTGTAATGGTCTTCTGCTCGGCGTAAATAAAACAGTTACTGCAAGACTCCAACGGGTACAGAATGCAGCAGCACGTACTCTCTTTGCCCTACCATGGCAGTGCCACACCTCCAATCTCCTTCACCGTCTTCATTGGCTGCCAATTAAACAGAGAGTCCAGTTTAAAACCCTCTGCACCACACAAGATTGTACATGGCCAGGGCCCCCAAATCCTGCAAGGACTATGCACCCATATGTCTCAACGCGAGCACTGCGCTCCGCTGACCATCACTTGCTGTGTGTCCCACGGGTTCGCCGGTGTAGAGCTGGGAGTCGCTCTTTCAAAGCTCAGGCCCCTGCGTTATGGAATTTTATCCCACTGGCTGCCCGCAGCACCCACGATCATTGGGCATTCAGGAAACTGATTAAAACTTGGCTTTTCTCCTCCATCTAGCCTCACTTCTTCTGGTCATTCGTCCGCTAGCGCTGGGACGCCCTGTTGCTGGGGCAGCCATGCGCTTTATAAATGACCCTAACATAACATAACTAAAGTAGTGCACCAGAAAACTTATATGGGCTCTTTCTCAGGCACATGCCTAATACTGAGTTCCCGTCTATGTGTAATAACATCAAGCCCATGTTAGAGTTAGATAAGTCGCAGCAACAAGAATGCCCGCACATTTTTACATAGTTGTAGAATGTGCCAAAGCATAAAGGGTGCTAACACATCATAATCCTACTATATAGAGCTACTGAGCATATTCTACACACATCCTAATGGCATCAAAACACACTGCATTACCTGATGAAGAAGTATCAATCATGCATGTCAAACTAACAGTGTATACAATACTTCATTCTGACTCCTTAGTGTAGGCACAAAACAACTCTAAACATGCATCAACAAACATGCTGCCCATTGAATAAGTTATAACCCAACCCATAAGATGAAAAACAAATCAAAGAGAAGTATACTACTTGTGACCCTAATTACTACAAACACTGCTTCAAATGCTGGCCTTAGGATTCTGCGCACTTTACCACTAGTGCCAAAGTGCTTGAGCTCTTTCCCTAAACATGGGAACATTGGCTCATACCCAATTGGTATATTTAATTTACTTATAAGTCCCTAGTAAAGTGTCAGCACAAATGCTCAGGGCCTGTAAATTAAATGCTACTAGTGGGCCTGAGCACTGATTGTGCCATCCACTTAAACAGGTCTCAGGCCTGCCATTGGAGAGCCTGTGTGTGCAGTCAGTTTTAACTGTCATTTTGACCTGGCAAAATAAACCTTTTAAACACAATAGGATGATGGACTGAGTGCTGAAACTTTTCACCGCTCACCCCCAGTCAACAAATCTGAGTTTAAACCATTGTTCTTTTGCTCACTATGCCACCCCAGTTTGGAGCCAGCCATATGCAATCAGTCTTTACCCTGCTCCTCGTGGGAACTGCCCAGCCCGAACTACGAGGCCAGGTCCTTCCTGGACCAGAAACAAGCATCCTAGGACAGGTTTCGGGGAATCACCCCACATCAGCCAGGCTAGCTTGAATCCAGTTGCACATCAAGCAAAGGACCCACTTCTGGGCATACCCATGGCCACTTAGGGTTAATATAGCAAACACAACAAGATGATGGGCGAAGTGGTAAAACTTTTCAACCAGTGATGTCACTGACCATGTCATGATTGATGTAATATCCGAGGTCATAAGCAGTGCATTACAGGGCGTAAGTTAGAGTTAGCTATGGTAACCTAACTGCTGAATTTCTATGGTTTTGTGCATGTGAAATCTGAGCCTAACTATGACGTCCCTGTAACCTTTGTTTTTTTCAGTGAATTTCTAAGGTTTTTTCAATTCTATTTCCTAAGTATAACGTTCCTGTAACTTTTGTTTTTTTCAGTGAATTTCAATGGTTTGTTTACATTTTATTTCCTAACTGTAACCTGTAAGCTTTGAGAGTGAGTGTGTAAGTGGCTGTATAGGTACGTGAGTGTGTGTGAGTGTGTGTGAGTAGGCGTATGGGTCTATGAGTGGGTGTGTGATTAACTGTATGGGCATGTACATCGCCGTGGATATAGGAATGTGCCTGTGTGGATCTGTGAGTGAGTGCATGAGTGTCTGAGTGGGTCTGTGTGTCAGCGCATGAGTGTATTATTGGGACTGTGAGTGGGTGCATGAGTCTCTGAGTGGGTGTGTGATTGGGTGCAGGAGTCTTTGAGTGTATCTGGGAGTGGGCATGTGAGTGTCTGAATGCCGCTTTCTGCTAGTTTCTGATCTCTATTTTGCCTTTCTGCTCATTGCTGACCTTTATTTTGCCTTTTCCTGCTTGTTTCTGATTCTATTTTGTCTCTTTCTGCTTGTTGCTGACCTTTATTCTGTCTCTTTCTGCTCCCTTCTGACTTATAATTCTGCCTCTTTCTGCTTGTTTCTCACCTTTATGTTGCCTCTTTCTGCTCATAGCTGACCTTTATTTTGCCTCTTTCTGCTCTATTTTCACCTTTATTTAGCCTCTTTCTGCTCATTTCTGACCTTTATTCTGCCTCTTTCTGCTCATTTCTGTCCTTTATTCTGCCTCTTGTTGCCCGTTTCTGACCTCTATTTTGTCTCTTGATGCGCCTGTCTGATCTTTATTCAGCCTCTTTCTGCTCGTTTCTCACCTTTATTTCATCTCTTTCTGCTCATTGATGACCATTATTTTTCCTCTTTCTGCTACTTTCTCACCTTTATTTTGCCTCTTTCTGATCATTTCTAACCTTTATTCTGCCTCTTTCTGCTAGTTTCTCACCTTTGTTCTGCCTCTTTTTGCTAGTTTCTGACCACTATTTTGCCTCTTTCTGCTCATTGTTGACCTTTATTTTGCCTCTTTCTGCTCGTTTCTCACCTTTATTCTGCCTCTTTCTGCTTGTTTTTCACCGTTATTTTGTCTCTTTCTGCTCGTTGCTGCCCTGTATTTTGCATGTTTCTGCTAGTTTCTCACCTTAATTTTGCATCTTTCTGCTAATTTCTGACCCATATTCTGCCTCTTTCTGCTCATTTCTCACCTTTATCCTGACTCTTTCTGCTCCTTGCTGACCTTTATTCTGCTTCTTTCTGCTCGTTGCTGACCTTTATTTTTTACTGCTCAGTTCCCACCTTTATTTTGCCTCTTTGTTAGTTTCTCACCTTTATCCTGCCTTTCTGCTCGTTTCTCACCTTTATTCTGCCTCTTTCTGCTCATTTCTTACCTTTGTTCTGCTTCTTTCTGCTCATTTCTGACCTCTATTTTGCCTCTTTCTGTTCATTGCAGATCTTTATTTTGCCTCTAGCTGCTCATTTCAGACCTCTAATTTGCCTCTTTCTGCTCATGCCTGACCTTTATTCAGCCTCTTTCTGCTTGTTTCTCACCTTTACTTTGCCTCGTTCTGCTCGTTGCTGACCTATATTTTGTCTCTCTCTGCTCATTTCTCACCTTTATTCTGCCTCTTTCTGCTCATTTCTTACCTTTGTTCTGCTTCTTTCTGCTCATTTCTGACCTCTATTTTGCCTCTTTCTGTTCATTGCAGATCTTTATTTTGCCTCTTGCTGCTCATTTCAGACCTCTAATTTGCCTCTTTCTGCTCGTGCCTGACCTTTATTCAGCCTCTTTCTGCTTGTTTCTCACCTTTACTTTGCCTCGTTCTGCTCGTTGCTGACCTATATTTTGTCTCTCTCTGCTCGTTTCTCACCTTTATTTTGCCTCTTTCTTCTCATTTCTCAATTTTGTTCTGCCTCTTTCTGCTTGTTGCTGACCTTTATTTTGCCTCTTTCTGCTCAGTTCCCACCTTTATTTTGCCTCTTTCTGTTTGTTTCTCACCTTTATCCTGCCTCATTCTGCTCGTTTTTGACCTTTATTCAGTCTTTCTGCTCGTTTCTCACCTTTAACTTGTCTCTTACTGCTCTTTGCTAACCTTTATTTTACTGCTTTCTTCTAGTTTGTCACATTTATTTTGCCCCTTCTGCTCATTGCTGACCTGTATTTTGCCTCTTTCTGCTCGTTTCTCACCTTTATCCTGCCTATTTCTGCTCATTGCTGAGCTTTATTCTGCCTCTTTGTGCTTGTTTCTCACCTTTATGTTGCCTCTTTCTGCTCGTTTGCTGACCTGTAGTCTGCCTCTTTCTGCTCGTTTCTGACCTTTATTCTGCCTTTTCTGCTCATTTCTGACCTTCATCTTGCCTCTTTCAGCTTGTTGCTGACCTTTATTCTGCCTCTTTCTGCTAATTTCTTACCTTTATTTTGGCTCTTGCTGCTCTTTTTCCCCTGGACCGCAGGCCCTTCTGGCTCCCTGCTGGCATTGCTCTGACAGACAGGAAGCTGCTAAACATGCAGCTCGCTGTCTGTGACAGCAATCGTTTTGTCTGTTTCCAGCAAGCAAAAGCAGTTTGTCTGCTTCCACTTGCTGGAAGCAACGTGTTTGCTGTGACTTGGTGGGAGCTGTCAAAGCACCCACCAAGTCACAGCAAACAGCTATGTCCCACGGGTGGGCAACCCAGGACATAGTAGGAGCCAGCCCTAGGGGGTGGTTGTGCCCAGGGCCAATATCAGCTCCAGCAGGGGGGCCGTCTGACCCCCCTCCCCTTTCACTTTAATGGGCCTGCTCCGGGAGGTAGTGGTCCCCGGGGACAAAAAGAGCCCACGAGGGGGACATGCAGCCCCCTCCTTCATTTAAAAAAAAAAAATCCCCGGGAGGTGGTGGTCCCCCGGGCTCAGGGCATCCGCACTGTCTCCCCTAAGCATTTTATTTTAAGCCCTGGGGAGGTAGTGGTCCCGGGGGCTCGGGGCATTCGTGAGCCCCCCCAGAATTTAATAAGTAGCTCCAGGGAAGTGGTGGTCCCCAGGGCCCCAGGGGGTTCTGCCCAGCCCCTGCTTCATCATATCATTAGCTCAGGGGCATTTTTAAGCCCTTGGATGGGGCTCACCCAGGGTCTACAAATAAGTGCGAATATTTTGCGAAATACACCATGAATTTACCAAAAATGCTTTTATGCCGTGGCAGGGTCCAGGGGAACCCTAAGACCAATCCTTGGGGGTCAAGTTATTCCTTCCCTGCCCCCTTTTCTTTTTTTCCCATTTTTTTGTGTGACTAGCCGAGTCCCAAGAAGGCTGCCAACAATTCCTGGTTGAAGTGTTGGCAGCCAATCAGAGCTCTGCAATTCCCTGCACTAGCTTGTTGTAATTAGCAAATTAGCAGTGAGCGCAGATAAACAAATTTGTATTTCCTTAAATTTCTCAGAAACTACTGGTCGGATTTACACCAAATAACAAAAAGCATAATATGGGGACCAAAATCTACCCCCCTGCCAAATTCAGTGTAATTCCGTCCAGCAGTTCGGGCTGCAGGCATGTCTAAAGATCCTATGGGAATTAACATTGGAAACACACTTTTATTGAGCCCCCATTTTTCTCAGCCCCTACTGAATAGGTCACCCTGAATCTTTCCATGCACAACAAAAATCACGGACGCACTTTTTTGGGAAATGTTTGTGAAGAGTCGTCAAACAGCACCAAAGATTTAGGCAAGTAAAAAAATGCTATTAAGAGCAAAGAGGATATGTAGTACACAGAGCCTTTTCATTCAAGCAACAGATGAGATGTCAAAGAGACTGAGAGAAAGAGGATATAGTGAACTTACTCTTAAACATGCAAAACAACTGGTGGTCACTAAAGCTAGAACAGATCTATTTATTAAGAAATCAGATCTGAGCGACACTGACACAACAGTTAAAACAACTAAGTCAACCAAATCTGCACACCGCGAGTCTAGATTTATCACGACTTTCAACTCAGCACATGGCAAAGTGAGGCAAGCCTTACAAAAGTATTGGCATCTAATTCAACAAGATCCAGTGGTTGGGAGAGATTTCAAAAAGAGGCCTTTGATCACTTACAGGAAGTCGCTCTCGATTAAGGATACTTTAGTTAAAAACCAGATTACGAGCCATAGCACCTGGCTCAAACCAACAAATGGGTTTAAAAAATTCAGTAGATGCAAAGCATGCTCACAAGGAATGAACATCACAGATATTTGCACCGATTTAGGAGAGAGGATACCAATTAGGAAACCTCTTAATTGTAAATCAGATTTTGTGATATATGTGCTATTATGTCCCTTTAAAAAAATGTATATAGGGAGTACTATCCTACTAGCACATAAACACATCCTGCAACACATATGAGCAATCAAGAATGTGGATAAAACATACCCTGTAGCAACACATTTTCAACAATTTCATGGCAGCAACCCACAACATTTAACTTATAGTGTGTTTGATCAAATAGAAAAATCACTAAGGGGAGGAGACAGAGAAAAGAAATGGAGGCAGCTAGAATGCAGGTACATTTTACATCTGAATACAAAGGAATCAATGGGTTTAAATGCAGATGAAGAGTTGTATGCGTATGTGTAATAATGAGTTGATTAATCAGCCGTTGATTTCTGTGACATTAATGTTGTGTTGTTGCACAGTGAGAACATGCACTAAGGAATATGGGTGCACAATGTCTAGTATTTATGTTATTTCCTATTTAATTAAAGTAAAGCTATTTTTCTATCCATTTGTTTACAGGGCCACTGTTTATTAACACGAACACAATGGTGGGGAGAGAGGACTTTTCTATCTACACGCGATTGGTGTCATGTGAACGCAAACGAGCTAAGATAGAGAATTTCAGTTGTTTTAGTTTTTGGTTTATTTCTAATTATGATGTACATACTAGTGTAAATCCATGTTGATTAGTTGCCCAATTGGGCAGTATTCACATTTCTTAAATTTCTTATATTTTGAAATTTTGAATAGATTATTATTAATTTAGGTTAGCCTTTTTAACACATTTTTTTTTTACAACAACTATATTGGCATTATCATTATTGAAACAGGTGCATAGGTCACTACACCTTATTTGCCCAATGGGGCAGAATTATGATTGATCTTGAATGTAATCTGTAAAATCTAGTGTGCAAGCCCAATTGGGCAAAAAGACAACGTTTTTATCATGTCTGTTGTTGCAAATCATGTAAATTGTTGAAACTTTCACCAAATTTGAGTTGCATTTAGTTCAAGTAATTGTGTTTTACATGATTGTCATATAATGTCCTTTCAAGTGATTGCCATACAATGTCTGTTTTCATATTTTGTTCAGAGTTAACATGAGAATGTCGACGTGTTACAAACTGAATGTAGAATGGTATAATGCATACTACAAGATGGCCGCTGTGGAAATGTTTTGTCTGTTTTCCATTTTTCCTTTTGTGCATCTCGTTATATACGTATGCATCTTGTTATATACGTAGTGCTCACTGTGTTATGGCGTCGTGAGAAAGTCTACTTGCCGAAACGTGTCTCACACTTTTTTAACTTCTGTCCATCCAAAAACTGGAAATAAATCAATTTTGAATCAGCTACCTGGAGTGCTGTTCCGTTACACAGCTATATCGGAGGTTTGGACATATATATATATATATATATATATTCACTGAAAAAACAAAGGATGAAGTGATGTCATATTTAGTGCAAATGTCACTTTAAACATTTTATACTAAAGAAAACAAAATTCAACAGTAATTTCAAGTAACTATAACTTGCTCGTGTCATGAGATGGCGGCCGCAGCTCTTCATGTTGCAACCAGCCAATCAGAGTACAAGCTCTCATGGGAGGTCGCAGAAGACTTTCCCTTCTGCAGGAACGATGCAACCGACAGGAAAAAAGCCCACTCAGCCAATCAGATCGCTCTATCATTTGATGTTGCATGGACGCAGTATTCTGGCGATCCTCCCACTAGCCCAATGCATAGATATAAAAAGTTTTTGAACCTTAATTTCTCAAAAACTATTTACACCAAATCACAAAAACCACACTTTCAGGACCAAGATCAAGCTTTATGCCAAACTTGGTGTAAACTTGGTGTAAATCCGTTCAGCCATTTTCATGGTATCTCGGTTCAATTTTCCTTTGGAAAACTTCATTGGGATAATACATTTTTGGACCCTTCTTTTTTCATGATCGCTGCTCGACAGATAACATTGAATTTTTCCAGGAAGGAACTGAGGTGGATTTACTTTTTTTTTTAAAGTCCTGTGAAGATTTGTCAAACGGCTTCAAGGTTATTAGTAAGCCAAAAAACCCTCTTCCTATGGTACCTTGGTCCTAACTTTAACTACACAGTGGAGACCACCACCGTGTAATATCTATGTACAAATATATATAATATTGATTCATTCTTCTAAGAAAATCATTGCTAGGTTTGAAAACAAGGTTACGCTACTGGAAATGTGCAATTTACCTCAAGGAACATTATGGCTTCTGGACCTGCTTAGGCCATAAAGGTTTTTTTGATTATCATGGGATGCTTTAATCAAATCAAAAACATTAGTATTTGTGATTACATTTATAGTTATATTTTATCTTTATGGGGGTATATGAAGCATATTTTTACACAACAGACAACTATCATGTCACAGAAGGCATTGGGGACCTTGAATTCAGTATGCAAAAACAGTTCCAGGATTCCTCATTTCCTCCTGTGTGCTATGTTGAGCTTCCTTCTGATGGACTTTTAGAATGGCCTAAATGAAGCATCAGCCATGATCTCAAAGCATAACCCTGACCACCTACAACTGGTGGTGGTTTAGCAGTTACACATATTGGTTTTCATGATCATGAAATATAAATTTCAAATTGCATGCCTCCTAGGTACTGACAAGTAGTTCTTTTCTACACAGACCTCTTTCAAAGCACTGATTGTAGGCACATTGCCTGAATAAGTATGAGCCATGTTAACTGCAGGGGCAATTAGCTAGGACGATAGTGAAGCAGCATTTAACATCACATATAGTATGTAGATTTACTCATTTTGTGTGTTTGTGTTTCATGAATTTAGGAGCTTGAACCAATGTGACATTGAAACTAGGATGTGTGCAAAGTTAAGAATTGCATAGAATTTTGTCTTGACTTCTCATTGATTATGTACTGGTTTAGTGAACCTTAGCTGGGTGTGATGGTTATATTGCCTCCAACATACAGGGTAGGTACACGAATGGAACACTTTGTGACATTCCAGCCACTCCATTATATGTACTGGGGAAGGAGCTTCATACCAGTAGATTCAGTACAGTAAGTACAACTCTTCAGTACACCTCTGGACCTGTGGAAGACTCAATTCAATTGCTGGATTCATTTAAACCATTGCAATACATATTCATAGTGTGGCACATAAAATATTCCCAATCATTCTTTTTATAAAATACATTCCAAAGTGTTCCTTCCATGAATGCCGTTTAAAACAGTTCATTCTATACTTAATCAAAGTAAAACATATGAGCATTAAAACCCATGTATGGTTTAGATAAGTCAAAGGAGAAAAATACCTTCCGTACGTGGTCAGCTGTACCCGGGACCCTATGGTCTTTTAACTGCCCTGTAGGTTTAATCAAGATAAAACATGTGCATTAAACTCGTATGATGGTTTAAAATGAATCAGAACAGAACAAAGTCTTACATGCATGGCCAATAAAATATTAGAGCTTTAAGTCACTCCATACTGCCCATATCGACTAACAGTTAAAGTGCATATGCTGAGGTCTCAAAGTGCTTATGCCCTATCAGCACCTTCCAGTTTGTCACCTAGCTGTAACGCAATGTGGTCCCAGCAAAATCTACTTTGCCACAACACTTATATTATGTAAACACAAATTCAAACAAAACATACATGAAAATTAAAGATTAAACAGTGTTATTTATTCACACTGTCATGTTCTCAAATACATCTATTATGCAATCAAAATTCATAAACAAAGTGCCCAGAACGACAGGGAAAAGAAAAGGATCGTAAAGGAAGTGATTCCGTGAAGGTAAAGTGTGAGAGCAAGAAGTAAATGTGCAAACAATTAAATCATAATTATCAACAAAAGATTCCAGATTTAATTTTCGCCATTAATGCGCCATAATATACATAATTTTTGTAGCCAGGCCTAAAAATTGAAAAAACACAGTGAAATAATCTCTGTCGTTTCTGGCTGGTTCAAAAAGGAGTGTCGACGTTTCGACCCCGATTGAATGTAGGTTTAGTCGCACCTTACGGGGTCTTCATCAGGACAGTGGTGGGGGAGGGAGAGGCGGGCACCTAGGATTAAATTTGAAAGAAATTTAAAAGTGAGCACCTCACCGGGAAAAGAACATTAACAACCAGTAGAAATAGGGGCCAGATGGTCCCTAGAAATTACCGTAGTAGTCCTGCAGACAAGACTTTGGGGGGGGCAATGGTGTGGGCCCGTGGGCTCCAAGATGCCGAGAGCGGAAAAAACCTGAGTCCCACAACTATTTAAAGGGATCAGAGGTTAAAAAAGCAGAAATGCAGAAATGCCAACGGATAAATCAGGGGCACTTACGCTAATCCGAAATAATCAGACCTGTCCCAATCACATTTCTAGGGAGGTCCTGCCAAGATACATCAGCCAAGGACTAAACTGCACGAATCTATTAGTCAAAAGAGGAAGGGGGAAATAACCTAAAAAACCAAAGACTACATGGATTTCCTCGTACATAATCATTAAATAATGAAATGATGAAATACCTGCTCTCTCCACCAGAATACTGCGCACACGAGTGCAGAAAATCTGTGGAGAGAGGGCATGGGATAATTAATAATGCTAGGAGCACTAGGATATACAGGCCAAGATTGAACGGGGTACGTAAACAACTCACCGCTCCTCGTGGTTGTAAAGCGTATCTCAATTCGTCAAAGCCGGGCAGTGCTCAATCTAGAGCAAACCGATAAAAAAATACCAAACATCAGTCCATATGCGGACAGATTGGGGAGAAAATGAGACTCATCATACAGCGAGGCTTACCGCTACGTGACGGCTGTAAACTATGGCAGGTTGGAGAGAAACGAACAAAAACTCCGTCATCCTTAAATAGACGTCCGCAAAGATGACGTGCCGGTAGCAGTCGCTAGATGCTGTTATTAACGCATCACCGCGTAATTGACCATTCAAAAGGAAAGAGAAAATAGACTTAGGGTAAGCGATGTTAAATCACCGAGGACAGAAAACCCATATCAGCCACGATTTCGGAAAATATACAAAACAGTATTAATACATATTAATGTAACTTCAAACACACAAGTAATAGAAAACCGTATTAATCTGCAAAAAAAAAAAATGTTCGGTGTAATTGTCAATACGTAGAAAGTCAGAAAAGATTATACATAAATACAAGGTCAGTATGCACACACGGTCAGCATGTTAAATTAGAACAAAACATATAACACCACGTTCCTGGTTAGCATAAAAGGAGGATATTAAATCACAGCTGCAAAATCACAGACATAAATTAGAATACTAAACTTATGCAAATTCTGTGCAGTGATTAAAAGACAGAGTGGGAGAAGACATACATATTCCATCTCATAATAATTTAACATAGAAAAGGAATATTAACCTCCGCAAGGTCAACGATATAAATGGGGATGCTGGACTGTGTACAATTTCGATTGAGTGGGTGACCAGCCACTATGACTGGAATGCATATAATGGAGCATATCTTGAAGTTCATAGTATATGTATATATCGATGACCACGAAAGGAAATACGAACTGCCAGTATGCTGGTACATTAACTACAAAATTCCTGGCATGGTACAGATATGTATTGGGCCTACATATTCAATCGGAGAAGACCCTCACTCAGATGAAAGGCACGCCAACTGTGCGTAACTGGAATCAAGTTCATTGAGTCCATTTTGTATCGAGTCCAGACGTGTCATCCATTTACATTCCCTTACATTGAGGATAGACCCAATGTTGCCTCCTCTTGGTCCCAATGTTGCTTTCTCCAAAACTATCCATCGGAGTTCCTCAGCGGTGTGTGTGGCGACTCTGAAGTGTTCTACCAGGGGTGCACCCTGTACATTACACCTTATTCTGCTGCAGTGTTGCAGTATTCTGGCTTTAATTTTCTGCTGTGTCTGACCTACATAGATGAGATCGCAGGGGCACAGAATTCCGTAGATGACGTTACTAGTGTTACAGTTGGTGAATGTTTGCAGGTCAATTTGATGTTGTTTATATGTGAACCTTTTTGTTTGAATGGTCATTACACAGGCCTTGCAGTAACTGCATTTAAAGTGTCCTAGTGTAGCCGGCAGGTTCCAAAGGGTTTGCAGGGATGGTGTTGTTGGACTCTCAAGGAAAGAGCGGACCACATGGTCTTTCACGCTCTTCGCTTTCTTAAATGAATGCATGGGCAAGTTAGGTTGTTCAATGTCCTCCGATACAAGCGCCCAATGCTTGTTAATGGCCTTTTTGATGACATTACTCTGGGTACTGAATGTAGTAACACAGATCATCCTTTGCAGAGTACTGTCCCCCTTGTCTTTCACAGTGAGTAAGGCTTCCCCGGGGCTGAACCAAGCCCTCTTCTGTGCTCTCTTTATCAGTCGTTTAGGGTAACCTCTCTCGAGTAATCTTTGACTTAGAACTGCAGATTCCATCATGTAATCTTCCTTCCTAGAGCAGTTCCTGCGAATGCGCAGGAACTGGCCCACCGGTAAGTTATCTCTTAAACCCCGAGGATGATGGCTACTGTATCGTAAGAGTGAATTGCGTTCAGCCGGTTTCCGTTGTTTGTAATTTGTTGTCCTCTTGAAAGATCGTGATATCCAAGAAATCAATCTTATTCTGGTTTGACTGCATTTTCATGATTGGCCCAACCAGCGTAACAAGGACATACAGTTCACAATGCAGTCAAACCAGAATAAGATTGATTTCTTGGATATCACGATCTTTATTTATGTATAATCTTTTCTGACTTTCTACGTATTGACAATTACACCGAAATTTTTTTTTTTGCAGATTAATACGGTTTTCTATTACTTGTGTGTTTGAAGTTACATTAATATGTATTAATACTGTTTTGTATATTTTCCGAAATCGTGGCTGATATGGGGTTTCTGTCCTCGGTGATTTAACATCGCTTACCCCAAGTCTATTTTCTCTTTCCTTTTGAATGGTCAATTACGCAGTGATGCGTTAATAACAGCATCTAGCGACTGCTACCGGCACGTCATCTTTGCGGACGTCTATTTAAGGATGACGGAGTTTTTGTTCGTTTCCCTCCAACCTGCCATAGTTTACAGCCGTCACGTAGCGGTAAGCCTCGCTGTATGATGAGTCTCATTTTCTCCCCAATCTGTCCGCATATTGACTGATGTTTGGTATTTTTTTATCTGTTTGCTCTAGATTGAGCACTGCCCGGCTTTGACGAATTGAGATACGCGTTACAACCACGAGGAGCGGTGAGTTGTTTACGTACCCCGTTCAATCTTGGCCTGTATATCCATGCCCTCTCTCCACAGATTTTCTGCACTCGTGTGCGCAGTATTCTGGTGGAGAGAGCAGGTATTTCATAATTTCATTATTTAATGATTATGTACGAGGAAATCCATGTAGTCTTTGGTTTTTTAGGTTATTTCCCCCTTCCTCTTTTGACTAATAGATTCGTGCAGTTTAGTTCTTGGCTGATGTATCTTGGCAGGACCTCCCTAGAAATGTGATTGGGACAGGTCTGATTATTTCGGATTAGCGTAAGTGCCCCTGATTTATCCGTTGGCATTTCTGCATTTCTGCTTTTTTAACCTCTGATCCCTTTAAATAGTTGTGGGACTCAGGTTTGTAACTACGCCTTACTTTTGCAGGTGCAGTTCTTTCCGCTCTCGGCATCTTGGAGCCCACGGGCCCACACCATTGCCCCCCCCAAAGTCCTGTCTGCAGGACTACTACGGTCATTTCTAGGGACCATCTGGCCCCTATTTCTACTGGTTTTTAATGTTCTTTTCCCGGTGAGGTGCTCACTTTAAAATTTCTTTCAAATTTAATCCTAGGTGCCCGCCTCTCCCTCCCCCCACCACTGTCCTGATGAAGACCCCCCCGTAAGGTGCGACTAAACCTACATTCAATCGGGGAAGAAACGTCGACACTCCTTTTTTGAACCAGCCAGAAACGACAGAGATTATTTCACTGTTTTTTCAATTTTTAGGCCTGGCTACAAAAATTATGTATATTATGGCGCATTAATGGCGAAAATTAAATCTGGAATCTTTTGTTGATAATTATGATTTAATTGTTTGCACATTTACTTCTTGCTCTCACACTTTACCTTCACGGAATCACTTCCTTTAAGATCCTTTTCTTTTCCTTGTCGTTCTGGGCACTTTGTTTATGAATTTTGATTGCATAATAGATGTATTTGAGAACATGACAGTGTGAATAAATAACACTGTTTAATCTTTAATTTTCATGTATGTTTTGTTTGAATTTGTGTTTACATAATATAAGTGTTGTGGCAAAGTAGATTTTGCTGGGACCACTTTGTATTGTATTGCCTCAATCCAGGTCCCAGTACCATTGGGTCTACCCATATATATAACTACCTAGCTGTAACGAGCAGCTATGCTTACTTAAAGCTACCCATGACTTGGGGATATTATAGATGTGTACCTTGCCTGGTAAGCTACTGGGGCTCTTGCAACGTAGCTGTTCTTCCCCACTTCGTTTAACATTATAGTTCCAATTATCTCTAGCTTTTCCTGTTACTGTACAGAGCTACTAAATGTGCATTCCCCTGGATAGGCAAAGGATGACAGTTTGGGCCTTTCATAACTTTCGCTGCATCCTTGTGTTCCTTGTCGAAAATCCTTTTTTGGAACCTCTGGAGAACGTTCACCATTACGCAGTTCAATCTGGGATAAGCTGGTTCAGAGCAAGCTACCACCACCCCCTGCAAGTCCTTATGCCTTTTTCCTTCAGTTTCCTGTGCAAACGTGCACAGCATTCTCCCAAAACAGATTTGCACAGGCATAACTTTTAGAGAATCTTCTCAGGCACCTGACCACAAAGCTGACAGCTTTCTAAGCCTTCAATTAATTTCCATGGTGGGTAGTGTTTTAGAACAGGCAATATCTCCAGCCTGTTTTTCAAAAACTGTTCCTTGACCTGGTTGCTATAAAATTCTCTGAGGTAGCTCTGTGATTTGAGCTTAATGTGACCGCGAAGAGTCATCCAAGTTTAGACAAACTGGCTGTATCCTCTAAGATTGACATCACCTGTGTACTAGATTTTGTCCGTTTTTTTAAAAGTTCTGAGCAACTTAGAGATAAAGCCCAAGCAGCAGAAAGACCAAGGGTGTTTAGAGTAAATAGTCTTGTGCAGGAAAACGACTCCACCCCTGCATTTCAGTGAAAGGTGGTACCCCAATGATCCCTCCAGAGCGAGTTTTAGCCCTTGACAACAGTTCACAAATACTGCTTTCCACGTCAGGGATTGTTTTCTATACCAAGCTTCAGTCTGATGTGGGCCGGTGATATGTATGCTGGCAGTTGGAAAATAGATCTATACATTTTCAGTATTGCTTTATCCAGAGTGGCGCTGTCCCGGCCCTCAGCGCCTCGCTTCCGTAAGTCATTGGTGGGAGGACCTTAGCTTGAACCACCTGCAAAACAGGGCTAAGCATTGGACCTTTAAACTTTTTATAAAGGGACCAAAGGCTAAATGCCAGAGCATTTCCTTTCCTTTTTATCTCCTCCAGTTGTTCCATGAACCTTCCATTCACGTTGAAAAGAATCCCAAGGTACTTAAAGCATTTTACAGTCTCTATTTTGTCACTGCTCAAGAACCAGGTATGTTTGTTTAGACTTTTCCCTTGAATACTCTCGGATTAGCGTGCGCTTTACAAATACACGTTATGAATTGCTAATGTTTTGATTTTCTTCATGTTGATAGCCAGGCCGTTGTTCATTGAGTATGCCAAAGTTGTGTCGAAATGTCGTAGCAGGCCTACCTGGGTCATACTGGCAAGCACTAAGTCGTCAGCATAGAGAAGGTTTGAGAGCTGGAGTCCACCCAGTTTGGGTGCATGGCAGTTGACAGCATTTACTGCTGATGGAAGATTGGATAAGAACAGGTAAAAAAGAGTTATGGCCAGCACCAAACCCTGCTTTAAGCCTTGCATTGTTTCGATAGTCCTGGACAAGCGGGAGCCATCCCATAACTTAACTTGGACCGATGTGTCAGTATGCAATAGTTGTAGGGCCCTTATTGGGCCTTCTGGAACATTCCAATTGGCCAATTTCCTTCAAAGCTTCCCCGTGTCAACCCTGTATCCTGTCAAATGCTGATTTGTAATCTATGAAACACAGTAAACAGGATAGTTGTTTGTAATTGCCAACTCTTTCAACAGGGAGAGAGCCATGATATTAATTGTTATCCCTGTATGTTTGGGGAAACCTGTTTGGCTTAGCGGTATAATTGTTCTCATCTCCGCCCAATGCTGTAGTTATTTCAGCAATATTCCTGCAAAGTATTTAGCATCATTATCTATTCGGCCCACCAAGCGATAGTTCTCTGGATTACCTTAATCGCCTCCCTTAAACAATCGGTGAAATAATGCAATCATGCCATGAGGCGGGGATGCAATTCTGATCTATGGCAAAATTGAATGATGGGGTTAGTTGGGCTGTCCAGTAAGGAGGATCAACCTTATAGTTTTCTGCTGGGATCCTGTTCGGGCTCGGGGCCCCTTCTCGGTGTCCCTTGGAGATTTGCCTCTGAACAGCACATGTGGTGATAGAAAGCATGGTAACGTTTGGGTCAGAGAGATTACTGGTTAGTATTTGGTTGATGCTGATCCATCGGGACCTAGAAGGATTAGCCAGACTAGCGCCTTCAATGATGTTGACCCCGGAGCCGGTCGGGACCTTGTTGTTAAGCCATGGCAGTTCTCTATTCTCATCAGACTGTGGAATGGACGTGTGCTTGAGTGTCTGCATGTTCTCTGAGTAGTTACTTATGTGCTCCACCTGCTTCCCACGGTTAAAGTGACTTGACAGTAAGTGTGTCCAGACGGTTTCTGAGATGTTTGAAGTTGCGACTCTGAGGCGAGTGCTGCTTATTTCATTCACCATCCGCCAGAATTTAGCGGAGTTATTATCCCTGATGTCGTGCAGCAGCTTTGTCCAGAAGGAATCTCTACTCTCACTCAGGATTACGCATTTTGATCTTCTTAGATCCTTCTTAGCATTCCTGAACTTATGGTGTAGCTCTGGGTCCATCAAAGTCCTCCTGAGGACCCGCCAGAGTAGATTCACTTTTGTTTTGCTTGCCTTAAAGGGTTTAGCTCTCCAAACATGATGAAGAGGGCCCTTGTAGTTGATGTTCTTTCTTCGGGCCATGGCTGGTTTGGCATATTGATCCAAGAGGGATGTGGTGAACCTTTCTCAGTTAGTCAACTGAGTTTGTTCATCAGCCTGCGGGGCCATCACTGTTTGCTTGGTGCCACAGACCAGTTGTTGTAGAAAGGTGGCTGCTCATTTTATGCATTTTTGGATAAATGTGTAACATGAGATTCATGATCAGTCGCAATCCCATGTTCTCCAATATCTATTTTCAGGGTGATCTCCTGGGTGAGGTGGTCACTTTCTGATCACTCACCATAGCCAAACGAGATGGCAAACTGCAGCAACGGCAGACTCAGTAAAGTATAATCTATCAGGGATGCCCTAGTTTTAGAATGATATGAGAGGCATGGCGGTTTATTGGGTGCTAAGCAACAGTTTAGAACTCTTAGACCAAGGTGGTCTAAACTGCCATGCAACAGTTGACCTCTTGTCTTTTTTGTGTTTATGTGCTTTTTCTTGGTAAGATATCACCCAAAATGTCACCTGTGCCTTCATGATTTTGTTTGAGGGGGATATGCCCATGAGCTGCATATTAAAGTCTCCTGAAACAATAAGTTCTGTGTCTGGTCTGTCTCTTTTTAGCCTCAGAATCAGGTGGGTCAGTTTGGCAGCTAGTTCCATCCTTGATTTGTGCTTGGATGGATGTACACATTCACTACTATGATTGTCTTAAAGATGCCTCTGGGGGTTTTAAGTACTATGTACCAGGCCCTCATCATCATCAGCAGCTTCTTTTCCATTAATGGCACTGGTTGTTGATATATATATATACATTGCAAGCCCCCTTCCCTTGCAGTGCCCAAGCATGTGAGCTTTAATTGCAGGAATAAAGAAGTTGGAGAAGCCCTCCAAATAGACTGAGACCTGTGACCAAGTCTCTTGAAGGAGTACAACTTGAAAAGAAAGGAGATAATGAAGAATCTCTGGGTCGCACAGTTTACTGGCCAAACAATTGAAGTTCCAGGAGCACATTCTAAATGATTTACCTATCTGGAGGTCTTCGTAAGTGTTTTGTAATTTTAATAACCTGGTGGTGTACAAAGCCCTCGAGAGCCAGCCCCAGTCTGTTTCAGCCTTAGGTGGAAAAACAGACTTCACCGTAAGCTCTCTGGCAGCGTACATTGGAGGTCCTGGAGATTTACTCAGTGTGTTTCTCAGGACTGAGTAGGTGCTGCTTGATCGACTCAGTGGTGCTGTCTCCATTCTCTGAGCCCCGAATACATGCGGGTAACCTGTGCTCCTCATGGGGGCGATTGTAATCCCCCAGCTTTTGAAAATATCCCCCTCTTTTAATACCTTCTGCACCCAATCCACAGAGCCCCAAGTGACTTTAGTGGATTCATTGCTTTGTCCAGGGCAGGGATCGAGAAATTCTTTCAAGACAATGTCCTTTGATGTAACCTCTCCAAGTGAGTCAATGTAGCGGGGAAGCTTTAGGACATTACTCCTATTTCGAATATCAAAGGGACCATTGGATATATAATCTGGATATAGTAGCGTACGAGCTGCTAAATGAGTATTTATTGATTCCATCCTGTGCCTGGCATTAGATGTTGTCTCTAAAGGTTCTATATTGCCAGCCAGATTAGTGGTCACCCCTTCCCCTGTGAGTTTGAATTCTGGCGCCAAGCTGGTATGAACCTTTAGGGGCTTTGTAGGCGTGCTCTCAGCCAGTTGGCAGCTTCAAATTTGTGGTATCCGTTCCTGAGTGTTTTTGGGGAAAACATGGTGGTGGGGGTTTGCATTCTATATGTCCCATTTGGGTGAGAGGCCTGTGAAGAACTGTAATGTTGGTTTGGGTTGATTCCAATACCTAAGTCTGGATGTGCCATTGGGGCTGCTTCCAAAGCTGTTCCAATTTCTCTACTCACTTTGTTGTTGTTTCTTGCAATCCATCCTCTTCTCCTGGAATTTCCCCCCAGATTTATTGCAGATTCCTGTTCGTGAATGTATTGAGGTGACCTTTTTGTATTGAAAATTGGGTAGGCCACTAAGTGACTTTCCAAAAGAGGTTTATTGTTATGCCCCTTCCTTTTCTTGGCTCTCTTGCCTTTAGAGGCTCCCCCTGTCATCTGATGTTCATAATCGGTGCGTTGTGTATGTGTTATTGCGGTCGTCGTAGCGGAGTCTACTCCACTCCAGGCAGTGCCCTTATTGTTGATTCCTTGCCGGGGATTCCTACACTGAAGATCTGTGGTGTCAATGTTGCCTGGTACCATCTCCCCTGCTTCAGCAACAGATTTTGTTGGGCCTGTGAGTGCCCTTGCTGCATTGTCTAGTGTATCTCCTGTACTGCCAGGAGCCCTTTGCTTGGCAGTGACCTTTAGGTCATTAAGTAACTGAGTGATTGTCTCGGGAAGAGTTGCAAGTTTGTCCAAGATGAGCAAACAATTGCAGCCTTGTTCAATGCCTTGCGTGGCTGCTTGAGCTCTTCTTATCAGATTGTTCAAGTTTGTGATTTTCTCGTCAATTCCTGATACATACATTGGCAGGGTATTTAAGAGGCTAATCTGTGTATTCAAATTATTTGTTTCATAGTTCAATGCCTCTACCAAGCTCTGCAAAGTTTTGAGCGATTGTCCTGTGCCTCCCTTGTAGTTCCTTAATACTTGTTGCAATGGGACTGGAGGTTGGCGGTGCATCATTGGCATATGAGGCTAGCATGTTCTTCCATTCCTTGGAGCAGTGGTATAAGAAATTGTTTGCCTAATCATGGAAAAGGTCATCTGTTGGTCCTATTTGTTTCCATTCTGCTTCTCGGGTTGGGTTACTCTCCCTCTGGCTCAGTACATTTGGGCCAAATGTCTCACCAATGAGGCTACCGTTCCTCGTATTGGAGTGACCACTATCACAGGGATCCTTCTTGTTAGCAGAGGATGCTGGTTTGCCCAAAAATTTACATCTATTTTCTTCCTCCTCTAGTTGATTTATAAGGTGAGACAGGTCACCCCCGGGCCCCCAGCGAGGAGCTGAGTAAATTTGTGGAGGTATTTTTCTCTGCCATCATTAGACCAAAAGGTTGGAGGTTGGTCCAAGGCACTGGTACAGATTGCTGCTCTTGATGTGGAGAGCTAAGCCTTAGGCTGTTTGTAGGTGCCGCTTCCTCTCCTATGCCAACTTTATCAGAACTGTCCCTCTCGTCAGTGGACCTCAGGTAGGTGCCAGGGGTTTCTTGGTCAAGCCTGTTTTCAAATTCCTTAGTTTGAAGTGGAGTAACTGCCCCCCTCATTTGTTTCTGAACTAACACTGTAGCGCTAAGAGGAATAGGTTGCCCAGTGATGTTAGTATTGCTCGAATAGTTTACTGTCCCTGCATCCTTCAGGTATGTAAACATGGTCATAATTTTCGGTTGTGATGGCCCAGGTTTATACCCTGTAGTTATCTGAGATGGATCCGAAGGCGCAATATTTACATGCTGTTGGGGTGTTATCAAGATTAGTGGTGAGATCTGTCATAGCTGCCCCGAAGGGGCCTGGGTTCTTTTTTTCCTGCTGTTCTGAGGTGTCACTGATCCTCTGTTTTTGCCAGATCGCATGGTGTATTAGTCAGATCGCCTCAGGGCTCAGGAGCAAAAATAGGCAAAATTGAGGGGATCATGAAAAGTTTGACTTAACGTGGAATTTGAAATTTCCTGGAATGCACGGTCTCTAGTGCACTGGTACACCTGCCCCTCTAAGGAGAGCAAGCCACACCGACCTAACGCTGGCTGCCTCCGCTCCTTGCAGAGTTAGCTAGTCACCTATTATATGCCCACATGCTAAAGACTCCTCAATATGTTGCTGATTGTTGTATCGCTGTTTCCTCCCAGCTGAGGGCAAGCTCAGTTCTCAGCCCTGCATTCGGCCCTGAATGCACTCCCGGCCTGCTGTATATATATGGTAACCAATGGTCCTCTGGCTTTCCTCTTGTCAGGTCTACATCATTCTGAGGTGTTACAGCCACAAGGTTAACGTCCTGGAACTGAGAGAGCTGGAGAGCTAGAGCTGCCGGGACTGACGAGCCAACACCAAGATCCTAGGACCAAGAGCAGGAACAGTCCCCTCCTGTGCACTGTGGGTGATGGACTCTCGTTGATGGACTCCAATGAGGGTCAGCAAATGCAGGTGTGAGGGGATGAAGAGAGCTCTGCAAATTTTTCAAGGGGCAATATCAAAGTCAGTAAGAGAGTGAGAACAGATTAAGCAGGCGGGAGATGTAACGCGGGGAAAGTGCAAGTCGGACTGGACTAATTTCTGCTGCTTTCACACCCTCCGGCAGAAAACCACAGCCTCCTAGGGCCTCGCCTTAGCCCCCCTCTGCTGCATCACTCTGCAACTAGCCCACCGGAGTGGGGATGTTGGGGCTAGAGTGCAGCCCGAATGGTGGCTAACAGCTGATAGGGGGGCACACAATCCACGAGCAGCAAGAGAAACTTACTTTTGCCCAGCTGATTGATCTCTTCACTCTGTTCTCCCAGCTGCTGCCCCTAGTGTTGCTAGTTCCTGGGAAGTTGCAGTAGCCCCCTACAACGTTCTCTGCCTAGGGCACTAGATTGCAGGCCCCTGCCTCCGAGCCCCAAGCTATGTCTGGTGGCCGTGTTCGGGTCTCCGAGCTCAAGCAGTGTAGCAGTGGCGGCAGCGGTCTGTGGCACGCCCTCTGAGTGCACGCTGAGAGAGCTTGCGTCACACGTCTTCGTCTTGCCTTACTCTCGCCAAAGTCCAATCTGGTACAAGCATTGTCTGGCCTCCTGATCAGAGCCTCAGAGACAGAACAGGCTCCAACAAACTTGAACCCGGCACCTGGACTCTGCCAGCTGTGAGCCCTACTCCCCACCCCCCAGTGGTGCCACCCCCATCCTGGACCCTTGGAAGTGAACATGAAGGTGCTCTGCCAGCACAACTGTGGTCCTCTGGGCACAACTAACGCAGCGTGACAGAAAAGCGAGGCTTGCCAGTATGGAGAGATATAGAAACAGTAAAGTGGTGCCTAAACTGTTTGATCAGCAAGCAATATGAATATTGGTATTTATTTTTTGCATTCTTGATGATGTGATGGGTATAAATAAATGAGTTAGAAAATCATATACAATGTCTGGCATGAACTTATTTTTTTTAATTTATGTTTAAATTGATGTATTGTACATTTTGTGAGGTGAATGAATTTATGCATCATAGAAGATGTCTCCCCCTACGTTTGAAATGTTTTGGTTCTGAATGGTGTTACTGAATTATATAAAACATTTGGGTTGGAAGAAAGTAGGCGCTTTGGTTCACAAATATCCAATATTAAGTAATAATGTTACAAAAAGTGAGGTATTATGCGGTCTTTGGCTGAATGTATTTAAGCACTTTGCACTTTACTTGGTATGTGTAGTACGAACACACACACAATGCTTTCCATGTCTATGATTTTAGTAAAAAGTATTGAAAAGTTATAATGGAAGGGAAAATGGTGTCCCTATGTGTGAGCAAGGCTGTTACCGTGACCAAAACATATTACGGCAGTCTGTTAATAAAGATTTGTTGTTTAGTACATGAAGCCTCTGGAAGTGTCGGTGCCTGTTCTTTGAAGCGGGAAGGGAGCGAATCATACGGAGTAATCTGTCTCCGCTTTTGCCGATAGCCTCCTTGGTCAGGTACATGACAGCCGAACAGTTACACGGAAAAGGGCCATATATATATATATATATATATAAGTATTACCTACTGGCGGTCACCAGTAGATAGTTATAGGGAGGACCATGTTTCCATAGGAAAAGCCTTTTTTTACTTGCCTATAACTTTGGTGCTGTTTGCTTAATCTTCACAAAATTGTCCCAAAAAAGTGTACCAGTAATTCTAGTTGTGTGTGGAAAGTTTTGAGATGATCTGTGAAGTGGGGGCCGAGAAAAAGGGGGGGGTCAAAAAGAGTGTGTTTCCCATTTTAATTCCTATAGGAATTTTTAACACGACTAAAGCCCGAACCGCTGGACGGAATTACACCAAATTTGGCAGAAGGCTAGCTCTTGGTCCACAAAGGACACTGTTTGTTATTTGGTGTAAATTCTTTCAGTGGTTTTGGAAATATTAAAGAAAATCCAAATTTGTATATCTAGAGATGCAAACACTGCAAAAATCCTCCTGATGTGGTCAGAGATCTGAATGGCTACCAACCCTTCAACCAGGAAGTGTTGGCAGCCATCTTAGGACTCATTTGAAGCAGAGTCCCCATAATTCTTTGTTTAAAAATGGAAACTGGGACAGGGTAGAAATACCCTGATCCCCTAGCCCTGGCCCTAGCATCCGCCTGGGACCCCGCCAAGGCAAAAAAGCCTTTTTTTGGGGGGAGGGAATTGCTGGCAGATGCACGTATCTGGCAAAAAATAAAAAAAGAAGCGCGGGCTCCCGCTCTTCTTTACAGTTTAGTCCCTGGGTGGGCCAAGTCCTGGGAGCATGCAGGATTAAACAGCTTAACAAGAAGGGTGCAATTCAACTTGAAAGACTAGGGAAATGGTTTATATTAGAACTCCTAATGAGGAGCACAAACCTATGTGAAAACTCGCACATTGCACTATCCCTTTTTAACCGTCAGAGTCCAGCATGTGCACAAGATCACACGCTGCACAAGCTTTGAATGAACGTTTAAGTGGCAAAATAGGCTAAGTTTAGAAAATAAACTTTCAATGGCAGCCACGGAGGCACAGAACCAGCAGATATCCCACACCGTCCATTTCCTAACGTGTGTGAGTAATCCCTCAGAGAGCTGCCAGCTCATTAAAAAACATCTTTGTTATGGCTGTTGAAATGGAAGCAGTGGGGGGCTCTATTAAGATGCACTTCCTGCATGGAAGAGCCCATCCCACATGGCGGGGACCAGCGTGCCTGGCTTTTAAATAACGTGAATACAGCTTAACTGGACACAAAGGGTTAAAAGAAGCCTGCTTTCATCTTCCGTGGGGGATTAGGACTCCCGACAACTGTTTCTGTTTCATGCTCTCTGCGATCTGGAGCGCTTCCTCGCCTGTTCCACGCAAACATCATTACATGTGTTTCCACAAGTTAAAAACATGAGGTGAGTAAGACATCGCCTAGTTTAAAAAAAAAAAAATCACCTGCTGGCTGAATTTACTGCGTGGTTGGCTCCAGGTGTCTCCACCATCAGCATCGGAAAGCATAGGTTTAAACTTGAACTATCTGTTCCCATTAAAGCGCACTTACCAAGCGCTAGAAGCAAAAAACACAGACTAACAATGTGTTCATTTGTATGGCATATAGCTTTATTTCTGACAGAGAACGAAGCAGTGGAGACAGAATAACCACAATCAACCAGGCGCTATAATTCTGCAAATTATGTGCAGTACATGAAGGTGAAAAGAGTCACCACACACCAGCTCCTACATATACTGGATCCCACAATGAATGCCAACTGCGCAGTTATAAAAGACAAGTTACTTACCTTCGGTAATGCCTAATCTGGTAGACACTTGATCTAGTTGCAGACTTCTTACCTTTGAATTTCACAGGCGTAAAGGCTGGATCTGGAAGACTTTACTTCGAGCAATACCCTTGCGTGCTGGTAGGTGGTGCGAGTTGACTCTGCATGACGTCATCGGCGTCGGAAGTGACGTCTGCATTACCTATATAGGCGCCACCTCGGCACAATGACGTCAGTTACTTTTCACGACTTTCCATGTCAGGAGCGTGGAGCTATGAAGTGCACTGGCAGTGGTGTGTTTAGAACAACTAGGGCCATAAAAACCTGTCTGCAGTGCGGGAAGGATGGGTGGGTCAGTAAAGAATCTGTAGCTAGGTCATGTCTATACCAGATAAGGCGTTACTGAAGGTAAGTAACTTGCCCATCTGATAGAGACATCTAGCTGTAGAGTCCTTACCTTTGAATAGATACCCAAGCAATATCATCCCTGGAGGAGGGACTGCGGACAAGGTTAGACCAGGAAGTCCTGCAGGACAGAGCAGCCAAAGAGGCTGTTCCTTTGGACTTGACTGTCCAGGCAGTAAAAAAATAATGGTGCGGGAGGGTTCTCGGCCCTCCCGCAGCCCCAGGGACCGCCACCCCCCCGAGGCTTCTTTTTAAAAAAAAAAAATTAACCTGTGTGGGGGGGCTCATGCCCCCCCACACGCCCCGGGGACCGCCACCTCCCCGGGGCACTAAATATTTCAATATGGGGGTCCGTTACGGACTCCCGAGCCCCGGGACCACCACCTCCCCGGGGCTTTGCCAATGGAGGGAGGGGGCCGCGCGGCCCCCTCCTGGAGCCCTTGATGGCCCTGGGGACCGCCACCCCCAGGGCCAGCTCCTGCAGTGTCCCGGGGTGCCTACCCCGGGACACTGTAGTTTGCTATGACAGGACGGGAGCCTCGCGGCTCCGTCCTGTCATAGCAAACTGCTTTGGTTGTTGGAACAGAGGGCAGGAAACCTGCTCTCTCTTCCAAAACCAAGCAGATTGCTTTCCACACGGGGAGCTGCATCTTAGCAGCTCCCCATGTGGAAAGCAATCCCGGCTCCCGCAGGACGCGGGGAGCCGGCGGGACCGTGGGGGATTGGGGACCCCCCCACGGTCCCCAACGGAGAGGGCCAGCCCCGTGGGATGGGGTCCCCGGGGCTAGTAGTGGCCCAGGAGGGGGGCCACGCGGCCTCCCTCCCCTACAAATTAAAATTTAAAAAAACACGTAAAGGCGGGCCCGGGGGGATGGGGTCCCCAGGGCCTTAAATGGCCTGAGGAGGGGGGCCACGCAGCCCCCCTCCAAATATTTTAATAAAAAAAAAAAAAGAAGAGGGCATGCCCCGGGGATGAGGTCCCCGGGGCCAATAGAGGCCCAGGGAAGGGGGTCCACGCGCCCCCTTCCCGTATTTTTATTTAAAAAAAATCCTCAGGCCCCGGGGATGGGGTCCCCGGGGCCAAAGTGGCCGAGGAAGGGGGCCACGCAGCCCCCCCATACAAAAAAAAAAAAGACCGTCATTGTGCCGGAGGCCCCGCCCCTCCCTGCAGCAGTCTGCAAACGCGCCCTGGCGCATTTTAAGAAGGGGAGTAATTCCCCTTGAATACTGGGGGTCCCTGAGGGTCAACTAGCCCACCAGGAACCTCCAGTATGCGCCAGGGGCTGCATTGCAGAGAGGTGTACAGAGGCCATGCCCCTTTTTACAACTCTCTGCCACGCAGCTCTGTGGCGCTTTTTGGAGGTACATGGTGGGCTAGTTGGACTCCAGTGACCCTCAGGATTCAAGGGGACTTAATCCCCCAACTTAAAACGCGCCACGGGGCGCGTTTGCACAGTGGTGAAGGGAGGGGCGGGGCTTGAGGTGACATGTGTGCAAACAGGCCCCGTGGCGCGTTTTAAGATGGGGAATTAAATCCCCTTCAATTCTGAGGGTCCCTGGAGTCCAACTAGCCCACCAGGTACCTTCATTAAGCACAACAGAGTTGCGTTGCACAGAGGTGAAAAAGGTGCGTGGCGTTGGAACGCCTCTCTGCAACTCAGCTCTGTGGTCCTAACTGTAGGTACCTGGGGGCTAGTTGGGCCCCAGGGACACTCAGAATTCAAGGGGACTTAATCCTGCAACTTAAAACGTGCCACGGGCGCGTTTGCACACATGTCACCTCAGGCCCCAATCCCTTCACCACTGTGCAAACGCGCCCTGTAGCGTGTTTTAAGAGGTAGTTTTAATCCCCCTGCCCAATTATGTACAAGGGACTTACAGAGGAGGTCATGCTAATCACAGGGGTACCCCAACGCATAGTGTTCCCTAGTGTATGTAGGTGTTTTCACTGTATTCTAAGTGTTTTAGCATAGCACTGGCTCTGGTTAGTCAGAGTCAGTTACCACTAGTACACGTCGGAAAAAGTTGTGGGCACAGGATGATTTTGGAACAAGGCCTCTTTCTGCTCCTCTGTTGGTTCTTTCTGCACATCTTTTGCTTCTTCCTGCACTTTTCTTCGTCTTTGTGGACTTCTGTTGCTTCTTTCTGCATTTCTTTTGCTTCTTTCTGTGCGTTTTTTCTTCTTTCTTCACATGTCCTACCTCTGTAGGCATAGTTAGAAACTAGCATTTAAAAAACCTTTGAAATTCACTGAAAAACCATAGGTTTCAGGCACGTTATAGTTAGAAATTAGCATTTAAAAACCTTAGAAATTCACTGAAAAAACCATAGGTTTCAGGCCCGTTATAGTTAGAAATTAGCATTTAAAAAACCTTAGAAATTCACTGAAAAAACCATAGGTTTTAGGGACAGTTATAGTTAGTTGGACATTTCACTCGTACAAAACCCGTGAAATTCCCCGTTATAGTTAGTTCAGCTAACTATAACTTGCGCCCCCGCAATGCACTGCTGATGACGTCACATATTACATCACTCATGACATGGTCAGTGACATCACTGATGACGTCATCCATGTGATAATTTCATGCATCTTCTCACACCCTAATATAACTTTTGATACACCCACTCTAAATTACAGACTGCCATTGTCAAAACCATAGACACTCCAACACCAATAACTACATACCCACTCACTGATTCTTAGGTCTACACACATCCACTCACTCACCTGTACAGTCACTCATACTTACGGTCACTCAGTACAGGACTATCATATGCACTCATACACCTACAGACACTCACACACCGCCACTCATCCATAGAGGTACTCACACACCTAGTCAGTCATGCAAATAATTAATCACACTGCCATTTACTAACCTATACAGTTATACACACACCAGCTCACTTACTCATACAAATACTAGCACATTCTTACGCTCTTATACAATCACTGATACAAGTACACACTGATCCATACAGCCACTCTCACAATCACACACTCTCACTTATAGCCATTTATATACTCCAACACACATATATACTGCCTTTAACATATGTAGTTACTCACACATGTACCACTGAGATATACATTCACTCACTAACACACCCATACACACACTCACCCACCCATACAGTCCATCACAGATGCACTCTTGAAACCATGCACCCAGTGAATCACCCACTCACACATCTATGCACAGAGTCACACACACCCCACCCACACAAACAATCAGGCACCCATACAGATACTCAAACAACCAATCAATAACTCATACACACTCATGTAGCTATTCAGAAAGCCATGCAGCCACTTACACAGCAACAGACAGACGCTTACAGACATTCACACAGTTTAGTCACTAACCCATGCATTCAGTAAGATACGTTTAATCACTCACTTATAGAGTCAGTCACGCACCTACTAAATCATCCATCCAGACACTTATACACCCACTCATTCTTCAATACACCTTGGCATATATATTAAACATATTTAAACTTTATAGAAACACACAGTAGCTGGATGATGTCATCAGTGATGTCATTTGAGATGTCATCAGTGATGTCACTGACCATGTCATGAGTGATGTAATATGTGACGTCATCAGCAGTGCATTGCGGGGGCGCGAGTTATAGTTAGCTGAACTAACTATAACGGGGGAATTTCACGGTTTTGTACGAGTGAAATGTCCAACTAACTATAACTGTCCCTAAAACCTATGGTTTTTTCAGTGAATATATATATATATAAAACTTGAGCAAAGGACAGTGGACCATAAAACACATGTGCAGCACCAGTACCGTAATTTACCAAATAATTTTAAGTAAACAACAATATATTATACTACTCCACTCACACACACATCATACTACTCCACTCCAGCTGTATTGTACCCCGCAAGCACCTGCCCGAAGTTGGTGAATTCAAAAGGAGACCACTTATCCCTGTAAAACATACTCCAAAATGTCAAAGTGTATTCTCTCCACTGTAATTAAGTAATAGCACTTCTTTAGCATGTCTGCAGTGGATTTATTTTCACTAACCTTTCTATTTATGCCAATATATAACAACATAAAATAGTGATGTTATTTAATAACAGTTACACCACTAAATACGACTACATTCATCGCCGTCTTTCATAGTGTTAAGCAGGGCTGGACTGGCCGTAGCAGACACCGGGCGTTTTCCCGGTGGGCTTGAAGGGTGGGGCTCCCCTGTAACAAAAGCAGCAGCAGTGCTTCTCACTGGCAACCTCCCCCCCACCAGGACGGTCAAACTGAATTGTAAGGGCTGGCTTGTGTTCCCTGCTGTTAAGGGTAATATGTAACCTCATCTATAAGATTATTTATACCTTTTGCAATTGTATTTGTCTTATCAAGGGTGAGGTCATAAGCATGGCATTTGGTTTGCAAGTTACGTTTTACAAAGCTTTTGTGCAAATTATGGATTGTGTCATCACCTGCCAATTTTAGCGCTTTTATTTTTAACCTTCAGCGTATTTTAACTGCTTTTTCAGTGAATAAGTATATATATTTAGGCATTAAAAATTCTACAAGTTGCTTTTAATCAGAAGAACGGAAATTGACTAAAAATAACAATAAATTAAAGTGGGACTCTCCCTTTCCTTTGAAGAATGTAACAGCCCTACTTGGTTCTCATTATTACCTTCAGGCGTTCCACATATTATATGGTAGAAACTTTCTCCCAATGTATACACTAGGGTATGTTTTCTCATATGAAAGGAGCTGCACTGTTCCATTTGGCCTAGCCATTCATAAACAAGAACACATTTATTGTTTCTCTATTATCCAAAATCTTTGTTGCCCAGAACATCCTTCCAAGAAACACTATTAAGCTTGCCTAGGCAATCGATCGCTCTGAAAAGATTTTGACAAAGTAAAAGTGTGTACATGTGCATCTGGTATCCTCGATCCATTAGCTAACGAAGCACATAAAACATCACAAATCTGCCCTCTGGAGTGCAATCAAATGTTTCTGAGCTGAGGCTGAACAATGATTATTCCCCCATTTTAAAAAGTTCGACAAACAATGTACCATGGCACTCAGCTGTTTCTGTTTTACACGAGGATGCTTAGGTTCCAGTCAGTCACTATGTTTTTATAGCAAATAAATGCCCCTCAACAAGGTAATCAGATTATTGTTCGATAAAGCAAATACAGTTTAATAATGGAAACATGACTCGCAAGATAGGAGTTATTGGAAGGACACGTGGGAGGAATACAAATGAGCAATAAATAGGAGCCAAACAAACATATAGAAGTGATCATTAGAGATACAAAAACAATATTTACAAACATATCACAATAAAAGGTATGACAATAAAACAAGGAACAGCGGTTAAATGAGAGGGGAGACACACAAGCAGATACTCCTAGACGTGAAATCTGTAAGTGAGAAAGAGTGCAGCCAGAGACTGACAGTGAACAACAGCAATAAGAAGAAGTCTACTGCAAACACCAGCTCCAGTTCAATACTCTTTATTTCGGTGAAATACCATAAAAGAGACAAACAATTACAATAATATATGAAACAATATGCATTACAAAAAAAACTTTAAAAATGTAAGTATGATCCTAAAATTAGATAAAGGTAACAAATAGTTAAACACTAAATACTCAGTTTCCTAATAGATATACTATGAGTTTTAAAATTAGTCATATCAAAAGTTAATAAACAGAACAATGGATTAAACTACTTCACATTTCTTCCTAGCATATCATATGCTCAATAAGAATCTAGAAACAGCAAACACCATAGGGGCTGTCAAGTCAGTCTGCATAATTCTACATATAGATATCGAGTAACTCATAAACGTCTACATAAAGCAATTATTCACTATATGTTGGACAAAAAAACAGCATATGGGCTACGGTTTCCCTTTCTTGTCCGCAGGTTGGGCATCCCATTGCAGCTAAGTCTGTTGACTTTGCCCATCCTGAAGTAAAAGTGCATAATGGCAAACTGCCATATCGAAAGTGCATATAGAGTTTCCTTGCCTGGGTCGGCTCGATAGCATCTAGAAAGGGTTATGTGCTATAATATCCTATATCATTAAAAAAGAGCCTGTTGGATTACCCAAAGTCGATGAAGTTAAAAGCTTTTTTAACCTGTATAATCTAAACCAAATTTTTATTTCCTTGGCTGAGATAATATAAATGCAGGTCCCCAGATCTTCCAACATGTTTCAATAAAAGTATCTCTAATGTATTTTATCCACTGAAGATTACCCGCAGCAGGATATCTAAGCACTTCCTCAAGGCCATTTCGATAAAATATCAATTTCAGGTGTAACCCATAATCTCCTCCAAAATATTAATGGTCTGACCGCTTCTTTTTCCTTGATTGGTCTGAGGCCAGCATCCAATCTTAAAGGAATCAAAGGGGTACTAACTGGCATATTTAACACCTGCCTCAAAAACCTATTTTCCACCAGTTCAAGATTATTAAGATTTTTATGTCCCCAAAGCTAACCCTGGGGTATAGGGTCACTCCCCAAGCCTGACAGGAAAAGAGCTGTGCAACCAGTGAATATGGTTTAAAACGGAGCCCCTGATATATCTTTAACAGCTCTCCTATTTGTTGCTCTAATTTAATCCTTCATTTGGAAATATGGTGAGCCCAATCCATTGTTCCACTTAATATGACACACAAATATTCAAACAGATGGACTTGTTCTAGGGATAGCCCATTAAGCATTGGGTTCGGTCGAATTGAATGGCATGGATTGAAAAGCATATACTCGGTCTGTAACACATTTATTTCCAGCCCCATGTCTGAGCAAAACCTGCTAAATTGGTCCAGTAGTTTCTGGATCCCAATTGGTCATTTAGCCGGAAGAAGAGGTTCATCTGCAATGTGAGGATGGGAACCTTCTGGTTTTGCTCGTTTGGGCGCATCGTTATCGCATTTGTTTAGGTAGCAAACCAGACTGTTAATAAATAACGTAAAGAGGGTTGAGCCATCACACAACCCTGTTGTACGCCTTTATTTACAGGGAAGGGTTTGGTCACTTCACCGAGTTTGCCACACCGGAACTGGGCAAAATTAGACGCATGCAGTCTCTCTATAATTCTACATAAATAATCAGAGATGTCCATCTCTGCTCGGACCTTCCAAAGAGTAGCCATCAGCACCAGATCGAAGGCCACTCTGAGGTCCACATACACAGAATAGAGTCTGCACTCACCAATTGTAACAGTCTTCCAGTATATTAACTGGAACCTGAAAATTTGATCTATGGTCAATGTACAGGAGCAAAAGCCCACCTGGAAAGGACATAGGACTTCATGCTCATCTAGCCATTGCTGGAGCCGGAAAAGAATGACCCTGCAAAAATATTTCTGAGTGGTGTCTATTAGGCTTATCGGCCAGCAATTTGCTGGGTCTAAAGGAGGACCCCTTTATATACAATGGAAAGTTTTCTACTCCAGCACAATAGCATGGAACCTGTACACCCTTAAGAATAGCATTGAATATCAAAGTAAGGTAGGGGCCCCATATTTTTATTCCTGACAAAAATAGATCTGCCGGAATTTTGTCTATACCTGGGGCTTTATGAGGAACCACCTTCCTGATGGCACGTTTAACTTCTTCGCATGTGATTGGAGGATAGACATCAAAACTGTTCAAGTGAATTATTCTGGTATCTGTAGGAACCCGGGCATTCACATACTGGGGTCCACTACCTTGCGGGCTTGAGTACAAACTCAAAAAGTGAGAAATCCAGACCTCTGCTGCTTTCTTGTTCAATCAATCAATCAATCAATCATTGCATTTGTAGAGCGCACTACATACCCGTGAGGGTCTCAAGGCGCTGAGGGGAGGGGGAGGGGTGCTGATACTGCTCGAAGAGCCAGGTCTTCAGGAGTCTTCTGAAGGTCAGCAGGTCTTGGGTCTGCCGTAGGCAGATGGGGAGGGTGTTCCAGGTTTTGGCGGCAAGGTGGGAAAGGATCTGCCGCCGGAGGTCGCTCTTCGGGTGTGGGGTATTGTGGCGAGGTCGGTGGAGCGAAGCTGGTGGGCGGGGGTGTTGAGGCTGAGTTGTCTGTTGAGGTACCAGGTCCGGTGTTGTGTAGTGCCTTGTGTGCGTGGGTGAGGAGCTTGAAGGTTATCCTCTTGTGGACGGGGAGCCAGTGCAGGTTTCTCAGGTGAGGGGTGATGTGGCTGCGGCGAGGGATGTCGAGGATCAGGCGTGCAGAGGCGTTCTGGATGCGTTGCAGCAGTTTCAGGAGTTTGGCAGAGGCTCCAGCGTAGAGGGCGTTTCCGTAGTCCAGCCTGCTGTTTACGAGGGCCTGGGTGACCGTTCTTCTCGTTTCGGTGGGGATCCACTTGTAGATCTTGCGGAGCATGCGGAGGGTGTTAAAGCAGGCGGAAGAGACGGCGTTGACCTGCTTAGTCATGGAGAGGGTGGAGTCGAGGATGACTCCTAGGTTGCGTGCGTGGTCGGTGGGTATTGGGGCTGCTCCCAGTGCGGTCGGCCACCAGGAGTCGTCCCAGGCAGAGGGGGTGGATTCGAGGATGAGGACCTCCGTCTTGTCAGAGTTCAGCTTCAGTCGGCTGTTCCTCATCCATTCGGTGACGGCCTTCATTCCTTCGTGGAGGTTTGTTTTGGCGGTGTGGGGGTCTTTGGTGAGGGAGAGAATCAGCAGGGTGTCATCGGCGTAAGAGATGATGTTGAGGTCGTGCAGTCGGGCGACATGGGCGAGTGGTGCCATGTAGATGTTGAACAGCGTTGGGCTGAGGGATGAGCCCTGGGGTACGCCGCAGATGATCTCGGTGGCCTCGGAGCGGAAGGGGGGAGGCGGACGCTCTGTGTTCTGCCGGAGAGGAAGGAGGTGGTCCAGTCCAGGGCCTTCTCTTGGATTCCGGCATCGTGGAGGCGTGTGCGTAGTGTGTGGTGGCATACCGTGTCGAAGGCGGCTGACAGGTCCAGGAGGATGAGGGCCGCGGTCTCTCCGTTGTCTAGCAGGGTCCTGATGTCATCGGTGGCGGCAATGAGGGCAGTTTCGGTGCTGTGGTTGCTGCGAAACCCGGACTGGGATGGGTCCAGGATGCTGTTCTCCTCGAGGTAGCGGGTCAGTTGTTTGCTGACGGTCTTCTCGATGACCTTCGCCGGGAACGGGAGTAGGGAGATGGGACGGAAGTTCTTGAGGTCCTTGGGGTCCGCCTTGGGTTTCTTGAGTAAGGCGTTGATCTCGGCGTGCTTCCAGCTATCCGGGAAGGTTGCTGTCTCGAAGGAGATGTTGATGGCTTTCCGGAGATGGGGTGCGATGGTGGTGCTGGCTTTGTTGAAGATGTGGTGTGGGCATGGGTCTGACGGAGATCCGGAGTGGATGGTGTTCATGATCTTGATGGTGTTGTCGTTGTTTATGTTGGTCCAGGAGAGCAGGCGGTTGGTGCGGATGTTGGTTGTGGGGGCAGGGATCTCAGTGGTTGTCGGGGCGATCGTGGTGTTGAAGCTGTCGTGGATGTCAGCGATCTTGCGATGGAAGAAGGCGGCCAACGAGTTGCATAGGTCTTGCGAAGGTGGGATGTCGTTGGTGTTGGAGCTGGGGTAAGAGAGTTCCTTCACGATGTTGAAGAGCTCTTTGCTGTTGTGTCCATTGTTGTCTAGGCGGTCTTTGAAGGAGGCCCTTTTGGCGGATCTGATGAGGTGATGGTGTCTACGGGTGGCGTTCTTGTGGGCTGCGTAGCTGTCCGGTGTTTGTTCGCAGTGCCAGTTCTTCTCTAACTTTCGGCAGGTTTGCTTGGAGGCCCGGAGGTCTTCAGTGAACCAGCTGGCTTGCTTGCTGGTGTGGCTGTTGGCAGGTTTCTTGAGCGGGGCGAGGGTGTTGGCGCAGTCGTCGATCCACTGTCTGAGGTTGCGGGCGGCCGTGTCGGGGTCGGTGGGGTCAGCTGGTGGGCACCGGGCTAGGGTGGTGGTTAGCTGGTCTTCGGTGACTTTGCTCCAGCAGCGGCGAGGCATCTGTTGGGTGCGGTGGTGCGTGGTGGCTTTCTGGAAGGTGAAGTGGATGCAGCGATGGTCGGTCCAGTGGAGTTCGGTGGTGTGACTGAAGGTGACGTGGGAGCTTGCGGAGAAGATGGGGTCAAGCGTGTGGCCGGCGGAGTGGGTGGGAGTTGTGACGAGTTGTCTGAGTCCGAGGTTGTCGATCAGGGTGGTAGAGTTGGTGTCGTTGTTGTTCTCGAGGTGGAAGTTCAGGTCCCCGAGGAGGATGTAGTCCGTGGAGGCGAGGGCGTGAGGGCTGATGAAGTCGGTGATGGAGTCGCTGAACTGTGGCCGAGGTCCGGGGGGTCTGTAGACGAGGGTTCCTCTGAGGGTGGTGTTGGGGTCGGTGTGGATCTGGAAGTGCAGGTGTTCGGCGGTGCTGAGGGTGTCGTTTGGTCGAGACTCAGAGTGTTCCTGTGGACGATGGCGATTCCTCCTCCTACTCCGTTGGTGCGGTCCCTGCAGGAGATCTTGTAGCCTTCCGGGATGGCAATGGCGGTGTCGGGTGCCGAGGAGGGGTTCAGCCAGGTCTCCGTCAGGAATGCGACGTCAGGGGAGGTTGAGTCTAGTAGGTCCCAGAGTTCGACGGCGTGTTTGCGGGCGGAGCGGGTGTTGAGAAGAATGTAACTGATGTGGTTGGGTTTGTTCCTGGTCGGCGGGTTGGCGGGCTGGGTGCTGGTGAAGCTGCAGTTCCGGCAGGAGAAGGGTCCTTGGGTGCGCTTCGGGGTGGCCAGGAAGCAGGTGCGCGATCGTCGTCCGGTGTTGAGTGCGTGGAGGGTGCTGGAGTCGTAGCAGAGCCGGGCATCGTGGCGGGCGCGGGGACCAGGAGTTCTGGCGCTGGGCGCGGTCCAGGCGCAGACGGGCGCAGACGGTCTTGCCTTAGGCACGCCAGCGGCGCACCCGCTGCGCGCGGACGCTCAGCGGCCGCCATATATAGGGAGGTGGGAGGGAGGAGCAGCTGGGAGGCGGGAGGCAGGGGCAGCGAATGGGCGGTCAGGGGGGCAGGGCCGCAGGGGACGCAGCGGCAGGAGCGGTGAGGGGCAACGAGGGGAACAGAAGGCAAAAATGGGCTCAGAAACACGGGGGCAACGAGGGGTACAGAAGGCAAAAATGGGCACAGATTTTAACGAGCCCTTCTACATTGCCCTTGGCAACCAATTTCCAAAAGGTTGTATTGAGTTTTCCTCTAGTTGCTTTCAAGAGCAACTCCCATTTACCATGGTCCCACTCTTTTTTTGGGAGCTTTATTATTTTATTTTAATTAGCTCTATTTTGTTGCATCTCCCCTCTATCCTTCGATTTTAAAGCAGTCATCAAGGCTTTTTGCCAATCTGCATTGCTTATTATACCAGGTAGGCACTTCCCTTGTTTTACCCAGATTTCCCTCTTCTGTGCAGACACTTTTTGAGGTCCTCAAAAAGGTTGAGGTGAATGTCCCCTATTGCTTTTAAGGAATTAACATAATTTAAATCAAGGTCAAGGTTACAATAAGCTCCCAGGCCTCTTTCAACTAAGCTCGATATGTTGTTTCCTCTGAGCGACTCCCAGCCTTGTCTAAGTTTGTCCTTCTGTTACATGTTCAATGTTAGCGCATTCATTTGAATTGCTATGGGAGACCATTTTTTAATGGGTCGGAGATTAAGATTAGGAATAGCCCAGAGTCTGTCTTCTTCTGAAAGGCAAACACGGCAAGAAATCTCTGCTGGCACAAACTGGCAGCTAAAATCACCACCCACCAGTTTAACAACATCTGGGGGTAGTATCACCATGTGGGAAGCAAGGAGACCTAGAAGGGGGTATTCCTGTGGACTATTTGAGGGTCACATATACACAATATATATACTAAAAAGGAGACCAGAAGGGAATTTGATGGTCATACACAATATGTCTTTTGATATCTCCTCTGGGCTCAACACCCGGCAACCAGCATGTGTGCCCACCCCAGTCAGCAAGCCTCCTGAGGGTCAGTGAGTGAGTGCGTGAGGGTCTGAGTGGGTCTGTAATTGGTTGCATCAGTGTTTGAGTGAGTGTGTGAGTGGGTGTGTGTGTCTCTAAGTGGGTTTGCTAGTGCCTCTGTGACCCCTGTTGCAGCTACGATGCTGTAAGAAACATACCCCTACAAGTCTATGGGAGACCAATGCCAGTTTATTGAAAAAGGCATATGTCGTACTGATGAATAAATGATTCCCAATCTGCGTTGCCAAGTTTAGAGCCAATTCCTGTGACATTCCATGATACTACCCTTATAGTAAGTTTCCTCCTAATAGACTGACTAGCTATAGACTCTCCTGTGCCAGCTACTAAAGCATCCAATGGATTACAAGGTTGAGAGAGTCCACTCTTTTTGTGTTCAATCATTTTTGGACTAGGGGTGGTGGAATCAAGTAATATTCTATAAAAAAGGAAAAGCCTAATTTCCCCGATCTGTATCACTAGCTAGATTATGAGACAGTTGATTCCCCACTGACACTGTATATTTCCTTGGGAAGCTAATCTTGATGGCTCCAATAGGTTTGTAGAAATATCCCAAGGGGAGGAGAGTTATTCTAGAGGACCCAATACCCCCTGGAGATCTGTTGCGCTTGTTTTGTAACAGGTTCCTAACCACCCCCGGATCGCTACAGTTCATGATGATGATGTCTCCTTTGTTTTTCATCCTCTTCCCTATCCAGCTCACTTTTTGGCTAAAAATGATATTGTCAACCAATGACATTGGAAAATTCCTATGAAGACCCAACCAGTTATACACTTGTTTTTAAGTTTGGGAAATGTTTCCATCTGATCTGTTCTAAGACTTGGAACTGTGACCATCATGACCACATAGTGAGTGGCTTCAGGGGGCAGGCCAATCACTGGTAAGTTCTTGGTTTCATTAGGTGCTAAGTCCTTCTTCTCGTTGCCTTGACTAGCCTGTTACTGCACTTAAACTACACTCCTGAGCGTGGTGAGGGAATATCGGCATAAAGCTGGCTGCAACGTTCCCGTCCGCTGGTATAGCCGGGTGGCCATTTTTTGGTCTATCATATTGCTGTACTGGAATTATGCTTTGATTTGGTAAGGACTCTGTGCCAAAACCTATATTTTGAGGCTGCTCTACTAGCAGAAACAGCTTGGAAATGGGATTTAATTATTAGCTCAACCTCAGATAGTCTGACCAATATTGGAGAAAATTCCTCCCTTATCATTGTTTTGATTTTCATCTAGCAAATCACCCACAAGTTCATCCACCCAGCTTGGTTTGGCAGATTTCACATTTCAGTCTAAATCCCCTCCGTCAATGTGCTTTTTGGGATGCTCTGCAGGCTGAGGAGAGCACACTAACGGGGTAACCAAAATGTTTGCTTTACTTTTAGCTGCACATTTAGCCTTCTTGGCAACTTGTTAAGTTTTTTTTGGGTGGCCCCTTCAGGCTGCATTGCACTATGTACTACTTTAGGTCTTCTGCTATTGTTCCCCTGTGGTGAAGACTGCACAGTTAACTCAGCTACAATTTGAGTAGGTGTTTGGCCCGGAAAAGCTTCAGAGTCCAAGGACATTTGGCTTTACGGAACATCTATGTCTTTGGGGGACCCTATACCCAAGAATAATCTCCTCTCTGTGAGCTCAATCTCTGTAGCAACTACTCCAATTGCTCTCTGGAGCATACGGTCAATTGTAGTTGGCTGTGTAAGTAGACTTGTTTGCGAGCCTTGAGCCCTGACGGTGCACTTTCGTTTTCCCATGATTTGTCTTTAAAAAAAAATGGAATGTGGCCAGGATATGTTCATAAGCCAGGAGATGCTAATATATCAAAGAGCGAGGGGTTCCAGTGAATGCTCAATGTAAAGTAAAAATACTGCTCACTCACCCTACCAGGCCAGGTGCTGACCTCTGGTACCGCTGATGCCTGGTGAAAGAGGGGAGGCCCAGCACAGCCTCGTTCGGCAACAGACTGGCACAGACAGGCCCGCTCTTCGCCTGGGCTACGCCTGCACGTGTCCCGCGCCACAGGACCCTGTAGTAACCACGCTGACCCAGTGAGTGAGAAGCTGGTTATTTATTGGCTACATGGACAGCAGAGCAAGGAAGACCAGCTCTGCCAACAGCTCTCAGAGGATTCAATCTCTACATTCTGTTGCCAAGACACATGCATTCTAAAGGCAAATACATCATAAGACATGTTTAAAGATACAGTACATGAGATGCATCACAACATATCTTCTCCTCCTCCAAATGAAAACAAAACAAAAAAAATAAAAAAATAAAAAACTAAGGCAAAAGAAACATACAACCTGTATCTAGAAGGTCTAACAATGTTTCTAGAGCTTTTCCTGTAACATGTTTGATCGGAACCAAAGGGAAGAACTTCCGCTGAACCTGAAGTGGCATTTTTCTTTTGAACCTTGACCACCCTATTAAGGTTCCACCAATGACCACCATCAACTTTTACAGCATTTCCAAGAATCTTCCTAACTTTGACTGGTTCACTGAATTTGCTGTTCCCTTTCTTAGAATGAACAGCAGTTTTGATCTTGATCATGTCTCCCACGTTAAGTGGAACTAGTTTAGCACCTTTCCGTGAATCAAAATATTGCTTCTGTTTCGCTTGAGAAATCGACATGTTTTCACTCGCTAAGGACATGAGCTGGACAACATCAGATTCAGACCTGACCCACTTGCTCATCCAGGCAGGTCTAAAACTGGTGTTAGGCTTACGTCCCCGCAGAAGCTCAAAAGGCGAAATCTTCGTAGAAGAGTGTGGCGTAGTTCTATAGAACCACACCATTGTGTTGAGAACCTTGCAAATATCATGACCACCAGCTCTAGCCCACTTAATACACTCCCCCACCACCAGATTCATGCGCTCAACCAAACCATTGGTTTGCGGGTGGTAAAGGGAGCTCTTGTGGTGTTTGACACCTGACTCAACAAGAAAAGCTTTAAATTCCGTGCTGACAAACTGTTTCTGTTGTCTGAGACCAGCGTCTCAGGAACACCCTCTCTCAACCACACATCTTTGAGAAACTCCACAACAGTTTTCGTGTTAGCCTCCTTCACCATCTTCACTTCTGGCCATTTCGATGTATAATCCATGAGGACCAAGATGAACCGAAAACCCCCAGGAAGAACTTCGTACGGCCCCATGACATCAATACCTAGTTTCATCCAGGGACCATTGGGACACTCAATAGGGATCAAAGGGGGAACAGACACTTTCAAACTTTTGTCAGCCGCACCACAGACACAACAATTAGCAACCACCAGATCAATCTCGGCGTCCATACTTGGCCACCAATATGTGTCCCGGATGCGCCGTTTGGTGAGAGTACAGCCGAGATGCCCTTCGTGAGCCCTCTCAATGATAGTTTTTCGGAAGACATCAGGAGGTACAAACTTGTCCCCCCTCAGCAGCAAACCATCTTCTATGGATAGCTCATCCTCAACCTTCCAGAAAGGCTGGAGAGAGGTTGGAAGAGACTTTTCTTTTGGCCACCCATTTCTGACCTAAGTAAAAACTTCACGAATCACACAGTCAGATTCCAATGCCTGGACCCAATCAGTCTCCGAACCGAGATCAAGGTCAGGAAGGTCTAACACGGCAACTAGACAGTCATCACAGTCCTCATTAGAAAAGTCATCTAGATTGACTTCATCATGTTCATTCACCTTGATAGGGAAACGGGAAAGGAAATCTGCCCGTCCATTTTTCCCACCAGAAATGTGTTCCACTCTGAACTGGTACTGCAAGAGTTTTGTCACCATACGCATAATTCTCGGGGAACAGCACTTACTCACACTCCCCCCCAAAATGTTTACGAGTGGCTTATGATCCGTTAAGAGTAAAAACCACTTGCCCCAGATGTAAGGTCGAAACTTTTCTATCGCCCAGGAACAGGCCAACAACTCCTTCTCAATGACCGAGTACTGGAGCTCAGGAGTCCTTAACACTCTGGATGCGAAACATACAGTATTCTCATAATTCTTGTCCCATTGGGTTAAGGTAGCACCAATACCTGCCTGACTCGCGTCCACAGTGACACAACAAGATAAACTAGGGTCAAAAGGTTTTAAAATGGGTCCATCTTTCAAAGCCGACTTAACCAACCCAAAAGCAACAGCACACTCCTCTCCCCACTCAAACTTGACACCCTTCTTGAGTAGATTACTAATGGGACGTGCCATGGACGCAAAGTTGGGAATGAACTGTGAGTAGTACTCACATAATCCCAAAAGTGACTTGACCCCAGCTTTGTCCACTGGTTCAGGGGCATCCAAGATGGCTTGAAGTAAACCTGGTCGAGGACTGACTCCATCATGAGATATAACATGCCCCAAGTATTCAACTTTTGAACACAGAAATTTGCATTTCTCTTCCTTTAACACTACACCACGTTTTTTGAACAGTGTTGATACTTTCTCTAGGACATTATCATGAGATGCAATATCATTTCCAAAAATGAGCACATCGTCTTGAAACACCAGGACGCCATCCACACCCTTGAGTGCTCATTATCCTCTGGAAAACCGATGCCGCTGAGGCAAGGCCAAATGGCATGCGACAGTAGCGAAAAGTTCCCAGAGGCGACACAAATGCAGTCAGATGACGTGATTCTGGGTCCAATTCCACCTGATGGTATGCACTGGCTAGATCTAGTTTGGTGAAATAACGTGCTCCCTTGGTGAATGAAAATAAGTCGTTAATTTTTGGTAAGGGATGAGAGTCTACCCTTATTTCTTTATTTAGTGATCTCAAGTCCACACAGACCCGAAGATCACCTCCCCTTTTTCTTGCCACAACCAAGGGAGAGAGCCACAACGAGGAGTCAGTTGGTTCGATGATCCCTCTAGCACACAACTCCTTTAATTCTTTTTCTAGGTCCTCCCTCACACTAAATGGTATCCCTCTAAGTTTGTGCTTAGTGGGAATAGCTCCATTTTTAACAATGATTTTATGTCTAAACCCTTTGATTTTTCCCAGGTTCTTACTAAAGACATCCGGAAATTTGTTTTTCCAGGTGATGCTAGCATCTTCACAGTTAACTACTAATACCTGCTCCTTGGTTCCAGGTCTCAGAATCATCCCAAAAAGCCCCTGATGGAACCAACCCAATATGTTGAGGCCTTTCATCGCAACATATATTTTTCCTTTTATCCTCCTGCCTTTAAATACCAACTCTTCTTCAAAAAATCCCATTAAATCTATCTTCCGTCCCTCGTACGAAACGGGAGAGCGGTCAGGAGGGGAAAGAGCTTGAGAACCATTCCACGTCTGATTAAACAATTCTTGAGTAATCATGGTGATTTTTGCCCCTGAATCTACTAACAACTTCACCTTGCGATTCCCAATATTGATGTCCACAATAGGATCAATGCATGACGAAGGGTCACCCTCCACAACACCTTGATCATAATGACTTTTAGAAGAGTTGACATCATCAGAATAACTGACAACAGAGATAACTTCAGGATCAGATTCACAGTCAGATTCAACAGTGCAGACTGTAGGTTTCCTAAAATTCCTATTTTTTTTAAACAGACCTTGGCAAAATGCCCCATCTTTTTGCAATAATTGCACATAAAATTGCTTGCAGGGCATCGTGCACCTTTGCTATGTGGAGGGTTACCACATTTGATACACCTATTATTACCATTTGCATTTGAAAAACTCCCTATATCATGTTTAGGTTTAGAGAGTTGACTTGATGATGGCACTGGTTTACCCCGTGGCCTTACAGCATTACTGCTGTTAATAACGTTAACACCATCTATGGGTTTGTCCTCTAACTCCTTAAGGGAAACAATGGATGTCTCAATGCTTTTGGCTATCTTAATAACCTCGTCTAGAGACGGATCACCCAAACTCAATTTTTGACGTATGCTTTTGTCTTTGCAATGACAAGTAAATTGGTCTCTGATCAGTTGCTCAGTAAAATTCTCAAACTTACAGTCAGCAGCTAATCTTCGCAAAACAGAAATGTATGCATCCACATCTTCTCCTTCGGTTTGATTTCTCTTGAAAAATGTATGTCTTAAAACCATAAGACTCGGTTGTTTGTCGAACCTAGTTCTCAGCTTGATGATAGTTTCTTCATATTCATCGGTTCCATTGAGTTCTTCTTGCGAAAGAGGTGGCAAATGTTTAAATATAGATCTTCCCTCAAATCCTAGTGAGTGAAGAAGAAGACATTTCTTCCTTTCTGCGCTAAAACGCAAAGCACCGATGGCACCCAAATACATTTGAAACGCATCATACCAGACTTCCCACCGAACTGGGGAATCACCAGGAGAGTCAAGAAATGAAGGTGGTGGGTTAACGGATTGCATACTGCACAATTCAGTCAGAGATGGTATATGAGGGGAAGAAATGGTGCAGAGAGAAACAACAAATCAAAAACCGAATTCAAGAATAAATGTAGCTAACAAAATGCGGAGATTAATTTACACTATTACATAAATTTCATAAGTGCAGCACAAATGCGCAAAATGATAGAAGGAGAATAGCAACAGTATAAAAACAGAAAAATGTGGTGTGCGTGTCACTGACAAAGAAGTAACACACACTATCCAGAAAAGGAAATTACTTGTAATGGTGTGCGTGTCACCGACGATGTGGAGACACGTGTTGTCAAGACGATAAGTGCTTGAAATGGTGTGCGTGTCACCGCCGATGAAAGGACACGCGTTGTCATGGGAACTCAATGCTTAGAAGACTTAACAAAAATGGCAACCACGTAACGTGCACATAGAAATGATGTTCCTGATGAGTTAAGATGGCCGCCTTCACGCAGCATGAAATGACGCGATGATGTCACAGCCAGAAGTGTGGAGGATCTCGTGAATGGACGGAGGAGAAGGAGGCTCGTGAAAGCTGGAGCAAGGTAGGCGCTTGCTGGGTTTTGATTATGAAGCGCGAGGAGGAATGGCAGTTGCTTTAGCGCACGAGTACACAGTCTCTCCCTATCGCGCCATGTCAAAAATGTCCAATTCAGCCAAAAGGGAAATTTGGAGTGCACAGAAGAGACAGTTGTTAGCGCAGTAAAAATAAAGACTTTCTCCTTTGTTCAGGAAGTAAATGAGTCTTTAGGGGTCACAAAAGTGGAGCGCAAGCAGAAATTCTAGACAGACACAAAATACCTCGTGTCCAGGAGTCCAGATAGTGGTTGTTCTTCAGTTGTGTAGAACAAGTTGAGAAAGGAGACCGGAGTTGCGGCGCCTTTATGTTCTCATCTCTCCTTTAGATACAAATCGGTTGAGACAGGAGACCGGAGTTAGTTCAGATATCTTGAAAACCGCTGTAGAGTAGGTCGAGATATCTTGAAAACAGCTGCGTGGGTTCCTTCATGTAGCCAAAGATCGTCGCCATAAATTTGTAGTAACCACGCTGACCCAGTGAGTGAGAAGCTGGTTATTTATTGGCTACATGGACAGCAGAGCAAGGAAGACCAGCTCTGCCAACAGCTCTCAGAGGATTCAATCTCTACATTCTGTTGCCAAGACACATACATTCTAAAGGCAAATACATCATAAGACATGTTTAAAGATACAGTACATGAGATGCATCACAACAGACCCCTAGCAGAATGTTTAAGTGTGCCTCCAGGCGCGATGAGGTGTCGTCAGTGGCTTCCCTGCTGCAAGGTCTCCTGGGGCTTGTGGCTGGCCCCCACTGCTGTCGGTGCTTGCTTTCTCTCCAAATACACAGCAAGATCCCTGTAAGACGTGCTGGATGAAGGCAAGTTGACGCGTCAAGGAAATACAATAGAAAGACGAGAAAGGAAAGAGGACAGTAGGAAAGTAGGATTGTAAAGAAAAAAAGGCAAAACAAAGAATGGAAGATGCTTAAACTAAGTTTAAGGGTAAAGTAGTAAGAAGAGTAAAGAGTAGGGGATTTAGGGCGAAATCAGTGCATTCAAAGGCAAAAAGTTGGAAGAGAAATGCAGTAGGCAAAGCATAAATAGAGGGATTATCTCAGTTTGAACTACAACTTGATGCTTCGGACCTCTTATGGGAGGATTTGTTTTCACCAGAATTAAGATGGCGGACCCACCAAACTTTATGAAAGACGAGAACTTTGTCTGGGAAACTGCTAGTCCCTTGAAGAACAATCCACTTATATTGGAGGAGCTCCATTAGGCATATGCTTCAGATATATTTTCCTCCACTGACTCTTAATCAGAGGATGATTCGTTGCGCAATACAAGTCCTAATAATAATAATAATAATCTGCCATAACATTTTCATTTCAATAAGGAGAAGCAAACTTCCTTTTTTCACTTATCTATCTTCAAATGGAAAATAACAAAAGGTTTAACAATCTTAGGAAGCTATGGTATGCTATTCCGTAACTTGTACAGCATTTCTGTACAGAGATGCATAAAAGGTATATAAATTCGCAAACTGGATTTTTTCCCTTGTACAAAAAACCAAAAATGGATGGTAGTGCTTTGGTGACACTACCACAGTTTCTCACCAGTCAGCTAAGGTGGAATTTTGTACCCAGGAGCAATAAGCGTATGTAAAAAAAAGTGCCTCCCATTGAAGTGAGTAGATATTGCCATGTTGTAAACATGTTTGTAGATTTAGGAGAGGAATTTACACTCAAAGCCTGGACTGATAAAAAGTCTGTAAAAGACTTGCCTGAGAAACCTCAGTTATAAAGGAGAATATACAATGTCCTGCTCTGTAATTCACCAATATCTGACTAAAGTGGATAAACACAGGGCCCCATTACAAACTGCTTGTGAAATCAAGTCCATCGGGATCATGAGTAATCTGGTAAACCAGCGTGGCAAGACACTTTCCGATGGGAAAACTATGGATAGAAATGAAGCCAAGAATGAGAAATTAACAGGGGAATTAGATACAGTAAATCTGGTTCCGGCAGTAATCCCCCATCTCATAGTGGAACGTCAGAGATCAACTAATAACATTATGGTTTTACTAAAATCTGGAGCTTCTTTACCTGTTGGTAATTTCAGGGCCTGGAATTACAGGTCCATTTAATGGGCCACTCTTTAGAAGAGCAATAGCAGTGTGGTATCTGCTATGCATACTGCTCCATTGGGACTATAGGCAGATGTACCAAAGGTTTTTGCATTCTTCAACCCTCTGGTTCGGTAAATCAGAGGGTTTGTGAACCCTTTTCCAAATGTACTAAGCCCATTTAATGATTTGTTAAATGGGTTTAGGAAACCAGATCAAATTGGTATTTCAAAAGTGCATGTTTAGGGCTTCCCTTCCAAATACCAACTCCTTATAGTATGTATTAATGTTTTATGACTGAAATCTGGTTACAAAACATATGTGTTTTACTGACACCTTACAGGAGTCAGTAACTCATTCCCAAATGGGAAGCCCATCTTGGAAAATAATTTTTTTAGGAGCAGGCAGTGTCCTTGGGACCACAGCTTACTCCTAAAAAAAAAAAGGTATGATTTTTTTTTTTTTTTTTTTAAAATCCATTTTTATTTTAAGGAAAACGAGCTTCATTAAAAAAATGATTGCTTTATTTAAAAGCAATCACAGACATGGTGATCTGCTGACCACAGAATGGCACCATGCCTGTGATGCCTGTGATGGCAGTGAATAGTAGTGGGTCACAATTTGCAACCTACCTCCCTAATATTCATAAGATAGGTTGAATTGTGATCACTAATATTTAGTATTTTGTGAATGGACCTAGTAGTACATATGCCGGTTCGCAAAGTTCAAATGCATGCAGTAAAAAATGGTGCGCAAATTATGAACCCTTTTACCAAATCCATTCTTAGAAGGTTGTGCCCTTTATGCTTACAAGATGAGCAATTGAAAGGTAATATTTCCATACTGAAATAGGTAAGATGTTACTCAATTTATAGATTTTAACATGAGAGTCATGAATACCATGATCAGTACACCTAACCAACTTAAAGAATCTTGGCCATTCTCCGATGCATTCTTCTTTCGTAAACTTTATTGATCTCTCAACTGTAATACCATCTCTCCCTGATGCTAGTGCCCCCTGAATTTCAGTTGAGAATCTGATTGAAATGTAATAGATTTCTTATAGTTAGCAAGTAACCAAAACAAATCACAATCGGGAGAAAATCACAATAATATATGCTCGAGTTACTACAACTTTTATCTAGAAATGCAGATTCACTTTTACAATTCACAAAATATGAATTTGCTCACATTAATGGAATTACTAGTTGTTGGACCTTGCATTCTCTGCAGGGACACCCCCAAACCTTTTCCTTCACTCCTATTTTTGCTGAATTTGTTGTTGTTGACTTAGGACTCTCTGCATTTTACAACTGCTAACCAGTGATAAAGTGCCCTCTCCTTTAAACATGGTAACATTGGCTAACACCCATTGGCATATTTAATTTACATTTAGGTCCCTAGTAGAGTGGTACTAAATGTACCCAGGGACTATAAATTAAATACTATATGGTGGGCCTGCAGCGCTTATTGTGCCACTCACTTAAGAAGCCCTTTAAAACCTGTCTCATCCTGCCATTGCAGCCTATGGGCATAGTTTTCAGCTGCCATTTCGATTTGGTAACATAAACCTTTTGCCAGGTCTAAACTTTTGTTTTTAATACACGTCACCCCCATGGTACGCCCTAATCAGACCAGAGGAAAGGGTGTGTTGTATTTAAAATGTTGTTCATGTATGTTTAGGTTTTACATGTCCTGGTAGTGAAAAACACTAAAATGTGTTTTTCACTATTGCAAGGCATGCCTCTACCATAGGATAACATTGGGTTACCTTATTACATTTTAATAAGTGATAACTTTTGGTTGAGAGCAGGTAGGAAAGTCATTGCAGGCTGCACTGACTCCAAGGATGAACTTACTGACCTCCTGTTCTGAGGTACAGGGACACAACAATCTCCAAAGGCCTCAAAGCATCAGCTCAACTGACCTGCTGCAAATGGACCTTCCTGGATCTGGAACTGGGATTGCCTGAGCCTTGCTGGCCACCACTGGTGTGAGTTCCGGATCCTCAAGAGTTGCCCCCCAGGCCATGGGTCCTTGGTGTGGCACCACTTGAGCTCCTCCTTGAAGAAAAGTAGAAATCGTGAAGTTCTGGGCTCTTTGCAATCCTAAACAGGCTGTTTTCACCAAGATATTGCAACCAGCCAATGCGAAGCTGCAAGTGACGACCAGCAGCGAGAGATCTATACATTGCGCTACAGCATAGACAGCCCTCGGGGACCGCCAACACGAATCTTCAGCAACAACATGTCCTCGACGCCTGTCCTGCTCATTGCACCACAGCAACAACCATTCACAATGCTCTCCCTGCTCCTCATAGCCTCCTCCACCATGAACAGAGCTCTTTGCACTGGACTTTAGAAGGTAAATTCAGCAGGAGCTAACCTGGTTCCTCTCCCTGGCCCTCGCTCTATCACGGTGAGCCTGAACTTGAGACTTTCACCCAGCCTCACAAAACCAGGTAACCGTGAGTGGCATGTTGTGCTTTTAGGCATTATACGTGTCTGACATCAATAAAATCGCATATCTCCATTTCTACTGATTGGGGCTTTGTCATGTTTGTGTCAAATAATTTAATACATTTTACCCAAATAGTCTAAATTGGTGTGGGATTTTTCTTGTGTGGTGTTTTCAGATTATTGCTGTTAGAGGAAATGTGTAAAGTTTTCATGAGGCACTCAAAGTTAAGCTTGACTGCGTTTGCGTGTGTCAATCTGCTGAATTCTTTTCAGGCAACAATGCAGATTTCAGAGAAGAGGTAATTTTTCAATCTTCTCTGTTCCCAGACTAATTACACAGAGGGAGGATCTATAAACCATGAGGCGAAAGAGGTGCCACAGCAAACTAGCTAAGAGGGACCTGCTGAATAGTAAGCAGATAATTATGTCACAGAATTCAAACAAATACATTAATGGCCCTCTTAAGGATTTGTCAAATGGCGTTTGCAACTGTATATTTATCATTTAATAGTCCTTTACGTATTTTTTACATATATCAAATGCAGAAAATCAAAAACACACTTAATAGTGGCCAACTTCAGGGAAACAACCCCAATCCAACATGGCCACCGAAAATGTGCAACATCACACGCACGGAATCAGCACTGAATTGTGGGGTGAGCTCTTAATGACGCACGCTCGATGAAAAATGCCAGGGACAGAAAGACCAAGTAAGATTGCTACCCATGGAGAATATGACACGAGTACTGCCACGTGCTGAAACCACCACGCGCTGAATATGGCCAGGCAATTTGATGCCAAATACAGACGCAATTACACACCAAACACTCTGCTTTGTCCACTGGCAGAATGTGCCCCCCAAGAAGTAACGAAACTCCTACCGCCAATGCCTAATGGAGTTCAATGGATCAGCCATTCCTGAGGCTCCTGTACACTGCTGCTCATCACCATTGTTAGATAAAAAGTAGGACATGTACTTTCAAGTTTTACCTGTCCGGCTTGATAGTGAAAAACTCACATTCATTTTTCACTACTGCAAGGACTATTGCTCCCACAGGCTAACATTGGAGCTGCCTTAGCACATTTTCTAAGTTACATTTCCGAATGGTAAGAGATAACCAGTTCATGTTTGGTTTGTCTGGAATCACAATTTAAAATCCTAACTTATGATGACATTGGATTTTAAATTGCTGTTTTGAAAATACCACTTTTAGAAAGTTTGCATTTTCTTGCCTTGGCCATTTAGTGCCTGTTGCCTATCTTTGGTAACATGACTGGATGTGGCTAACAGTTGAGCTTTGTGTATTCCTCCTAGACAGCCACATACAATGGGAGCTTAGGTGTACCTGGATGGGCCATAACTGGCAAGATGGAAGGGGAGAGCTGGGCCCAGTATCACTTACACCCGAATAGGCTGTGTCTTGTCTTCATACAAAGGGTTGCATACCCCCTGTCGTTAGTCTGGAGCCAGGGTAGAGAAGGCAGGGCATCTCTGCACTTTGGAGACAAGTCTCTAGAAGCTTCTCCCCACTTCAAAGGCACAACTGCCTATAACAGAAGGACGCCAGGCACCGACTCTTAAGTACACTTCTGGACCTGTAGATACTTTACCAGGAAGAAAGACTGCTGTGCTTCTACAAGGACTGACACTCTACTGTACTGCTACTCTAATGGAACTTCTGCCCTGCTGCCCTCTTGCATATGGAAGAAGAACTGGACCTGCAACTTCATCTTGAACCCAAGACCCCAGAATGACTCCAAGGGCTAGTCTGCTGGCCTCCTGATCTGAGCCTCAGGGATATAAAAGGCTCCCCAATAGCTCTTGGACACGTCTTCGGTGAGCTCCTGACACTCAAGTGGTGCCTCTCAGGTCCCAGATCCTTTGTGTGGCTCACGGGCTCTTGAAATCAAGCTTTGGGCTTGTCGTCACCGGGCACTTTTGCACTGAGACTGTGCAGCTCGCACCAGAAATCTGCGAGAGCTGCCACCAGCCCGTCTCTTTGCACATCAGCTCTGACAGCCCATGGAATTTCCGCAAAGGCAATGTTCCACCCTGCTCTCTGTGCCACACCGACAACCACCCGCAACGCTCACTGTGCTCCTAACAACCCTCTCCAATGCGAACGGGACTCTTGGCACAAAACTTGAGAAGGTAAAATTCCAGCTTGACTTATCTGAGACTGTATCCGACCATCACTCCATTGTGGTTGGCCTGAACTTTTGAATTTGACCCAGTCCACTGCAACCAAATAGCTGCAGTTGGCCCTTTCTGCTTTTACACTTTTTTCTTTAAAAATTCATAACTCCCGTTCTACGGATTGCATTTTTGTTGTTTTGGTCTTGTTAAATTTATTAAATTGAGCTCTATTTTCCTAATTTGGTGAGGGGGGTATTTGTGGGTTTCTTTCCACTGTTTTACTGTTTGAAATGTTGCACAAATACTTTATACATTGTCACTAAGTTAAGACTGACTGCTCTGTTTTAAGCTACCAGCGGGTCAGCACAGGTTAATTCGGGGTTTGCTTTGCCTTATCCTGACAAGGATTGCGGTTGCTGCTTGACGAGGACTTCCACCCCAGTCAATCTGTAACCCAATTTATATCAGAGCCCAAAAGGAGAGCTTCCAAGGGGAAGCCGCTTTTAAAGGGAGAAGGGTGTACGCTCACACTTGAAGGGCTGATCATTTATCTTGTAGGCATGCTGGCATCAGGGACAGAGAAGGGGAATTATTTGCCAAATCAGTTTTCCAGTGGGCATGCAGCTCTTAGAAAGCCACACTTCTAGGGTGGCCTACCAAGCTCCACACACCGAGAGAGGGGTTCTGCCATCTTGAGAGAGGGCAGAATATTGCATTCTGGGACAGGTAGATGCTACACTTGACAGGAAGTTGACATCAAGCAGGAGGGGAACTGGTAGCCCATTCGGTAGTAGCCTAACACAAAACTTAATATAAAGCATAGTGATGTTCCCCAATAAGATCACCAGTTATGACTGAATAAACAATACTACAATTCATATTTCAAATGTCTTGAGATAAAATTTGTTAAGGAAAATCTAGGATCTCTTAACATTGAGAACTGAATTTGTTTTTTTGTGGCAGTCAGTCACTGCTCAGTGCCAGAGGGCTCTCATTGGACTATCTGGTGAATCTACCTACACCACTAACAGACCTCGCCCTTCAACATTGCCCTCCACAATTTGACCATTACTGTCCCATACTGCTTAGCTTATGGTCCTACAATACAAACATCCTGTGTTGCTGATGCACAGCCACACCCGCACTGTAATATTGTTGAACCTCTACTCTGTATTTTAAGTTTAACATTTATAGCAAACTACCCAAGGCCATAATGGGACAATAATAGCAATATTGTATTAAAAACCTGACATCTGTAAACAGCCAAGTCAGACTTACTGTCATAGAGCTGAATCTAAAGTTTTATTTGCAAAAATCTTGAATATCTTTTTTTTAAATTCTTTTTTTCTACCACATATCCATTCTCTACTTTACACATAATGCCATTGTGGGAAATTGGGTTTTTGATTGAGGGGTGAAGACCCTTCTCAAGCAGCAACCACAATCCCTGTCAGGGTGACCCAAAAAAGTCACTAAAAATAACATGGGCGTAACACACCCTGCTAGGGTGGCATAAAAGTAGTCAGACTTAACTTAGAAACAATGTGTAAAGTATTCATGCACTATTTCAAACAATGGGCTCACTCAGGAAAATTTGAGAAAAAAGGAACAAAATAGGTAAACTAAAATGTAATAAATACAATAAGTAAATAACTAACTACACACCACAGTTGGTTAAGGAAAAATATTTAAATACACAGTTCACAATCAAATCCAGTGATGAAGTGAACAAAATATAACAGTACAGTGAAAAAGTAGTATAGTACACTTCAGGTGCAATCAAGAATAACGTGAACTTAAGGATAATAGGCTGCACTTTAACAGTGATAAATGTGGAAATCAATCAATAGGCTGAAAATCTTCAATTTAAAAAAAATCCCAACGGTTAATGCAGTCCATATTATAAGGAATGAATAGGCGTTTCAGCCCTTGAGGTTAAATTGACCAGGGCCATCACCGGGACAGATAGTGAAAAGACATTTAGAGAAAACCAACCAATGAGAAACAGAAGAGACAGAAGTCACCACTAGTGTATATAAAAAGAAAGGGCGTGGAAAGAAATATCACATCCACAACAAGGCTCACCTAAAGAGTTCAGCTAAAAAGCACAAAGCATTTGGAGAAATAGTACTCATGGCCAGATCAGTCCTAAAAAAAAAATCAGAAAATGAAAGTAAAGTATAAAAGCACTACGGCCCATCCAGTTTGCCAATCAAGTCACGAGAAAAAAATCTATAAAAAACTGCGTGGAACCAAGGTGAAAGGATTCACACTAAAAAGTAACGCATCTAAATAAACACCAGTGAAAATTGATTTACTGTAGTAAAATTGCCAAGCAAAACAGCTTAACTAAAGCAGGATGAAAAACTTGCTAACCACTGCTTGGTCATCCAATTTGAAAGTTTCGGTGCAGAGATTCAAAAACACACTTAAGAGAAAAAGAAAACATCGGCTGCGAGGGAGGAGGAAACCTCTCCACAACTAATGAGTCGCAAAGGACACCGCGTGTCTGAGGTTAAACAACTTCTAGTTTAGTTGCATCCACTCTGCAGACAAACCAAGGCTAGGAGGAACCCTTCAGGTAGACAGCCGGGAAGAGATGCAACACCCAGGAATTGAAGCTCGTAGCTTAACCAATACATCCAAACATTCGAGCCAGGAGCTGTGCGGAAATACATGTGCTTCTGACGTCACAGGTACTCTGAAGAGATGGAAATTGTAGTCAGATAGACACAAGACAACAAGCCCGGGTAAGGAAAAATTGCACCCTTCAAATCAAACCTCAGACAGAAAAATGTGCATATGAAACGAAACCATGGGGGAGAGCGGAATTGAGGTCCAGAAAGGGCAAAGCAATACAACATTCAGATCAACCGCAACATAGTTTATCCATTTAGAATCAAGAACATAATAGAGTCATACAATTTAGAATATCCTCAATGGGAAAACTAATCCGAATTAAAGAACCCACATAACCAGGGCAAATGGATATAGGCGTCCAGTATAGGCAAAACAGTCATACAAAAAACATACAACATTCAAATCAACACAAAAAAAGGCAATCCAAATAGAAATGAGAAAAGAATAAACCACTGAGCCATACAATTGGATTTTCAACCAATGGAATATCTCAATAAATTAAGAGAAAGGAATGGAATCCCTGAAAACAAACTGAAGAACGTAGAGGGACATATAGGCACCTCAGAAAAAGTACATAACAAAACCCCCGCAGAAACAGTATGAAAAAGAATACAGACAAAAAGCCGTAATAACTATACACAAAAACAATTTATACACAAAGGAAATGTACCCTTCAAAGACCCAAAGATATGACATATCAAAGCAGCCAAGTAGGCCATCTTAGAAACTGATCAAAATTAGAGTCCTTTTGTGCAAAACTCATACGTCTATAGGTGGAGACAGTCTGTATATTTTCATCATTGTTACTGAGGCCTGTAGCAGCAGAGTTCAGATGGTCTATCCACCTGAATTCTAGTGTCATAAGAGTCCGGGAGACATTGGTGATTTTGGCAGTCCTCAATACTTGTTCGACTACTTGCCATTTTAGGTCTTGTGCTAAATGGCCCGTTTGCTGATAATGTTCAAACAAAGGAGCAGGGGCAATCAGCAGCATATTCTGCTCTTATGATGAAGAATCCTGCAACGAATCCGTTGGGGAGTCATCCTAATGTAGATTTTATCACATGTATATCAGATTGCATAGATTACATTTTGTGAATTTCAATTTGTATGGCAGGTAAGAAAAAATTGAACATTCAAATGTTAAAAACCTTTGTGTTGAAGGTGCAATCGCAAACACTGCACTTTCCACATTTAAAGTGCCCTACCATCAGCCCCAACCCCCATGTTTGTGAAATTTGGGTGTCTGGGATGATCGTATCATGACGGTCAGCTTTCATAAGTATTCATGCAGCACACAAAAGTAATAAAGTGACAACACAAGAAAAACACCACACCAATTTAGAAAAATCGAGAAAATTCTAATAAATAAAATGATACCAGAATGAGAAATATAATCAGTTTAATGTAAGTATAGCACCTACAGTGCCACTTGCAGTCATCTGGTCAATCTAGACTAGTGGGAACTCAAGTTCAGAGTGAATGCGATGGAGCAGGGTCAGATACAGGGACAAGGTTAGTTCCGCTGAAAAAGTTGCCTTCTCAAAGTCCGGCACTAAGAGTCTAGTTCACGGGGAGGAAGCTGTGAGGGGCAGGGAGAGCATGGCAAATGGTCATTGTTGTAGCATGAAGAACATGCCTGGTATCACGGATGGTTGATGCTGGAGCTTCGCGTTGCCAGCCTTCACTGGCAGTCGCTGTAGCGTGAAGATTTGGGCTTACCAGAGCTTCAAATTGGAGGGCGGTGCGGGTGGCTGCATCTTGTAGCAAACTGACCTGTTCGCAGTTGCAAAGAGTTCAAGACTTCAGGATTTCACTTATCTTGGCAGAGGAGGTCACTCTGATGCCAGCCAACCGTCTAGGACCTGGGGTGCCACCACTTGGGGATTAAAGACACTCTCTAGTAGAGGCCAGCAGGGCTCAGCCACGTCCATGTGCACGTCTAGGTATGTCCAGTTGCAGAGGGTCAGCTGTGCATTTGAAGTCAGGCCTCTGGAGCTGCTTGTGTTCCTGTAGCTCACACAAGGAAGCCAGTCATCTAGCCCTTGGAATCACTCTGATGGTCCTGGGGTCAAGGAGGAGGTCCAGGCTCCGTTCTTCAACAACAGCAGGGCAGTACTTCCAGTAGCAGGGCACAGTACTCCCTTTGAGTCTTTCCCAGGTGCAGAGGTGATCTGATAAGTGGTTCAAGAGGTCTAATATGTATATGTGGTGCCAGCCATTGAAGTAGGGGAAACTCCTAGACCACTCCCACATCTGGTTCTGGAAAGCTCCTTCCTTAACCTTCCCAGGCACCAAGTGGCCTGGTGTGACAACAGGCTGGTGTCAAGTCCCTTTGTGTTTGTGTGGAGGTAGCCTCTTTGGCATGTAATTTGGACAGGGAACAGCTCCACCCCCATCTCCCTGGCAGGATGGCCAATCCTGCCAACACCTAGATCCCCTTTGTCTCACTGTCTAGGAGGATTACACAAAAGCCAATTACACCCAGTCATGTGACCCAGGACAGGATGCAGGCACCAAATGGTTAGGATAAGAAAATGGCAACTTTCTGTAAGTGGCATTTTCATAATTGTGACTTAAAAGCTGACTTTAACATTAAAGAGGATTTTAAATTACAATTCATTTGAGACCAGACATGAGAATTCTGTTATCAATCAAAAGTTACAACTTATAAAATGTAATATGGTAAGCCAATGTTATCCAGTGGGAGAGATAGGCCTTACAATAGTGAAAACTCTAATTTAAACCTTTTTCTCTACCAGGACATGTAAAACGTAAAGCACATGTCCAACTCTTTAAATACAATGCACATTTCCCTAGGGATTGTTTAGGACCTACTCTAGAGGTGACATATGTATTTAAAAGGAAGGTTTAGGCCTAGCAAAAGATTTATTTTGCCAGGACGAAATGGCAGTTTTTAACTGCACACATGCTGTAGTGGCAGGCCTGAGACATGATTTAAATGGCTACTTTAGTAGGTGGCAGAACCATTAGTACTGTTTAATGTACAGGCCCTGGGTACATGTAGTACCAGTTACTAGGGACTTACAAATACATTTAATGTGCCAATGAGATGTTAGCCAATTGTAATTGTACCATATTTTCGGGGAGGGCACAAGCACTTTAGCACATGTTAGCAGTTATAAAGTCCACAGAGTCCAAAAGCCAACAAAAAACGAATTCATCAAAATAGGCAGGGTGAAGGCAAAAGGTTTGGGGAATTACCACCCAAGGGTGTCAGGTCTAACAGCCATTGATCAAACCCCATTCTCAGGGTTGGACTTGTATTCTAACACACTGGCATATTCCTGGTAAGCTGCATGTTACCGGACCTCTTTGAGAGCAGGATGAGCTGTTAAGACCCAACCTGGCCAACAGCCTCCTGCAATGTGAGGCTGGTTTGAACATTTTTGCCAAGAATGATTGTAGTTTCCTGTCGGTCCTGCCAATGCTCCACATTACTGACTGCCCCTCTATCCGAATATACTTGTCTTACTCCATTCATTACCCCACAGCCGATAATGAATGACATATTGCATTTGAATTCCAGCATTTCGTGATTTCTTCTATTATGCTGTGTGCTGACACCAGCACATTTTTGTTGCATAATGCAAAGACTGAAAGTCTGCACTAGCTTTCTTGGTGTCATAGAAAAAAAGCATTGGCAAAGCCAATAGGACTGAGTTTAATATGCTAAGGCATTAAGAGTTAGCACACTAGAGTGAGACACAGAGGAGGAAGCCAGTACAAGCAGACAGAGAGAACTACCACTGTAAAGTAGTCCCTCAAGCAGTTCAATCAAAAAAGCAAGTGGTGATGGAAAGGAACACCAAACCAGCCACAGCTTTGGGGGAGTGATGAATACTCCACAGAGGTGAGCCAAGACATGATTGACAAAGTCTCAGGCCAATGACTGAAAAACGCTAGTCAAAGAAAGCAAATTGTTGAAAGGGGTAGACAAAAACCACATCATATGAATATTGTAAGCAGTATATCTGTTTGCAGCTGCTTGGTCAAAACCCAGACCTTAAAACACTGCACACATGTATAAACTGAAGGTCAGTTGCCTTGAGCTGTTTACATTTCTTAGGTAAATATTTGACTTGCTTCAGGTATGCTCTAGTTAGGTTTTTGTTTTCTAAAGTATCAATAGGTATGGCCAGCTTTTTGGAACATGATTCAGCAGCACCATAACATCTCAAACAAATTTCTCTTAGCACAGTGCATCAAGTTAATGTACTGTTACCTGCAGTCAGGTGTATCGTGTTATGAATGCATGATTACAAGTTCCAGAATGCAAAGAACAATTTGACTACTTCTATTTCCCATAATGCTTTATAATTACCTTTAGCTAAGTAGGAAAATAGACGGTCATCTACACAAATATTACAATCAATTGCTATATTTTACTACGTTCTCAAACCATTTTATATGAAGAAATATTAAAAGTGTCAACGTTGTGTTACTATTCATCAACAACAATTTATGGCACCACCAAAAACTGTCACCATAAAAAAAAAACTGATACAAAATAAAATAAAAATGTTAAGCAAAATACGACATTGATTTTTTGCAGTAAGAGTTATAAAGTTATAAAGGCAGTTGCCTTGAGAAAATTCACCTAAATGGTTAGTCATGAAGCAATACTCAATAAAGCAAAGTTAAAGCAAGAAAACATGCATCATCCTAGAGCAGAAGCAGGATACAAAGTCAAGCATAGCACAATAAAACTCTCAGAAAGGATCTGGTCGAGGGCGGCTCGGTGACAGACATGTGTCTTGTCACCTCCTTGCAGCAACCAGTAATGCTATTGGTTAAATGTTCCTCCCAGTGTTAAGCAAGAATTGTCATCGTCTTGCTCATCTTTCTTGTGTGGGCAACAAACCTATTCCCAGCAACTCAAAAATTGGAATTACTGCTCCAATTGATTCCAGCAAAAAGAAAATTTTAAAAATCCCATTATAAAAATGAAAGTCTGCTGTGGAGGAATAAAACATTTCTCAATACTTATCGAAAAGAAAAGTCTGCAAAGCATGGTGTCCTTCTATACCTGATGGAAAAGTGTAATACTTAGAGTATAGTCAATAACCCTCCCATAGTCTGAACTTTGTGTGCAAGGAGATTTATTTTACCTGAGTTTCATAAACATACTTGCCCTTGCCTCTTACGGAACGTGAACATTAGCCCTCCCCACGGTGCCTTAGTTAAAGGGTACAGTCTACACCTTGATAGACTATGTTTGGAATGGTTTGCCCACTCCATTCAACATGCTTGATATATATCCCACCAAGGGAGTAGTCAGAAAATGAAAATACTCCCCCACTTTGAACCAGAGCTCTGATGGCACCAAGCAAGCAAAGCAAATGAGCTCGACCCTCCCTAGGAGGGCTCCCTTATTTATTTATTTTATAGTCTTGTAAAGCACAAAACGACCCCTAAGGGTTTCCTGGCGCTTAGCTTGATGAAACAAATGAAGTGTCTACTTAGAATAGCCATGTCATCAAACCTTTATGGAACGCAAGAATGGAGGTACTGTCCCCAAGGGATTTGGGAAGAGAGTTCCACAATTTCGGACCCAGCACTGCAAAAGAACGTCCTCCCATCGTGGCCAGATGGAACCTAGGTACAGTGCAAAAGGCCAGGTTAGAGGATCTCAGGGGACAAGAAAGGATGTAAGATATCAATAGGTCCTGGATGTAGTGTGGCCCTGTTCTAGATTTCGACTTAAACATATAGCAAAGAGCCTTAAATTGGATCCGTTTAGAGACTGTCAGCCAATGCAGTTCAAGAAAGAGATGTGAGACTGAGGCATATTTGGGAAGCTGGTACAGCAGTCTGGCTGCTGAATTCTGAACCATCTGCAGGTGCCTCATAGATGCTTTGTCTATTCCCAAGTATAAGAAATCCAGTCTATATAGAACTAAGGCCTGAATCATGGTCCTCTGGGCAGTTTGGGGGATCATCCAAATGATCTTCCTCACCCTTTTCAGCACAGCAAAACAGGTAGAGGTAACTTTAGACACCTGAGGTTTTATTCATAGTTTGTCATCAAGAACAAAACCAAGGTTCTTTACCTTAGAAGGCAGAGTGGGGAGAGGTTCTAGGGAGTGGGGCCAATGCTGAGGGCCCCAAAACTGGACATGTTTACCCAGGATCATGACCTCTGTCTTATCACCATTCAGCTTTAGAGAGTTAGCACTCATCCATGAAGCCACTCAACGCAGGCCCAAGTTAAGGTCAGAGGGTCCACAATCCTGGGTAGATGACGAGGAAAATATAATTTGTGTGTCATCTGCGTATGAAGAAATGGTCAGACCGCAACTCTCCACTATGTCTGCCAAAAAGCGGCCAAAGATATTAAATAGCAGAGGGCTTAGCACAGAGCCTTGGGGGACACCAGAAGTGAAGGCTCAGATTTCAGATCTAGCACTGGCGGAACAGACTTGAAATGTGCTGTACTTAAGATATGAAGTTGGCAAGGGCCTTTCCTTCCAAACCCAAGAAAGAAAGGTGTTTAAACAAGATGGAGTGAGACACAGTGTCAAAAGCTGCTCTAAGGTCTAATAAAATAAGCGTGGCTGTACCTCCCTCATCTACGAGTCGTCTAAGGTGTTTAGTGACTCCAAGGAGGATGGATTCCTTTGCTTCTCCCATCCAAGCATCTATCCATTCATCCCTTCACCCTTCCATCCACCTGCTGATATCCACAATTTCAACTCTACATTCTATCATCCATTTATTTACTCTTTCATTCAATCTTCATTTCAGTCTTTCGATAATTCATCCATATATACACACATCCATCATCTATGCATTCATCCATTATCCTCTCAGACATCCATCATTTGACTCACCTATTTATTAATAAAGGCCTTAATACATCAATTGATCTTTTTGTCCATCCATCGTCTAAGATTTCCATTTATTGTGGCATTCTTTCACCCACCCATCCATCCACCTCCCAATCCATTCACCCAGTTTTCTATCCATCTTTTCACCCACCCATCCTTTAAACGACCTATGCAATCATCCATCATTTTACCCACCCATCGTTTCACCTACTCATAAATGCACTTCAACAGACATATCCATCTATCCATCATTTCACCGACCCATTGTTTCAACCACTCACACATGCACTCATTCACCCTTCTTTCCCTTTTTTTATCAACCCATCTTTCTTTCCTATAGCATTAATTATGAGCTTTTGTCCACCAAGTTGCAGACAGCAGTGGCTCATAAAGATTTCCACCACTGCTGTAGCTGCTAAAGCAGGGGGTTCTTGACGATCCTGTCTTCCACTGCCTTACACTTCCAACCAGTTAGGCCACTTGGAGAGAGTATGTAAGGGCTACCTGAATTAGGTAACTGAATGGTGGAGCTGTGAGTTTTGCAACATAAAAAGTATGCATAAAAATGTTTACATTGACATTGTAGCTAGATACAATATAGTCAGGGACACTGGAATGGTACATCATTGTAGAATCAAATTATACAGGAAGGTTAAGTAGGAAAAGGCAAATTATGTGGTACTAAACACCATAATCTGCGGTAGTAATATTTTACTATATTGTCATTTAAAAACAGGAATAAGGTCTGGGAAAGAGTGACTACATTAGTTCAAATGTAATACCTAATGCCAGCAATCAGCTACTGAGAGATTACCAGTTAATCTTTTGCAAAGCGTCCGTCGGTGCAGCAAGATGTTTACTACTTTTTAGTAACTGTTGATCCACTTGACCTTGAGAAATTGTTTTTGTTGATATCAAATAATTAGGCAGTATTCAGAGGATTATGTGAAAAAGATGGGAAATTCATAATTCTGCAGCAAATGCAGTAGTAATGGGATAGCAAAATGTCAAGACCCTATGTATGGTTAAGCCAGCCTCAATAACTGAAGTACGCTTATATTTACTTCAATGTATGAACAGTAATAGGGTCAGAACTTAATCACTGATTAAAACAATCTACTATTTGACTGAACATTATTCCTGTATATTATAAGAAAACATCACTGGCAATTATTAACAATGTAGAGGGCCTAAAAAGCACAGATTTAGAGTCACCAGATTGCTTGGGGTAATGGAAGTTAGTTCTTCCACCATTTGACACATGCTAAAATCATGGGTTGTCCATGTTGTCCCAACAGTATTTCAGCAACAGCTCCTGTTTCTATGAGTAATGACTGAGCTAAAGGAAAGGATTGGAACTACACATAATAAATATGGATCTCAGAGCTTTGTTTACTTTCTATTCCTGAGCTGCCAGGATGACTCCTGAAAGTTGGGGTTGCAGGTACAGTGGTTGGGGCAACAAAGGGAAAGCCAATGATAGAACGTCGTAACCCAGGGTACTCCTAATTGGCACCCATTTTGAAAATGTAAGTCACCAAATGATGTAGAAGAGTCCATGTATGTTATGTGCATATTAGAAAGCACAAGTGAAGTGCATTGTTGGTCAGATGGAGAAATGGCACTAAGGCCCCCAAAGCCATTTTACCTTTGCAAACGCTTTGATTCTTAAAATTGGAACCTTTATACAACCCACAAAATGGCATTTATGTATTCACAAAACCCAAGATGTATATTTGGTAACATGTTACCAAATTGCAATTTGGGTTAGAGAATACATACCGATTTGGAACTTGGAAAGTGAGAATTAAGGGTGTCCCTTTCAGACACTGATTTCATAAGGTATGTAATTCATGTTTTGCGACCGAAATCCAGATCAAAACATTATTATTATACTACCTCCTCAAAGAACATGAAAATGAATTCGCAAATGGTAATGTTGAAAAAAACCTGTTACTCATTTTCATTGTTTACTCCTGAAAATGTTTTATAAATCAATTAAAATAAAATGTTATATATATATATCTATATATCTCTACATATACCTATATATATCTATATCTATCTCTCTCTCTCTATATATATATATATATATATATATATATCTATGTATATATCTATATCTTACCATTTTCCTTTAAGGAAAACTGACGCACTTGAGAAAAAAGATTGCTTTATTTGAAAGCTATCACAGACATTTTGGTCTGCTGAGCCGAGCCAGGGCACTATGCCTATGACTCTAGCCAATCAAAGTGGGTCACAATTGGTGACCTACCGCATGCATATTAATGCGGTAAGTCGAATTCACACCAGATGTCATTCAGCAATTCTTATTTGCCACAGTATAGACCGAGATGAGCAAAAGGTAAATGACTTCAAATTCAAAACCTGAACGCTCATAGCTGTTTAAAAAATTGGAACAAATTAATTTTGATAGCTTGGCAGAGCTTGAAGTGTAACCCTGAAAGATGTAATGAAGGATGCAGGGAGAACAAAATGCTGTACACAATTAAAAAAGTAAAGAAAAATGGAGAGTGATCAGGAAAAGATAGTTGAGTTCAAGAACAATACACCAGGAATACGACTGACCAGGAATGTAGCAGGTGATTGAGATTCAACAATCAATGACTGCCCCATGTCACAGAGATGAAAGTGCCTCACAAGCATGAGGGCAGAGTCAATGACTTAGCTCACACATGCATTAGAATACATGATGCACAGCTCAGTGTCCCTACAGGCACTCCTCACAGACATAATTGGCATTACACAACCATACATTTACACAAACTTATGGTTTATGATACAACCAAAGCACTTGTGTCTAACTTATGATGAAAACGCTGTTTCCCTGGGGAGTCTGTGCAGATATGCTTTTATATCCACTAAGACTCACGCGGATCATTCAATGTAGCTAAAATGTTTCCCCAATCAATTATCTCACTGCAAAAACAGACAACAAAAATATTATAAAAACACTAAAATTCCCAAACAATAAAGGCAGATAAATCAGAATTTTAAAACTATAATTTATTTTGTCAGATTATGAATTTACAGCATTCTTTTTATCTTTTAGCCAAACTTTGATAGTTCATGTTTATCTTAAAGGCTTAATCCCAGGCAAGCATCTTAAGGCAAGAGAGGATTTAAGATGAAGACATTCTGCAATGCATGTGACAATGAGGTACAACAAAGCAAAGTCAGTCAACTAATTACTTCATGGAGTCCTTGACTACTCAATGTATGCACCTCACTGAGGTTGCAGTGTGCTAGTGTTAAATCCTCACATAACCTCTATAGCACACACTAATGAATCCTGCAAAAATCAGGAAGTTGGCAGTAGACACATCGAGGACCTGGCCCATCAAAATGTACCATATCTTAGTGAAGAGGTGACGGAGCAGAACATTAGGAATCGTGTTATGATTCAATACACTAGGCTGGCTTTTGGAGCTCAAACAATGATTCATGTGCTATTTTAATTTCTTATGTAGGGCCTAATTAATGGCACTGTGGGAAGGCAAGGAGCTGCAGTTCTGCCTCATGCTTCCCAACATGGCAATCAATGGAGGACTAGTCAGGTACCTTCAAAAACACAAATGTCCTGTAACAACAGCCAAGCATTGGAATGTGGCAATGTCCTATTTGATACCTGGCAGACACAAACAATTGAGAATCACATAGGCACCTCAGAGATTTTAGAAGACTTAGGGCCTGATTACGACGTTGGCGGTGCGGCACCGGGTCCGCCCCGCCACCACATAACCAAAGCCGTGGGCGGGTCGCCCACCAGATTAGGAGTTTCCTACTGTCTTGCAGGCTTTTTTTGGCGTTCTAAAAATGGGCACCATAAACGGGAACACCAAAAAGAGTTCCTGCAGGGCATGGACGGAAAAGTCCATGCCGAGCAGGAACTGGGGTGCATGCACACAGGGGGGTGTATGCACACACTGCGGCACATGTTGTGCCCCCCTGCATGCATCCCAGGGCACAGAGGCACAAGGGGGCCCTGCAGGTCCCCCTTTGTTTCTTCTCCACTAGGTTTTTCATGAAGGAGGAACCGCCATGAAAACCATGGCGGAGAGGAAACTCCTAATATGCTTGGCGGGACCACGGCGGTCCCGCCAAGCATATTGATGCCTCCTGGCTGCCACAACACCGGCAGGGAACAACGGTTCCCTGTGGGCTGCTGTGGGGCAATGGCGGTCCGAACGCCCTAATCGAAATAGGACGGTCAGGAGACTGCTGCACCCCTATGAGTCTGGCAGTCTGTGGACCGCCAGACTTGTAATTGAGCACTTAGAGATGGACTAGTAGGAGCATGTTGGACCTTGCCCTTGCTACAGGATCACTTCAGATGTTTGCATTCCTCTTCCCTCCCTTGCTGAACCTGGTTTTGTTGTCTTTATGACTGTGTTCTTTTCCCCTGCTAATCAGTGGTAAAATGCTTCTGTTCTACATAGAACTTGAAAAAATAGGCCCTGCACATGCTTGGGACATTTACTTACCTCGTAAGTACCAAGTATCACTACCTCATGCACCCAGATCATGTAAATCAAATGCTACTTGTGGGCTGCAGCACTCATTGTAGCACCCACTAAAGTAACTTTTAACATGCATCAGATCTGCCCCTGCAGCCTGAGTGTACAGTTTTAAACTGCCATTTTGACCTGACAAAATAAACCTTTTGACTGGTCTAAACCTTCCTTTTAATGCTTATAAGTCCCCCTAATGTAGGCCCTAAACACTCATAGGGCAGGGCGCATATTACTTTAAACATGGAACATGTGGGTTTAGATTTTGCATGTACTGGCAGGAAAAAACTCCTAAAGATGTTTTTACTGCTGTAAGGCTATCTCTCCCATAGACTAACACTGTAATACCTTATTACTCTTAATAAGTGATATCTCCAGATGGAAAGAGATAGAGGAATGCTGTTTACACTCAAATTAACTGTAATTTAAAATCCTCTTTTTTGGTAAAGTTGTATTTTAAGCTACAATTCTGAAAATGCCACTTTTAGAAAGTTGCCATTTTTTTTGCCTAAACCAAATATATCTTTCTTTCAGTGTCCAGGGTCACAGGACTGTGAATGGCTGTCCTGTGGTGTTTTGTGTATTTCTTAATGACATGGAGGAAAAAAGGCCTAGGGTGTGGGGCAGGCTGTTGTTCACCCCCAAGAATGTCCGGAGGATTGTCTCAGCCCTTCCCAATCTTCCAAGAGTAGCCTTAGGGCTTTCCCACCCCCTTCCTGACTACTAAGGGCTGCATGCCCTGCCATTGACAAATACAGCTCACAACTAAGACTGCCTCCTTTTGTTACCCTAGATAGTTTTGAGCCAATCCCAGGAAAGGGGAAGGTTAGACAAAGGGAGAATTCCCCACACACAGACTGGCACAGGGAATAAAATTGGCACCTTCAGGACCTCTCATCAGAACACTCCTGGACCTGTGGTAAATTCAGAAAGAGGACTGCCCCGCTGTCCGAAGAAGGAAAATTGGACTATCTTGCTTGGAACCCAGGTTCTCCAGAAGAGACTAAAAGTTGGCTGTCCTACTGTTTGAGCTATAGAGACAAAACAAGCTACTGTGGGCTTCCCTCCAACTGTTTTGCGCCATCTGGACCTGCCCGGACCTGCCTGAGCACTGCTGCTGATCTCTGCTGGGGTGAGTCCTGATCCCCAAAAGGTGCTCCTCCTTTCCTGGACACTTAGCTGGCAGCAAAGTGTACTCCTCTTGAAGAAAAAGTGACAATGCTGACGTTTTGGGCCCCTCGAACCACCCACAATGATCGCCAACAAGATCCTCCAGTGGGACCTGCACTTTAAGCCAACAGCAACCGTCTCCATCAAACAAATCTCCAGCAACAACCAGCTCTTTGAACTACAGTAGCAATTGTCCATCACGTACGACCCACTACTCATGCCATTAACGAAGTCATTGCACCTCCACCATCGTGAACAGCAGCTCTTTGTATGGACTTGAGAAGGTAAACCTTCAGTGGGATGAACCTGGTCCCTGTGTGTAACACCTGCTCCATCACGATTGACCTGAACTTGTGACTTTCCCCTGGTCCAGCACAACCAGATAACCGCTAGTGGCACTGTGTGCTTTTTGGCGCTATTGTCACCAAAACCTTTAAAAACCCTCATCTCCGATTCTACTGATTGGATTTCTGTTGTTTATTGCTATTTCATTTTTTTAATTTTACTCTATTTTTCTAAATTAGTTTGGGATTTTTCTTGTTTTGTGCTTTGATTATTACTGTCTGGATGCTGCACAAATACGTTACACATGGCCTCTAAGATCAGCCTGACTGCTTTTTGTGTCAAGCTACTAGGGGGTTAAGCACTGGTTAATTTAGTGACTTTTGTGGTTCACACTGACAAGGACTGTGTTTATTATTTGAGTGGGGCTTTCACCCCTCTCAACTAATAATCCAACTTCTTACATAGTACTTTGGATCTACAAGGCTACCGCCAGTGGAGGGATGTCCACAGCAGTGCCTATTCCATGTATACATGGTACAATATTGCCTTAATATTTTTCTTGATTTTTATCTCTGCGGTGCACAGCCCTATCAGCCACATTTGAAATGCGACTATCATGCATTAAACTCTTCTTACTCACTCCTAACAGCATAGCATTTTTTAATCTTCTCAGCTAGGTTTCCAGCATGAGATTCATCATCAGGTTTGGATAGCTGTGTCCTCCTTTCATCTGGTGTGGTCTTAAGAGATGCTCAAGTCACTAATTTTGGTTGCCATCCTAGTGTGCTACCAGAATATCATAAACATAATATCCTTCAAGAGTGATATTGAGTCCTAAATATAGTTTACAAAACTATTAACCCAGTCAAGTTTAACAGAAAATCTACATCCAAATAATATTTTGACACAATATTTATGTCAAAGTATATTTTTGATGATGCTAATCTGACATACACCCATCATCGAGCTTGCCTCTGGATTTACATGTGAGAATAATTGTAGATTGAGAAAGACACTTATAAAGGTTAATATTTTCATATGGCAGAGAGGCAAGGTGAGGTGTTTGCACCCCGTACCCATATTTAATTCATCACAGCACTGTTGATGGCTCTAACTTGCTCCAAATTAATATAGGTTTCATGACATCAACCAATACCAGCAGATGGTAGTATGTCTCAGTTACAGTCCTTCTGGCGGTCATGCATGCTCATCATGGAGAACTTTGCTTCTTCACCAAGCTTAATTTGAGCTTTGGCTTTGTCACAATTTATCTGTGACATGCCTAGATCTAGACTCATTTAAACAGGAAGTTTAGTATTTTCCTGAAAGGTGTAGATGGCGGGCTTGAGGCTGCATTTTGTGTACCAATATCATATTTGCATTTTGGTGAAGTGTGGCATGTTGCATTCTCCCACCTGTCTGATCCTTGCGACCTTTGTAGATGTCGTCTTTTGTGAATTAGTGCTTGAGGAGCTGCTGGCATTGGTGAAATCTGCAAAGGTAGTTATGTATTTGTATGGTATTAGGATACCCTTGCTGGTGGTAGTGTGCTTTATCAATTCACCGAGCATGCTGTGAGTCTTTGCTCTAGGTTAAGGTCCTAAGTGATGCCACTACCTTTTTTTTAAAAACATAATTTTATTGATGTTATAATAGAGGACAACGCCCAAATACAGTCATGTTAATCACTGGGAACCGTGCAGTATAAATGCCTTCAATGTTAACCAATACATCATATTCGTAGAAGATATGTCTGTACAGTTTACCAGGAATAAAGATGTAGCCATATATTAAACAGTGCAAATAGTAGGCAATGTTGGATAAACACAAAGCACAGGATAATAGCATATACTGAAAGTAGCAATCGTGGCGTAACCAAGGGTAGATTATACATTGTCACAGCATGTCTAATCCTCAATAAATAAAAGATATAAAGATAAACCAACGCCCCCACCCCCCCTGTTCTCTGGTTCCAAATACTGTCTGAGATCCCGAACGTGATGCCACTACCTTTGATGGTCAAATGATATGTGCAGATGTAATTGAGTGTCAAAGTAGGATTTTCTGGTAGGGCTTTACTCCTTCTAGAGATGCCTATACCTTCCAACATCATTTTGGGGACAATGCAGTACAGTGTTACATTTGCTAATACAAGCAAGAGCACCTCTGTTTTATTATTTGGATGTGGCGTCCTGCATGAGTAGTTGATAGTTTGCTGTAGGTGTATGATGTGCTGTGAGTGACGGGCAGATGCAAAGCATTTGAGGTTTGTATCAGCACGGGTTGGTGTGGCTTGAACAGTAGGCATCTCTTCAATGCAAAAGTTGCTCTTCATTTAAATGTTTTTGGAGTTTTGCTGATGTTTATGTGGAGCTACATAGAAATACAATGGTTCCATTTAATATCAGCAGCGTTATCCTTGAGGGGTATGTTGCTTGTGTAAAAGATAACCATTTTTTTTAATATAGCTTAATTTATCCAGGTTCCTATTCACTCTTGGGTTGCCTGATTCTTTTATATGATTTACAAGTGCAGACAATGTTCCAAGTGATAGTAAGGGGTAATTTAGCTGTGATTAATCAAATGTGCCTTTCTGCCCCATATCCTCCTTCATCCAAGCTATGTGAGAATCTTCCACATATAGTGGTGAACGTTTCAGCTTGTTAGCTGTTTCGTATCAAAAAATGTGCTGTGCAGTTCTCATGCTGAGTTTAGGGGGTATACTGTGAGTCTTTTTGTCTAACTACAATTCTATGGAAGTTGTGTGGAGGGTTTTGCTTGCAAGTTTGTGTTGTATGGATATGGCCTGATCCATAACTGTTGATATCTGTGTATTTTGCTGATGTAGTATAATATTGGCTATAGGGGTATTTTCATAATGTCCAACCTGGATGTATGTCAACAGAGCTAAATCCATAATTACTTGACTTTCTGTGAGTTATTTCCCAAATAGAAACATATGTGTTTTAAATTGAGCCATTTGCAACTAAAATGAAATGCTGAGATATACAGAACTGTGTTTTTCTAACCTATGCTAAACTAGGCCTCAACTAGGCTTCTACTTCATCTTGCATTAATGGGTACTATTTCGTAATATCCATTGTATGTTTATATTTCTCAAAATGTGCACTGTTTGTTTTGTAATGACATGTTCTCGAAGAACTCTGGAGGAAGCCTTTAGATACTTTAAGGCTCTTCCTGCTCGCACACTATAGTTCAGTCACTCATTAATATTTTCATTGTTTAAATTTCTTCTCACACCTCTGATGACATTAGGTCGGAAGGGGCATACCTATTATTCATTTAGGAGATAATGCTAAAATGGTGGTATTATATGATGTTTTCTAATGGTGAGTCTTGATTTGTTTTCATAATGCAACATTTGCTCACATCTTGCTGACTGTGTGACTTCTGTTACTTTCTATTGTGAAAATGATTATAAGAGATACTAAATTTGGGGGTCAATCGAGATTTTTGGGTTTCTACTAAGGATTCTGTCCGTTAATTCATTGATTTGCTGCAAATTCTAGACTTAGTCTATTTTTTCAATTTGTTCAATGCTTAAATCCTAACGGCAATTGATTTCTATGTCTTAGGGCTAGTTGTTAAGCCTGACTATATTTTTTATTGTACTGCATTTTAATATCTTAATAATCCTTCATGGTTTCCAAATGTTCTGTTCCCAAACTTCCTTTTGTAGCACTATCTAATTTTGACGGTATTTAGAAATGTTGTTTTCAGTCTTATCACTAAGGACAAATTATCTCATCTATACTTGAGGAAATAGTCATCCCCGAACCCGTAATGGGTGCTTCTATCATGCAAATTATCTAAGAGATAGGGCCCATAACTTAAAGTCCTATAACTAATAACAGGAAGCTCAATGTAAAGTCTGGGGCTTTGAAAACCACATATTATAATGAAAACAACTAAAGGAAGCAGAAACACTGTAGTGTGAAAACGAAATTTTACTGTGTGTGTTATACAATGTCAAAATCCAAATCATGTATGTAAAGCTCAGGGAATGGATTATGTTGGACTTGGCCCTGCCTGCAGGGTCACCCACCAAGTTTTGCCTTCCCCACTCCTGTTGTCTGAACCAGTTGTTGTTGGCTTTTAAAACTCGGTAAACCTTACCACTACTAACTAGTGCTAAAGTGCTTGTGCTCTCTCCATTAAACATGGTGAAATTGGCTTACACCCAATTTGCACATTTAATTTACTTTTAAGTCTCTAGTAAAGTGGTACTACATGTACCCAGAGCCAGTAAATTAAATACTACTAGTGGGCCTGCAGCACTGATTGTGCCACCCACTTAACTAGCTCATAAATTGATTTCTTACTACTCCAAGGCCTACCTCTCCCATAGGATAACATTGGCATACCTTATTTCATTTAATAAGTGATCGCTTTCAATTGAGGCAGGTAAGAATGTCGAGTTTGTTGTCTAAAGAATTACAACATAAACCCCTCTTTAATGGTAAAGTTGGATTTTAAGGCACAACTCTAAAAATGCCACTTTTAGAAATCTTGGGAGTTTCTTCTCCCAACCATTTGGTGCCTGTATCCTGGGTCACATGACTAGCTATAGCTTGAAGTGTGTGTGCGCATTGCTCCCAGAGAGTGATACAAAGGGGGGAATAGGTGTTGGCAGAGTGGGCCATACCAGACTTGATAGATGAGAAGAGCTGTTATCTACCACACTTGCACATCACAAAGATTCTGCCTTAGCACACTCACAAAGTATTTCATACAAGTCTTTTGTGCCCCCAGACACACTGGGGCCAGGGCAGGGAGGCAGGAATTCCAAACATCTCTAGGGAGTGGAAACCTGCAGAACCTTCTTTCATTTCATAACTCGCACCAAGTATAAATATTGGGCCCTCAGACCCAACTCTTCAGAGTACACCTCTGGACCTGTGGAAGACACGGAAGGACTGCTGTGCAATAAGGACTTTTACTCTGCTGCTGCCTGAGGACTGGGCCTGCATTTTGAACCCAGGACCACCAAAGTGACTCTAAGGGCTAGTTGGCTGGCCTCCTCATCAGAGCCTCAGAGACAGAAAAACCTCCACCCACCTTGAACCCAGCACCTGGTCTCTCTCTGCTGTGAGTCTTGCCCCCTCAAGTTGTGCCACCCCAGTCCTGTACCCTTGGAAGTGGGTCTCAATGTGTTCTGCTAGCCCAGCTGAGGTCTTTTGAACAGAACCGACACAGTGCAACACATCTGCTTGCAGCTCCACATCGGAACAGGTACTGCATGACGCATTCCTGAGACAGGATCTCGAATTTCAGCTTGCAGCTTCTTGGAACCACCACTGTACGACGCATCCTTGACGCAGGATCTCGCAACATTCCGCAATTAGGATTTAAGGTACTTTGTTCAGCGTGCCTAACTTGGTACCTATATCAGCCCCACACTCCTTCATGGTCAGCATGAACCTGTGACTGTTCTGATCCTATGCGACCAGATAACCACAGTTAGAACTTTGTGCTTAGCGCGGGGCAAATAAACAGTTAACAAGGGGGTACAGCTCTACATTATAGGGTGATGCTCTATTAAAAACACAATCACAGATATACGTAAAGGTACCAAAGGTAAACAATTAATTTCATAGATAAATAATTAAAAAGCAATAAAAAGGAGCAGCAAGGCAATACTAAATCGACATACATCCATTAAAACAACGAACCAAGGACATCATACAATACACTTCGAGCGTCTGATCCATAGGTCCAACAGAAATTTAGCTAAAATAAATACCATGATTCTCCTTGCATCTGTGCTAAGTATTCTGAGCACTTCCAAATAGTGCCTACGACCAGTACACCTGCATAGTGGGCTAATCCACTTAATCCTCAAGTTTTTGTTCTGGGGGCAAAAAAATAATAAATGGACCAGGGATTCAGGACCTCCCTTGAATGCTGGACACATATCGTCAAAGTGAGCTTGGCTTTGCCACCTACTATAGAACACCTTGGTGGGGAGTGACTTATATCTAAATTGAAGGAACAATTTCCATGCCAATGGCAGGACAATCTCATCGATAGTATCTTCAAATTGGGGGACGGCTTTAAAGACTATGAACTGCTGAGTAAGCGATCCCTTAGCATTGGAAACATTCTCCGCCATAATGGAATCCCAGCAAACTTCTTTGGCCCTATCTCTTGTGATCTGGGACATCTTCTCCAGGTCAGTCCAATAGGTTTTCAACCCCAATTTCCTCAGGTGTACCCTGAGGAAATGAAAGCAAGAGATTTTGCTTACCCTTGGAGATACCATGGGGTCCAGAAATGCCACTTGCTATGGGGCAAGCGCTTCAGTAGACCATAATCGATGCCAAAACATTAGGCACCTACACTTCATTTATGGACAGTCTTTCTTTGGGCCATGTCAAGGAAAATTAGAATCAGAGGGGAGCTTGCCCGAAGATTAAGAAGGGATCTTACAGGGCATTGTTCAGTCACAGAAAGGCAATCAATATTCCCACTACCCCACAATTCTGTTCCATGGATGACTGAGCCTAGGGCTTTGCTATCATACATTTCTATTGCTGCAGCCACTGTTCCTGACACAGTCCTTTTGTGGATCTTGGTTATGTGGAAGGTTTGCTGAATAAGTGAGAGGTGCTTTCTCAAGGTGAGGGGCCCAGCACAAGTTTGGGGTTAAGCTTATCCCTAAATAATCAAAGATGGAAACCAATTCAATAGAGTGATCCCCAATGGACATACATCTCATGGGTATCTTCAGGGTACCATTGGAAAAGACCATATATTTTGTTTTTGAGTCATTTAACTCCAATCCTCGTTCATCACAAAAATGTTTAAAATCATTCAATAGCTGCTGAAATTCTTGGGGAGACTTTGATAAAAATAGCGTATCACTGGCAAAGAGAAGTGCCGGGCACTTCTCGCTCTGACTTTTGGAGCATCACACCCATCTCTGTCAAGGTACCCTACTACCCCGTTTATAAAATGCGAGAACAGGGTGGGTGCTGAAAGGCTCCCCTGTCTAACTCTACGCCTAATCATTAAAGGGTCTGTTAGCTGCCCCTCCTCACCCCACCTAACCTGAGCCTTGTTAGCTTCATGTGACCTCATCAGGATATCCAGTTAATGTAGTGGGATCCCCATCGCTGCCAGCACCTTCCAAAGTTTGCCCTATGGCACTATATCAAAAGCTGTACGCAAGTCCACAAATGCTACATACAACTTGAGCTCATTTACTAACACTACTTTCCAGTAAATACAGATGAAGTGAAAGACCTGGCCCAGGGTACTGATATTGGCACAAAACACAGCTTGGAAATCGGACAGAATATTCCCAGCTCAAACAGTAACCCAATTTTCTACAGGTTGGAACAATGCAAGTGCTACTAATATTATGGCCAATGGAAATGTATGAATATCATGTTATGACGTTCAATTTATGATTGGCAAAATAAGGACTAAATCTTTGCACTAAAAAAATAGGTGGAAGCAGTATGAAGGCATACATAGAAATCACATAAAAACACCTTTCTCCACAAGAGCATAATGGCTATTGTGAGAATTTGGGTTGCTGGTTGACTGGGGTGTTATTCTCGGTCAAGCAACAGCCACAATCCCTGTCAGGGTAAAGCACAAAAGTCACTTAATTAACCTGTGATTACACCTGCGGTAGCTTAACACAAAAGCAGCCAGGCTTAACTTAGAGACATAGTGTAAAGTATTTACGCAGCACACAAACAGTAATAAAGTGAAAACACAACACAAGAAAAATCCCACACCAATTTAGAAAAAGAGAAAAATTTAACAAACTGCTTGACACCAAACATCAGAAATCTAACCAGTGGAACCAGTGTTATGAATTTTTAAAGTTTAAGGTAATAACGAGTGCCTAACAGATTAATGCACCAACCACGGACATCTAGTATCACAAGACCGGCGCAAAGTAAAAAAATATGGCCAAATGCGATGGAGCGCGAGTCGGATACAAGAAGTGGATTGATCACGGTCAGCGCTTACCCCTCGACTGAGAAGGAATTCTGAAAAAAAGTTCTGCAAAGGTAAAGTTCTAGCAGGGCAAGTCTGCTGGCATTGTTTGAGGATAAAGCACCATCATCGGAGAGCCGCTGGATTAAGATTCGTAATGGTTTCTACGTTTTGGACTCAGTCATTTTTTGAAGTAGAAAATCTCCAGCGGGATGAGACAAGTGGCTGTAGCCGATAAGAGTTACACGAGCCTGGATACCCCTTTGACAAATTTCTGCAGAACAGGATTTGTTGCTGTGGAAAGTGCGTAGGGGGAGCTGCTGTGAAGTCAAGCAGACTGGTGATGCACCTTGGGCGGATCGACTAGCAAGTTGGTCCTGGTCTTCTCTCAGTTCTCAGAGCAGTTTTTATCAAAAATGTTTAACTCCCACGTTTTGGATTTGCGCTATTTGGGTACTTTTAGCACCACCATCATCAAGGGTGTAGAACTGGAAGGGTGAAAGAAATGCCTCTTTATGTATGTTTACCCATCATTTTTGGACTGGTGCTGCAAGTTTATTGACTCAGAGTGCACTGAGACCTGCTAATACGACCTCAGTGCCAGTGTTCTCACCCATTGCAAAGTGTATGTCGAATTGGCTATCCCGAGTTGGCAAGGACTGACTTACTTATAAGTACCTAGTATATGGTGCCCAGGGTACCTAAGCCATGTAAGGCAGTGTCCCCACCCAGGGCTGCAGCACTGCTTGAGCCACACTGTGTGTAACAAGGTACAAAATGGCTCCTAGCCTGCCACTGCAGACTGTAAGGGCAGTGGGTAACACTGCAAGTTCGACTTCGCCATTTAAACTAATGGCAACTCCCCCATTTCTCCGAACAATATTTGTAAGTCTCCCTCAAGGAAGGCCTATAGAGCCCCAAGGAAGGGAACTGTATATTAAGCAGGACATGTTTCTTTATATATGTCTTAACAGTAACACTTCTAAATTTTCGCTTTGAAGCCCCTTTGGCTAACACAGAGTTACCGACTGACCCCTCAGCCCATCAAACTTTTGAGTGGGACTACCTAGCTGGGTATTGTAAGGTATCAAATTGATTATGGCAATAAACCCAACTTGATGGCCAGGTCAAATTTAATGTCACTATTAAAGAAATGCAACTTTTTGAAAGTTGCCACTCTGTGACCCAGTTACCCAGTGGCATCACACGGGAACTAGCCAACAGATGGCTTTCTGCCCGTCTCTGGAGTAGTGTGAATGACTCCTAGGCTTAGGAACAATAGCAGCCAGCTACAGGGCAAGGTGTTACCTTCCCTTTGCAGGAAGCCACTCAGGGTGTTAGCTCAAAAGGCGAGCTTCAAAGACTAGGCCGCCTTTGGTGGACAAATAGGATTTACACTCCTGAGGGGCTGGCCTTTGATCATGTAGGCAGGCTGGAGACAGGCAGAGAGAGGGAAGACCAGTGCCCAAACTTGTTTTCCTGTGGGCATGTAGCCCACAGGTAGACACACCTCTAGGGTGGGCTACCAAGCTCCTGACATCCGAGGAAGGGTCCCGACATCCTGAAAGGGGACAGAATAGTGCACTTTGGGATTGCTAGATGCCACACATAGCCGGAAAGTCATCACCAAAAGGAAGGTGATCTGGTAGCCCATTGGCTAGTAATCACTTCATCCCTCAGGGCACTTCCTGGGAATAAATATGCCATCCCTGGCACCCTGCATGTCAGATCACGTTAGAACTGGAACAAAGACCGATGAAGGGCTGCCCCGCAGCCCACTGGACCGCACAAAGAGAGGCTGCACCGTCTGCTGCACCTTGGGCTAGCAATGAGAGGACTGTGCCTGCGACTCCTGGTTCGGTGAAAAGTTGTGCCCTATCCCCAGACCAAAGGAGTGACTCAAACAGTGGACTGACCCATGGAATCTGCACAGCAAGCAAGTTGGTAGCCCCCACAGAAGAATCTCTATTAGCTGCCGCGGGGCACTCCAAGAGACCGATCCTCAATGGCCAAAAGTTGCACCCGAGTCATCCAGACCTGGGAGTGCTATCTGAGTCCAGGTTGATCAATCAAGAGGGACACCAGCCCCCACCAAAGGATCTCACTGAGACCCCTAGCTCTGCTGTAGCTGGCTTGCTACGGTCTCAAAGAGGACTTTGAGTAACCCTGATCTCTGTGGCCACCATCACCCCACCTGACCTGTGGACCAAGGACTAACCATAAAGGCAACTCCCTCGACTACACAGCACCAGGAGCATCCTTGAGTTTCTTCATCTTCTGTATCCGCAGCATCAGGACCACTCCATCGAATTCTATGGTAGTTGTGCTTTAAAGTGTGGAACTAGACTAGAAAATGCTATAGTGGCCAGATAACTGTCCAAATGTACCCCTTTGGTCCCCAGACCATCTGCTTGTCGGATTTGTTTATCCAAGCTGGCCGGAATATTCAACCTAACTTTAACAGACTTTTCAAAAGTTTTTAAACTTTACGGTTGCCAATGCTTGCTTGTGGTTAGATTAAATCTTAAGATTTCTTTAAAGACATCTTTAAAAATCTGTATCTTTGGAACCCTCTGCTGGATTTTACTCATCTGGGACTCTAAAACTTAATAAAAATATAGTCTATTTCTATAAGTTGGTGTTTTATTTCTTTTGTGTTGTGTGGCTTTCTTATTTCACTGTTTGGTACTGTTAAATGCTTTACACTCATTCCTTTGTTCAAGCCTTGCTGCTCAATGCCATAGTTACCCAGAGTCGAGCTTCAGGTTATGCAAACGTGCCTGACTGGACCCAAGACAGTTTTCATGAGTATTCCATAGTGAGGCTGCACATTCCTAGCATTTACTACACTCAAATCCTCACAAGGGGCACCACTTGTAGGGTAAGGACTGACTCAAACTGGGTTCAGGTGAAGGTTCAAGATGGTTGGAGCCTTTTCTGTCCCTGAGGCTCTGATCAGGAGGCCAGCTAACTAGCCCTTGGAATCACTCTAGTAGTACTGGGTTCAACTGTAGAAACATGGCTCAAGCAGCTGGGCAGGCCTCTGGAGGCTCCAGGAAGCCACACAGTCCTTCCAGGTGCAGCAAAGCAGTCTTGTAGAGTACACAGCAGGCCACAGCAGTGGGCAGTCCTCTGAGAGTCCTTCCGCAGGTCCAGAAAGTGTACTGAAGAGTGAGTCTGAGGGCCCTGTTTTTATACCCCGTGCCTTCTTTGAAGCAGGAAACGTTTCTGGAAGATTCCATTTGAAGTGCTTGAGGTTTCCTGCTTCCCCCGCCCTGGATCTAAGCTGGCTGCATGAACAATGCAGGGGTGACAAGTCCATTTTGGGAAAGCAGAGCACAGCCTATTCAGTTTTAAGTGGGGTGTGTCCAGCTTCGACCTCCCCCAATCCTGCCAGTTGATGGTTTATACACGCACACCTAATCACTCTATTGTTTGGCTGTCTGTGAGGAATAACAAAGTCCAACTGCCACCTACACCCAGTCATGTGACCTAGAAAAGGTTGCATGCACCAAATAGCTAGGGCAGGAAAATGGCATAGTGGTATTTTTGTCATTCAATGTTAGCTGGATTTGTAGAGCTCGAATCTCACCTGGCAGGGTATCCATACACTAGAGCAGGCATATAGTTGTGGATCTGCAAGAGTAGTGAGTGAGTCAGCCCCAGATAGTTAGTTGAACAGCAGGGCCATCAAGAAGTGAAGAGGAGGCCCTAATGTGTAAAGAGAGGTCATTCCATGTTTTGGGTGCGATGTGTAAGAAAGTTAGGCCTCCCGTTCAGCTTTTGCAGATATGGGGGGGGGTTGTGCAGGAGTGGGAGGGAGGCTGAGCGCAGATGTCTGGTTGGTTGATGAAGTGAAGACGGCTATTAAGGTATGCTGGCCCTATGCTGTGCAGTGCCCTGTACGCATGCATGAGGAATTGAATTGGCAGCGTTTGTGTATAGGCAGCCAGGGGAGCTCTCTGAGATGTGGGGTGATGTGGGTGCAATGTGAGAGGTCTAGGATGAGTCTTGCTGAGGCATTCTGAATGGTATGAGGTTGATGGAGGAAGTGGTTAGAGATTCTGGTGTATAGTGTGTTGTCATAGTCTAGTCTGCTTGAGATGAGGGCTCTAGTGACGGTGCGTCTGGAGACCCTGGGGATCCATTTGAAGAGTTTTCGAAGCATGCAGAGTAAATGGAAGCTGCCATGTTGATTTTGTTGTCTAAAGTGATTCCAAGGTTTCTTGCATGGTTGTTTGGTGTGAGGCCAAGTGCTGAAGGCCACCAGATGGAGTCCAAGGGGGAGTTCCTGTTTCGGACGATCAACACTGCTGTCCTGTCGGAGTTGAGTTTCAGGCAGTTAATTTTCAAAACAGTAACTTAAAATCTAACTTTACTATTAAAGAGGATTTTTAATTACAATTTCTCAGACACCAAACATGAAATGCCTCCTCAGACACCTCTGGCTGCCTTGCCTGGCTGAAATGTAACTTCGCAGACATAATTCTTCAAAATTACTTCAAAGTTCAAAGATAAGCAGAGGCTCGGCCTAATCCACTTCTTTCACTCGAACCACACTCCATCGTGGTCGGCCAGAACTTTCGACTTTGTCCCGGTCTAATGCGACTAGATGGCCATGGTTGGCGCTTTGATCTTTTAAGCGCTATTTTTCACCATAAACTTTAGCAATTCATAACTCTGGTTCTATTGATTGGGTTTAATTTGTTTTAGTGTACATTTTTTAATTAAACTTGTCTCTTTTTTTCTAAACTGGTGTGGGATTTTCTCATGTTGTGTTTTCACATTATTACTGTTTAAGTGCTGCAAAAATACTTTTCACATTGCCTGACTGCTTTTCTTCCAAGCTACCAGAGAGTTGAGCATAAGTTAATTTAGCGTCTGTTGTGGCTCACCCTGATTGAGACTGTGGTTGTTGCTTGAGAAGGGTCTTTACTATTCTCAATCAAAAACCCAATTTCCTACAGAGTCTTAGCTATCAGTGACGTAACTAGTGGCACTCAGGCCCAGATGGTGAAGGACCCTGGTCTGCCTTGCACAGGCTGCAGTTATTTTAAGAAGCAGCCCACGCAGATTTTCATTTTTTTCCCTGTGCAAGCATGTTTGGGGCTTGGATGAGTGTCTACTCTTGGATGGGATTTGTGTAAGGCATGGAATGGAAAGACAAGCTGTTAGAAATTGGGGTCTCTAGTTGGCAGGTAGGTACCTTTGTCCAAATAGGGACCCTTGCTTCTAGTCAGGGTAAGGGGGATACACACTTTAGATAAACCCTGCTCACCCCCTGGGTAGCTTGGCACAAGCAGACAGACTTATCCCAAAGGCAATGTGTAAAGTATTTGTACTCAAAACACACAGTAAAACAGTGATAACACCACAAATGGACACCACACCAGTTTAGAAAAAATAAAGTATCTTTATCTAAACTCAACAAGAGCAAAATGACAAAAATCTGACATACAGATAATGAAATATGACTTTAGAACAGTTATTCCCAAAATAAAGCTTATAGAAAACAAATAGCTCCACCTGGGGCTATTGCAACGTTGTGACAGCAATAAATCCAAAGTGGGGCGCCGACCACGAGGAGCGGGTTGTCAGGCACAGAGTCACATGGACCCCCAAACAAATAGTACCTTGGAAACGAAGTCTAAAATGATGCACGGCGTCGTGGAGGTGAGGCGTCAGTGCCGAGGTAGAGGTTGGCTCCCTGTCTGCCATGGGGGAGGCGAGGCATCGTGTCCACGAGGAGGCGACGTGTCGAGACCAGGACAGGGGAAGACGGTTGGGTTGGCTGTGAGGCGTCAGTTCTGGGGAAGATGCGAAGTTAGCGAGTTTGTGATGTCACCCTCTGCAGTTATCGGTGCTGCAATAACAAGATGCAGGTGCTGGCAATGAAGGAGTCGGTGCGAGCACTGGCATCAGGAAATGCCAATAACTGCAGGCATCGGCAGGTGTCAAAGGACGTTGGAGCTGCGGTGCAGGCCGGGCAGTGCGTTGTTCACTGCACGAGTGGTGCCCCTGGCCTCGGTGCAGGTCGTGGCGTCACAGCGGTGGCGCTGACGGCCTCGGAGACAGGTTTTTTTACTTCTCTTAGGTTACTTCCAGCTCCCAAAAGCAAGAACAACCTCCCGAGGACCAAAACTGGAAGAGGCACCTCCTGGCAGGTCAGAGCTCTTAGTAATAGAATTCAGAGGAGTTGGGGTGAAGTCTTTGTGTCCCTGAGACTTCAGAACAGGAGGCCAGCACACACAGACCCTTGGAGATTCTTCTTCAAGCAGGTTCACAACGAAGTTCAAGTCTTTGTCCTTTCCTTGGCAGAAACAGCAACCGCAGGCCAACCCCATACAGCACACAGCAAAGGGTCAGTACTCCTCCTCACAGCTTTTCAACTCTTCTCCTTGGCAAAGGTTCCTCTTGAGTCCAGAAGTCATCTAAAGTTCTGGGGTTTATACCCCATTTGGTCTTTGTGCAAGGGTCTCTGAGCCCAGTCCAAACCAGTTCTGTCCTCACTGGTGCAGTATAACCAAAGGGGTTGAGACAGCATTGTGCAAGGTAGACAGGCCCTATTCAGGTGCGAGGAAATCTCCTCCCACTACTCTAAATGCAGCCAAGCCCCATTCAGCCCAGTTCTGAGTCATTCAGGAAGGGCCAGGCACACCTCAACCCCCCAGTGGCTGTCTACAGTGAATGCACATCCCCAGCCCCTGTAACAATCAATCCACAAACTGGCAGAGGCACGCAGAATGGTTAAACAAGAAAATGCCTACTTTCTAAAAGTGCCATTTTCAAATACAGAATTTAAAAACCATCTTTACTAAAAGATGTGTTATTAAATTCTGAGTTCATAGAGCCTAAACTTTATTTTTCAATCTTGTCCCACTGGAAAGTTATACTTGTTAGATGTTACAAAGTATCTCCCATTCTATCCTATGGGGCAGATAGCCTTTCCATAGTGAAAAACGAAAGTGGCAGTATTTCGCTATCAGGACATGTCGCAAACACCATTACATGTCCTACCTTTCACATACACTGCACCTTGGGCCTACCGTAGGGGTGTCTTACATGTAAGATAAGGGAAGGTTAGGGCCTGGCAAGTGGGTGCACCTGCCAGGTCGACATGGCAGTTCAAAACTGCGCACAGACACTGCAGTGGAAGGTCTGAGATACCTTTTCAGGGCTACTTATGTGGGTGGCACAATCAGTGCTGCAGGCCCACTAGTAGCATTTGATTTACAGGCCCTGGCACACTCAGTGCACTTTACTAGGGACTTGCCAGTAGATCAAATATGCCAATCAGGGAGTACCAATTGTAATAACAATTTACACAGGGAGCACTTGCACTTTGACACTGATCAGCAGTGGCAAAGGGCTCATAGCATCTAAGCCAGCAAAAACGAAATCCAGCACATCATCAAAAATAAAGGAGGCAGAGGCAAAAGGTCAGGGGAAACCATGCCAAAGACGCAAAGTCTAACACAAGCAGGCACTGGACAGGCAGGGACATGGCAAATTCAAAGGCTATGTATTCCACACCATTGAAAAAACATTTAACCAGAGGACAGGATTATGAATTTAAAGTTGGAGAGAACTTACTCTAAATAGCTAGGCATGAAAAGCATGTTTCAATTACATTGTCATTATTCTGCATAATAATAATCATAACAGGTTTATCTATATCACTTTGCTACAGAAGCAAAGACAAAAGTAGGGAATCTTTTCAGAAAGTCACGTAAAATCTCAAATGTCATGAACTGCTGATGTTAAGGGGGAAAGTTTGTGCTTCCAAGTCATCAAAAACATTAGATACATCAGAGGATTCTCTAAGAGAGTAGGTTTGGCATAATGAAATTGAGATTCAGATGCCTATCTCCGGCTGTATTATGGAGAGTGCCATGGATGCTCAACGGGCATGTACGCCCATTTTGTGCACCCCGGGGCCCTCTGGCATTACAGAAAGAGCTGCAGATGCTTGTGCGGCCCTTTCTGTAATAGAGATAATGCTGGCACACATTTTGCGCCAGCGCTATCATAAGAAGTTGGGAATCAGTTTACCTCAGCGCCTGCACCATATTATGGACTCAGGCGTAGAGGCAAACATGCCTTTGGGAGGCGCACTGAGGTGCGGCACAAAAAGGTGGTGCACCTTCAGTGTGCCTCCTAAAAGCAGCCAACTGGAGGGAGAAAGGGGATCCCATGGGCCCCCTGACATCCCCTTGCAAGTGTGTGCAGTCACTCACTGCACCCGCCTGCACGGGGGTCTCTCTCTCTCTTAAAATTGCAGGCAGGCTGCCGCCTGCACACTGAAACATGGAGCAGCTTTGAAGCAGCCACTACGAATTTCACTTGAATGTGCTGCCCTAGGGGCAGCACGAGTTCGTGGATGCCCTGGGGGCAGCACATTCATGGTAATGTGGTGCATTCTCCCTGCTTGAGCACGGCTCACCTATTTAAAAGTGCTCCATGGAGCAAACGAGGAAAGTGCGCCATATATGTAAGATGGCCCCTGATGGCAAGCTGTTACAAAGGCCAAAAATATTTTGTGATGTGATGGTAGGTATGTTGCTTCTTACATAATCTGTTATTAGTGGTGTACTTTAACATGCAATATAAGATTATATTACAAGTTAAATTGAACATATAATTTGCAACAGTTTGCAACAAATAGTCGTGAGAGTCTCACATTACCAGTTTGCCTGAAGCACAAAACAAATCGAAGTACCTTTAAGGGTTGTAATCAATGATAAGTGATCGTTAGGATATGTTTGCTGACATGCCAGTGTACTTTAATTAAGAAACATCTGGGGGACACCGTTGGACATATGCAGCCAGATGTATCTGTATAATAAATTTGCCACTGTCGTTTTAAATACACTCAGAGGTACGGTAATAAAAGCCAAATGCACATTCTTGAAGATTGCTGCACCTGCCTGGGAATCCGCCAAGCAGAGAGTCCACACCCATTCTTGCACAGCTCTGCAGGGACATTTATGCACCGGGCTAAAATCATGCCTCCGAAATGCTTTATGGCTCCATTCCTGCAGGTTCCTGAACCTGCTCATAATTCTGCCAAAAATGTTCATTGTGTGTGACATAAAATATAAAAAGCAAGTCGAGGCAGAATACACAATGGGTTGCCACTGGATAAATGTTTCGCTGCTGGTGAAGTGACAAGTGCTTGAGTGAGTTATGTAGGTCATATCTCACCCTTCATGTTTGCGGACGGATACGCTATAGCCTCACTGCATGCAAAACGTGTGTCTGTGCATAAAGGGGCAACACGTAATGCATCCTGTATCACTCCATGAAAACACAGGAGCGTAGTTGATCCACAGGCAGCCAAAAGTAGGTCCTGTCAGGAATTGTAAGCTTATTTATCTTTGTACTGTCGCAGTGGCGGCTCGCCGTGGGAGTGCTGCAGGCGGTGAGGCGGGGCGGGGGAGGGGCAGGGTGGGGGGTAGTAAACTCCGGCATACAGCGCAACGGAGTTAAGCAAATAAATAAATAAATGAAACAATTTACATTGCGCGCGCTGCAACTCCAACTCGGCGATACAGCGCGCTCAATGTAAATTGTTTCATTTATTTATTTATTTGCTTAACTCTGTTGCGCCGTATGCCGGAGTTTACTACTCCCCCCCCACCCCACCGCCGCGCAGCACTCCCACGGCGAGCCGCCACTGCACTGTTGTGACACAGCCTAGAAAAAGCTAGCAGCCGCTGTGATGCAACATCATAGAGAATTATAGATGGGTAACAGTTTATAATTATTTTGCACTAAGAGGTTCTGAGTGACAACAAATTTAAAACAAGGGCAAACCTCGAGTTGTTTATTATGTCACTCGGAACCCGGTCCATAATTTTATGTTATGTATGGCCCCCAAAGGCATCTGCCCCAGGTTATTACTGCTAGGCTGAGTCTAAGGTGTTCTTTATCACAATAGAGAATGAGAGAAGCAGAATAGTTGCAATTTCCCACAGTTAATCGTATCACAAAAGGCAACTGCTGTTGTCTGTTCATCCCTTACGGATATGCAGACTATCAAACAAGGTGGAAAAAAGTGAAAGAATAAGTCCACGGGGCCCCAGATCGTCCGTCCTTCATCAGAACCACTTCGGATAATGGGGTATCCAAAGATTTTGGAGAAGACGCCTCACTCACTTATCGTGACATGCTTCATCATGGGCGTCTTTCCACACCCAGGTAAGATGGTACTACCTGGGCGGACTCAACCAATGACATTATGGGAGTTCTTATATAAAATAATAACTGGTCATGCAGGGAACCAGATGGGTGATGTTAAAAATACCTACAGGTATACCCAAAACATATTTATTCATAGGGTACCTGGGGTATAGGATAAAATCGTGTCTCAATGGGGTAGATTTTGAATTCAATTGGTTCAATTTTACCCCCTTTAAAATGCCAACATGTTTCGGCCCTCAACACAAGCCCTTACGCGTCTGGGGCCTTCTTCAGGGCTGGGATATCTACTCCTAGGTTTCCCTGCTCTCTATAAGCACGCTTTTCATGCAAAATGAGGCCTAGTGCGCTCACCTGTATTTCCTATGTTCCAGTAGTATTTCTACTGGGGCTTGCTAAATAGCGCCATGCGGGTCACTGGAGAGTGGTGCCGTCTTGTAGTCACACATTTGTCAAAGATCGGTCACCGCCCGAGTACCTAAGTATCTCTCGTTAACCCGCCGCCGAGTGTCTGAGTCTAAGGTGTAACAGAGGAGCCATACATTATATGGCCTCTCCTCCCTGTCCGAAATGAAAAAAAGTTCCTTAACTGCTATCCTTAACTTACCAACACCACCTTCCCTGCTTTCATTCCCCCTCCTGTAGCTTTGCCTTCTTACTTTCAGTAAAAGCAGACAAGCAGCAATGCACCGACAGGCTCTCAGAGAGCCCTGCCAGCCTGGCCTGGAAGTCCTTTTTGATGTAGCAACAGTGGGTAACTAGTTTTGTTATCAACAGTTGCTACATCATAGTAGTGAATTAGCAGATTTAGAATCGGGTCTAAATGGTAGAGGCTTCCTATGGAAGTCATGCATATCATAGAATAATACATCATATACTTTTGTGAGATCCTGGCACTCCGTTTGTTTTTTCATCCCATATCCTGGGTCTGAAGAGACCTGCAAAGGAGGGAGGAGAGAACCTGCCACTTTCATCACCCGCTGCACATTCCAACAGGTATTTCTCAATTTTGTATTTAAATAATCATAACACTCATGTCATTATTCCCAATCCTTTCTCCATCCCCCATATTGAGCTTCACCACCAGGGCGGCTTTGCTGTGAGTAAGGGACACAGAGGGGTCATATACAATGTAAACATGAATATCTGAAATAGAAAACCTTTCCAATTAAATGTTCATGAGAGCACAGAGTTGTCTGGAGGCCTGCTCTACTTGTCTATGATGACATAGGTTGCAAATGTGCCCTTTCTACAGGAACACCCCAGATTTTCTCTTCTTTTGCTGAGCCTATTTTTTTTTTAGCCATAGGACTCTGCACTTTTTCCCTGCTAATCAAGGGCAAAGTACTTGTCCTTTCCTCTTTAAACTTGATAAAATTGCCTTATACCTAATTGGCACATTTGATTCAATTATAAGTCTCTAGTATATGGTACTACATGTGGCTAGAGTCTGTAAATTAAATGCTTCAACAGGGCTGCAACACTCCTTGTGCCACTCAGTAAAGTAGCACATAAAACCTGTCTCAGGCCTGCCACTGCAGCCTGTAGGGCAATTTTAAACTCCCATTTAGACATGGCTAATAAAACCTTTTAACAAATATGGCAGCACAACTGTACTGCCTATCCAATCGCACAGCTTCAGAGAGATGCTTCAAAACATTTTTTGTGTTTCAAACACCGTATTTATTAAATGTTATTCAAATTCCATCAAACTTTTTACAAACTTTTTTATCACTTTATCTTTTACTTTACTATTCACATCAAGGCTGTTGTGCCCATCCAAGCCTCTTACTGCCCCACGTAGGCAACTCAATTCACAAAACAGTTCAAGATGTAACAAATCCCAATGCATTTCGGGCCCATTTATTTAGCCCTTCGTCCGGGGTAACTGTTTAAATAAAAATGAAAATGAAACCACCATTAATCTTATTGCCGAACACTTCACTATTTTGTCAAACATGCATGTTGTAATAACCCCACTCTACACAAATAAGTGATGAAATAAAAATTAAATAAACACGCCATAATCCACGTGCATTCAGTGAGCTGCCCCCTTGTCAAGTAATTTACAGCATGCAGTAACCTCCCCCACACCAATCCACGATCTCTTGCCTGCCATTTAAACTGCGTTGCTACATAAATCCTCAACCACCCAAAATTGCCATATCAACTCAATCCCTTGTACCTATGTTACACCCCTATGTAAACAAAATATAAAGTTCCCAAATATTACCCATTAGTAATGCTTTGCAGCATCCCCCCCATCCCACTTTCCATGGCATACCTGCTGTTGTACCATTAAAATTCCCGACCACTCCAACACCTCCTCTCCTCGTGGTGACTGCTAACACTGCTTTCTCCTCCCCAAAACCCAAAATTTAAACTTAGCCTCTAGCGTGATTCCTCCAATCACCGTAACACGAGCAGCTGCAACTGCTTTCCCTTTAAAGCTGCATCACTTGTTCCGACCAAATTTTAAACTCGACCCAACTCAAACGTGCCTTGAGGTTTGGCACGGCTCCAGTCTGCACGCAAACAGGAATCAATTGATAAGAAGGAGAAAAACTGATTATTATGGTGTGCATCTGCTACTCTTTAGTGTTAATAAAACCTTTTGCCAGGCTCAAACTTTCCTTTTTCATACTTTTAAGTCACCTCTGAAGTAGGCCCTAAAAGTTCCTTGGACATGATGTTTAAAAAGTAGGACATGTGTGTTTACGATTTACATGTCCTGGCAGTGAAACACTCCTAAAGTTGTCTTTCACTGTTGAAAGGCTATCTCTCCTGTAGTCTAACACTGGGTTAACTTATTACATATAATAAAGGGCTAACTTCATATTTGGAGCAGATCGATAAATATTTCTTGGACTCTTGAATTGTAATTTAAAATACTCTTTAATGGTAAAGTCAGATTTTAGGTCACAGTTCTGGAAATGCCACTTTTAGAAAGTTGGCATTACTGTGTCCAAATTAAGCCTGGGCGTAGTTCGCGAAGTAGCGCTACGCGAAGCTACGCAAAGTGCAGTTCGCACTACGCGAGCTACGCGTAGCACTACGCGAACTGCGTAGTGCACTGTTCGCAATGATTGCACAGTGCCGGATGCTTGTCCGCACTGTGCAATCATTGAAAACGGCATCTTGCACAGTGCGAGCTGTCTTTTACTGCCGCTCGAGTAGATTTTTACTCGAGCGGCAGCTTTCTCAACGCGGACTGGTAGTTTCTCATCGCGAGCGGTTGCGAGCATACGCGACCACTCGCAATGAGAAACCTGACCTCCCCGCGTTGAGAATCTCGCCGGGAGGTTTATTTTCCACGTTCGCGATCGGCAACTTGATGTTGCTGATCGCGAACGAGGAAAAAGTCTCGCCGGGTTGTCATTTTGCTTGCTCGCGGTCGCCAACTTGACGTTGAGGACCGCGAGCAAGCAAAAAATGACCGCTGCACTACGCTATGCTACGCGTGTTTGCACTGTGCTACGTGCAATTTGCGTTGTGCGAAGTAGCGCAAACTTCGCAAACTACGTGAGCGTAGTGTAGTGCTTTGCCCAGGGTTAGTCCAAATCAACACTGCCTTTCTGCCAGAAGCAATAATCATATGACTTTAGCTTTCTCTCCTGTGATGGCTTGTTGATTCTTTCCAGACATGGGGACAAAGGGGCTTAGGTGTGATCTGGATGGCCATCCTGGCAGGATGGCTAGGAGAGGAATTGTATCCAGTCTTGATTACATTTCAAAGGGCCATGACTGCAGCACTCACAAAGGAACCTGACACCAGACCTGCCCTTACCTTTGTCCTAGTAGAGAGGTAGGAGCCAAACCAGGAAGGACAAGTGAACTGGACAGAACTAGTTTGGAAGCGTGCAAGGGGTTGCCCCAAAAACAAAGGCTGACATTGGAGAAAAAAGGTGGCCCCCTCAAACCCCAAATCAGAACACTCCTGGACCTGTGGAAGAAACAGAAGGAGGACTACCGTGCTAACTCAAGGACTGACCTGCTTATGGAGACCTGCATTGCTATCTGAATAATGAAGATTGGACCTACTTGCCTTGATCCAGGCTCCCCAAAAGTAACTCCAGGGGTCAGCTGGCTGACCTCCTGTTTCAGCTACATGGACAAAACAAGCTTCCAGAAGCTTCCCTGCAACTGCACAACTGACCAGCACTCAATAGACCTGCCGAGACCTGCCGGAGCCCTGATGCTGACCTCTGCTGTAATGAGTCTTGGTCCGCAATAGGTGCCACGCGACCCCTGGTCCTGGGCCCTTGGCTGAGGTCAGAGTGTACATCCCCTGGGGAAACTTAAGGTTGCACCAGTACCGACACAAGTCAATGCAACCCAATGCAGGACCTCGCATCACAGCTCCTGATCGCCAGCTTCACCAGAGCTGTTGCAGCATGACGCAACCAGATGCAGGTCCTCTCATCGCAACACCACACATCTGACCAGTGGCCTCACCGGAACCGAAGTGTTGAGGCACAGAACAATGCAAGACCTCTCACCTCAACACCAAGGACCCAAAGGTACAACTCCCAGCTGGTCAAGCTCGGTCCTGTACCTTGCCTGTGCTCCACCGTGGTCAGATTGAAATTGGGAATTTGTCCCAGTTCAGTGTGACCAAATAACTGCAGTCGGAGCTTTCTGCTTCTCGGTGCCATTTTCACTTAAATCTTTAAACATTAATATCCTCGGTCCTACTGATTGGATTTTTGTCATCTGGTACTATTTTAATAATTAGAATTTACTCTATATTTCTAGATTGGTTTGGGATTTTTGACTTGCAAACAGCCTTGTTTACAATGGCAAAACAGCCTTTGTAATTATTAAAATTCAATTGTGCAATATTTAAAGATCGTCACACACATTTTCTCAGGAATCAATTTCCTGTGCACGGGGAGTTGACATTCAAAGGTAGGACTGCTCTATAATTTTCTGAGCTCACACTGTTGGCCAGTATTCATACACCATTTTCAGGCTCAGTTCCACATTGCAAATGATCTGAGATGTACTCCCAAACTTTCACTCCTGCAAAATGCAAACATACAGATGCAAAAATATGCACATGTATCCTTTCACCTCCGAAAAATTCACCTACAAACATTTTTCAGCCTTATTCCTAGAAAGCTGTAACTTGCTCAGCTTTCCAAGCATCAGCCTTAAGAGCACTGGCATTTTCAAGCAGATGCATATTTGCACCAATGCAAGATCAGAAATATGCTGGTGTACATTTCTGATTGGTTTAAAAAAATTGGGCATAAAATTCATCATTTATTCTGTAAAAGTTTGTTTGAAAAAAATATCGTTCACAGAAGTACGCCTTGTCCAGAAGAGGCGTTGAGCTACGTGAGGTTCAACAAGTATGTATGGACAGTGATCTACAGTGCTTTGCTGGAAATGGAGGAGGTGGAGTTGGCAAATTGATTAAAGACGGGGCTGGATTTGGATTTCTCTCTCCCAAGAAGGAGTAGTATTGGTTCACGTCTTGTGTCTTTTTACATCTTATGGAAACTAGCCAGCTACAAGAAACACCACCTTGTTGTTTCTTTATTTTCCACACAACAGGTTCTCAAGAATTTCTGGCCAACATGTATTGTCTGAGATGGTGAGCCCAGTTTGTACCGCTGAACTAAATCTTCACCACAAGAAAAGTGTTTTTCAACATCAGAAAATGGTCTTTGGGAATAGTCCTGAGAAGGGGTAAATTCAGCTTTGATGCTTGTCTGCTTAGACAGGGCCGTGACTTGTGACTGTTGCCTATTTTATATGTTATAGTTATTAAGTAGACTACAAATATTAAGGAACTGGTTGTAACCCTAATGCCACTGTTATATTTCTGAAAAGAAGAATTGACTAAGGCTATCCAATACATATTAAGCATGGGGGAAACTGTGAGAAATATCAATATCAAAATCATTATGGAGACCTGATATGTTGCTATGTTGTAAGATTAGGAATTTCATTCCCACTTCTGTTAGACTTGTTGTGTAGCCTTAGACGCAAATCTATTTTGAAAAGCTAGATTTGGAACATGTTTTATTTGCTCTGCTCTGCAGGGGCGGCTATTCCGCTACGGTGGAGGACCGTCTCCCCACTGGTGAAATGCCAGTAGACAGAAGAAAAATAAAATCTAAATAAAACTATTTTATTGTAATTTTATTTTTCACTTCCAGTCCACGAGTTTGGGGTGGGGCCATGTCTCATGCGCACTTTGATATCTCCAGGCTGTTCCTCAGAGATATCTGCAGTGCTCAGGAGCACAAGCTCCCAGTCCCTGCTAGAGTGTGAAACTGGCCCGCACAGCCCAATCCCCGCACTTCTCATATGCTGGGAGTAATTGCATGAGCTAAGCGCTGGGATTGCTCAGGAGTCTGGGAGCCTGTGCTCCTGGGGATTGTAGTTCCAGGAGCTGCGAGGCGCAGCATGATGGGGGAGCAGAAGATCGTGGCGGGCGGCAGCGAAAGGTAAGTGTGTAAACTAGTTTTCTTTTTTTTTATAATAGAAATTTTTATTTTGCAGTTAGTAAAAGCAGACAAACAATTCATCAAGATACAATTATCATTAATATACATGATAAATACTCATCAATATACATGAATAAAAAAACCTATATTTAGCTATATCAAGCTCCCTTTTCGCATGTATAAGTGAACGTAAGCCTAGTTCCTACCCCAAATTTAAAAAATGTACTTAATGCGCCTACTCTTTGCGAATAAAATTTTTCTTTCTCCTCAATTCGGGACATCTTGAGTAGCCATTGGAAAAATGTTGGGGGTTCAACCTCCTTCCATCTTTACAGGATCAGAGATTTAGCAAAAAGTGATGCAATAAAAACATATTGTTGTTGTCGGATAGGTAAGCTGAGTGTATTGGTCATTCCTGGAAGAACAGTACTTGGTTCGGGCACTAAGTTTATTTTGAGCTTGTTGTTAAGCCACTGAAATATTTGCTTCCAAAATTTTATTAAAGCTGGACATGAGAAGCAAATATGAAACCAGTCCCCAATATGGCAATTGCATCTGAAACATGCTCCCGAAACAGAGGGGTACATTTTGGAGAGACGAGATGGAGTATCAAAGTTGCCACTTGCAAAGGAAAGCCATGCGTTTTAAATTGGCCCCCCTTATGGCTTTATACGCCCAGATATTGTAAGCTCTCCATGTTTGCGTACCCAGCCTAAAGCTTATAGAGCTTTGAATCTTATGTAGTGCTTGAGGCACAACTTTAGCCTGTAGTTGACCAAGTAAGATTTTATACCAATTCCCTACCCCTCCAATGTCTTTCACATAATAGTTCAAACTAATGAGATTTGCTACAGCATCTGGGGGGACTTGTGAACTACTTAAAAAATTCCGAAATTGAAAAAAGGTAGTGAAGATGGAAGTCCTGGATTGGACTGTTTAATTTGATTCCAGGATTTCATTTCACCTCCTACAAGGAAATCCCTAAAGCAATGTATCCCCGATCTTTTCCAAGTTGTTATGCTTTTTTGGCTTATTTGAAGACCTATCCCCCTGTTATGTGAAATTAGCATTTCTGGGTGAAAGGCGATAAACTGATATTCCTCCTTCAATTGGTAAAACCTATCAGAAATAATTTGGGGTATCTTATATCTGCTACGCTTTGGGAGCCTCGGAATTTTGATGAATGGAACAAGCTGGGACCCGGATTCTAAGAGCATTTGCTTCAGATAGAAATTGCTACCCAGATCATGTCTGGTAAGTGACCTTATGCACCAATCAAAAAATGCTGCCTGGTAATACTTTTTAAAATGAGGGAGTGCGAGTCCACCCTCTAAAATAGGTAGCTGTAGAGTCTCTAGTTTTGTGCGAGGTTTCATGCCAGACCAAACAAAATGACGAAGCATTTGGTCTACCTCGTTGAAAAATTTAGAAGGGACTTTAATTAGTACATTTGAAAAAATAAAAATAAATAAAGGCAGAATCATCATTTTTATAATAGCAATTCTCCCTATCAACGAGAGAGGTAAGGCCTGCCACTGCTTTAAGAGATTTCTAGCCTTAATAAGCGTAGTTTCATAATTCAGCTGGTATAGCTGTGAAGGATCATGTGACACATATATCTCTAAATATCTGATTGACCCAGTCATATGGACCTGATTACGCATATCTAATGGAAGGACCTGCTCAGAACAGTTAAAAAGCAAAAATTCAGATTTAGAATGATTCATTTTATATCCCCCCAGGTCCGAAAAGGATTTGATTTTTTAAAAAACATTCAAGATATTTTGCTTCTCAGCAGACAAATATAAGATTATGTCGTCTGCAAAAAGTTTTAGCTTAAGAGCTCCCGGCAAGGGTGCTCAAATTTGTGGATCCTGTCCTAGCGGGATACTAGAGGCTCTATAAATAACGCAAAGAGCACTGGTGACATTAGGCACCCTTGCAGAGTTCCTCGTTTGATTTGTAGTGATCCTACGGTTTGAGAATTTATTATGATTTTCGCTTCGGCATTGCTATAAAGATTCTTTAGTAAATTGATGAGTTGTAAGGGGAAATTAAATTTCATAAGAATTGCAAACAGGATTTCCCAAGGAACTAAATTAAAAGCTTTTTCAGCATCTATCATAATTATTGTAGCTTCTACCTTTTTATGTGTATAATATTCAATTGCCTGGATTAGAAAGTTGGTATTGCTTGCCATCGTTCTCCCGGGCAAAAATCCTGACTGGTCTTTACGAACCACTATTTGGGCAGAAATGGTTATTCTTGCTGCCATGATTTTAGTGAACAATTTGTAATCAGCATTAAGTAAGCTGATTGGCCAATATGAACCCGGATTGTCAGGGGATTTACCTTGTTTGATGAAGCTTATTATAACTGCCTCTGTGAAAGACTTAGGGAGATGGCTTCCTCCTAATATTGCGTTGAATAACTAGACTAGAATTTCTGTCAATTGGGGCATAAAAACCTTATAAAATTCAGCTGGGAAGCCGTGACAGCTACATGCTTTCCCATTAGGGGACTCCTTAATGGCCTCCTGAAGTTCTTCAATTGTAATTGGGGCTAATATATGAGCTTGCTGAAAGTCATTGAGTTTAGGTACCTCTATAATATTAAGAAATTCATCTATGGAGGTAGAAGAAGTCAAAGATAGGGATGAATATATTTTCTTGTAAAGTGAAAGAAAAACCGCCCCAATATCAGCCATTTGATCTACTACTTGATTTCTATTTTCATCGAAAATAGTTCTGAACGTAGCTTTATTAGTTCTTTTTTTTAAAGACCACGCCAGGAGCTTGCCAGCGTGTTCGCTTTCCTCATAAAGTTTCTGAAAGCATGTCTTTTGATTCACAATAGTATTGGAGACGTACAAGGCTTTTTAAATCATGTCTAGCTTTTTCAAATTATTTTTCATACTTTGGGAATAGTCGATTATGTGTTTCTGGACTGCTTGATCCAAGTCGCGCTGTAGAGCCAGAGCTGTTGTTCTTCTTATTTTTGATACACTGGCTTTATACAATATTATCTCCCCCCTAATGAAAGCTTTACAAGCTTCCCAGACTGATACATAAGGGGCAGACCCATTGTTTATTTAAAAAAAAATCCTTGATTTTAATTTGCATATTTGTGACCCATTCTTCCTCAGTTAATAGGGTCTTAGCTATAGTCCAGTGGGGATATTCATGTCTAACCGGATTAGCCTTGATTTCTAACACCGGAACCAAATGGTCTGAAAAAGGGTTTGCAAGAATCTGAGTCTTGCCCCGTTCCCAGTATTGCAAAATTAAGAGAAAATCAATTCTCGAGGCGGAGTTGAATCTTATCGAAAAACAAGTATATTCACGTGCCCGGGGATGCTGGATTCGCCAGGGATCCAATAAAGCGAAATCATGTATTAAGGTGGCCACGCTTCTTGCTACTCTGGGTTTGTTTTGAGCCTTATTCTTACATGAGAAATTGAGTTGCAAGTTCTGTATTAGATTAAAATCTCCCCCTATGATAATATAACCAGGAAGATGGGAGAGAGCATCTTTAAGACCCTCTAGGGCAGTTGTGTCATCGGAAATTGGACCGTAAAAACAAACTATCTAGAAGATCTAGTTGCCCATCTTCCAGCTTACGATAATCCATCTAGCGTTGGGGTCTTTGTTAATCTGTAAGACTTCCCCATCACAATGGTATGTAAACAAGATTGCTACCCCACCTTACTGCAGCCCCTGCTGAGGCAAAAAAAGCTTGAGAAATGTAACTTGGTAACCTGCAAGGGGATCAATCTCTTTTTAAGTGTGTCTCCTGAAGTAAAATAGTCTGAATTTGTGCTGACACCAACCACTGAAGCGTGGATTTAAATTTGGTATGGTTATTGACCGCATTGAGGCCAATCTAATTATTTGTTGTGTTGCCATTCAGGTTTAATATTGCACCAAGATGATTGGACTACATTGAAATTCAAAAAGCTTTTTGCCTTGCTACCGTCAATATCCCCAATTTTTTTTTTTACTAACTGCAATTTTTCTCTTTTACTCCCTGAACCCCAACACCCCTGTGAAACCTTTTCGACCTTGAGAAGGAGGGGCCTAGGCAGGCCATGTAGAGCTCCCATCATGCTCCTTGGCTAGCTTGTTTCCAGTCAAAGGGGCAGCAGGATGGCGGCCGTACGCCAACGCAAACAGATCTGATGGCTGCAGTAACCTCGGGTGGAGTGCTTAAGGCCTTTTTTTCTCCACAAGGCAGGCGTCTCACGGCAAAATGCGGCCACGAGCAAGCGGCGCATGAAAAGGTGCATGAAAGGAAAAGTGTCTGCGGCATCGGCTGTGACAGGGGGGAGGATCGAGAGGAGCAGCAAGGAGCAGTGAGCAGGAATACGGAGAGACAATTGAAGCGGGGACCAGGGTGGAAAGCGTCAGTGGTTGTGGATCGACATGAGTGGAGCGTACAGGTCCACAAGTTCAAGAGTCAAGAGTTTTACCTCAGGGATCTGGTAAGTTCCAGGCATTCCATTTCAGCACCTGTGATACTTACACTTACACTCGCTACATAAGCTTGCTGCTCCTGCTTTCTACTGACGTTATCTCCTTAAAGGGAACACTTATTTTGCTCTTTTATCTACCATCTAGCCCTGCCTGCCCTCCTGAGAAATTCTAGCCTTCGTACAGCCGCCCTACCTTCCTCCATTGCCCTCCCTAGTATTGCCCATTTTCCTTCCTTCTTGTTACAGTAATTGAGAGGGATTTGGATTGGTGAGGGAAAAATTAACATAAAAAAGAAGAAAAACAGGGGAAAGCTTGGTAAAGGGAGGCTCACGCGTGGAGCTGAATTCATTTTAAGAAGAAAGAAACTAGAGCAAAAAGAGTGGAGGAGTGGAAATAAAGTGAAGACGTAGAGACACAGCTAAATTGCATACGACCCCAGGTGCAACATTAGGTCTAACCCCTGGGTGGAGGTTGATGGGGTGTGCAGCGGAAGCGGTCCGTGTATCACGGATGCGGCTTGCGGCTATCTCATCTAACCTACCGGTGAATCTTTCAGCATAATTTGGCCATCACTTGACGCTATCTGATATAGCTTGATGTTGCTCCTGGATCATAGAGACCAAGAGGATTCGAAAAGGGGAAGACCAGAGGGGTGCAGGAGGGTTGAAAGTATAAACCCAACTTACAAAGGGATCACTTCCAACTTCATAGCTGTGCAAGGAGCTACTGGCGATTGTTCGCCCGCTAATTATTATCATAATTTGCCATTTTCAATGAAGCCCATCTCAAGGGACTCCTCTATGAAAACGCGTACTGCTGGACGAAATCACAATCTTGGCTTAATATGTCTCATGAACCAAATAGCAGATTAGAGTCCAGCTCGAACCTGGGAACCATATCTCCTCCTCTAGGAACTACACCAACTATACCAACTACATCAACTACAGCAGCAATCAGCATCTCCGACTTCAGCAAGAACATATGTTATGTTATGTATACAAATCCGGAGAGAGGGATGCAACCATACCATCTATTTTCCTGAGCCAGTACAAAAGAGATTCAAGAAAGTAGCCATGCGTATCCCCACTTCACTCAAGCAACCACCAAACTATTATCAACTCAGACATCTGAATCCTCATTGAATCTCTAATTCAGAATTTGACTACTCAACAAAATCCATAATGGCAACCACCACAACCACTTCAACTATTGACTCCTCACTGCCTGCACTGCTTGTACTGCCAGTACTGCCTTCCCTGCCTCTTCCAATTGAGGCAACTCTGCACCAGATTCTAAGTGAACTACGCGACATGAAGATCTCGCAAGAAAGAGCTCATAAGAAAACCAATGAACAACTTGAACAGAACAACAATAATCTTCATCAATTATCTTCTCGCATGACCCAGGCAGAGCTTAAAGTCTCCTCACTAGAGTACTCTTCTAAGAATCAGGATACAACAATACACAAGATGCGGATGGAACTCGAGGATCTCCAACTCAAAATTGATGATGTGGAAAATAGGGCACAACGTACCAACCTGCGATTCGTGGGGGTATCGGAAGACTCTGAAGCTGGTTCATCTTCTTTAAAGTTGATTTCTTATCTAATTCATAATGTGTATTGGTGGACAAGGCAGCCGTAGGCGAGGATCTCGCCATCGTTCGGGTTCATCATGTTCCTCCAATTCATCCTTCAAACGCTAAATATCCCCGAACAATAGTGGCTAGCTTTGGGGACGTGCGTATAAAAGAACAGGTCCTATCTCAGGCAATCTCCCAAAAATCCTTCCCCACAACTGAACTTTTCGTTTCGAATCATTTCGGATATGTCAATTTTAGCGGTGCGAAGACTAAGAGTTTGTGGGATTGGTCAATGAATTCAAGAACTCGGGGGCACCTACTGGGATTATGCATCAATCAAAATTAAGAGTGTTACATAAAGGACGTACCTATGTTTTTTTGTCTGTAGATCAAGCTAAAGAATTCTTACGTATAGTGAAGCAGGGTAGTGGGTAAGGAGGGACAGCTTTCTTAATCAGAATTTTCAGTTAGAGGGTACACAAGAGGTGCAAGGGGAAAGGGACATAACTTTATGATACAAGTAATGCAATCATTAATAAGTCTAAGCTATCCACTGCTCCTCAAGGGAATGAGCTTTGAGTACCATGCCAAAGTACTTATTTAAGGGGGACAGGGGCACAAGGGGAGGGGTGTGACAGCCTATTGGGCCCATGACGGGTAGGGCCTAAGTGTAAACTATTTTTCTATTATTTTTTCCCCGCGCTGCCCCAGCTGCCTCCCCAAGTCAGATTGGCAGCATCAGCTGCTGCTACTCTGTCTTTTCTCACTGTTCAATGATATCAATCCAAATGGGGCAGTATGGTTACAGCCAAATATGCGGTATGCTGTACTGCAGAATGCGTTCTCTATGTTCAATTATGTAAGGACAAATAAAAAATAAAAAATAAATAGCTTAAGAGTAACTTATGCTGAAAACTTCATGGTTGTATTATGTCATTGAGATTAATAGCCTGTAATTCGAACTTCACTATAACGAACAATAAGAATGTCATTATTCCACAAAATTCTAATGAGAAAACTACACTATTTATTTATGGAATGTGAAATATTTCTCCAAGAGACCAGTAAACTGTAAAAAATATCATGGTTACTAAAAAAAAAACCTCATCTTTAGTGAATAAATCTTTGATAACAAAAATCTATTATAAAATGAACAAGTACTACTGTTAACACACAGGTATGGTGCCTGATGTATGGGAAATAATGGAAAAATCTAAACTGAGAAACCACACTGGAGAAAACTAAAACATGGAAAATCAGTTATAAGGAAATACAAACATAACAAAATTCAAATAAATTTAAAATTAAAAGAAAATATTTTTATGGAAAGATGTTAAACGAAAAATACAAAATTTCTTAAAACTTGGGTGGAGTTTAGAGGTAGCAAAGGGTTTTAAGGTTCAGGGATGGGTGTATAATAAGGGTCAGTAATGGGTGCAGTTTAGATGTGGTGAGAGGTTTTGTTAGGGTTTAGGGATGTGTTTAGTTTAGAGTTAGAAAGAGCGTTTGGGGTTTAGGGGTGAGTGTAGTTTAGAGATCGGGGAAGGGTATAGTTTAGGCATGGCGAGGACGTTTTCAGGTCAAGAATGGATGGTGTTTAGGGGTTGTGAGGAGGTAAAGGATGGATGGTGTTTAGGGGTCATGAGGAGTCAGTGAATCTAAAACAATTGTTTGACACTGTAAAAGATATAAATCTGAAATAATGTGCTCTGAAGTAAAGCACTGAAATAAATATCTCTGACTAAAATGTTTCTGAAAGTAAATCCTACAACCATTGCAATTATATCTTAAAAAATAAGCATGCAAAATCTAATTTTGAAAAAGGGATTCTATGAATTCAATTCAATTCATTCACAGATTTTCATATAGCACATGGCTATCAAAAGGCCTCCCAGCGCAAAACAGATATTACAAGTAACCAGACAGCAGAGAGGGGGACTAAATCCTAAACAGTCAGGTTTTCAAGGCCTTGTGGAAGAGCAGTTCATGGTCCAGTTGAAGTAACTCTAATGATAGAGAGTTCCATAGTTTGTAGGCCAAATAGGCCACAGAATGGCGTCCCAACCGGTACCTATGAATTTTAGGAACATTCAACAGGTGTGCGTGGCAGATCTAAGAGGCAAGGGGAAGTTAAAGATCTTAACAGTAGGGGGGGCCCTTACCGTGAAGTGTCCTATGTGTATTGCATAAGGCCTTAGATTGCACTCATTGCTCCACTGAAAGCCAGTGTAGCACTGCCAAACCTCTTTTGGCAGACTGTTGTTTTGGAATGTTCATAAGGATGCGAGCGGCAGCGTTTTGGACCACCTTCAATCTTTCTACCACATATCGATGTGATCCAGGATATAAGACATTGGCATAATCGAGGTGCGAAACCAGAAGGGCCTGAACAATCAATCTTTTAGCTAGAAAGGAAGAATGTTGAAGATGTCCCTCAGCAGTTTGAGGACCCCAAAGCAGGTGGCAGCAATCTTCTTTACTTGGTGGTCCATTGTGAGGCTGGAGCCCAGTCATATTCCGAGGCTTTTCATAGAGCTTTTAGGGGTTAGAAGGTTCCCGAGAGAGTCTGGTGAAGGGGTCAGAACCTTAATACTGAGGTTATTACCCATTAAAATGCCCTCTGTCTTGTCTTCATTAAGTTTTAGTCTGCAGTTGGCCATCCACCTAGCCAACTCCTGAAGACAGGAAGTCAATTGGAGGTCACTTGAGCTAGGATCTGGGGAGACTGACATGACCAACTGGGTGTCATCGGCATAGGAAATCAGTTACAACCCATGGAAACGCACAATCTCCTCCAGGGGCTACCTATAAATATTGAAAATTGTGGGGCTTAACGAAGACTCCTGGGGTACCCCGCAGCTCAGGGGAAGGCTTCCAGAAAAACAGGACTGATCTAGAACCTGAAAGGTTCGGTTCTCCAAAAAAGAGGTTATCCATTTTAGTGCTATGCCATTGATACCCACATTTAATGTTCTCTGAAGAAGGGTGGCGTGGTCTACCATTTTGAAGGCAGCACTAAAGTTTAAAAGAATAATGGCCGCTGAGCCTCCTTGATCCAGAAGTCATCTCAGATCTTCTACCACTGCCAGCAAACCTCTTTCTGTGCTGTGGTCTGAAACCCGTTTGAGTGGGGTGGAGGGCTTCATTGGATCAAGGAAGTCTGAGAGGTGTTTATTAGCATGCTTTTCCAGGATCTTAGAGACTTCTGGTAGCAACTAGATCTGGTCTTCAATTACCCAGACAAAGGGGGGCGAGACTGTTTTTTTTATTTTAATAGTGGTTTGACTATAGCATGCTTCAATTGGGAAGGGACCTGCCCGCTGTTGAGAGATTGTTTTAACAGGTCAGTTAAAAAGGGAACTATACTTTCCGACCCTTCCCAGAGAATATGGAGGGAGGCCAGGTCTATAGGAGAACCAGATTTTACTACCTGCATGAGGTCTTTCAGAAGGTCACCAGTAAGGTTTGGGAAGACCAGGAGATTACCATCCTGTTGTTGTAAGGGGGGCTTACTGAGTTGAGGATCCTCCGGATTTAACCTATTGGGGAAAGAAGAGTATATGTCCATTACCTTTTCTGGAAAAAGAGTGCCAGATTATTACAATGCTCAACAGAAGCTTCTCGGGTGGGGCTGGCTGATTTAGGCTCAGTGATCTCTCTGAGGATCTGAAAGATCTCTTTTGGGGAGTTGGATGAACTGTCAATTTTTTCTGACTAGTAAGAGGCTTGTGCATATTTTATTTCTGCATGATAGTTTTTGATGGCTATCCTGTATTCAAGTTTGCTGGTCTCATTATAAGATTTCCTCCACGTTCTCTCAAGACATTTGCACTCCTTTTCAAGTTTCAATAAATGGGAATTGAACCACGGGGATTTCTTACCTCGATGGGCATTCGTAAGTGATTTTGCCAGTAAAATTGTATCCAGCGAATTAGTGATCCACTCATTGAACCTACAGGAAGACAAGGCAATTTGGTCAGAGAAGACATATCTGGAAGTCTCCAAAACAGTGGACCAATCCTTGAGGCTCAATTTAGAACAGCAACAGACCATCTACCTGACTGGCAGGGGAGAAGTAAGGGGAGTAAGAGTAGATAGAGTAATAGGGAGTAAGAAGTGATCTGACCAGGTAAAGTGAAAGGGGCTTTGTGCATGTAGGTCAATGATGTTACTGAATACTAGGTCAATAGTATGACCTTTCTCATCCGTGGGGCCCTTAACCAATTGAGTAAGTTGCAAAGAAGCAAGGTCTAGTATAAGATTCTTAGCGACAACCTTGTTGATATTATCAACATGAATATTAAAATCTTCAAGCAAAGTGAAGTTAGGTCTATTTAAGGCCAAACCGGCCACTAACTCAGGAAGGGTCTGAGTAAAATGTGCATAAGGGCCTGGAGGTCTGTACAGAAGAAATGCTAGAGAAGGTAAAGGTAGGATTTCGTGTAAAAAAAAGGTCAGGCTCTCACAAGTCAGGATATTAAGGTGTGCATAGGAGCATTTAAGCGTTTCCCTGTTTATGATGCCACCCCACTACCTCCTTTGTATGCCCGGTCTAACCTACTAATAAGGTAACTGGGTGAAAGGGCCTGAACTACATCAGGAGAGAAATCCTCATGGAGCCAGGTTTCAATGAGGAATAGTACAACCGGTGCCGACTCAGTTAAACGGCAATAAGTATGAGCTGCCAGAGAATGACAGTTATCAAAAAACATCCGCCAAGCTGATGATTTCTGTTTGGCATTAGGCTGCCTGGGTCTGAGCCGAGGACACAGTCCGCATCTATTGCAGACCATTGTTGATTGATTAAAGTCGATAGGATATGAGCAGGAGTAGGTAAGGGTAGTTTGGAATGCATGCAATTGGCTGGAAGTATATTTTACCTTGTCTTGCATGCCAGAGGCATGATCCCTGGCCCCTGGTACCAGCTGGGTGCGGACAGGCGCAGATGGGCTTGCCTTTGGCACACCTGCGGCATGCCTGCTGCGCGCATCCGCTGCATAGTCTCCCTTATATGGGAGAGAAAGAGACTCAGTGCGGCAAGCCGCTAGAGCACTAGCTCCAAGATGGCGTCTCTAAGCGGCGCTGAGAGCAGGGTGAAAAATGGTGCCCTGCTCTCTAGAAGTCAGCAAACAGAATGCCCCAACAATGCTTTTCCCAACAAACAATACTTTTCTCCCCCAACCCTGCCAAAAGTGCCCCAACAGTCCAAAAATGGCCGGTAGTAAGAGCAAAAACACCAGAGCTCTCAGGCACGGTCAAATGCTAAGTCAGGCTCGCTAGTATCAAGTAAAGGAAACTCTTAAAAGTACACTTCACAATAAAACAGTGTGTCAATAGCAACTTAAAAGGCATCTAGAATTTAAAACAAATTACAACGTGAGCCGGCAGCCTTACATGTCCACTGAATTGGTTTCTATGAAATGGTAAATGTCATTCATCCTGTAAATTTCCATTAACAAGTTTAGGTGAAAGGGTTTTTAAATAATGGTATTCCCTGAAATTGTGTTTGCATGAAAACATAAGGTGAGATTTTCAAGGTAGGTACACACAAGTATTTTGGGATTTTGTTTGGGCAGGGCGAAATTTCAACTAAGCAAGTGTAATTGATGCGATTTTGGGGATTGGATTGTGCTCGTCACACAAAATTTACAAAATTCGGCCTCGTCACAATTACGCCGCAGTCACTGCAAAATTACAATGCAGGAAAAACACGAATGACTTAATGCGAGCGTCTATCATTTGAGATAATTGTATTTTTGGCGCGCTTTAACTATTTGAAATGTATTCTAGCATTTAAATCGAAGCAAAGAATCCATCACACAAAAATATAGTGCTAAATACCATATTTGCCTTTTGCATAATTATTCTTAATTTTATGTAAATTTCCCATAATTTCGTGAAATTACGCAAAACCGAAATACACAAATTTCAGACACTCTTAATTTAAATATATGTACTACTCTTATGGTGTCTGTTGGGACGGGAATGTCTATTGTAAAGTAAACTGACATAAACCCTTTCCCCAGGTAACCCGATTGCATGTGAAACTGGTATCCGGAATTTCTTTCAGCCCATATCAAACACAAAATCCTCTGTGAATGCTGCGACCTAGTGCTGAAATTGACCACAAGACCCAGGGACTGGCTGTGAGGTCAGAAGGGACATCACAAGTGTAGTTTTTAGTAAACACTCTCGCCTGTGTAATTGAGACAAGAATTTTGACTTACGGTGGCAGCATACTGTTTGGAATTAATGTCTTTTTCTACCTGGTTAAACTGAGAGCACAAGGCCTACAGGCCCACTCATGTAAAGTTCGACTTAATGTCATGACCAAACCCTGCGCTGACGCCTCGTCAAGGGTATGTAGCAGGACTCCTTATTGTTTACAAGTGTGTGAATGCGGACGCCAGTGGGATCCATGTTGGTTGAACCCATCCTTGGTTTGACATGACGCAAGACAGAGGTAATGAGACAGCCTACACAGAGAGTGGAAGTGTGTTGCTTGCATTCCTGAGCTGGAAGATGTATTTCTACACAATGAGCTGTGGAGGGGTTGAGTCAGGTCTGCTTCTAGAAATTCTATGGTACTTTTTATGCGGAATTGCTGATTAGTCCTTCCTGTTCACTGCGATTTGGCAGATGGTGGAGGAATGTGGTAAGCAAGCAGATTCAGCAGTTACAGGGAGAGAAGTTTCTGGGCAGAGCCAAATCCTTTTCTCCTCCTCTTAAGTGGACCATCCAGGAAGGCTCATAACAACCACATCACCTGCCTGAAAATAGTGTATCGTAGCAGAACCCAAGCTTAACCACTTGTTTCCAGTTCTGAGCTTCTTCACTCACCAAGGCCGGGGCACCAGTGCTTGGCAATCCGAAGTGTGCTTCACCTCAGGTATTGTCGAACCCTGAATAAAACTACACTATCAGATCTTGGTGGGGCTTTGTGGAGATCATTGCAGCCTACTTAAAACAAACAGCCAAGTCAATGAATGACGACTAACCTGCGGGTCACAAACTCAGGAAAGTTACTCCATTTCATGATATCAAGTCTGCAACTGTGCTGAAATCTAAAGGTTCCGTTTATATGTAGCACCCCCAGTACCATCTGTAGAAAACCTTCCTTGAAGTTCAGCATATTCCTTATGTGTATAACTGAGCTCTGATGTGATTAGTGTACTTCTGTTTTTTGAAAGATAAACTCTAGGCTGGGCATGTTTGACTGTTTGAGTTTGGAGTCTCCACCTCCATCAATGTCTTTATCTGTTTGCCCACACTGCCCTGAGAGTCAAATGTGAAGGGGTGTACTTGGCCAGTTTGCAGTTTAAAAGTATGCCAGGGCCCAAGAGCAACAAAGGTACCCCCACTGTCCTTTAAAAAGTATATAATTAGAGAGACCATTTATCATCTTGTGTAATTAGCTTTTTAACTCCAGAGAAAAACATTGACAAGTCTTACAATGCATTGCAATGTTGACTCCCTTCACAATGTTATTTCAATCAGACCTTCTGCAGAACAGGAGTAAGTTACACATTTTTTATGACAATCTTTATATTTGGCATATCTGGAACTCAAAACAATCTAGTAGAAATGGGTTAGAGAATTCATCTAGTCTTACCTCAAAGAAATTATATCCTCACGTCACATTCGATACACATTGACATTAGTTAGCGAGGAGGAGAACAGGTACACCCACGTTGATAGCAAGTTCCTAAAAGTGAATACATTGAGCAGTTATGCGCTGGTAGATTTTTATACTAATTGGTCAAAATATATCTATTTTGTTAATAGGAAGCAAAAATACTCATTTACCATCAGTCACTCAATTGTCTTTAATTATTACATTTCAAGATGTTTTCACTAGTTTTTGCCCCTTTCTTTAAAGGTTTATAGTAGAAAACTTGGCATCAAGGATGCAAAGCTAAAACATGAACATATAGAGTTGATATTAATCTTCCTCACATCCTCAATGCTGTGGAACAGGCTGTTGAATCAATAAGTCATGATAACCACAAATACTCTTGCTAACTTTCATATTGTTCAGAATTGTCTTGAGGTTTGTGAGTTAAACATGACAGACTCCTGCCTCTGTTCATCAAAGTATGGTCTTGTATAGCCTTTAAGAACTTACCTGGGGAAAGCCTTTTATACAAATATTAGGGTAAACCACTGATGGTTGTGCTGTCTTTCTGGGGTAGCATGTATGGAGGCATTCATGAATGCATCTGAAAATTTGGATTTCGGTTAGAAATCATACATTGATTGGGTCTCTCCTCAAAGCAGGCACCTCAATAAAAAATACGAGCAACAACGTGCCCATTCCTCACTTCACTCACTGTTTCAACTCATTCGAGCTGGTTGATTTCATATTTCCCAATCTTTAGCTTAACAATAAAATAGCTTTTTTGCATGTATGCAAGCTATACGACCCCAATAATCAAATTCATTGTGTCCCGAAAATGGCCTTTATGGAATTGAATGGAAACATGCAAAATCCATATCAATACCATAAGTTACTATAGCTTTGCCAAACTTCCTGTCCAGGATTCTCCAAAATAAATAGCCTTTATTAAGACCCAGTAAGCGTTGGACATTTTGACACCCAGGGCCTGATTTAGATCTCGGCAGATGAGTTACTCCCTCACAACGGTGACAGGCATCCCATCCACCAAAATATAAATCCCATTATATCCTATGGGATTTATATTTCAGTGGACAGGATATCTGCCACCATTGTAACCCATCCGCTGAGATCTAAATCAGGCCCGTAGATATCCGTTTATGTACACCCCTCTCAATTGATCTACCCCTGTGTACTACAATCAATGCTTGTTCATCTAATAAAAAAAAGTTTAGATGCCAAATAAATGTAATTTATATTTTCATTACATTAAAATGAACAATATCATCTACAATAAGCTTAAGTCTATTAACAACAGGGCATTTATCACCCCAAAAATAATATCCCTTTTCTCATTTAAGGTTAGTGGAATAACTCCCTAAAATCATTTTTAAAAGGATACTTTATGGGAGTAGCACTAGTGGTAATTTGCCATTGTCTGAACAAATGCAACAATTTAATTTTTTCAAGCTATTTTGTTTTTTACTTTGGGGTGTAATTTAGCATTTGGTGGACCGGATACTCCATCTCATACATGGTGGATGTCCCATCCCCATATTACAAGTGCACTTTGGATAAAGGTACTCAAGGTAATACAGTGAATGGAACATCCAATCACATTTGTCCCAGTCTAACAAAGTCTAAATAAGACTCTTCGAAGCTCTTTATATTTTTTCATATTATATTTGTAGGAGTAGATTTTTTGCAGTCTGTTATTTAATGTATGATTGGTGACTGTCAGGGTGAACATGTCTAACAGTATTTATTGTGCGTCCTTAAGTGGGTAAGGTTAGTCTGTCCTCCAGTTACCTCTTTTCTTGTTGCATTCCTTGCTTGGGTCAAAATTCCTGTTTTTGGTGTAGGTTGTGGCAAATTCATGCTGATAAGAGCTAGGGTCATTTTCCTATATAGTGATCTTCATTCTTCCATCTACAGTGTTAGGGTATATGTGGGATATTAGTGAACATCTTTAAAGAGCCACTTCGTGGTGTTTTTTTATTCTGTATCATATTTTTGGCTTGTTTATACCTGTGAATTTGGACTTCAATGGGTGTCAGTATAGTTTGCTATTTCTTCTTTTTCTTTATTCTTTGTGATGCTGTGGCTTCCCTTTACAGTTAATGCATTGGGTTAGTTTCTCGATTGCGTGGTCTACAACGGAGAGTCTGACTTCAAAAGGCACCGTCTTTTTAAATTGTTATGTATAATTTTTTTTATCATTACCTTTAGTTGCTGCACTGTGAAGTATTGCAAGTATTTCTCTATCACAGTTATTAGAATGTATTGTATGACGTGCACCATTCAAAATGAATTTCAACTCTATAACACTAAACCCATGTTACCATAATCATATAAACACTAATATAGCCATAGAGCCTGCCGTAGCGGGCTCAACCGGCCATTAAAGGCCCTCTCCAGTGTTAACAAGGGAGCGGGCCTTTAATGGCCATTAGAGCCCGCTACGGAGGGCTCTAAAGCTTTTAGAGCATTCCACCACTAGAGGGCAGAATGTTCTAATTTGTAAAACAAAGGCCTTACAGAGCCTGAGGGGGTTGAAATCTCCTCGGGCTCCATGAGGCCTTTGGTCACAGCTGTTGCTCTTAGCAAACATTGGAATGTTGATGCTCCGGGCTTCTACCAGCCATTAGAAGCCTGGCGCACTCCGTTGTCTTCAGTAGAGCGCTCAACATTCCAATGTTCTAACACTGTTTAGTAGATAAATCCAATCACAGGCAGTTTTGCCGTTTAAGAATTTGTTCACATATTCTATGGCACTGAAGAAATATAGGTCAATGGAATTGTGGCACAATTAACCCAATCTCTCTTCCGTGGGGATTCCATATGAAACAGCTTTTTTAAAAAAAAAAATAAGAGCTGGAAAGCTTTAAATATATGCTCTCATATCCTCTTTCTGTCTCAACAATTAAAGATAGAGAGGTACTTAAAGGCATGTGCCCCAAAGTATTGTTTATGATGCTATGTTTTGTATAAGCTTCTCAAGTTCTCAGTTGTAGAAGCTAAGTATTATTGGTTCTGTTGCAGCTTCTTTTTACCCTGGTAGCCGGACCTTAAAAGAAGGAATAGACCGAACCTAGCACTATTCATTGCGATCAGCAGTCTCTTCTCACTGTATATTACTGCAGATATAAACATTTACTTTTCATATACAATTGACTGATCCACAAAGGAGGGTCGGGCAATATGCAACTGGATTTCTCTTCTAGTGGATTGCCTTTCAGTTTCTCCCCATCACAGCTTGATCCACCTAAAGTCCATATCACTCAGACTGGTTTTATATGACTGTAGCTGGGGAGTCATCACTCTTCAGTGGAGTATGGTATATATTTCCCCTCCAACTCTGAGAACCTGTGAGTGTGCATAAATATTATCCTGAGTCTGCTGCTGAGGTTTGGCCTGTCTGCAGTTGACCAGGTAATTCTTATGAATGCACTCATTTCTATGCATCCTCTGGAGAAAATTCTCAGTGCCTCTTACTCGATTCTTTGGGTGGCATCCTACTTTTATCTGGGACTGCTCACCTGAGAAAAGCTTCTGGGTGACGAGAGAGAACTTAGCAAATTCATCTTTGAAGTGCTTCTGCTATTTGGAGAGAGACAACCGTGAAACTCATGGAATCGACAAAATAGTTGTGTTTCTGGACTTGTCACAACTAGCTATGGAGACTTGAATCTAACATCTGTTTTGCATTCTATCTAAATAAAGAGGCCACTCAGTGTTCAATTCAGAACTGAATGCACAAAACAATATTGTTCTTTATCAAGTTGCCATCATAGCTTTAACAGCAATGCAAGATAAAGCTCCTGCAATACATAGTAAGCAGAACATTACCCATAGGCATTATTATTGATCACAAAATTATGCCCGTGAACTGGTCTGTAGTCTTTTTTTTTTTTTTAATAAACAAATGTCTTAGGCCACTGATGAACAATAATACCTATACAATAAAATTCAGTTACTTTGACCCTGTTTTGACTTGAGTAGGGATTCAGGTCCAGTATAAAGTTGCCAGACTATTATATGTTCGGTTTGAATGATAACGCTTGACACAAGAGGGGTAAAGGACTTTGTGGCACAAGGCAGATCACAGGAAGAAAACGTTTAGTTACAAAATCGTGAGGCTGCCACTCGCCCAAGTACCAGTTTGATTAAGAAACGCACAAAAGAAATGCTTTGGTGCTAGTGGCTTATAAGAATATGTACTACACTGCAAATTCCATAGTATATTACACACATTCTATTCACCTGCTAGGAAGTTGAACACATGGCATTGTCTTTTAGCTGGAGACAGTTGGATAAGCAAGAGAAATAGGTATGGACATTCCTCGCTTCATGAACCATAAGTGCTGACGGTGAATATATTTTGAAGCCCAGCTTGTTGTTTTTGAGATTTTTTTAATTATAAGCATTCTGCACATCTTTTATATTATAATGTATCATTTAAAATAAATAATAAAAATAATAAGTAACTGTATTTGGATTGTTATTTTGGGTGCCCCTTAAACTTAGTACAATCATTTCACATATTGTTGGATGATAGGGAAGCAACTATCACCTTAGACAGCACCGTGCGCTGGACTAGTAGCCCTACAATTGCCTTATTTTTTCCACCGTTTAGATAGTGCCTGACTTTTGTGTATTCCTCCCAGGCTGATTAAGCCATAGTCTTAGTCCTCTAGAGTCATCATGAAGTGGGGTTGAGCTTGGAGTACCATGGCAAAGGCGATCCATAATACAGGTGCAAAAGAGGGAGAGACTTCCCCATTTAACTACCCTTACCTTGTTGTTAGTAAGACTTCTGGAGAAGAAAGGAGCAGGAAGGGTGGAGGAACTTTCCATACACTTTAAAGGAACCCTGAGCCTCTTACTCTCCACACCCTTGAGTTCACTTCAAAGGACCTTAGAAATGCTGTGCAAAAACCTTGCAAGACACATTGGGGTCTGGGAGTCCGTCTCCAACCTCCATTTTATATACCACTCATTTACACGGAATGAAAATGATTTCCTGATCTGCCACAAGTATACAAATCATATATACTCCATGCACATCCTACCGCACACAGAGGTAACATACATGTCATTTATGCCCCAAACGGATGGAGCCAATGACCCAGTAGCAGGGACTGAAAACTACATGGAGGCAGGCAACAGTTAAAGAGGGCAGCTCTGCCACTATAATCTGTTGTTGCCACCCATGTCTGCCCTCCACAACCTGCTGAGCTGATAATAGCCATATTTAGTAAAGAATGATGTCCATTATGTGCATCTTCAAGCCACAAAGCCCTCTTCCTGGTTACTAATTTATTTCACTTGCACCAAACCTCCCACATGCCCAACCCATGCTGTGCATGGCTTTCTACCACGAAGAGCTTTTATTGGCCTGCATTCAGCCTCTGCACACAAATTGACATATATCCAACCTGATTTCAGTGGAGGTTGGCCATGGACGGCTCACCCAGTCCATGCGGAACTATTAGCAGTTCTACATGTGTTTAGACAGGTACAGTTGGTTTCATGGTGAAGGCCTTGTGCAAACAGAACTAACTGCATGTAGTCTTCAGCAGAGCACAGCACTTTTTGGGGGCAGAGCATGTGTGCCACTAAGAGCTTCACAGGACCTTTAGACATGTGAAGTGCACTTTGGGAGCACTCCTGGTCTAAGTTGGCACTGCACTACTCCTTATGCCACTGAATTAGCAACACATTACCTTTGGTCGTACAAGGTGTTCTGGCCAAGGCTTGGCCAAATTTGCTGATGGGATCAACCCCAATTAGGATGCATAAATCCCTCAATAAAAATGGGGACATCCCTTTTTACTCATCTGGCCCCCTAGAGGCTCCCTTGTAGTTAAAGAATCCTCCCCAATTCCTTCAAACCCCACAGATCCTTTCAAGCTCTGATGATTCCTTATTGAATGACATGAAAATGTGATCCTTTTTGAATAAGCTTCATTTTATTCATTTTTCAAATGTATTATCCCTGGAGAATTCAAGGATCAGTATCCATGAAAGATCTGTGGGTACTTGTATTCACACTTTGAAACCCACCCAACACCTTTATGAATTTCAAGTACCTCAAAAACTCCTGAACATGGGGCATGGCCAACCATCATGGCCGCACGGACATGATCTGTACAAACTCCACAACTTAAATTTTTTTAATCAAGATAACTAGCTTCTTTTTTAGACCCTTTGCTCCCTATTGGTCATGAACATCGAAGAGAGTGGGGGGAGATGAGAAGGAGGTGAATTGCCCCCCCTGATTGCACTGCAGAACGACTGGCGTGGCACGACTGCTGGTGGGCTTCGGAGCTCTGCTGGGCCTGGATGGGACGCGGAGACTCGCCACGCCTCACTACACCTGCGAGACCACAGATGGTGGGGGAAGACTGGAAACAAGATTCATCAAATTATTGGCAGCACTCTCCCACAACAGCCCCCGCTCTCACCACACAGCTATGCCATAGCACCAGAGTCCACAGCACCGGAGAACCAGCGCTCGCCCAAAATCAGGCCCAGTTGCAATGAAGCAACCTGCCGCGACCTAAGAAGTCTCACTTTCCGATAAGTCTTTAAGTGTGAAGAGATACCAGCACCCAGATATTGCTGCAGTACATGCCAAGCTGCCCCCTAATAGCCCCTTTGCCTTCAACTGCATACAACGCCTGTGGGTGCAGTGTGCACAAACCTACCATGAGGCCTAGATGCGACGCGACGGGTGCCCATACCGAGACCTGAAGAAGTTGCACTCTCTGATGGGCCTCTAAGCACAGAGAGAAACCGACGCCAAGATATTGCTGCAGTAAGTGCCCAGCTACCCCCAGATAGCCCCTTCGCCTTCAACTGTATACAGCGCTGTGGGGGTACTCACTGGGACATGATACGAGTTGAGCAGAGTCTAGAGGAAGGGCTGTATGATTACCGATGTCCCACCCATTTGATCCTACCTTTTGCGGAAACTGGGAAGGGGACTGTAGAGCCCCGAGGACCCGCACTTGGCACTTAATGATGCCCTTGGAGAGCGATGACTGGGCCCTACGAGTTCATACAAAATGGAGACTGCACCATGAGGCCATTGGGGTGAATACCGCCACACTCAACTCACAGGAACATGACCAGAGAATAGGTACGTTGCTTCCTGGCTTCTGGGAACTGCCCCAATGTGTGAAAATGTCCAGTTTACACCATCCTCTTTACTAGAGGAGCTTTCCTCCCCTACCAGATAGCTCCTCCAAAACTCTCTGCAGAACAACCTGCTCTATAGTGCTTCTCGGAGCTCTCAGGATGTCTCTTTGGTCCTAAGCCCAGGGGTGTTTGCTATTCCTACCTGCAATATCAGATGTATACTCAGTGAACTACGGGACACGCCTCAGAGGTCTTCCTGCCTGACAGACTCGAAGAGATCATGCAACCAATCAGACTCTGGCTCCCTCACCTTTGAAATAGTGCTCTCCCTGAACATTATAGCTTGCAATTCCTACATCCAATACAGAGACTAATGCTCAACGCCTCTCTTTTGGATTGGTCCCCTCTCTGGAACCAACGGAGGGCGCTATGATAAACTGCCAGCCTCCTTGATATTCTCTGGAATACACCGTGAAATCGGGGAAGCTCTGGCCTCTTGATCATCCCATTACAAGTCACTTCAATAGACCTTGCAGTGCCGCTTCACTATCCTTGCGCACTCATTGGCAGCCACTCTCAACATGCCTCCCAAAAACCCCAAACGAACAGTTTCTCGAGTAATTTCCAGCCAACTGATTCACAAGACTTTCTAGCATCTTCCTATAGAGAAGACAACATGGCTTTAACTAAGGAGGACCTTCTGTCCTCCCTTCGTGACTTCTTTAGAGGTCCTCTGATCCGAACTCACCTCTTAATTCACTGCTCTCCAATACAATGTAGATTCTATTGGCATGCGGGCACGCGACCTTGATACTACCTGCCAAAACCTGACACAGGGGGTGGACCATCTTGAGAGCACCACTGGCTGCCTTAAAGCACATCTTCATGCAATGCTGCTGAAGTGCGAAGACCTTGAAAATTCCTCTCGACACGACAACATCAGGTTGCGAGGCCTAGAGGAGGGAGCGGAGAGCCCAGATTTGGATGCTTTCATGGTGGGCCTGTTTTCAGAACTATTGGGAATGGATGGCCCCAAGGTCAAGCTCGGTCGTGTCCACTGAGTGGACCTGCTGAACCATGGCAAGGGAAAACGCCCCAAAGATGTCCTGGTGCAACTACACGCTTTCAAAACAAAGGAGGCCATCCTCCAGGGAGCAAGAAAATTGAGTGAGGTGACTTTCCAGAGAGCGTCATGCCTCTTATTCCAGGATGTTGCCCCAGCGACTCTCGCTCAGAGACAACAATTCAGACCAGTCACTGATAGACTTTGTCAAGACAACATTAAATACAGTTGGACGTATCCATTCGGCTTGGCTTTCTCCTACCACTACAAAACACACCACTTCACTGATTTTCCGGAGGCAGCGACCTTGCTTGGAGGAAAGATCTCTGATTCAGAACTCTTGGCAGATCACACGGAGGACCTGTCTCCAAGCTCTTGAGATGGTTCAGACCATAGAGTATGGCTCCCACAGCAACATTCCCGGAGACAGGGGAAGCACGGTGCCCTCAGCTTCTACTCTCCCCAGAAAAGAAGCTTTATAGACAATGAGGTCCTCAATTTTTGTACCTATATGTGCCTATCGCTACATGATGTCAGTACGGTAGGCCCCAGCATGGGGGAGGCTCTTTATTGCGACAAACTGGTTTTTGACTTTCACTATAGGTCACATACGATGCTTTTTGCACCCTAAGTATTCAATTACTGTTTTCTGCTTCTGATGTATTCCTTGTTACCTTGACCTTTAGCTGCTCTGATATAAATGTTTGGCTCATGATTTACATGCACACATTTCTACTGTTTTTTCGACTGATTTTCGAGTGTTGGGAAACATGGTTCACATTTAGGTTTGTTTTGTTATTCATTTGTTGTTGCATGAGGGAGACCATTTTGATGTGCGGGGGAAGCGGCGAGAAGGGGGAAGGGGAGCTGTGAAGGGCTACTGCGACAGTCATGAGGGAGTAAATATGGCGGTACTCTTTATTTGAAGCACCCACCTACCAGAACGATGGTGTTGACCACATTAACTTGGAACATTAAGGGCCTTAATTACCTGTCCAAAAGACAAAAATTATGGAAATAACTTCTTGATAGGCGCTACGATATAATGGTGCTGCAAAAATCTAATCTTAAAGGCAGTGGGGAAAATAGGCTTTGCAACAAGACTTGTCCGGCTATCTATCAATCCTCCGCGCCCACTAAACATAACGGGGTAGCCCTTGTGTTTCAGTCATCTCTCAATTTCCACCCTCTAAGCAGTAAATCAGACAAAGAGGGCCGAATACTGATGGAGAAGGGGATGGTCTCTGGTCGGATGTGTCGATCGCCCCTAACTCTTCACAAGCTACTTTCCTCTATTAATTTCTCATCATTTTTGGGGGGATTTGGAGAAGGGGACATCATACTTATGGGGGACCTTAATTTTCCCTGGGACCCTCAGTTGGACAGCACATACCCGCAATGTGCAAGCACAGGCTGCTTTAAAAGAGCACTTCAACAATCTCCTCAATCTATGGGCTTGGTGGACGTGTGGCGAAAGGTGCACCCTAAAACGAGGGAATACACCTTTTTTCTCCACTCTAACTGCTCATAATCACGACTGGATTATGTATTCATAAGACATTCTTTAACACAGGCCATTTTAGTGGTAGACTCCCATCCTATTGCATTGTCTGATCATGCTCCTGTCGAGTTGACCCTGGCTTCGGTGGCTCCCACACCCAAACTATGCCTATGGTTATTTCCTGGGTCCCCTACTAGAGACTGTCTCTTCAGGGATGAAAAACCGCAAAACTGAGTATTTTCTCTACCAACGCCCCTTCCACATGGCACTCTATATGAGTCTTTTATTGTCCCTCATAGATTATTTTTTTATGTTCTTTGTGGTAGAGGGGAAGTATTGGGCAGTGGAATTGCTTTTATATTGCTAACCAGTGGACAGTGTTACATTAGATCTAATTTCTTCTGCTGGCAAAGTCCTGTTTAACCCCTTCGATGCGCGTGACGAGCTCAGCTCGTCATGCTGCGCTGTAGCGCTGTGCGCATGACGAGCTGAGCTCGTCACGACCGCACCCGCGATCGGAATGTCCAGCACACGAGCGGAATTCCGATCGCGGTCAAGGGGTTAAGGAAACTGTGTTTGTCATTAGTATTTCGATGTAATGTTTGATGAATTTTCTTAGCCGTATGCTGTCTGTACGATACTGTGCCTGCATTAACAATAAAAAGAGTCTGACAAAAATAAAAAATAAACTACTGAACAGATTTACACCAAACCAAGACAAAGCACCAGCCTAAGTAACATTCATGTTTCAACACAGACTTCGTTGAGCAGTTTTTGCTGTAGCATGGAACACAAAATCCTCTAAGTGGTAACACAAAAAACACTATTTTTTTGGTCTCCCCTTTACTTTTTTCCTCTCACTCAATCTGTAGGAAAATGTTCATACTAAAACATACTCAATTACCCTATTTGATTGAAAGTTTCGCAGAAATTTATGAAGAGGCACCAAAAGTCAAAAAGCACCATAGCATAGGATTAGCAATTGCTATCCACACAGAGTTGAATAATGACAAAATCTTTCACCAAAAGTTGATGGGGCTGTAGGGTTCTTCACATAAACTTGGGAATTACTCCAAGTTACCTGCTTCTTTTTTGTATATATGTATATATATATGGGTGCTCTGGTTGCGGGCAGCTGCCTACTTCCAGGGAGGGGGTTCGTTGACGGAATCAACCAACTTCCGTAATCAAATTGAACTACCACAGGCTCCCCAAACCTCCTTCCGGCGAGAAGAGAGTCACAAACTCCAGCGGGTAAATGGCAAAAGATCTTTATTTCTCAAAAGCCTCCATTCTGACGCGTTTCGGACACCACGTGTCCTTGATCACATACGGAGTCGCAGTCCGCCATGTTTTTAAATGCTTTGCTCACCACCCATGTGTCACATAGAAACAAACTAAATACTGGCACTGTGTCCAAGCACTATCATTAGTCTGTTTTCTCCTTGTTATAACAAAAACCTACGGCAACATCAATAGTTCATATACATTGTGTCTCATAGCGATATTCATGGTCAAAGATAGGTTTAAATATCCATTCATAAATATAAATAAATAAATACAACAATAAATATTTAAATATACCAATAAATAACTTAATCAGTACATGGATATTCATTAGTGCCAAACTTAATGCCTGCTTATGGTCCCATAAGCAATGTTGTGCAAATGTCGCTGTCAAGTCATGTATAAAGAACATATCTAAAACTGAGACGTGACGGAACAGACATGTTACTATATAACTGATTACGAGCAAGGCCAGATTTGCACATTCGTGCGCAAATAAGAAAATGCAAAAAGAATGAGGCTCAATGTCAGTCAGTTCCAGAAATCCCACAGTAACCAGCATACAACGTTCAGGGGGTGCAGGCAATGATGAATCCTCTAATTCTGATGCAGACTCACTCACTAGTGAAACAGCGTCAGAAAGCGGCAGCACAAGCAGCATGAGTGGACCGTCAGAAATAAGAAAACTTTAGCCTAGGCGAAGAAATTGATTTTTTTAGCTCTGTATCGCCGACAAACCCTGAGGCCTCGCAATCAAAAGAGGCAAATAGAAAAAGAAGAAATACAAGGAGAAGGGAAAGGCGCAAAAGGAGAAAATTCAAAGCCCAAAAAAACGCAATGGCGCAGGAAACAACAACGGATGATAATACCATCATCAATCTATCACCAATGACACTGACAAAGGCGGAAAAACAACTGCTGTCATTGGGTCTGTCTTTCTGCCCAGTAAGTGACTTCAACTATGCTCGCACTAGAGTAGATGTCTTTTCTTTTATTCGCAAACTGAAGCTCAAAAAATTCTTCACTATCAAAACAGGTTTGAAGGAAGCAGAATCAGTGCAACCAACTACAGAACGCACCAAGGATATGCTTCAAGTATCCGATATTCCAACTTTATTGACATTGCATGAGTTAAGCAAACAAACGGACAAGACAAGTCAGGAGCTAGGTCATATTGAGTCAACTCAAGAACAACTGCAACACACTAACATAGCACAGCGAGGTGCAGGCAGTAGCCCATTCAAACCCAGGTCTTCATTCTTCCCAATCATGCCAAAAGATGCAATAGATATTTTCCATGAGCGAGTAACGGAAGATATCAAAAAATTGTACCATCAAGTGAAGCACAAAAAACGCATCAAACACTTTAAAGAAATTGAATACGCCAAATTGATGAAAAAACTAAGTGACAATCATGAAGTTGTAATAACCAAATCAGATAAGGGCGGAAACATTGTCATGTGGCCCAAAATAGAATACCTACAGGAAGCAAACAGGCACTTAACTGATCAGGAATGCTATGAGAGAACTACTATGAAAGAATACAATAAGGCTAAAGAAGTACTTAGAAAGTATTTACAACAGTGGAAATGAGATAGTCTAATATCTATGGAGGAGTACAAATATCTCAATATTGAACATCCAGTCCTCCCCATTATATATTTCATCCCCATAGTCCACAAAAATACCACACCAATACTGGGTAGACCAATTATATCTGCTATCAACAGTGTGGGGGAACATATTACACAATATGTGGACTACTTTCTACAGGACTTTGTCAAAAAGCTTCCAACGTATGTGAAAGATACCGGGGACTTCCTAAAAAAAGTGAATGGTATTCAGTGGACAGATGATCTAATATTTATAACATTGGACATAGAATCACTCTATACTAGCATTGAACATCACACAGGCCTTAATGCAGTCAAGCATTTCTTGGACACAAGACCCATGAACTGCTACAATCACAATAAGATGTTGCTAGACCTTATCTCATGGTGCCTACACAACAATTACTTTATGTTTGGTAAAGATCTGTATAAACAAATGAGGGGTGTGGCGATGGGAGCCTGTTTCTCCCCCAGCTATGCCTGCTTGCACGTTGGCTGGTGGGAGGAACAGGTTCTGAAAAGAACACACTCTGGGATGTATTCACAACATGTAAAGTATTGGCTACGTTATATTGATGACGCTTTTGTGGTGTGGAAAGGTGATGAGGAAAGTGGCGTCAATTTTGTTTAAAGTATCAACGTGAACACTGCCAATCTTAAGTTTACATCACATGTGAGTAAGGAAAGTATTGATTTCCTAGACGTGAGGGTGTATATTAAAGATGGGAAGGTAGCCATCACTCTGCATAGGAAAGCCACTGAAGGTAATTCCACGCTTCACGCAAGCAGTGCGCCCAAAAAATCTAGTTAGAAGCATCCCTTTTTAAGAACTCTTACGGCTTAATAGAATTTGCAGTACACAAAGATCTTTATGAATGCACACAAGAAGCACTCACCAGATTTAAGAGGAGAGGATACAGTGATTCTATTCTTAAGGAGGCAGTAAAGAAAGTGGGAGATAGCCCTAAGGAATCGTTAATGCCAACGGAAGAGGAAGGAAGGAAATCCAAGGTAGATGACAATGCCCCCAGACTTATAACTACCTACAATCAACAAGAAAGAAAGATCAGGTCAATCATTAAACGCAATTGGCCCATTGTACTCACAGATGGAGTACTGGCACATAGACTCCCCGCAGAACCAACCATTACTTACAGGAAAGGATTATCTATGAGATCTCAGATTGTAAAGAGTAGCCCTGAACTCATCACTAAAAATATGTGGCTACAACCAAGATTAGGATTTTTCAAATGTTCAACATGTAGAGCATGTAAATTCAGAGAAAATACCACACACTACTCCACCCCATTTAGCCCAGACATGTCTATTATCAAGGGTAGCTACAATTGTAGGACAGAATATGCGCTATACGTACTAACATGCACCTGTGGCTTGCGTTATGTGGGTAGTACGAAGCTACAGGTGCATGTTAGAATATTGCAGCATTTGCGTGCAATTGTGAACAACGATACCACATACCCGGTCGCACGACATTTCAAGTTGGAGCACAATAACGACCTGAAGTGCTTGAAATACTTTGTCATAGATGCCATCCCTAACCTCCGGAGAGGAGGAGGCAACAGAGAAAGGCTGTTGCGACAATTGGAGTCCCGAATGATCCTGGAGCTTGACAGTAAAGCACCCAATGGGTTAAACAATACGGATGAACTTCACAACTTTCTGTAATTATGAGCAATACATTAGGGTTGATATTCCGAGAAATATTCTATAGAAATATTTTTTTTAATCAATTAATTTTTGGGTTTAGATGTGGCCCCAATAATCCTACCATCTAGTTCCACGTAGAATGAGACGACAGAAACCTACAAATAAGAGATTTAAGATATTACTACTGCCAAACTAAGCAAATACGCTATATATCTTTTTTTTAAAAATCCCACCTGTGCAATATAATGAAATTTGATTTTAACTTGGCACTAGTATGTGATCAAGGTCATCAGTGATGTCATCAGTGATGTCACTGACCATGTCATGAGTGATGTAATATGTGACGTCATCAGCAGTGCATTGCGGGGGCGCGAGTTATAGTTAGCTGGACTAACTATAACGGGGGAATTTCACGGGTTTTGTACGAGTGCAATGTCCAACTAACTATAACTGTCCCTAAAACCTATGGTTTTTTCAGTGAATTTCAAAGGTTTTTTAAATGCTAATTTGTAACTATAACGTCCCTGAAACCTATGGTTTTTTCAGTGAATTTCAAAGGTTTTTTAAATGCTAATTTGTAACTATAACATGTCTGAAACCTACGGTTTGTTCAGTGAATTTCGAAGGTTTTGTAAATGACAATTTTTAAATGTATTAATTGTTATATACATTTTTTTCATACTGATTTACTACATTTTTAGAAACAATTTTGTTTTACATATTTTATTTTTTAAATTACATTGTAATTACATTATACATTACATTACAAAAAATACTTTCTCAGAATGAATTACTTTAGTTTAAATACTTTGCACATAGGCAATAGACTTTTAAGTACAGTAGTTACAGTTGTTGCAATGGGCAACACATTTTCAACACAATGCAACATTCAGCTCAATGTGAATTTCTAGTTAAATGCAATTAGTTACTTTATGGATTACTTTTTCTAACCACAGGACTGGATCCTAGATTCAGTCCTGGGACATCTCCTGTAAACAGTTGAGTAAAAGCGTTTTGGTTACAGTCGTGATTTTTAAGGAATATTATTGTACTTTAAAAGTTCACACTTAGAAACTTTTTCTCATAGAATCACCAATGTTATCCTATGGAAGGAAATTCACTTAGAAGGTAAAAACTGTTATCGTTACTTTTTCTTACTCAGTGTTGGATCCTGGATCCAGCACTGGTGCATCTCCTGTAAACAGTTGAAAGAATGCGTTTAAGTAATACAGGCGATTTGTTAGGAATATTTGTAGTTTGTGAAAATCGACACTTTGAAACTTTTCTGCTAAAAACCAGACAATGGATTTCTATGGAAGAAAATATAAGTTACTGGTAAGTACGGTTAAAATTACTTTTCAGGGTCAGTGCTGGGCTAAAAGATGCAGCACTGGGTTCTCTCCTGATAACAGGTGAGTAAATTGGAATTCGTACTTTGGTTGATTTTAGAGGAATATTATAAAGTTCCAAAACTCCACACTTAGAAGAATTTCCAAGTGAAACCAGTCAATGTTAGCCTATGGAAGGAAATTCAAGTTACTGGTAAGTACGGTTAAAATTACTTTTCAGGACCAGTACTGGGCTGAAAGATGCAGCACTGAGGTCTCTCCTGATAACAGGTGAGTAAATCAGAATTTGGATTTCGGCTGATTTTAGAGGAATATTTGTATGTTTCAAAATCAACACTTAGAAACTTTTTCAGCAAAAAGCAGGCAATGATATCCTATGGAAGGAAATTCAAGTTACTGGTAAGTACGGTTAAAATTACTTTTGAGGATCAGTACTGGGCTGAAAGATGCAGCACTGAGGTCTCTCCTGATAACAGGTGAGTAAATCGGAATTCATATTTCGGCTGATTTTAGAGGAATATTTTAAAGTTCCAAAACTCCACACTTAGAAGAATTTCCAAGTGAAACCAGTCAATGTTAGCCTATGAAGGAAATTCAAGTTACCGGTAAGTACGGTTAAAATTACTTTTCAGGACCAGTACTGGGCTGAAAGATGCAGCACTGAGGTCTCTCCTGATAACAGCTGAGTAAATCAGAATTCGGATTTCGGCTGATTTTAGAGGAATATTTGTATGTTTCAAAAATCAACACTTAGAAACTTTTTCAGCAAAAAGCAGGCAATGATATCCTATGGAAGGAAATTCAAGTTACTGGTAAGTACGGTTAAAATTACTTTTCAGGATTAGTACTGGGCTGAAAGATGCAGCACTGAGGTCTCTCCTGATAACAGGTGAGTAAATCGGAATTCGTATTTCGGATGATTTTAGAAGAATATTTGCACAATGGTGAAGGGAGGGGCGGGGCCTGAGGTGACATCTGTGCAAACGCGCCCGTGGCGCGTTTTAGGTTGGGGATTAAGTCCCTTGAATCCTGAGGGTCCCTAGGGGCCAACTAGCCCACCAGGAACCTCCAATATGCGCCAGGGGCTGCGTTGCAGAGACGTGTAGAGAGGCCACACCCCTTTTACACCTCTCTGCAACGCAGCTCTGTGGCGCTTTCTGGATGTACCTGTTGGGCTAGTTGGCCCCAGGGACCCTCAGGATTGAAGGGGATTTAATCCCAACTTAAAACGCGCCACTGGGCGCGTTTGCACAGATGTCACCTGAAGCCCCGCCCTCCCTTCACCACTGTGCAAACGCGCCCGTGGCGCGTTTTAAGTCGGGGGATTAACTCCCTTGAATCCTGAGGGTCCCTGGGGGCCAACTAGCCCAACAGGTATATCCAAAAGCGCCACAGAGCTGCGTTGCATAGAGGTGTAAAAGGGGCGTGGCCTCTGTACACCTCTCTGCAACGCAGCCCCTGGCGCATACTGGAGGTTCCTGGTGGGCTAGTTGGCCCTCAGGGACCCTCAGTATTCAAGGGGAATTCGTTCCCCTCTGCAAACGCGCCAGGGGCGCGTTTGCAGAGTGGTGAAGGAAGGGGCGGGGCCTGCGGGCCCGATCGTTTTTTTTTTTTTGGTTTTTTTGTCCCTGAAGGGGGCTGTGTGTCCCTACTTTTTCCTGTTTTTGGGCCCTGGGGACCCCATCCCCCAGGGCCTTACCCCTTTTTAATTACATTTTTTTTTTTAAACGGGAAGGGGCCGGGTGGCCTCCTTCCCTGGGCCTGTATTGGCCTCGGGACCCCATCCCCGGGGCATGGCCTCTATTTTTATTTTTATTCTTTGGATGGGGCCTGCGTGGCCCCCTCCTCTGGCCATTTAAGGCCCCGGGGACCCCATCTCCGGGGCCGGCCATACCCTTTTTTTTTTTTAATTTTTTAAACTTTGGGGAGGGGGCCGCGTGGCCCCCCTCCCGGGCCACTACTTGCCCCGGGGACCCCATCCCCCGGGGCTGGCTCTCTCCATTGGGGACTGTGGGGGTCCCCAAGCCCCCACAGTCCCGCCGGCTCCCGCGTCCCTTGGGAGCCGGCATTGCTTTACACATGGGGAGCTGCTAAGATGCAGCTCCCCATGTGGAAAGCAATCGGCTTTGGATATTGGAAGAGAGAGCAGGTTTCCTGCTCTCTCTTCCAATATCCAAAGCAGTTTGCTATGGCAGGACGGGAGCCGCGAGGCTCCCGTCCTGCCATAGCAAACCACAGTGTCCCGGGGTAGGCACCCGGGACACTGCAGGAGCTGGCCCTGGGGGTGGCGGTCCCCAGGGCCATCAAGGGCTTCCAGGAGGGGGGCCGCGCGGCCCCCTCCCTTGAGTTGCACAGCCCCGGGGAGGTGGTGGTCCCGGGGATCTGGGGTCCGTAACGGACCCCATATTTAAATGTTTAGTGCCCCGGGGAGGTGGCGGTCCCGGGCGTGTGGGGGCTGGAGCCCCCACACAGGTTTTTCAATTTAAAAAAAAAGCCCCGGGAGGTGGTGGTCCTCGGGCTGCGGGAGGGCTCAGAGCCCTCCCGCACCATTTAAAAAAAGCCCCGGGGGTGGCGGTCCTCGGGCTTGGGGGCCCTTTGAGGCCCCCACACATAAAATTAACCCCCTCACCATGCCCCCGGGACTTGGGCCACCCGGGGCAAAATACAATCAAGCGCGGGAGACCGCGCTTCTTTTTTTTTTGGCAGGATTCGCGCACCCTGAGCGCATCCTGCCGATTTTTAAAAACATTTTTTTTTTTTTTGCCCAGGGGTCCTTGTGGGACCCCATGAGCAAACCTAGGGGTCAGGGTGTTTCTACCCTGCCCCCTTTGTGCGCTTTGCGCACTTGTTTCTGTCCCTCGGTTCTACCGAGGGATAAAATGGCTGCCAACATTTCCTGAATCGGAATGTTGACAGCCAGCTGACAGCCAATTAACATGCAGCTCGTGATCGGGAGGGTACGCGGACCCTACTCGGCCATAGATATCACTATCTTTTTACTTTTGATTTTCTCAGCAACTACTGAACGGATTTACACCATTTAACAAAAAGGGTTCTTTCTGAACCAAGAACTACCTCTTTGCCAAATTTGGTGTAATTCCGTTCAGCAGTTCGGGCTGTAGCCGTGTCTAAAGTTTCCTATGGAAAATTGCATGGGGAAAACGCCTTTGGGACCCCCTTTTTCTCGGCCCCCGCTTGACGAATCCCCCGAGACTTTCAGGGTAGGAGCGGACCGGAGCAGGCCACAAAGTTTGAAAATTTTGCGAAGATACGTCAACCGGCAAGAGAGTTATTTCAAATAGAATGTCGCGGATTTCCTATGGATAATAGGTTGTAACTATAACTATCTACTGGCGACCGCCAGTAGATAATATATATAGTTATTGATGATTTGAAGAAACTAGCTAAGGAATCAAAAGATAATTTCTATCGTGATCAAAGACCAGAAGATATCAAGTATAACCATGTGATTCAGAGGATTAAAGAGAGAAAAGATATAGTTATCAGACAATCGGACAAAGGGGGAAACGTGGTCCTCTGGCCTTTAGACCAATATGATGTTGAGGCCAAGCTCCAACTTAAAGATAAAGAGTGCTACCAGAAAATACCATCAAGTAGTCTGCTAGAGGTGCAAGCAAAATATCATAAAGAGCTATCACGGTGGAGAAATTTAGGTTTAATAACTGAGGCGGAGATGAAGTATTTGAAAGTTGACCATCCTGTGATGCCTATTTTTTATCTGATCCCAAAAATCCATAAAAATATCAACAAGCCCCCAGGCAGACCTATTATATCTGCCATTGGAAGTCTCCTAGAAACAACGTCCAGATTTTTAGACCATTTTTTACAGGAGTTTGTTAAGGGTTTACCCTCACATATTCAAGACACTGGAGACTTCCTGAGAATATTGCATGATTTCAAATGGGAAGAAGGGGATCTTTTAGTGACTCTTGATGTGTCGTCTCTATATACAAGCATTGCCCACAAGGATGGATTAAGAGCATTGAGGCATTTTTAGGTAGTAGACCCCTGTGTTTGTATCAACACTCAGAAATGCTTTTAAGAATGGCGGAATTTTGCCTTGAGAATAATTTATTCCAATATGGTAATGATACTTTTAAGCAATTGAGGGGGACAGCGATGGGTACCTGCTTCGCCCCCAGCTATGCAAATCTTCACATGGGCTGGTGGGAGGAGCAGGTACTCAGAACCATGTATGAAACCCAGTGGCAAAATAATATACAATTGTGGGTTAGATTCATCGATGACCTCTTCATTATATGGAGAGGTTGTCCAATACAAGCCAAAGCATTTATTTCCTCTTTGAATGTGAATGATCTTAATTTGACTTTTACTGATAATATGAGTCCATCCTGTGTTCATTTTTTAGATTTGAAGGTGTTTATCAAAGAGGGGCAGCTACAGACTTGCACCTATAGGAAACCCACTGCAGGGAACTCTGTTTTACATAGTCAAAGTTTTCATCCTCAAAAGTTAAAGCAGAGTATTCCATATGCAGAACAACTAAGAATGAAGAGGAACTGCAGTGAGAGTAGTACTCTAGAAGTAGCACAGGAGGATCTTAATGTTAGGTTCAGACAGAGGGGTTATAACCAGTTGGTTTTGGACCAGGCATTATGTAAAGTTAATTCAATGACCAGACAAGATATTCTCTTTGGGGAAACTGGTAGGACCAAGAAGGACAAGGTGTCGAACTCTAAATCAGAGGTAAGATTAATCATGGGGTTTAATGCTTACCAGACGAGGGTGAGAGCCAGCCTGGGTAAGCATTGGCATCTTATCAGGGGAGATCCGGTCCTGAAAGAAATAATTTCCCAAAAACCTCTTTTATCATTCAGGAGGGCTAAATCCATGAGGGAACAATTGGTGATTAATAGTCCAGAATTGAGGGAAAAAGTAAGCTGGTTGAAACCAAGCCCTGGTTTCAGCAGGTGTTCAAAATGTAAAGCCTGTAAATATGGAATAAATAAAAAAGAAATCCAAATGCCCCTGTGGAAGAGACCCTGGAGGATATTGAAAAGCCTGAACTGTAGAAGTGATCACGTAGTATATGTTTTAACCTGCACTTGCCCTATGTTATATGTAGGAAGTACTATCCACATGGCCCATGTTAGGATATTACAGCATTTGAGAGCAGTTAAAAATCAGGACCCCAGTTATCCAGTGGCACGCCACATTAATGAGGTACATGGAGGGAAGATAGAAGATCTATCTTATTTTGTTTTGGATGCTGTACCTAAGAAAAGAAGAGGGGGCAATAGAGAATTGGACTTGAGAAAATTGGAGTCCAGGTATATTCTAATGTTGGATAGCAAGAACCCTAAAGGTCTCAATGCGGATGAAGGACTCCATGTACATCTGTTGTAGGAGGATTTTTAAACATCAAGGGCCTACTTATTTGATTGAGGGTAGATTCTGTGTTTCAAGTGGCAAAAATATTGATTACTAAGCAATTTTTTAGGTGTTTTCATACAATAGTATAAACAAATTTTACTAACTAACTGTACCCTATGATCTATGAATCTCTTTCTGTTAACCGAAAAATAAGTTAAGAAACAAGGTATGAACTGTGAATTCCGTTTGTTTTTTCTATATTTTCCTTTTTTTAGTTTTTTTTAGATTTTTACACAGGTGGTAGATACTTTAATGAATTCATGTAGTGATGGACATGACATAGACTGTGAATGTCAAACAAATTGTACTTGGATCTTAAAAGCATTGAGGTATTCACGTAATTTTCATGGCAAGTGTTTTTAGATTGATACAGGATGGACTCGGTTTTAATAATCTTATGTGGGGTTTTCTTAATAGTACTAAGGTGGTTGTTTTTTTATAATGGTATCCTCCAATAGCAATAAGAATGAGTATAGTGTTGAGGTTTTAGTCATTCAGATTTTATCTGGTATAATCATGAATTTCTTTTCAATAATCTTTCATGTGGATGTTCTTAAATATTTATTCAAATTGCTTATTTGCACAATTGTCCGTTAAGCGCATGTTGCACAGAGTGATATGTTTACAATTGAAGTGTAATTTGTATATGTTATTTATTCGTGTGAAGAGCGGATATTATATTGTACATAGTGATATTTTTGCACATTTCATTGTTTTTTTAAAAATTCTGCGACATTTGCACATGAATGGGATTGTAGGAAGCAAGTGGTAATATTTGGATTGATGGGGAATCCAACATGAAATATAGGTAGAAATGATGAATGATTACTAGAATTCATAGAACTATACAAGATCATGAGAGGATAGGTTACTGCAATAAGTACATCCACTAGTCACATTGGTTTAATGGGCACTGGCCCTTAATTGTCCGACTAAGGATTAACCGAGCTATACCAGTATTTATCATTATGATCAATTGATCTTTAGAGTGAAGGATGAATTTGCCATGGTTCTAACAATACTTTGTATAATTCTAGAGCGATAAAGTTTTTGGGAGAAAAAAGACTAATTTGCATAACCATGAAAGATTTCAAGCAGGAAGGTGTTTTTAAATTATAATCTCAAATCCAGGGTATAATGTATAAACTGTGTTTTGGTTTAGTTATTTTAATATGAATAAATTTGGAATATATCTGCAGATGATGTGATTCAGCTTCACGATTGTATGCTACCTTGAAGTATTTCTTTCTGCTAAGTCTGTTGTCCATGTCTATGGGGTTGTATGCATCACGTGTGTGTCATTTTTAAATCACTATAAAACAAAAAATGGGAGTGTGGCTCCGTTATGTGAACAAGGCAGGGGATCCTGCCGAAACGCGTCATAGCCCGATAAATTAATGCAATAAAAATTGGACTCAACTTTTCTGGTGTCACCGTGTCTCTGTTCGGTGCGACGTAAGGAGGTGCCGGTTTGTGATGATATATATATATATATATCCTAAAAAACAAAGGTTACACGTCAGTTATAGCTAGGAAAACGTCATTTAGGTTTGGTATACAAACCCAAATTACGCTCCACAAACATTAGAAATTCTACAGTTATAGTTATCTCTTAATTGTATGATTTATGCACCACTTACTCACTTATTTCTATATTATTTGTGCCAAACACACCTTAAACTACACAAGCATAACACTCTTATTACTTATAGTTATCTTTAAATGATAATTTGTACCACACTACATTAACTATAACTCGCCTCTTCTACATGTGCTACCTACATTACCTATATCCACTACCTATATATGGATATTACCTAAGTGATAATTTAAAAGGATAACTATAAGTAATGAATTTTTAGACTTAAATTGCATTATCATGCACTGCAATAGCATACAGTGGAATGTGGTACAGTGGAGTGATGTAAACTGAAATAGCGTACCCTGAAGTGGGGTATACTGGAGTGCTATAGAGTGGAGTGGAGCAAAGAAGAGTAGTGTACAGTTGGCTTACGTAAAGTGGAGTGTGGTACGAAGTAGTGTTGTAAAGTTAAATTACGTAAAATGGAGTGTCGTATAGTGCAGTGGTGTGGAGTGGTATACTGTAGATTATATTCAGGTAGAGTGTAATACAGTACAGTGCAATTGCCCATAGTGGAGTAGCATAAACTATAGTGAGATAGAGTGAAGTGCCGTAGAATTTAGTAGTGTTTACTGTAATAAAGTTTAGTGATGCTAACTGTTTAGACGTAGAGTGGAGTGCTATATAGTGAAGTAGAGTACAGTACAGTGCCATCTAACTCAATCGGGTTAACCTTCGGTTTTTTAAGTGAAGTACTAAAGTTTTTTTAATTACATTTCCGAGCTATAACGTCCCTGTAACCTTTGTTTTTTTTGTGAATTTCTAAGGTTTTTAAATTCTATTTCCCAACTATAACATCTGTGTAACCTTTGATTTCTTCAGTGTATATAAGTGTGTGTGTATATATATATATATATATATATATATATATATATTATCTACTGGCGGTCGCCAGTAGATAGTTATAGTTAGGACCTATTTTCCATTGGAAATCCGCAACATTCTATTTGAAATAACTCTTGCGTCGGTTGATGAATCTTCGCGAAATTTTCAAACTTTATGGCCCGCTCCGGTCCGCTCCTACCCTGAAAGTTTCGGGGTGAATCGTCAAGCGGGGCCGAGAAAAAGGGGGTCCCAAAACGTGTTTTCCACATTCATTTTCCCATAGGAAACTTTAGCCACGGCTACAGCCCGAACTGCTGAACGGAATTACACAAAATTTGGCAAAGAGGTAATTCTTGGTTCAGAAAGAACCCTTTTGTTAAATGGTGTAAATCCGTTCAGTAGTTGCGGAGAAATTAAAAAAATAAGAGTCAAAAAATCAATTTCCCATAGGAAACTTTATGCAAGGCTACAGCCCGACCTGCTGAACGGAATTACACCAAATTTGGCAAAGAGGTAGTTCTTGGTTCAGAAAGAACCCTTTTGTTAAATGGTGTAAATCCGTTCAGTAGTTGCTGAGAAAATCAAAAGTAAAAACACATATATCTGGGCGGAGCCTAACCACACATGTCATCGTGAGATCTGATTGGCTGTCAGCACTTCATCCTGGAATTGCTGGCAGCCATCTTGGGACCAATATAAATGATAGTACCCCATTGAAATGCATTGTAGTGAATCGAAGATTTTGAGGGTTACCAAAAGGAGAACTATAAAGGGTGATAACAGACTTTAGTTACATTAGAATTCATTTGTTGATGGTACCATACTAATTTCAGGAATTGTGGTGTGTTCTAAGGTGATTTTACCCTGTGAAAAACCTTCTGCTGGGATATCATGAATCATGTTTGAGAGAAAACTATTTTCACATGCTTGTCCCATACAGTTTTGGAAGGTGCTCCAGAAGCAAAAATGAGAGCATATTTTCTGTAAATTCACATTATCTTTCTCAGTCATGTGAGAATGAAGTCTGACATTCTCAGTAAAACATGTACATCCAACAAGGGCAGAGACTGTCAGTTGATTCCTTTGTGTTCTACTGCAGCTTCCCAGAGTGTTCTAAAGAACAACTAGAGTGCTAACAGCCTTACTTATGACAAAAGTATGGCACACCTGAAGCCATCTTGATTGGAATAAACTGGTAACACTTAAAACATTTAATTTAAAAAGGAACAAAATGATGGGGTTCATCTTGTCATAGAAATTATGGTTAGTGCTCTGGAAAGAAAAATTAGGACATGTTTCAAGTGTGATCTCAAATATCTTCCTGTTATATTTCAACAGGAGCAGCCGGTCAGTTGATGCCTTTGTGTTCTACTGCAGCTTCCCAGAGTGTTCTAAAGAACAACTAGAGCGCTAACAGTCTTACTTATGACAAAAGTATGGCACACCTGAAGCCATCTTGATTGGAATAAACTGGTAACACTTAAAACATTTAATTTAAAAGGAACAAAATGAGGGGTTCATTTTGCCATAGAAATTATGGTTAGTGCTGCAAAAAGAACATTTAGTGCATGTTCTAAGTGAGATCTCAAATCCTCTTCTATTTCATTAGAAAATTCTGACATGCAGACTGAAACAATCACTTTCAATACCAGCAGTAGACTTCCAGTTAACTCCTTGGTGAGCAGTAGCTTTACTACAGTGATCTAATGAACAACTAGAGTGCTAACATTCTGAATTTATGGCAAATGTGTGACACATCTGAATGCCTTCTTGATGGAATCAAAGTAAAAAACTGAAAGCATTTCCTACTGAGGAGACTGCAGTAAATGAGGAAATTAGGAAACTTCATAACAAAGAAGTCTTCCAAGATGGCCACCAGTGAAATAAGAGCCCAAATGTAGCACAAATATTACCCAGATGTAGCCCACATATAGCCCAATGACAAAAGTGTGCAAAACACTTTTTATTTTTATTTTTTTGCAGTTTTATGTAGTGCAGACTGGTCAGGTATTGGAGCGTTCAATCTTAAAACATGACCCCCCTACACTACAAAAACACCACTGCACTACCCTAAACCCTAAAACACTACCCCCAGCACGACCCCCTACACTACACAAGCACCACTGCACTATCCTAAACCCTAAAACACTACCCCCAGCATGACCCCCTACACCACACAAACACCACTGCACTACCATAAACCCTAAAACACTACCCCAACACCACTGCACTAACCTAAATCCTAAAACACTACCCCAGCACGACCCCCTACACGACCCAAACACCACTGCACTACCCTAAAACATGACCCCCTACACTACACACAAACCACTGCACTACCCTAAACCCTAAAACACTACCCCCAGCACGACCCCCTACACTACACAAGCACCACTGCACTACCCTAAAACAATACCCCCAGCACGACCACCTACACTACACAAACACCACTGCACTACCTTAAACCCTAAAACACTACCCCCAGCACGACCCCCTACACTACCCAAACACCACTGCACTAACCTAAATCCTAAAACACTACCCCCAACACGACCCCCTACACTACCCAAACACCACTGCACTACCCTAAAACATGACCCCCTACACTACACAAACACCACTGCACTACCCTAAACCCTAAAACACTACCCCCAGCACGACCCCCTACACTACACAAGCACCACTACACTACCCTAAACCACTACCCCCAGCACGACCCCCTACACTGCCCGAACACCACTGCACTGCCCTAAACCCTGAAACACCAGCCCCTGCACGACCCCCTACACTGCCCAAACACCACTGCACTGCCCTAAACCCTGAAACACCAACCCTAGCATGACCCCCTACACTGCCCGAACACAACTGCACTGCCCTAAACCCTAAAACCCCACCCCCTTCACGACCCCCTACACTGCCCGAACACCACTGCACTGCCCTAAACCCTGAAACACCACCCCCAGCACGCCCCCTACACTGCCTGAACACCACTGCACTGCCCTAAACCCTGAAACACCACCCTCTGCACGACCCCCTACACTGCCCGAACACTACTGCACTGCCCTAAACCCTGAAACACCATCCCCAGCACAACCCCCTACACTGCACGAACACCACCGCACTGCCCTAAACCCTGAAACACTACCCCCAGCAAGACCCCCTACACTGCCCGAACACCACTGCACTACCCTAAACCCTGAAACATCACCCCCAGCAAGACCCCCTACACTGCCCGAACACCACTGCCCTAAACCCGGAAACACCACCCCCAGCAAGACCCCCTACACTGCCCGAACACCACTGCACTGCCCTAAACCCTGAAACACCAGCCCCAGCACGACCCCTACACTGCCCGAACACCACTGCACTGCCCTAAACCCTGAAACACCACCCCTGCACGACCCCCTACACTGCCCGAACACCACTGCACTGCCCTAAACCCTGAAACACCACCCCCAGCACGACCCCCTACACTGCCCGAACACCACTGCACTGCCCTAAACCCTGAAACACCACCCCCTGAACGATCCCCTACACTGCCCGAACACTACTGCACTGCCCTAAACCCTGAAACACCACCCCCAGCACAACCCCCTACACTGCACGAACACCACTGCACTGCCCTAAACCCCGAAACACTACCCACCGCAAGACCCCCTACACTGCCCGAACACCACTGCACTGCCCTAAACCCTGAAACATCACCCCCAGCAAGACCCCCTACACTGCCCGAACACCACTGCCCTAAACCCTGAAACACCACCCCCACAAGACCCCCTACACTGCCCGAACACCACTGCACTGCCCTAAACCCTGAAACACCACCCCCAGCACGACCCCCTACACTGCCTGAACACCACTGCACTGCCCTAAACCCTGAAACACCACCCCCAGCACTACCCCCTACACTGCCCGAACACCACTGCACTGCCCTAAACCATGAAACACCAGCCCCAGCACGACCCCCTACACTGCCGGAACACCACTGCACTGCCCTAAACCCTGAAACACCACCCCCAGCAAGACCCCCTACACTGCCCGAACACCACTGCACTGCCCTAAACCCTGAAACACCAGCCCCAGCACGACCCTGTACACTGCCCGAACACCACTGCACTGCCCTAAACCCTCAAACACCAGCCCCAGCACGACCGCCTACACTGCCCGAAAACCACTGCACTGCCCTAAACCCTGAAACACCAGCCCCAGCACGACCCCCTACACTGCCCGAACACCACTGCACTACCCTAAACCCTCAAACACCAGCCCCAGCACGACCCCCTACACTGCCCGAATACCACTGCACTGCCCTAAACCCTGAAACACCAGCCCCAGCAAGACCCCTACACTGCCCGAACACCACTGCACTGCCCTAAACCCTGAAACACCACCCTCTGCACGACCCCCTACACTGCCCGAACACTACTGCACTGCCCTAAACCCTGAAACACCATCCCCAGCACGACCCCCTACACTGCACGAACACCACTGCACTGCCCTAAACCCTGAAACACTACCCCCAGCAAGACCCCTACACTGCCCGAACACCACTGCACTGTCCTAAACCCTGAAACATCACCCCCAGCAAGACCCCCTACACTGCCCGAACACCACTGCCCTAAACCCTGAAACACCACCCCCAGCAAGACCCCCTACACTGCCCGAACACCACTGCACTGCCCTAAACCCTGAAACACCAGCCCCAGCACGACCCCTACACTGCCCGAACACCACTGCACTGCCCTAAACCCTGAAACACCACCCCCTGCACGACCCCCTACACTGCCCGAACACCACTGCACTGCCCTAAACCCTGAAACACCACCCCCAGCATGACCCCCTACACTGCCCGAACACCACTGCACTGCCCTAAACCCTGAAACACCAGCCCCAGCAAGACCCCCTACACTGCCCGAATACCACTGCACTGCCCTAAACCCTGAAACACCAGCCCCAGCACGACCACCTACACTGCCCGAACACCACTGCACTGCCCTAAACCCTGAAACACCAGCCCCAGCACAACCCCCTACACTGCCCGAACACCACTGCACTGCCCTAAACCCTGAAACACCAGCCCCAGCACGACCCCCTACACTGCCCGAACACCACTGTACTACCCTAAACCCTAAAATACTACCCCCAGCACAACCCCCTACACTACCCGAACACGACTGCACTGCCCTAAACCCTCAAACACTCCCCCCAGCATGACCCCCTACACTACCCAAACACCACTGCACTGCCCTAAACCCTAAAACACTCCCCCCAGCACGACCCCCTACACTACCCGAACACCACTGCACTGCCCTAAACCTTAAAACACTCCCCCCAGCATGACCCCCTACACTACCCAAACACCACTGCACTGCCCTAAACCCTGAAACACCAGCCCCAGCACGACCCCTACACTGCCCAAACACCACTGCACTGCCCTAAACCCTGAAACACCACCCCCTGCACGACCCCCTACACTGCCCGAACACCACTGCACTGCCCTAAACCCTGAAACACCACCCCCAGCACGACCCCCTACACTGCCCGAACACCACTGCACTGCCCTAAACCCTGAAACACCACCCCTGAAGGATCCCCTACACTGCCCGAACACTACTGCACTGCCCTAAACCCTGAAACACCACCCCCAGCACAACCCCCTATACTGCACGAACACCACTGCACTGCCCTAAACCCCGAAACACTACCCCCAGCAAGACCCCCTACACTGCCCGAACACCACTGCCCTAAACCCTGAAACACCACCCCCAGCAAGACCCCCTACACTGCCCGAACACCACTGCACTGCCCTAAACCCTGAAACACCACCCCCAGCACGACCCCTACACTGCCCGAACACCACTGCACTGCCCTAAACCCTGAAACACCACCCCCAGCACGACCCCCTTCACTGCCCGAACACCACTGCACTGCCCTAAACCCTGAAACACCACCCCCAGCACGACCCCCTACACTGCCCGAACACCACTGCACTGCCCTAAACCCTGAAACACCAGCCCCAGCACGACCCCGTACACTGCCCGAACACCACTGCACTGCCCTAAACCCTGAAACACCAGCCCCAGCACGACCCCCTACACTGCCCAAACACCACTGCACTACCCTAAACCCTCAAACACCAGCCCCAGCACGACCCCCTACACTGCCCGAACACCACTGCACTGCCCTAAACCCTGAAACATCACCCCCAGCAAGACCCCCTACACTGCCCGAACACCACTGCCCTAAACCCTGAAACACCACCCCCAGCACGACCCCTACACTGCCCGACCACTGCACTGCCCTAAACCCTGAAACACCACACCCAGCACGACCCCCTACACTGCCTGAACACCACTGCACTGCCCTAAACCCTGAAACACCACCCTCTGCACGACCCCCTACACTGCCGGAAACTACTGCACTGCCCTAAACCCTGAAACACCATCCCCAGCACAACCCCCTACACTGCACGAACACCACTGCACTGCCCTAAACCCTGAAACACCACCCCCAGCAAGACCCCCTACACTGCCCGAACACCACTGCACTAAAGCCTGAAACACCACTCCCAGCAAGACCACCTACACTGGCTGAACACCACTGCACTGCCCTAAACCCTGAAACACCACCCCCTGCACGACCCCGTACACTGCCCAAACACCACTGCACTGCCCTAAACCCTGAAACACCACCCCCTGCACGACCCCCTACACTGCCCGAACACCACTGCACTGCCCTAAACCCTGAAACACCACCCCTCAGCACGACACCCTACACTGCCCGAACACCACTGCACTGCCCTAAACCCTGAAACTCCACCCCCAGCACGACCCCCTACACTGCCCGAACACCACTGCACTGCCCTAAACCCTGAAACACCACCCCCTGCACAACCTCCTACACTGCCGGAACACCACTGCTCTGCCCTAAACCCTGAAACACCACCCCCAGCACGACCCCCTATACTGCCCGAACACCACTGCACTGCCCTAAACTTTGAAACATCAACCCCAGCAAGACCCCCTACACTGCCTGAACACCACTGTTCTAAACCCTGAAACACCACCCCCTACACTGCACGAACACCACTGCACTGCCCTAAACCCTGAAACACCACCTCCAGCAAAACCCCCTACACTGCCTGAACACCATTGCTCTGCCCTAAATCCTGAAACACTAGCCCCAGCACGACCCCCTACACTGCCCGAACACCACTGCACTGCCCTAAACCCTGAAACACCACCCCCAGCACGACCCCCTACACTGCCCGAACACCACTGCACTGCCCTAAACCCTGAAACACCAGCCCCAGCAAGACCCCTACACTGCCCGAATACCACTGCACTGCCCTAAACCCTGAAACACCAGCCCCAGCACGACCACCTACACTGCCCGAACACCACTGCACTGCCCTAAACCCTGAAACACCAGCCCCAGCACGACCCCCTATACTGCCCGAACACCACTGTACTACCCTAAACCCTAAAATACTACCCCCAGCACAACCCCCTACACTACCCGAACACGACTGCACTGCCCTAAACCCTCAAACACTCCCCCAGCATGACCCCTACACTACCCAAACACCACTGCACTGCCCTAAACCCTAAAACACTCCCCCAGCACGACCCCCTACACTACCCGAACACCACTGCACTGCCCTAAACCCTAAAACACTACCCCCGCATGACCCCCTACACTACCCAAACACCAATGCACTACCCTAATCCCTAAAACACTACCCCCCGCATGAACCCCTACATTACCCTAAACCCTAAAACACTACCACCCGCATGACTCCCTACACTACCCAAAGACCACTGCACTACCCTAAACCCTAAAACACGACCTCCTACACTACACAACCACTGCACTACCCTAAACCCTAAAACACTACCCCAGCACGAACCACTACACTACCCAAACACCACTGCACTACCCTAAACCCTAAAAAACTACCCCCAGCAGTACCCCTACACTACCCAAACACCACTGCACTACCCTAAACCCTAAAACACTACCCCCAGCAGTACCCCTACACTACCCAAACACCACTGCACTACCCTAAATCACTACCCCCAGCACGACCCCCTACACTACCTAAACACCACTGCACTACCCTAAACCCTAAAACACTACCCCCAGCACGACCCCCTACACTACCCAAACACCACTGCACTACCCTAAACCCTAAAACACTCCCCCAGCAAGACTCCCTACACTACCCAAACACCACTGCACTACCCTAAACCCTAAATCTACCCCCAGCATGACCCCTAAACTACACAAACACCACTGCACTACCCTAAACCCTAAAACACTACCCCCAGCACGACCCTCTTCACTACCTAAACAAAACTGCACAATTTGTTACAGGCGTTGCAACGCAGGCCTGTGGTGCTTACTGGAAGTACCTAGTGGGCTAGTTGGTCCCCAGGGACCCTCAGGATTCAAGGTGACCTAATCCCCCAACTTAAAACGCACCACGGGGCGCGTTTGCACAGTGGTGAAGGGAGGGTGCGGGGACTCAGGTGACATGTGCGCAAACACGCCCTGTGGTGCGTTTTAAGTTGGGGAATTAATTCCCTTTGAATCCTGAGGGACCCTGGGGGCCAACTAGCCCACCAGGTACCTTCAGTAAGCACAACAGAGTTGCGTTGCAGAGAGGTGAAAAAGGTGCGTGGCCTCGGAACGCCTCTCTGCAACTCAGCTCTGTGGTCCTAACTGTAGGTACCTGGGGGCTAGTTGGGCCCCAGGGACCCTCAGAATTCAAGGGGACTTAATCCCGCAACTTAAAACGCGCCACGGGGTGCGTTTGCACACATGTCACCTCATCCCCCTCCCTTCACCACTGTGCAAACGCGCCCTGTAGCGCGTTTTAAAAGGTAGTTTTAATCCCCCTGCCCTATTATGTACTAGGGACTTGCAGAGGAGGTCATGCTAATCACAGGGGTACCCCAACGCATAGTGTTCCCTAGTGTATGTAGGTGTTTTCACTGTATTCTAAGGGGCACATGCATCAAGCTAGGCAATTGCGATTCCTTAATAGCTATTATTAAGGAATCGCTATTAAGGAATCGCAATTGCCTATGCATGTAGAAATACGCTCAATAAATAGCGATTCCTAAACATTCCTTAATTGCTACTCGCAAATTGCGAGTCGCAATTAAGGAATACCTACCCATTCATTCCTATAGGCCATGAGGCCCATAGGAATGAATGGGAAGATATTCACTATTAGCGATTCGCTATTAAAGAATGGCTAATAGCGGGAGCTATTTCAAGGGTGCCAGGGTGTCAAAAGGACACCCTGTTGCACCCTGAAATCTGCATATGAGTACATCTTGCACACACACATGCCCCAAGGGCATGTGTGTGTGTAAAATGGAAGTTTGAAAAATGAACTTTAGTGCATTTTTCAAAGTTTTGAAAATTACCATGCAGTTTAACTTCATGGTAATTTGCTCCCTATTAGCGAAATCGCAAATTTTTTAACTTTAATGCATTGCATTTAAGGAATCTCAATTTGTGATTCCTTAAATGCAATTGCAATTTAAGGAATAGCAATTTTGCGATTCCTTAAATTGCGATTTCTGCATTTGGAATGATGCATCCCAAATGCAAAAATACTGGTCGCAAAGGGGCAGATTCTGAGAATCTGCCCGTTCGCGACCAGTATTTCGGTTGATGCATGTGCCAGTAAGTTTCTTTTAGCATAGCACTGGCTCTGGTTAGTCAGAGTCAGTTACCACCAGTACCCGTCTGAAAAAGTTGTGGGCACAGGATGATTTTGCAACAAGGCCTCTTTCTGCTCCTCTGTTGGTTCTTTCTGCACATCTTTTGCTTCTTTCTGTGCGTTTTTTCTTCTTTCTTCACATGTCCTACCTCTGTAGGCATAGTGAGAAACTAGCATTTAAAAAACCTTTGAAATTCACTTAAAAAATCATAGGTTTCAGGCACGTTATAGTTAGAAATTAGCATTTAAAAAACCTTTGAAATTCACTGAAAAAACCATAGGTTTTAGGGACAGTTATTGTTAGTTGGACATTTCACTCGTACAAAACCATAGAAATTCCCCGTTATAGTTAGTTCAGCTAACTATAACTTCGCGCCCGCAATGCACTGCTGATGACGTCACATATTACATCACTCATGACATGGTCAGTGACATCACTGATGACATCACTGATGACATCTCAAATGACATCACTGATGACATCATCCATGTGATAATTTCATGCATCTTCTCACACCCTAATATAACTTTTGATACACCCACTCTAAATTACAGACTGCCATTCTCAAAACCATAGACACTCCAACACCAAAAACGACATACCCACTCACTGATTCTTAGGTCTACACACACATCCACTCACTCACCCGTACAGTCACTCATACTTAGTCACTCAGTACAGGACTATCATATGCACTCATACACCTATATAAACACTCACACACCGCCACTCATCCATAGAGGTACTCACACACCTAGTCAGTCATGCAAAAAACTTAATCACACACCCATTTACTCACCTATACAGTTATACACACACCAGCTCACTTACTCATACAAATACTAGCACATTCTTACGCTCTTATACAATCACTGATACAAGTACACACTCATCCATACAGCCACTCTCACAATCACACACTCACTTATAGCCATTTATATACTCCAACACACATATATACTGCCTTTCACATATGTAGTTACTCACACATGTACCACTGAGATATACATTCAATCACTAACACACCCATACACACTCACCCACCCATACAGTCCATCACAGATGCACTCTTGAAACCATGCACCCAGTGAATCACCAACTCACACATCTATGCACAGAGTCACACACACCCCACCCACCCAAACACTCAGGCACCCATACAGATACTCAGACAATCAATCAATAACCCATGTAGATACTCATGTAGCTATTCAGAAAGCCATGCAGCCGCTTACAAACCAACAGACAGACGGATACAGACATTCACACAGTTTAGTCACTAACCCATGCATTCAGTAAGATACATTTAATCACTCACTTGTAGAGTCAGTCACTCACGTACTAAATCATCAATTCAGACACTTATACACCCACTCATTCTTCAATACGCCTTTCCCTATATATATTAAACATATTTAAACTTTACAGAAACACAGTCACTGGATGATGTCATCAGTGATGTCATCAGTGATGTAATTTGAGATGGGGGAGGTGGCGGTCCCCGGGGCGTGTGGGGGAGCTCGAGCCCCCCCCACACAGGTAATTTTATTTTTTTTAAACGAAGCCCCGGGGGTGGCGGTCCCCGGGGCTGCGGGAGGGCCGATTGCCCTCCCGCACCATTGTTAATTGAAAGCCCCGGGGGGTGGCTGTCCCCGGGGCTTGGGGGGGCCTTAGAGGCCCCCACACAATTATTTAATTAACCCCCGCATGCCCCCGGGACTTGGCCCACCCAGGGGCCAAATAACAACGAAGTGCGGGAGCCCGCGCTTCGTTTTTTTTTTTTTTCATGGCGGGATCCGCGTATCCTACGTGTATCCCGCCGATTTTTAAAAAAATGCGTTTTGCGCGCTTATTTTTCTCTTTTCTTGTGCCTCTGTTCTACCGAGGCACAAGATGGCTGCCAACACTTCCTGGTTTGGAGTGTTGACAGCCAATTAGCATACAGCTCGTGATCGGGAGGGTGCGCGGATTCTACGCGGCCATAGATATATATGTGTTTTTACTTTTGATTTTCTCAGCAACTACTGAACGGATTTACACCATTTAACAAAAAGGGTTCTTTCTGAACCAAGAACTACCTCTTTGCCAAATTTGGTGTAATTCCGTTTAGCAGTTCGAGCTGTAGCCGTGTCTAAAGTTTCCTATGGAAAATTGCATGGGGAAAACAAGTTTTGGGACCCCCCTTTTTTCTCGGCCCCCGCTTGCTGAATCACCCCGAAACTTTCAGGATAGGAGCGGACCGGAGCGCCCCACGAGTTTTGAAAATTTCGCGAAGATTCGTCAAACGGCGCCAAAGTTATTTCAAATAGAATGTTGTGAATTTCCTATGGAAAATAGGTCCTAACTATAACTATCTACTGGCGACCGCCAGTAGATAATATATATATATATATATATATATATATATATACATACTGAAAAATTCAAAGGTTACAGGGACGTTATAGTTGGGAAATAGAATTAAATGTATGTATATGTATATATATGTGTGTACACATTATCTACTGGCGGTCGCCAGTAGATAGTTATAGTTAGGACCTATTTTCCATAGGAAATCCACAACATTCTATTTGAAATAACTTTGGCGCCGGTTGACGAATCTTCGCGAAATTTTCAAAACTTATGGCCCGCTACAGTCCGCTCCTATCCTGAAAGTTTCGGGGTGATTTGGCAAGCGGGGGCCGAGAAAAAAGGGGGTCCCAAAACGTGTTTTCCCAATGCAATTTTCCATAGGAACCTTTCATTGCAGCTACAGCCAGAACTGCTGAACGGAATTACACCAAATTTGGCAAAAAGGTAGCCCTTGGTTCAGAGTCGTGCCTTTTGCTTAAATGGTGTAAATCCGTTCAGTAGTTCCTGAGAAATTTGAAAAGAAAACACATATATATCTGGGCGGAGCCTAACCACACATGTCATCGTGAGATCTGATTGGCTATCAGCACTTCATCCTGGAATTGCTGGCAGCCATCTTGGGACCAATATAAATGATAGTACCCCATTGAAATGCATTGTAGTGAATCGAAGATTTTGAGGGTTACCAAAAGGAGAACTATAAAGGGTGATAACAGACTTTAGTTACATTAGAATTCATTTGTTGATGGTACCATACTAATTTCAGGAATTGTGGTGTGTTCTAAGGTGATTTTACCCTGTGAAAAACCTTCTGCTGGGATATCATGAATCATGTTTGAGAGAAAACTATTTTCACATGCTTGTCCCATACAGTTTTGGAAGGTGCTCCAGAAGCTAAAATGAGAGCATTTTTTCTGTAAATTCACATTATCTTTCTCAGTCATGTGAGAATGAAGTCTGACATTCTCAGTAAAACATGTACATCCAACAAGGGCAGAGACTGTCAGTTGATTCCTTTGTGTACTACTGCAGCTTCCCAGAGTGTTCTAAAGAACAACCAGAGTGCTAACAGCCTTACTTATGACAAAAGTATGGCACACCTGAAGCCATCTTGATTGGAATAAACTGGTAACACTTAAAACATTTAATTTAAAAAGGAACAAAATTATGGGGTTCATTTTGTCATAGAAATTATGGTTAGTGCTGTAGAAAGAAAAATTAGGACATGTTTTAAGTGAGATCTCAAATATCTTTCTGTTATATTTCAACAGGAGCAGCCTGTCAGTTGATGCCTTTGTGTTCTACTGCAGCTTCCCAGAGTGTTCTAAAGAACAACTAGAGCGCTAACAGTCTTACTTATGACAAAAGTATGGCACACCTGAAGCCATCTTGATTGGAATAAACTGGTAACACTTAAAACATTTAATTTAAAAAGGAACAAAATGAGGGGGTTCATTTTGCCATAGAAATTATGGTTAGTGCTGCAGAAAGAAAATTTAGGGCATGTTTTAAGTGAGATCTCAAATCCTCTTCTATTTCATTAGAAAATTCTGACATGCAGACTGAAACAATCACTTTCAATACCAGCAGTAGACTTCCAGTTAACTCCCTGGTGAGCAGTAGCTTTACTACAGTGATCTAATGAACAACTAGAGTGCTAACATTCTGAATTTATGGCAAATGTGTGACACATCTGAATGCCTTCTTGATGGAATCAAAGTAAAAAACTGAAAGCATTTCCTACTGAGGAGACTGCAGTAAATGATGAAATTAGGAAACTTCATAACAAATAAGTCTCCCAAGATGGCCTCCAGAGAAAAAAGAGCCCAAATGTAGCACAAATATCACCCAGATGTAGCCCACATATAGCCCAATGACAGAAGTGTGCAAAACACTTTATTTTTAGTTTTTCTGCAGTTTTATATAGTGCAAACTGGTCAGGTATTGGAGCGTTACATCTTACTTGGACCCCTTATTGCGTATTTTGCACGAAGTACATGAGATTGATCTTGCGAAACATTGAACTTTACGATTCTGTTAACCTGAAGTTGCTCTGAACCGGGCTTTGTAACCTCCGTTTTTACCTTCTGGTTTTAATTAATTCTCACTGTATTGTATTAGGAAAGAGGATTTACTGTTTTTATGGACACTTTTATGATCTATGTTTCTAAATCAGAACAAATAAAGTTTAATGAAATCTATGGCAGGATGGAGGCGAGGATTATGCATATCTTTCCTCACTTTATTTGCATAGCAGTTCAAAGAAAACGTAACACAACAATCATTAAACAAAAGACTACACAACCCATGAACCATTAGGGGGTAGTCTCCAAGGCAACTATAGTCCAATGATATCACAGTCCATCGTATATAATATCGTGACGTCCCTTCCGCTTCCTCTTTCTTCACTGCTCGTCAGTTAAGTGCATTCCTTACATTCTTGGCTTAATCTGACGTTGTTGCTGTTTGTATAGCGGTTTCTTGTGCACGTTATTAGCATTATTGCCTTGGTATTGTTTCATATTCCCTGCGCAGCAGGCTCTTGCCCGAGCGCGTTCTCCCCCTCGCAGTTTCTCCCGCTGTGTGCTCTGCGCACGGTGAGATCCTGTCAGGCGCGTCTGGTCCGAGCGAGGCAGCTCCGTCGAGTGCTCCCGCTGGTCTTTACGCGCGTTTGGGAATCCGGTCACTCCTTTAGTGTCCGCTTGATTCCCGACCAACCCTCGCCTAATTTTGACACCACTACGCGGTGATTTCCCCACACAGCCACATTAGTGACCAGCGCCACCTGGTGTTGGTAATTGGTATTGCGCCTCAGTCTATTCTTATAACAGCTTCGGGGAAAGCCCAGCTGTTGGAGCACTGGCGAGGGGGCTGTCTTAAGGATTTTAAGGGCATTTGTTCTGTGCTCACAGCCTCTGCTATCATGTCTTCTCCAGAAGACCATTTTTACTCCTCCTACCAGGAAGTGGAGGAGGAATGGCCCCCAACTTCTCCCTCCAGCAGTGGACCAAGCCCTCTCTCTGGCTATTTCTAGGGCGCTGGCTCCTCTTAGGGATCAGGTTGATAAGCTGGCGAAAAGCATCCCTGGGGTGTTCAGTGACCCAGATCTGGTGGTGGCGGGTCCAAGTAGCTCCCAGATGGGGAATAAAAGGGCCGTTAAGCATAACGCGGGGCACTTGGAAGGATTTGATAAACTTACGGAGACCTTCCTCAAGAGTGCGCGAATGCTAAAACATGCACCCTGCCGGGAGGAGGGGCCCGGAGAAAATTGCGACACTGTCACCACTATTGTAGACCCCGATGGCGGGTTTCCCTTAGAGGGAGAGGGTGTATCGGAGGACGATTTCTCCTCCGATGAGGATAAGGACTCGGGCGTCCCTGGCGTCCAGAGTCCCACTCCTCTTAGTCCCCGGTTGGGGACGGGGTCCACTCGGACATGTTCGAGCCTACCCAAATTTACCATCCTAGGTCGGCAGAGTGGACACCTGATGCCAAAGTGGCAGAGTATGTGGTGGGGAAAATCCATCAACCCCTTGAAAGGGAGGTCAGGAATAGGATGAGGGAGAATGCCCCAGGCCCTCACTGAAGGGGAAGGTGGCACACACGCCTGAAATTGATGAGAAACTATGTACCTTTTTCTCCAAGTATATGAGGGATCCCAAGAAAGGAATTGATAGGTCTTAGACGTGTAGGGCCCTTGACCCAAATTATTCAATTGATGGAGCATTCCAAAGAGTCAGGATCCCCTTTGTCCACGGATATTGTGGCTGGTTGGGCGCACAACCCTAAACCCTAAAACACTACCCCCTCCACTACCCAAACACCACTGCACTACCCTAAACCCTAAAACACTACCCCCAGCACGACACCCTACACTACCCAAACATAACTGCACTACCCTAAACCCTAAAACACTACCACCAGCACGACTCCCTACACTACCCAAACACCACTGCACTACCCTAAACCCTAAAACACTACCCCCAGCACGACTCCCTACACTACCCAAACACCACTGCACTACACTAAACCCTAAATATACCCCCAGCATGACCTCCCACACTACACAAACACCACTGCACTACTCTAAACCCTAAAACACTACCCACAGCATGTCCCCCTTCACTACACAAACACCACTGCACTGCCCTAAACCCTAAAACACTACCCCAGCACTACCCCCTACACTACCCAAACACCACTGCACTACCCTAAACCCTAAAACACTAACCCCAGCATGACCCCTACACTACCCAAACACCACTGCACTACCCTATGCCCTAAAACACGACCCCTACACTACACAAACACCACTGCACTACCCTAAACCCTAAAACACTACCCACAGCATGACCCCCTTCACTACACAAACACCACTGCACTGCCCTAAACCCTAAAACACTACCCCAGCACTACCCCTACACTACCCAAACACCACTGCACTAACATAAACCCTAAAACACTACCCCAGCACAACCCCTACACTACACAAACACCACTGCACTACCCTAAACCCTAAAACACTACCCCAGCACGACTCCATACACTACCCAAACACCACTGCACTACCCTAAACCCTAAATCTACCCCCAGCACAACCCCCTACACTACCCAAACACCACTGCACTACCCTAAACCCTAAAACACTACCACCAGCATGACCCCCTACACTACTCAAACACCACTGCACTACCCTAAACCCTAAAACACTATCCCAGCACGACCCCCTACACTACCCATACACCTCTGCACTACCCTAAACCCTAAAACACTACCCCCAGCACGACCCCCTACACTACTGCACTACCCTAAACCCTAAAACACTACCCCAGCACGACCCCTACACTACCCAAACACCACTGCACTACCCTAAACCCTAAAACACTACCCTCAGCATGACCCCTACACCACCCAAACACCACTGCACTACCCTAAACCCTAGAAAAGAAACCCCACCCCATGCCCAATCCCCCTTACCTCTCACTCCTCATGGTTCCTCTCTCCTCGTGGTTCCTGCTTCACATCATCTCTGAGGGGCGGTGCACGTCGTTGTGAGGAAACGGAACAGCCTCTGTTTCCTTACAACGACATGGATCATCTACATGTTTTTTAGAACGCATGGTCATTTACCATACATACCTTTACACAAAATTCGTTGTAAAGGCATGGTTGGTAAATGACCATGCGTTCTAAAAATGCGTAGTAATGACTTCGTGATGTACAACGCATGCGTGGTAATGCATGCGTTGTAATGGTATCGCAAAGTAAAAAGTCGTTGTAACGGCTGTTTACCGATCGAAGCTGGCCCCTGTTCTTCAGTGAGACGTTTATTTGTTTAATTAGGAGGAAGAAATGTGGTTTTTTTTTACAGAAAAGTGCATTCCCGGCTGTTGTATTGTGAAAGTGTCCGCGTGGCCTGGTTTCACTTCCGGTGAGAGAGTGGAAGAGTCTGTTTGGATCTAAAGGAGTTCTGTTGTTGAACGGGGCCGGCGCGACATGTCATCAGAAAACATAGCTAATGGAAAGCGTCCTCCCTGAAGTGTGGAGCAGTGCCATGAGAGGTCAACGAGTGTGCATCCCACCGCATTATGACCGTACCGCGTGACCCATGTGCCGCCTCCAGGGTACGGGAGGCAGAAGCGGCATCGCAGGTCCTCTTGAAGACCGTTGTAGCACTAATTCTACATTTTGGTACTATGGCATTTTAACTTCGTTGTTCCTGCCAGATACAAAGAGAAGATCCTGTGTTATTCAGTGCCCTCGTTACCTTTTTTGTGGGTTGTGGTGCTTGTCACTTCGCTGCCCCGCCGGTGCACACGACTGGGCACCCCACCTCGTGTGCCATCTGCAGGGCCTCTGCCCTCGGATCACTGGTTTCAGTTTCTGGAGTGGCAACATAAACAGTTGCTCCCAAAGGACTAGCCTGAACACTTAGGTGAATATCCCCTGCACCAGCATTCCACGGAAATTCTTTCCCTAGCTCTCCCACGTCAACGAGCACGGCTCCGCTCGCGACACCGTATGACGTCATCGGAGCCATAAGAGGACCTCGTCGGTGTGCTGACGTCAGTTCCACCCATTTTTCCGTGCCACCGAGGCAAACAGGGGACCGAGACATTTTCACATGTATACATAGTATAATAAATATATATATATTCACTGAAAAAACCATAGGTTTCAGGCACGTTATAGTTAGAAATTAGCATTTAAAAAACCTTAGAAATTCACTGAAAAAACCATAGGTTTCAGGCACGTTATAGTTAGAAATTAGCATTTAAAAAACCTTAGAAATTCACTGAAAAAACCATAGGTTTCAGGGGCGTTATAGTTAGTTGGACATTTCACTCGTACAAAACCATAGAAATTCCCCGTTATAGTTAGTTCAGCTAACTATAACTTGCTGCTCCGCAATGCACTGCTGATGACGTCACATATTACATCACTCATGACATGGTCAGTGACATCACTCATGACATCACTGATGACATCTCAAATGACATCACTGATGACATCATCCAGTGAATGTGTATTTTTCAGAAAATTAAATATGTTTTATATATGTATATCTCAAGGTCGATGGAAGAATAAATGGGTATATAAGTGTCTAAATGGATGATTTTTTTGTAAAATTGATTGTATAACTGACTAAGTGTATCTTAGTGAATACATGGGTTAGTGAGTAATGTTTAAATATGAAAATATCTGTATCAGTCTCTCACTTTGTGTATAAGTGGCTGCATGGGTTGGTGAGTAGCTACATGAGTGTCTATATGGGTTATTAGTTGGTTTTTGAGTATCAGTATGAGTTTCTGAGTGTCTGTATGGTTGGGTGGGGGTATTACTAAGTGCATAGATGCATGAATTAGTGACTCACTGTTTGTATGTGTTGAAGACAGCATGTGTGCAGGACTGTATAGGTGGATGAGTATGTGTATGGGTGTGTTAGTGAGTGAATGACTGTCTCAATAGTGTCTTTATGAGTAACTACATATGTTTTAAACTAGTATATGTGAGTATTGGTGTATATAAGTGAGTATATGTGAGAGTGAGAGATTGGAAGAGTTCCTGTACAAATAAGTAGGTGTTTCTATAAGTGATTGTTTAAGAGAGTAAGTATGTGTAAGTTTCTGTAGAAGTAAGTGTGGTAGTGTGTGTATAACTGTATATGCAAGTAAATGGATGTTTGATACTTTGTTTGCATGTGTGACTATGTGTGTGAGTAACTCTATGGATGAGTGGCGGTGTGTAACAGGATGTATAGGTGTATGAGTACATATGATGAGTGAGTACATGTATGAGTGACTGTATAGGGACTGTTGGTGAATGAGTGGATGTGTGTGGAGATCTTGGAATTACTGAATAGGTATGTTGTAACTGGTATTGGTATGTCCATTGTTTTGAAAATGTTAGTTTGTATTTTTGAGTGTGTGTATCAAAGGTTATATTAGGGTGAGAGGCAGTCTGCCACTCTATCACAAGGATGATGTCATCAGTGATGTCATCAGTGATGTCATTTGAGATGTCATCAGTGATGTCATCAGTGATGTCACTGACCATGTCATGAGTGATGTAATATGTGACGTCATCAGCAGTGCATTGCGGTGCGCGCGAGTTATAGTTAGCTGAACTAACTATAACGGGGGAATTTCTATGGTTTTGTATGAGTGAAATGTCCAACTAACTATAACGCCCCTGAAACCTATGGTTTTTCAGTGAATATATATATATATATTCACTGAAAAAAGCAAAGGTTACAGGGATGTTATAGTTAGGCTCACATTTAACTTGTACAAAGTATAGAAATTCAGCAGTGATATTTACCTGAGCTAACTATAACTTACGTCCCTGCAATGCACTGCTTATGGCCTCATATATTACATCCTCATGACAATGTCAGTGATATCACTGATGACATCTCAAATTACATCACTTTTGACATCATCCACAGAACCACTCACACACCTCCTCAGACCCCAAACAACCTCTCATACACCCACTCACACACCCAACCAACCACTGACATACCCATTCAACTACTCACACACCCATTCACTCATCTATAGAGCCATTCACATACCCACTCACTCACACAGCTACTCACACACACACTCACTCACCTGTATACCTACTAACCCATGCACTCACTCACCCATACAACCACTCATATACCCACTCAACCACTTGCATACCCATCCATACAAGCACTCACACATCTGCTCAATCACCCATACAGCCATTCACACAGACACTTACTCTCCAATACAGCCACTAACACACCAACTCACTTAACCAAACACTCACTCAAATAACGCTCACTCACCCATGCAGCCACTTACACACCCAGTCACTTACTCATACAGCCAAACAGACACCCATTCACACACCCATACAGTCACTAACCCACCCACTAACCCACCCATACAGCCACTCACACAGCCACTCACTCACTGATACAGCCACTGACACACCCACTCACTCACCAATACAGCCACTCACCGACTCCCACAGCTACTCACACACCCATTATTATAAACCCATACAGCCACTCACACACACATGCATCCACTCAGATACCCACTCACACACGGATACACATGGTCACACAACCACTCACATAATATATGTTAGAAGTAGTATCACTCAGTAGTATACCTAGTATACTAATGTAACTTTTGTAGTAGCTTATTATATATGTTTAGCACTCATAACTCTAAGAAAACAATTATGCTTAATGGATGATGTCATCAGTGATGCTACTTGAGATGTCATGAGTGATGCCATGAGTGGTGTCACTGACCATGTCATGAGTGATATAATATGTGAAGTAATAAGCAGTGCATTGTGAGGATGTAAGTTATAGTCAGCTCAGGTAACTATAACGGCTGAATTTCTATGGTTCTGTACGAGTGAAATGTGAGTCTAACTACAACATCCCTGAAACCTTTGTTTTTTTCAGTGAATTTCTAAGGTTTTCTTTATTTCCATTTCCTAACTATAACCTCCCTGTAACCTTTGGTTTGTTCAGTGAAATTTCGAAGGTTTTTTTAAATTCTTTTTCTAAACTATAACACCACTGTAATCTTTGGTCTTTTCACTGAATTTCAAAGTTTTTTATATTTTATTTCCTTACTATAATGTCCGTGTAACCTTTATTTTTTTCAGTGAATTACTTTGGCTTTTTTTATTCTATATGCTAACTATGACATCACTGTATTTGTGAATGCACTGCAGAGCTCTGTATTTGTAATCAGAGAGACACAGAATTGAATTCTGGTTGGAGCAGTGGAGAAACGTTGCTTGTGTATGTTTATAACTAATAGGCTTCAATCTGTGTCAAAAAGCACTTTGACTACATAATTCATTCTTTTAAACTTACATTACACACAATATAAAATTGGGGGCTACAAAATGCGCTAACACGTTGTCACGAAGTACCTCAGGACACTAAGAGAGAGGGAGACGGTGAGGACATATTCCCTCCTTACGTCTCTCCTCTCCTCTATCTTTCCCCTTTACAGAATCCGACCGGGAACGATCAGGATGGCACCTTTCGTTATAGCAGTTTCCTTGGCTACGAGACCCTTCACGTGACGTCGTCAAATGGACCAATGATCGACGGGTAAGTCACTGAGACGGCCTTGATAGGCAGCGTTCCCGATGACGAGGTGGGAGTTTCCTGGAGAGCGAGGAAGGACTTCGCATCCAAGGTGGAGAACAACGCCGAAGGAAGGAGGACTCTCGTCGCATACCGAAGAGCAGAGGCGAATTCCCCGAGACCCGAAGCAGAGAGGGAGCCGGACCCCATCCGGCACCACAAATCGACCCACTGCACTCCAGGAAGAGCATGGCTATCGGAGGTACCTGCCCGTTTCCAGTATCTCCTTAAAAGGGGGTCTGGTGAGGCAGACAGTCCTCCGGAGCAGCAGGGAGGGGTTCAGAGTTTGTCTAAACGCTAGACAAAAGGCCAGATATTATATAAAGAGAAAGTATTTGGCACCTGCATAAACCCTGCAGAGCAGCAACACTGGTGGTGGCAAATGGGTGACTCTAATGCAATCCCTCACTCCTTTTCCCTCATTTAAAAAACAAACAGGGGCGAAATCCTCATACATACCTGCTTTTTTTCCCAGAGGAACGACTTGAGGCCAGAAGGAAGAGGATCAAGTCAGCAAGGTTCCGTCTCTGATAACCACAGGAGAAAGATATACCACCCCTGTCTTATGCAAAAATAATAAAGTACTGTGTACACATGTGCCAAACGTATATTGTTGTTTCTCCAAGTGCCACACGTTTAAAATAAAAAAAAGCTCTCGCAAAACATATATTTTAGCAATACTCCGAGTGTACATAGTGCCATTATTTTTATAACTATCCTTTAAAGGCAGACACTTTACTGCCTAGCTGGTATCTCCCTTCCAATAGCAGCCATAAATAATACATCTGCGTGATCAAGTAGCTTGAAGTGGTTCCATTACTTACAGCCAATACCGGCTTCTCAGCAATGTTTACATGTGCAGATTAACAACTTGTGCCCCTTTACATTTCTTTCACACAACGAGACAACCCTGTTTGCCTTCAAAATGGTTAGAGTGTGGATTGTGGGTCACAGCTTTGTGTTTTGGGCTAGAGAGTGTGCTTGAAAGAGTGGCAGTGACAGGGACTTGGGTTTGCCTAATGTGGACATTACTTGGATTGGTCAGAGAGGATTAAAATGGCATCAACTGCTGCCTGTGGTTGAAAGCATTGCTGATAGCCAACACCCTGACCTTAAGATTGTGCACTGTGGTGGCAATGACCTATGAACATTTACTGGGGTAGGACTGAAAATCCTAATGAAGGATACCTTTGCTCAACTAATGGTACTTTTGCCTCAGACTGCCTTGGTATTCTCCAACATATACCAAAGGCAGAAATGGAAGTGGTCAAATGAGTTCTGCACACCGATAGAAAAGGCCAGGATACATATCAATAAACCTGTTTCTGCATTCCTCAGAGACAATAACGTGGGCTCTATCTACAACAACTTGCACTTTGACATAGAGGTTATATAAAAAAAAAGTGATGGAGTTCACTTCTCCGAGATAGGCAACAGGGTATTCCTCAACATCTTTAAACACTGCATCCTGTTTTATGTGCATTTATCATCTACACACAATAAACACAAAGGCTCCTCTCAGAGCCACACTATTTCCAAAACACAGGTTCATTTTCTTTTTGAATACTTTTTTTTGTTTTTTTCCAAATTCATGAATACATTGTGAATACGCAAAACAAAAGCAGACATTCAAAAGAAACCAGCACATTTAAAATTCACAACTATATAAGTGACTCTGTATTTCTGACTGGGTGTGTCAGTGTTTTGAATGGGTCTGTGAGTGGGTGTAAGAGTTTGAGTGGGTCTGTGAGTGGGTGCGTGAGAGTCTCAGTAGGTCTGTGAATGTGTGCATCAGTCTCTGAATTGGTCTCTGAGTGGGTGTGTGAGTTTCTGATTGAGTTTGCGAGTGAGTAAATGAGTTTCTGTGTGAGTCAGTGAGTGGGTGCTAGAGTCTATGAGTGGGTCAGTGAGGGATTGCATGAGTATATGAGTGGGTATGTAAGTTGGTGCATGAGCCTCTGAGTGGGTCTGAGAGTGGGTGCATGATTGCCTGATTGGGTCTTTGAGCAGGTGTGTGATTGTCTGAGTGGGTCTCTAAGTGGGTACATTGGTCTCTGAGTTGGTTAGTGAAAGGGTGCACAAGTCTGAGTGGGTCTGCGAGTGGGTGCATGAGTCTCTGAGTCGGTCTGTGTATGAGTGGATTTGTGAGTAGATGCAGGAGTCTCTTAGAGGGTGCGTCAGTAGGTGTGTGTCTAAGTGGGTCTCTGAGTGGGTGCATGACTGTCTGAGTGGGTCAGTGAGTGGGTGTTAATTAATTTTTTAATACATTTTTGTGGCGATATTGGCGAATTCGTTGTGACGTTACATGGGGGCCACCCTGAGCATCACAATGAATTTGCGAATATCGCATGTGGGGAAAAAACTTTTTTCAACATATTTTACACATAAGGAGTCTCTGAAACACCCCTATATTGTAGTCATGGGGTCAGGGTACCTCTACCCTGACCCCTTATACCACTTTTCATGTTTAGTTTCAGCCCCGGGGACTGTGTCCCTTAACCTAAACTGGCAGCCACAACTTTCTACACAGGTTGCGGCCAGCCAATCACGGCATTCCTGTTGGTGCACGCATTCACGATTCATTGCTAAAAAGTTGCTAATTATTCGCACACCTAGATATACAAATTAGAATTTTTTTTAATGTCTCCACAACTACTGAATGGATTTACATCAAATATCAAAAAGGGCGCTTTTTGAACCAAGAGATACCTTTCTGCCAAATTTGGTGTAATTCCTTTCAGCGGTTCGGGCTGTAGTTGTGTCTGAAATCTCTATGGGAATTAACATGGGAAGCACTTTTTTTACCCCCTCCCTTTTCTAGGACCCGCTTGACGGATCACCATGAAACTTTCCATCCACAATAAGACCCAGTGGCACACTTCTTCTGGGAAATTTCATGAATATTTGCCAAAGATATACGCAACTCAAGAAACTCTTTTCCTATGGAAAATAGGTCCTAACTATAACTACCTACTAGTGACCGCCTGTAGGTAGTATATATATGTATACCATGAAAACTTCTTGATGCCCCACTTTCAGTGATACATTTCTGACTTGCATCAGCAGGAAAGAAGTATGCGGCACAGCTCCGTACTTCACCAGCAATTAATTTCTTATTAAATCATATAAGGTGAAAGAAAAGCTGACCTACGCGTTTTGGTCATTGCCTTTGACAGGGTCATAGAGTTTTACTGTGCAGAGTGTCAATTGAAAGGAAAATCCTTAGCCCACCACCAATACATTTCTTTTTAGCAACTGGACCATTAACCATTTTGTCAACAGTGATGTGAATGTATCTTCATCAAACATATACATTTAAAAAAAAACATTTTTATGTCATTTTTTGTTGATATTCCATAATTTCTATATGACACAAAAATTCCGACATCCAGACCTATGCCATCCATTATTTGCATTTTTGTCATGTCACCTCATTAAGTCAGTTTATCACATTACATGCATGTAGTTCCATAATGTATTAACATCTATTTAATACTATAGCTCAGTAAAGTACCATAAATTTGGGATGCCCAAGTTATATCCTCATCCCCATTCATACTGTGACATTTGCCCATACCCTGGACACAAAGTCTGAAAGGGTATGTTTTTCCAAATTATTTACCAATATATAGCTCTGTGTCATATATATACTCCATTCTCACACAATATAGATACTCTAACCCGCCCCTCAAGATAACAGTACATAACCATGTTTCTGCAGTCAAGGATATTAATATATCAGATCATGAAATCTCTCGCTGTATAAGGTCACATTAATGTGAAGTACAGATCCTCCAGATCACTCTAGTTTTCTAATGTGTACTAAAGTGCGGATGCATGAATTATCAAGGTAGATAAAAGTAACAAAGTGCAAATGCATGAGGTGGAACCCTGTTATTCATAACCACTCTAAATTATAAGTTCCTTACATTTTCAACCGGATGTCTACCTTCAATATCCAGGTGAAGTGCAAATATGCAAGATATACAGTGCAAATGCATGGAACAAATTCCAACTTCCAATTATGCTACCATCATCTAGGCAGAGTGCAAATTTGCCAAATACAAAGTGCAAATGCATAATGTAATTTCCTGAACTTCTTATAAAGTGCTCATGCAATAAATAAACAATCAAATTCAGATATACAAATGAAAGGAGGCAACCTCCTCAGTCTCCTAAAGTGTCAATGCATTAACAGTCCCTGGGTTCTATATACAAAATGTGCAAAAAGCGCATCAAAGTACAAATAAGGATCCAGATTCAGTGCAGTGTTATCCTCTAGTTAGTGACCAAAGTGGACAGTAGTATTGATCATACATATTCTGAGCAAAGGGCGGGAAAGAGGGGGGAACTTCAATACGCTAGTCCAGATGATAACCACAATACAGTGCAAGAGGGTAAATTTCTTCAGACCAGATAGAAAGATGACATGAAAATTAAAACAATATACAATTTATCATATACCATTAAAAAAATGCAAAAAAGGGGGATATAAATCATCAGATCATATAAATTATGGCATAAAGATTGGCAAGATAAAGTTCTCAATCCATCTTATAAAGGAGTCTCTCAGAACTCTAATTCTAGAAGAAAACTGAGTTCTGTTATAATAAAAAGTCAAAAGTGCACATGAAGCTCAGCATCTGCATTCAGACACCATGGGAGCTCAGTTCCCATCAATATTATCCACCTGGATTCTGCCCTCTGCAGCTCCAGTTCTCTGTTTCCACCCAGGGTTTTCTTGCTGCGTGATATATACCATAGAATCTCATATTCTCAATGTTGCCATCATGAGTCTCCCAGATGTGTTTTGCCATATTGTAGGAGAAATCCTTGTTCTTTATGACACGCAGATGTTGCAGAATGCAGAGTTTAAACTTATTTAAAGCGCTGCGAATTAATTTTTTTACCACATGTGCACTCATGAACATAAACCACAAATGTAGTTTCACATGTAATCCATTCATTGATTTTTATAGTTTTCCCTTGGAATGCTACAACTTCCTTAGTGTTATGTCCATGGGCACATGCTTTGCTTCTCAGGCACCTCCAAAATCCCTGTTTCTCCTTTGACAACCAGTTCCCAATTCCAGATGTCAAAGAACTGTCTGGGTAAAAGAAACTTTTAGTCAGAAGATCCCCAAATGACGCTGTTTTCCTGTATGTGATATTTGGGACTTCTGGTAACACACCTTGAAGGTCACCATCCATTTTGAGGATCTTCCAGTTGTCTCTTAACGTGTTCCTGACCTCAAAGTTAGACATGTCAAAATCCATAATGTATCTGGAAATTCCTGAATCCTCTTCACCTGTTTTGGGTTAAACAACTAGTAGACTCTCTTTTCTTTCCTCTTGGCCTTCGTAATGCATCCTCAAGCACCTGGGGGGGGGGGGGGAGATATCCCCTGCATCCTAAAGCATTGGTAAATTTCTATGGACTGTAATTCATATTGCTCATTCTTCGAGCAATTTTGCCTGGCTGTGGGTGCCCGCTATTTGTGTGTAAAATGCTGTTTGTACTAGTTGGTTTTCTGTGTATCATCGTACAAATTTTGTTATCAAGATTATAAACCCCAATAGCCAAATAATTTACTTCTTTGTCACTGATCTCATGAGTGAATCTGAGTCCATATACATGGTTATTTAGTGATTTCAGGAAGCTTTCAAATTTGTCTCCTTCTCCTTCCCAGATATTAAATAAGTTGTTGATAAAATGAACCCATAAAATCACATGTTCTATATTTAATAGATTCTGTTTGTTCCATGCAACCTCCACTTCCCAATAACCCATCATTAAGTTAGCTTAGGTTGGTGCAAATGATGTCCCCATTGAGGTTCCCTGGAGTTGGAGAAAGTACTCATAGTTAAAAATAAATACATCATGGTGCAAACAGAAGTACATAATCTCTAGCAGAATATTAGAGTGCTCTAGGAGCGAAATTGAGCGTGATTTCAGAAAATATCTACAAGCACTGATACCATCAGAATGTTGAATAGACGTATATAGAGAGACCACATCTACTGTGGCCATAAGATAGTTGGATCTCCAGGGCACATCATTGACTCTGTTCAAGAAATCTTGTGAGACCCGTATGTAGGACGGAAGATTGGCAACATACGGATATAAAAAGATATCGATAAATCTCGAGGTATTCTCAAGTAATGACCCAATTGAGCTCACATTGGGTTTCCTGGTGGATTTGTACTGTGCTTGTGGACTTTCGGGAGGAAGCAGATCATTGGTATCTTAGGGTGAGTGGTTTTAAAGTACATATATTCATCATCATCAAGGAGGCCTCCCTAATGCCATCCCTGTAATTTCAAATGAAAGATTTGCATGTGATAGCCTTCTGTGATCCCTCCGAAGTTTGCTCTAATGGTTTGTGTTGTTTAACTGTTTGTTAGCCTCAGTAAGATATTTGTCACGATCTTGGATCACAATGTTGCCTCCTTTATCATTTGCTTTTATAATGATGTTCTTATCTTGTGTAAATCCAGCAGTGCCTTCCAGTCACTTTTCGTCATGTTATTACACTTATTACTTCTTCCTCTGGCCTCTTCCAGACTGATGTTGTTTAGTCCCTCTATCATCATCTCCTGAAAGAGATCTACTTTGTTTCCTGCTGGGAGCTGGGGACAGAATTTGGAATTAGGTTTGCAGCTACTGCCCATCGTTTCATATGTTGGGATTCCCAAATGCTAGCATAATTCCAAATCTGACAAACCATCCATATATCTGTGTCCTTCCCCACCTGCAGATTTAATTTCAAGGCTAGCCAATGATCTTAATGGATCCATGTATGTATTTATCAGGGTACTCCAACCTTTTCTGTAATAGGAGCTATTTATGATCAATAAAAAGTGTCACAAGCTACTAATATTAGTATTGTAATAGTGATGACATCAGACAAGATTACATTAGCTGCCACCTTATGCACGATTACTAGCAGTGATCACTTCAGAGCATTAAGCAGGGTTGACAGTAGTAAAGTAAACAAGCATTGGCATAGCCAATAGGTCTCGCCTTTGGGACCTTATAAGTGTTTAGCCATGCAACAGTTGATGTTGTTGCCCAAGGATATTGTGCTGGATAACTAAACACTTATAAGGACCCAAAGGCGAGACCTATTGGCTATGCCAATGCTTGTTTTAAATCAGTTCTCGTGTGGAGCTTAATTTGAAACGATGCAAGAGTACACCTGCCCATTGCACTGGAATTTGTAACGTGGTGCTGTTTTTACTCACGTTAGTTGAACAAAAAGAAACAGTATTGCTCGAAAGAAGTTGAATTCCACTGCAGCCGAGGTTGGTCGGGTCCTTTTAAGTCTCTTGCTGGGTGTAGCGCACATTGCCGGGTATTGTTGAAAATTACTACCTACGACAATCCAGGTGCTGTGGAAGGGGAATGGGGGGGGGGGGGGGTTGGGGAAGAGATAAAAAAAGTGGATCCTAACAAAACTGACTCCCAGATGGAAGGCTCGTTCCGCCGCCAGTTGTGAATGAGAGCAGCGAAGACTTGAGGGAGAGAGACAGAGGCTTGAGCTACACTGGGCAGCGGCATTTATATATGTGGCAGCGGGGCTGCCTGTAACCTTCCATTCATTCAGTGAGCAGAGGAGCGTGCAGGCCGGAGCCCGTGGCAGAGAAGGGAGCCACATAGGGAAACAGCGCATGATTGAGCAAGACTGAGTAGAAAATACACGCTGGCTTCAAAATGAGTAATGACTGAGACGGGGTGAAAAAGGAGCTGCCTGAAAGTGTTAGTGCTCCTGCAGAGCCTGGGCCCAAGCCCAGGAAGGACGCAGCACGAACGAGTCGAGGGAGAAGGAAGAGGCTGGGAGAGCTGGTGGGGGAAAAAGACTGACCCCAGGTCGGGGAAAAAAACTCACCACAGTTTGGCTCCTGCAGCCTCAGTAACGGCGTTGCTACTCATGTTACACAGAGCGGCCGATAACATCACGGTCCATAAAATAAAGAAGTAACAAATGCGTTTGACTTGGTGAAATATATATATATTTTTAAGTGGCGGGCGGAACCAGTGATGCCAGAAAGCAAACAGGGAAATGCTGTGTGTGTTTGTGTGGGACGGGGAAGTGACAAGCTAAATAAGCAAGCAACACTAAGTGGGGGGTCAAGGGGGTGAGAATGACGACAGGGAAGCAACAATAATAACAATAACAGCTAGAAAGTGATCCGAGCCAAGCAGGGGCCGCACTGACCACGTCCGGACCGTCCATGATGAGGGTGGGAGAGCATATGAAGGCAGAAACCGGAGAGAAAACTCAGCGAAAATGCATACAGGGAGTGGGAAGCTGCTGCAACCCTGGGAATCCGTGAAAGCAGGCGCCATGCTGTGAAGTGAAAGCGGCACCCATGTAAATACAACATTGCAATGGCGGCACTCACGATTTAGACTTAAACATTTAAAGCTAAAGCGCGGGTGCCGCGATTGCTTCATAAGTAAAGCAATCGGAAACAAGCAATGGCCGCGGGGCCGTGAAACTGACACGGCCGCGCGGCCGCGAAAGTGAAAGTAATCGCGAGGGAAGCCAGATGGCGAGGGAAGCCATATGGCGCCTGATCGCGCGTGCACGCTCGCGTGAACGCAAGCTGGTCGCCAGCAAAAGCCACAGCTGTTTGCACTTCCAAAACCCGCTTACTAAAACTCTCGCCAGGGCAGCGCATGCGCTGGCTCAGGCGAGACCTAAAAAGGAGTTTCGAATTTAGAACACCTCAACATGGATAATACTAAACAGCCATAGCTTAAATGTTCTTGCACCAAAGTAATAATATGAGTTATAGGTCGCTCCAACGCCACTCGATTTTACATTTAGATATCAGATATATGTTAGAAATTTAGCCATTTTTCTTCAAACACCGCATGGGAAAAACTGTTGTAATGATTGTTCACACTCAAATACACCTAAAAGGCAAAAGAAGGGGACAATGTAGTAAGAGGTATGGTGTCATTTCTCTTAAAGATAATGTTTGTTGATAAACCAAATTGTTTGTGAATTTCTGAATATAGTAACTGAAAAGCAAGCAAAACAGTATCATCATTGCCAAGGGTACCGTTGGGGACAGGAGGCCGGGGCACACAGTTCAAAGTAGACCGCTATGATCCCTTAATTCATCTAGCTGGCTAGTTAATGGAGGTGCTGGTCTGCTACACACAGCATGGTCAAAGAAGGAATGCTGAAAAGGATAAAAAGCATAAACAGTAGTGTGGTGTAAAGAGTGGTGTGGGTTCAAGACTGAGTAACCACCATCTCAAATATACAGCATCGGGTTACTCTCTTGGGTAGCCTAACTCGGTCACTGGGCAGAGTAGCTGGGGCCCAGAAGATATTTCAAAACTTCAGTTTCAAATTATGTTGAATCTCCACCCCATTTTGGGGTGAGAGATACTGCAGTGTCTGTCAGTAAAGGCTGAAGTTAATTTTACCCTTGACAGAGAAGAGCACGATAGCTGGAACACTAAGCACATGAAGAGGTCTATGTGAAACCCCAACGGGCACTACTCCAGGAAAGCTATGTGGATTTCCTACAAACTAACTAAATAAAGGAAACTCAACAAGAAGTGGGGATTGGGTTGTCCTCTGTGAGCAGCACTTACTCTGTCTTGCAGCTGTCATTCATGCTAAATGCTAAAGGTTCACCATCACTTATGGGTAATCCTAAAAGCAATTGCAGTGCTATCAAAACTTATATACACTAATATTCGTCCATGCACAAAGCTCACTGTAGCGGGTTAGGAGGCACATACGAGAGACAGGTGGGGGTCAAAGAAGGCTTTATTGGCCTAAGAACACGCCTCTGTCGTGAGACCGGTCTATAATAAGGCAAGGGTTGTTCTTCTGTCTTCTCTCTATGTTCTCGGTCCCTCGGCGAGGTCCGCACCCTTCGTAGCCGCTCCAGCACGGGTCCGTCCGGGTACAGAGGAAGCGTGGATGGGGAAGGAAAGAGAAAGTAGCGGGGTGTGAGTGTAGTGCACGTATTCACTAGGTTGACAAGGGAAGGGGGTAGTGAGGAGTCACACGGTGCGTAACGCTTCTACGAAAGTGAGGGCAGTGCTCAGGATGGGGTTACCGGGATACGGGGACTGATGCACTAGGATCTCGGGCTCTCACTTTTACCCACCCAGCCCGTCAAGCGGTTTCGTACCTGCGAAAGCCACGCTCCTCCTGGAACGTGGCTGGGCGATGCACGGGAACGTTGGCCTCCTGGCTCCTTTCCATCTTGCGACCGTTCCGCCTCTGCTCCTTCCGTCTGCTTCCCTTGGTTCTCGACTCCCTCGACTCCTCCTGCGCCTCCGGTGCTAGCACACCCGTACTTCCGCCTTTCTCCTGTCTTTGAAGGGCCGACCTCCTCGTCGTCATCGAAGGGGGCGTGGCTCAGTGACCAGTCATCCCACTTAAAGGAAAGGTGTTCTTTTTCGTCTTCCACGTCCCCGGCTCGAATGTCCGGCCAAGTCCATTCGTCCTGCTGCAGGAAAACAAGAGGGGAGTCGGAGGTAATCACACTCTCCCCACCTTCCTGTGGGCGCATCCCTCTCTTCATCCGACCGCCCTCGTTACACACCACCCCCCTTGGACTCTCCCGATCGGGGAGAGGAAATCTGGAGAGGTAGTCAGCGCTCCCATTCTCTGAGCCCTTCCGGTGTTTCACAGTAAATGAAAAAGGCTGCAGGGAGAGGAACCACCTAAGAACCCTGGGGTTCAGAGCCATGTTCCGGCTCATCCACTGGAGGGGGCGTGATCTGTGTATAGGGTGAAGGGCGGCCCTCAAGATAGTACCTCAACTTGTCGATAGCCCATTTTATCGCCAGGCACTCCTTCTCGATGGTAGGGTATCGGAGCTCCCGGGGAAAGAGCTTTCTGCTTATATAGAGGATGGGGTGGTCCATGCCCTCGGGAGACAACTGTGATAAGACGGCCCAAATTCCATAATCTGATGCATCGGTGTGGAGTATGAAAGGACGGGTAAAGTCAGGGGAGGAGAGTACGGGACCAGTGGTTATAACCCGTTTCAAGCCGTTGAATGCCTTCCACATTAGGGGCGTGGGGTGTAAGAGGGACTGTGCTTTTACGTCATGTTTGAGGGTATCGGTCAAGGGGGCGGCTACCTCTGAAAATTGGGGAATGAAGCGACGGTAGTACCCTATCAACCCCAAAAACGCTCTCATCTCCTTCTTGGTGCTGGGGAAAGGGGTTTCGGCTATCGCTCTGATTTTCTCAATCTGGGGTTCAATCATCCCGTGGCCTAGTACATAACCCAGATATTTCACCTTCTGGTAACCCACCCTTGATTTCTTTGAGTTTATGTGTAACCCGGCCTGTTGCAGGGCGGATAAGATGGTCTGGAGATGGGCTAGGTGGGTTTCCCAACAAGGACTGAAGATCACTATGTCGTCCAAGTACGCGGAGGTGAACGACTGATGTTCCCGGAGCACCGTGTTCATGAGGCGCTGGAATGTTCAGTTGCCCCGTGTAGGCCAAAGGGAAGAACAGTAAACTCGTATAAGCCCTCAGGTGTAGAAAAAGCGGTCTTCCTTCCATCTTCTTCCCGTAGGGGTACCTGCCAATAACCTTTGGTCAGGTCCAAGGTGGTAATATATTTGGCTTCACCTAATTTTTCGATCAACTCATCGATGCGGGGGATGGGATATGCATCGAAGGAGGAGATGTCGTTAAGGGCGCGGAAGTCCATGCAGAACCTGGTACTGCCATCAGGTTTGGGCACCATCACGATGGGCGAGGACCATTCGCTTCTAGACGGTCGTATGACCCCTAGGTGTAGCATCTCCTGTACTTCTTTTTGTACTGCCTTCCTTTTTGCTGCGGGGATTCGGTACGGCCGCTGTTTGATGGTCTTTCCTGGGGGTGTCTCTATCCTATGTTCGGCCAAGGTGGTTTTTCCCGGTTTGTCCGAAAAGACGGAGGAAAAGGGAATCAGGGTTCTCTGGAGGTCTTCTTTTTCCTGTTCTCTCAGTTCCTCGTTGATAACCAACTGTTCCAAGGTAGAAGAGGAGGGGGCGTGCGTCGGTAACGTAAGGTGGGCAGCTTTCGGTGGGGGTCCTAGCCATTTTTCAGAAGGTTTATGTGATAGGTCTGGCTTCTTCGTGGGGTGATCTGTAATTTGTAGCTGGTTTTCCCAATGGTACCCACGACTTTGTAGGGTCCCATCCACTCCGCCTGGAACTTCTTCGTGGACGAGGGTAGTAATACTAGGGCCCAATCATTCACTTCCAGTCGTCTCCATCGTTTCCCTTTATCATAGGACGCCTTCTGTTTGTCTTGACTCTTCTCCAGGTTGGAATAGGCCAGGTCTCTCAATTTTCCTATTGTTGACTTTAGGGCCTGGGTATATTCCAACATTCCACATTCTTCATCGCCCTCTTCCTTCTCCCACGCCTCCTTGGTCATCTCCAGGAGCGACCGGGGTTGTCGCCCATATAGCATCTCGAACGACGAACACCCCAGACTGCTCTGTTTTTGCCCCCTGATCACGTACAATGCCAGTGGTAGTACTTGGTCCCATTCCCGGCCGTTCACGGAAAGCATTTTCTTTAATGTGGTTTTGAGAGTCCTATTATACCTCTCTACTAGGCCATCGGTTTGTGGGTGGTAGACCGATGTTCTGATCTGCCGCAGTTGTAGAATCCTGCATACCTCCTTCATTAGCCTGGAGACAAAGGGGTACCCTGGTCGGTCAAGATCTCCTTGGGGAACCCCACCCGGGAAAACAATTCCAGAAACTTCTCGGAGATCAGGCGCGTGGTGGTGGCTCTCAGGGGGAAGGCTTCCGGATACCTGGTGGCATAGTCTATTATTACGAGGGCATATTGGTTCCCTCGGCGTGTCTTTGGTAGGGGTCCTATCAGGTCCATTCCCACTCTTTCGAAAGGGGTACCTATTACCGGGAGGGGTTGTAAAGGGACCGCTGGGGGCCGATGAAGGTTCTTTATCTGGCAAATGTCGCAGACCTGACAGTGGGTTTTAATATCTTTATAGACCCCGGCCAAAAAAAATGTCTTAACACGTTCTGGGTAGTCTTTTCGCTCCCTACGTGTCCTGCAGTCAAGTGGGAGTGTGAAAAGAACATGATTTGTTCCCTAAAGGTATGAGGAACCAAAAGTTGAAGGGGTCTTCTCTGGAACCCTGACGATATAGAAGACCGTTTTTATAAGAAAACGTGGATAAACAGGGTTGGTACAGTCCTGTGTTCTATGGGCTTGTTCCCATGCATTAAATAAGGAGGAGTCGTTAGCCTGGGCAAATTTGAAACCTTTGTCTAAAGTCCAAGGTTCAGGGGTTATGAAAGCGGGTACTGGTGATGTCGCTACCGGTCCTCGTTGGGGCTGTGGGGTCTCTTTCCTAAGGCGGTGTATGAATAGGTCTCGGAATTCGGGGTTATCTGTCCCAATTATAAGCTCTTCTGGTAACCCCTCCAACACCCCCACCCGGAGGACATAGGTGCTACCGTCGGAATGGACCAGGGGTACTACCGCCACGGGGTAGGGCTTGACGTCTCCATGGACGCACCTGATGTGGACCATGGTGTCGGGGATAACTTGTTTGGGCAATATGAAGACCCCCTGTATTACGGACTGCCTACAACCCGAATCTAGGAGGGCCTTTACCTTGGTCCCGTTCACCCGTACACTCACGTGAAAGGCGCTCCCCATCTCAGCGGAGTAAAGAATGGATTTGGGGACGTGTCCCACCTCCATTGGTTCTTCGGAGGGTTTTCGTCGAGGGCACAACCTCGCGATATGGCCCCAGTCCCCACACTCGAAGCATTGGGGTCCCCTGAACTGTGGTGTCTCCGGTCTGCTGGGACGTGGTTTGTGTGGTTCCATAAACGTATGGCTTCTCCTGTCTTGCTTGATCACCAGGGACCTACTGGGTTTCTCATTTTCCAACCCGCTCTGCTTGGGTTGAGCCCGGGAAAACGTAGCAGCCATATCCATGGCTTGTTCCGTGGTCAGGTGTGAGTGCTGGCGCAACCATTTCTGCGTGTTAAAGGGAAGAGCGTCCAGGTACTGTTCGAGATAGATCTTGTCCATTATCTCTTCTTTGGTACACATATGCGGTGTTAGCCATTTATCCGCAGCCATTTTTAGCCGGAAGAACAAGGTTTTTGGGTTCTCTCCCGGGTTACCTCTCTCCTTCGAAGCGTACTCGATACGCTTCAGCATCAAGACCTAAGTGGTCCAATATGACCGTTTAATATCAGCATACGGGGTGTTTCCGGCTGCGTTAGCCACCTGATAGGCGGCTTGCGCTTCTCCTGTCAATAATGGGGCTAGGAAGAACGGCCACTTCTCCACGGGCCAACCGCAGGCCCGTGTGGCTCGTTCGAAATTGAGCATGAAGGCATCGGGGTCCTCTCCCACTACATACTTCTGTAGTGATATGCCAGAGGGCCCCGGGGTTGGGGTCCGAGGTTCTTGCGGCGTGGGGAGCGGCTGGTCACGCATCACCCTGTGCAGTCCCTCCAACTGAGCGGTAATGGTGTCCTTAAACGTGTCCCGGTCCGCTTGCGCCGATGTTAGCTGTCTCTCCACCGCCCATCCCAGCTGTTCTTGGCCCTTTACCAGGTGCTGTATGAGGGCGTCCATCGTGGAATTACAGATGGGTGCCTCTATGCCCACATTCTCCACCACTTGTAGAGGGTTAGGAGGCACATACGAGAGACAGGTGGGGGTGAAAGAAGGCTTTATTGGCCTAAGAACACGCCTCTGTCGTGAGACCGGTCTATAATAAGGCAAGGGTTGTTCTTCTGTCTTCTCTCTATGTTCTCGGTCCCTCGGCGAGGTCCGCACCCTTCGTAGCCGCTCCAGCACGGGTCCGTCCGGGTACAGAGGAAGCGTGGATGGGGAAGGAAAGAGAAAGTAGCGGGGTGTGAGTGTAGTGCACGTATTCACTAGGTTGACAAGGGAAGGGGGTAGTGAGGAGTCACACGGTGCGTAACGCTTCTACGAAAGTGAGGGCAGTGCTCAGGATGGGGTTACCGGGATACGGGGACTGATGCACTAGGATCTCGGGCTCTCACTTTTACCCACCCAGCCCGTCAAGCGGTTTCGTACCTGCGAAAGCCACGCTCCTCCTGGAACGTGGCTGGGCGATGCACGGGAACGTTGGCCTCCTGGCTCCTTTCCGTCTTGCGACCGTTCCGCCTCTGCTCCTTCCGTCTGCTTCCCTTGGTTCTCGACTCCCTCGACTCCTCCTGCGCCTCCGGTGCTAGCACACCCGTACTTCCGCCTTTCTCCTGTCTTTGAAGGGCCGACCTCCTCGTCGTCATCGAAGGGGGCGTGGCTCAGTGACCAGTCATCCCACTTAAAGGAAAGGTGTTCTTTTTCGTCTTCCACGTCCCCGGCTCGAATGTCCGGCCAAGTCCATTCGTCCTGCTGCAGGAAAACAAGAGGGGAGTCGGAGGTAATCACACTCTCCCCACCTTCCTGTGGGCGCATCCCTCTCTTCATCCGACCGCCCTCGTTACACTCACGCAATATTTTTCATAGAAAAATGTATACATGACAGAACATCTGATGGACTCTAGCATCTGCACTTCTTTACAGGGGATGCTGGTATGCAATTTTCCCTGCGGGGGCAATAACACAATCCAAATACTATCAATCGGCAGTCACTAGCTAGTGTTCCACCTGTGGGGGTGGGAGGGATTAATACGGCAACCCTTTAGGACTAGGCATTGGAAGACCAGAACAGGCCTCCCCTCTAAAGGCTCGACGAAGGTGGGCCAGGAGGACACCATTTTGCTGTTTGAGCATTTCCTAGAGATAGCGGTCCTCTCCAATTGTCACCAAAAAGAAAAAAAAAGCTGCAGATGTTGCCAAGAACATTTGCCCATACAGGTTGTCACAAGCCCCTACAATAGGCATATGCACCCTAGAAGTGTTCGGAGATTTACTCCTACCCCTTTTCAAGGTAGGAATGGGGTAAGACATGCAAAATGGATGTGGAGAGTGGAGAAAGAAAACAAAGTTATTTGCTATTACACTTGGGTGTGTTTACGTATGTAAAAATGGAATTTCATATGATTAACTTGAAATTCCTAAATAACTCATGTACTAGCTCTAGGAATCTATGACCGTCTTAGCTTGCAATGAATACTCCTAAAAGTATCTATGAATTTTAAAATTTGCTTCAAATGCAGTCATAAGTATTCAGGACTAAATGTGATTACAAACAAAATAAGGTCCGACAAGTTAACTATTTTTACACTTCTCTTTGAGCTTTGATTTATCTCTTCAATGTGTTGCTTCCTATCTCCGTCCATACCTCTTGCAAAATTTGGACTTTAACTTTTCCATTAGCTATCAGAAAAAGAGACAATTGTTATTTACAAGAGATGTAGCCTAACACCTAGGGCTGCTCACTTTGGAACCGGGGAACCAAGATCGAAACCCTGTCTTGGCTCCACAGCTGGTGACTCTGGGCAAATCACTGAATCTCTCCAGGCCTAGAAATGTGTAAGGACATCTGGGTCTCATGTAAAGTGCGCTAATGCCCTGCGACAAATTCGCGCTATATTTTAAAAAAACAAGAGGAGAGTCTTTGGCACGTCTGAATTTGGGTTCGGCTGAAAAACTCAAATAAAGCTTGGAATTCTCACAGCTGGTATAGGTGGTCACACTATAAATCAGACAAAAAGCCGCACAGCATGTATGTTTTTCGTTTGATTTGAAAAATTCACTAAGATTTTCAGGAACCCAGTGGTTGACCGTGTAAAAAAAAATTATCTTGTATTCATAGCGCATGCTCTAGGAATATATGGCACAAGTCTTTGTTCCCTGGAAAGGTTTTGAAAATAATGCTACACATTTGAGGAAATGGCCTGTCCTGCAGTAATTCAGTGGATTTCCCCTTCTGCAACCCTTTGAACACAGGACCCCAAAAACATTATTCTTTTGAAGCAATTTACTGGCTTTCAATAAAACATCTTTAAGATACTTTCTGCTACATGTATATGACAGAAGCTATATTATTTTAATAATCTGTGCTTGAGATATATGGTGATAAGGGAATTATTGCTCACCTGGGGAGATATTGTAATTAGAAAAGTGGCACAGTAAGGGAATAAAAATGATTAAAAAAAGGCTGGAGAAATTAAGCAGTCAGAGCTACTCCAATGTTTATTTTAAGTTGGAGCAGGAGCATTGAAGTGAGACAGAAAAGCAGACCTGCGAAGACTCGCAGAGCCATGAATAATTAACATTTTCTGTCCATAATATTTCAAGGCTCACAGAGGAGGGAAAACGTGCAGCCAACGGGGCCGGACCGACGCATCCAGGCAGAGATAAAGGGGGCTGAGAAAAGGGCCTTCCTGCGCAGATCTAATGTGCAGGGGTGAAATACTCGAGCAGGTGTAATTATACTAATGATTTATTGAAGGGTTGATTCATGGCAAATTAAGAGAATGCACGGTGGCAGAATTGTCATAGCAAATCACTCAGCTGGTTGGTTAAAAGGTTCACTCGCTCACGTCAGTGAGGCAATTACGGCCCGTCTTAAATCACAGCGGAGGATATATCTAAGCAGCAGAGCCCGGGTCAGGCCTGGGTCCACTCCCACGGGTGGGGCACGGCTGCCAGTCAATCTGGAAACGGGAGAACCAGCCCAGTGCACTGTGCCGGGTTCAAGCCCTGGGCATAGACGACGGCACGTGACTTCCAAAGGCCACAAGTTACAGTAACGTGCTGAACCCTGAGATTTGGATTCTTTTTTAAACAAAAATATGTATTTCGGTGAAATGCTTTAGAGTGCGTTTTAGGAGTCATATGTTTCAAATCATGTCTTTCACACACCATCGAAAGAACCGTCCTCGATTGTGTGTGATGGGAGACTGGCAAAAGAGCCGCGCATAAAGACATTGGGATGACTCCAGATTGTACCTGAAAGCAGACTGACAGCAGTGCTGTATGCATCAGGAAGATGGCTCGCATGGACAATGCAGCCAGCTGGAGGTGTATGCAGCCGCGGTCGGTGGTAGGAGTGCTGCCGGGCGGTGACGTGGGGAGGGGGAGGGGCAGGGTGGGGGTAGTAAACTATGGATTACGGAGGTTTACAGGTAAGTAAACATATAAATAAATAAAGCGAATTTCGTTGCGCGCACTGCATCCACAAATGCGATGCAGTGCACGCAACGAAATTCGTTTTATTTATTTATATGTTTACTTACCTGTAAACCTCCGTAATCCATAGTTTACTACCCCCCACCCTGCCCCTCCCCCTCCCCACGTCACCGCCCGGCAGCACTCCTACCACCGACCGCGGCTGGGTGTATGTAAAACCAATAGTTAACAGGATCGAGTCTGCATGCATTCTGTATTCCAAACCTTAGGTAGAGCAGAGCTCTTTAATGTCTTCAGTTATTGGTTTGGGACTCGGGTGGAACAACATCTCCTCTATCTATCGGGACTGGATGTATGACGATATCACGCATGCATTACATCGCATGCCATTAGATCGCGGTCTTAACAACGCAAGTCGTTACAACGACTTGCGTTGGAGGGCGCTGGATTTAGGAGTAGTTTAATTTACTATTCCAACTCCAGCCTACGTACAGTAGGGAAGGTGTTGGATAGTAAATTAAACTACTCCTTGTCCTATAGCGCCCTCCAGTGCAAGTCGTTGTAACGACTTGCGTTGTAAAAACCTCGATCTAATGGCATGCGATGTAATGCATGCGTTCTAAAGGTTGTTTCCCCATCGGGACTGCCCCAACCCTGATCCAATGAAGAAGCGCCTCTTTCAAGGACACTAAATCTACATCCACTTCTGCTCAGAACCCAGGTACCCTTCCGTTTACTTATTAACTGTATCTTTGCCTTGGACCCTGAGGAGCACACCGCCGCATACTGGCTAGGTCTGCGCTATAATAATTGCACATACATATATACCAAATACATAAATACCTCTCTAAGATCAAATCGGGTTCTCCGGCCGACCCGGTTTCACCTCACTTTCTGTCTACCATTGCCCCAGCCCTCGTCAAGAGTCTCACCAACCTTTTTAACATGTCTTAAATCAAGCAACAGACCCTAAGAAATGGAAAGCAGCTAGGGTCAAACCAATTGTTAAAAAACCTTCGGCAGATCCCAAAGAGCCCAGCAACTATCGCCCCATTTCTCTTCTTCCTTACTTTGAAAGGTACTCAAGTCCCTGGTCAATAAACAACTCACATCCTATTTAGAAAACCACAAACTGTTGGACCCCTCCCAGTCAGGGTTTAGGGCTGCTGACAGCACTGAAACATCTCTCATAGAGGTAGTCGACAACATAAGGCTTCCTCAGGACAGCGGGCAGTCAGCCATGCTGTTCCTGTTAAACCTGTTGGCTGCCTTCGATACCATCTCCCACAGTATTTTAGAACAACGACTGTGGAAGATGGGAGTCAGGGGAATGGCCCTAGACTGACTTAGAAGCTACCAAACAGCCCGAACTACCACCGTACAACTAGGCACATTGGTCTCTTGCAGTCGGTCGGTAGACAAGAGAGTCCCGCAGGGATCTATTTTAAGTCCCATGCTTTTGAATCTTTATGTGGCTCCTCTGGCCAAAGTAATTAGATCCTATGGGTTTGAAGTACTGTCATACGCTGATGACACTCAGCTATTATTCACTCTTGGTCCTAATCCAACAGACACCAGACTCAGATTCAAAAAGTGCATGACTCACATTAACATCTGGATGCAAACTAGCCATCTTCAGCTTAATGCAAGTAAGACTGAGGTCATTCTATTCTGTAAGGCGCAGGAATTCTGGTCCAACGACTGGTGGCCTCAGAGCCTTGGCCCTTGTCCATCTCCCAAAGCCATGGTATGTAACCTTGGTGTGAAGATTGACAATAAGCTGACCATGAAAGACCATGTAAACTATATTATTCACACTTGCTATGGCCTAATGCGAAGCCTACGTAAGATCTTTCAAAGGATACCAGTAGAATCAAGGAAACCACTTGTTCATGGTCTAATTATAAGTCGGCTTGACTGTGGAAATGCTCCGATGGCCTCCATCAATTAAGAGCTTTACGCCAGACTCCAAGTCTTGCAGAACACGGACGCTAGACTGGCGCTAAATCTTCCATCATGGTCCCTGTTAGAACTGGGGGTCTCTAGTTGGCAATGGTTTGCACCTTCGTCCAAATAGGGACCCTTGCTTCTAGTCAGGATAAGGGGGAAACACTCCTAAAATAACCCCTGCTCACCCCCTGGTAGCTTGGCACGAGCAGACAGGCTTATCTCAGAGGCAGTGTGTAAAGCATTTGTGACCACATACAGTAATACAGTGAAAACACTACAGATGGACACCACACAGGTTGTTTATGTAAAAATAAGTAATCTTTATATAGACTTATCACAAGACCCAATAGCAAAAATCCACAATACTGTACTCAAAAATAGGCTTTAAAAGGTTATAAAATAGTTCAGTTCTCTCAAGTTGTAAATGCGACACTTTACTCTCAATGTACCTTGAATGCGTAACGCAAAGAAAACAAAAGGGTCGCAGGGAAGGTGATGCGTCGGTTCCTTACACTCAGGGAGTGGATGCGTCGGTTCCTTACTGCTGCGCAGGGAGTTGATGCTCGCTTCCTTACTGTGTGGGGAGGTGATGCGTCGGTTTCTTACTGCTTTCCGGTGCGATGCGACAAGATGGCACCTCGATGCGATACTCTTCTCCGGTACGATGCGACAAAATGGCGTCTTGGTTGCGATGCGACAACGTTGGTGTGATGCGTGCACGCCCGACGGCCGTGCGGCGACTCGATGATCTTTGGAGCCGCGACAGGCCCTGCGGCGTGCTTCTCCGGCGATGCGACGATGACCTCTGTGGCAGCGTCTCGCTTCTCCGGTGATGCGCCGCGCTCGGCGATGCGATGATGACAGCGGCAGCGGCGTCTCGCTTCCTCGGCGATGCGATGACCGCGGCTGCGGCGGCGACACGCTTCTCGTTATTGCGTCGCGCTTCCAGCTCCCAGCGACACGCAGTCTCTCAGAAGGCCCAGCACAACAGCAGGCACTTCAATTCCCAGCAAGGGAATGCAGGGGGAGCTGGTTGGTGAAGTCTTGTATCCCTGAGACTTCAGGCAGGAGGCAAGCTCTAGTTCAAGCCCTTGGAGATTCTCTTCTTCAAGATGACAAAGCACAGCAAAGTCTTTTCTCCTGTCCTTGGCAGAAAGCAACCACTGCAGGCCAACCCCAATCAGCAAAACAGCACAGGGGCAGTACTCCTCCTTCAGCTTCTCCGGTTCTTCTCCTTGGCAACAGGTTTCTTGATTTCCCAGAAGTGATCTAATTTCCTAGGGGTCTGGGTCCCCTTTTTATACACCTTTTCCCTTTGTCCTCTGAAGGCAGAGAGGCCTTTGCCTAGTCCAAACCAGTTCTGGTCAGTCCTGGAGCACTTTGTTTTTCTGACTCCTTCTTTCCTTTGAGAGTGAGGGGCAGAGCCATCAGACGCCCGGCAGGAGGTGGAGCCAGCATTGTGGAAGGCAGGCACAGCCCTATTCAGACCCAGGTGCAACTCCTCCCACCCATCCTCCTTCAGGCAGACCTATTCAGCCTAGTGCTGACTCACCCTGCCTCCTGGAATCCCCCAGCCCCTGTCACTCACAAACCCAGACACACAATACACAACCTGAGCAGAGGCAGCTGGATGGTTTAGGCAAGAAAATACCTACTTTCTAAAAGTGGTATTTTCAAACAAAGAATGTTAAAACCAACTTCACTAAAAGATGTATTTTATCATTCTGAGTTCAGGCATACTAAATTCGTTTTTCTACCATGTTCTCTGGGTCAGTTAGGATTATAAGGTGTAATAATCAAAACTGCCCATTCTGGCCTATGGAGAACAGGTAGCCTTGCAATAGTGAAAAACGAAAATGGCTGTAATTCACTATTAGGACATGCCACACACACCAGGGCATGTCCTACCTTATACTTACAATGCACCCTGCCCTTGGGCCTACCTTAGGGGTGTCTGATATGAAGATAAGGGAAGGTTTAGGGACTGGCAAGTGGGTGCACTTGCCAAGTCGACATGGCAGTCACAGACTGCACACAGGCTCTGCAATGGCAGGCCTGAGACACACTTTACAAGCCGCTTCTGTGGGTGGCACAACCAGTGCTGCAAGCCCACCAGCGGCATTGGATTTACAAGCCCTGGGCACACTCCGTGCACTGTACTAGGGACTGACAAGTAAACCAATCATCCAATCATGGAGTCACTAATCCATACATCAATTTACAGTAGGGAGCACTTGCACTGTGGCACTGAACAGCAGTGGCACAGTGCCCAAAAGCATCTAAAACCAGCAAAACATAAGAGGCAACAGCAAAAAAAATGGAAGGGAGACCCACGCCAATGGTGCCAAGTCTAACAGTCCCCGTCTGCATCCAGTCTGAAAGCTCTTCACTGGCTCCCTATCAGGAAATTAATTTGTTGCAAGATCATCAGTCTGGTACATAATAGGCCGAGCTACCTTGCCAAAAAACGTACCTGGTATTTACCTAATAAGACCTTCAGGTCAGGAAGTAAACATCTCCTTACTTCACTCAGGGTTCGCACCTCCAGGAACGACGGTAGATCCTTCTCTCATCTAGCCCCTGCCTTCTGGAATTAGCTTCCATTGCAGCTTCGTACGACCATTGACCACAAACAATTTCAAAAGAGGCTTAAAACCTGGTTCTTTTGACTGGCCTTCTCCCCTGTAGGTCGTTTATCTTTTCCTTCACTGATTTTCGCTAGCGCTTTGAGAACCTTCTGGGTGATATGTGCTCTTAATAAAATATTATGACTTATGACATATATAACAGATGCAGGGATATTTCAATACATTTTACGCTATCTGTATGTGCAGATTTGTGCACTTGACTTATCCACATGGTCTAAAACACAAACTGAATGTGCATGAGTGCCTATGTGCAACTGTATTTATGGACTTTGCCTGCACAAACATTGTCTGTAGGAGCACCCAAGGATGAGGCCGGTACAGACATAGGCTAATCCCTCATTCACAAGCATAGCAGCAAAGGGATTGGTCTGAGCGGGCAGGAAAGGTGCTCAGCTCAGGTCATGGAGTCTGTGGGGCTGAATGCAGCCGGGCTGGAGAAACCTAAGTGCGCATGTGTGTTTTGGTCGGCCTGAGACAACCGGCCAAACACATATGCGTACTTTGAGAGGGCAGAAGCACTCCTCTTCCCCATGCCCCGCCCCTCCCTGCGCAAGCTGGCTCAGAGTCGGCAAAATAAAAATAAAACAATGCTAGAGCATCGTATTATTTTTCGTTTCCTGTCCATTTGATTTTTTTTTGCTGGCTCTGAGCCAGGCAGTGGGGTGACGCTCCTCCGCCACTGACTAGAGGAAGACAAACGGCACACTGGAGAAATACATTTGCGCTCTTATTCATTGTGTTCCACTGTACACTAACCCAGCTTTGGGCTACTTCAATTAATTCCTAACCCTAAATGGGGGTAGAATTTTTTGAGGGACGAACCTGCAAGGCAAGACTAAGGAACTCCCTAAATAATGCACATGGAGATCCAGTGTGCGGTTGACATCAATAGACACATTTCCCTTCCTCTTGAGGCTTATAGGATGTCCTGCATACCAAAGTAGTGAGCTAAGTAATACTTCTTTAGCTTGCAATATGGTTGTGATGTGCATCAAATGCACTGCAACCCTCCACCTCTTGTAAAACAATGCTAAATGTGTGCCCGTGTTTGCATGTGGTGGACACAGGCGATTTTGGAGAAAGGGCCTTTTTCATCAGAGCTTAAACAAGAGCAAGTGAGAAACGTAGAAAAGGAGGAAAGAAACGTAAGATTGAAATTGTGGTGAGTGGATAAAATGATTCTGAAAGAGAAAAAAATAGACCAGAAGTATAGGTTAGTGGAAGAAAGAGGCATGAGGTGGATTCAGAACTAGTGAGTCTAGGTAGTTGATAAAGTCTGTGGCGATCTTCCTACAATTATTTCACCCCTGCTGCTCCTGTGACACAGAGGGGGAGCACTACATGTCCCGGTAGTCCCTGATACCGAGGAGGTGTGAGGAGCCTTGCCCAGCCACCTTCCACTGTCCATGTTAGAACTTTTGTCACCAGCACTGCCCCTAACTCAGGCCTTTCACCTTCATTCCGAGTGCTGCCTTTCAACAATGGCCAGCTCCTGCTTTCACAAGCTGTGAGTGCATTGAGTTGCTAGGAGGGAAGTGGGGGAGGCCTGTTGCCGCATCTAGGCCCTACTGGAGCTGCGAGTGGATTGACTTATCAATGATTTAACCAGTGCTTCATTTGTAAATAAATAAGTGCCAAGAGGCCATTGCTCCCTTGCACCACACATTGCCCTTACTGGCTCTGCCAGTGACAGCACCAACACAACTACCAACCACCATACATCTTCAAGTGTGATATTTTAGACTGTTCCAGGCCCCCAAAGCTATAAGAATGGCTTGGGCGACAGATATTAGTCATTTTTAATGTATATTGAACTAATAAACAACTGTTATTGTGCTAATCTCACCATGTGGCAGCCTGTCATTAGTGCCGGTGTTGACAATTAAGTTCCGGTGTTTAGCACCGGAAACCACTGGCTCAAATGAAGCACTGGATGCAACTCACAGGGCCGACACCCCTGTAGCCAGTCTTATTTGCATGTCCCCCGTGACTGCTGCCCATATATGCCAATTTTGACTGAAGCCCCACCTCCTTGCTCTTCCGGGGAGGAATCACCCTCGCAGCTCAAACAAAGTTTGCCATTGGCTGGCCCAGCACTCTGGCATCAATATTGCCGAGTATAATGATATTTTGCTTGTAAGGAGGATGGGGTGGGTAGGCCCCCGGACCAAGCATATAGATGGGGATTGCATTGTTATTAATTGTAAAAAACGGGGCTTGGCCCGCCGTTTAATTCATTGTGGAACAGGGGGTCACGGTTGAGACTCAACATGATTTATTACTTAGGTGCTTTCATAGTTACGGGATCCTGGTTTGCTTCATTGCCAAGCTGTGCCTGAGATGGGACATCTTGTCAAACCACTAAGCACTTCATGTTATTCTGTCCACTCTATGCTTCTTATAGATCACGGTTATGTCCTGTGCTTAGAGGGAAATCGTTCAAGTCACAAAAGGAGGGTTTGATTTTCCTTCAACGCCTTTATTCACCTACGATTTGTATTGCAGTTTTTAATTTTATTGTTAAGGCCTTGAGTTTATCTAATATATATATATATCATGATTTAAAAAATTTTGTTAAATAGTTTTTGCACACGCATTTTGAATATTTAATTGGGTTCTGCTCAACCTTTCAACATTTAAGGGAATGACAACTAAGAAACGATTTATGGGTTAGATAAAACTTTTTCTCATGTTTTTATTATGCAAATATTCTTATCACTGTTTTAAGCTATCCTTTTTTGAATTATGTATTTTAATGTGCTTTTACGATTTTATTATAAAATCTAATAAAGTTTAATAACGAAATGAAGGATCGTCCCCGTTATTTCCGCTTGTTTATAGCCACATGATGTGTTCTGTCCTTTAGATTAATGGATCTTACAATTGTATCTATTATTACAGTTTCTGAAATGTATTGACTAGGATTTATGAGGGGCAGAGGATGTGGGTAGCCACCCATGTAGAGGGGCACTGCACTTAACATGCACTACCACTCTGATTTTGTTTACTGTATGGAACAAAATGAATTTTGCTATTTTATCTCTTCTCATAGCACCAGTATTTTATTGCTTTTATGTATTTGTATACTGTGATTTTAGCATGTGCATTTATGGCTGCATTGCCGAATAAAGATATATATGATGATTTATTATTTATGTGGTTATTTTCTAAATTAAACACTGCCGTACACGTATCGAGCACACGTAAGGGAAAATCACTTTCAGACAACCGCACAAACAAACTGCTTAGCGTATATGTGCAACTGCAATTTTGTAAAAGTAAATCTTGTTTGGTTTCACCTGAGTAACTTGAAATTCGTGTTTTGAACGATGCTCTATAACCACATTTAAAAGTTTCAGCACAGCTACACATCACAAGGGTCTCCTGCGGCTTGTTTCTCACCAGGCCCGTTTGCGGAAGTAATTCTCTAAGACTAAGACATGGACTAGAGAAAACAGTTGCGCATTCAGTTCTCCAGCATGAGGTGTACTCTGGGTCACAGGGGGTGTTGCCGGGGGAATTATTACGCTTCTGCAGAGTTTCTTTGAGAACATGAGCTCTGGTCCTAGCTCAACAGGAGGACGAAAACAGTAGGGCAGAGAGCATGGATGCAAGCAACATGGATCCAGCCACTGGCAACTCGCATAGGGAAAGAAGAGGCAGACAAACAGAGATGTGGAGGCGGTGGTGGTTGTTTTTGATAATGAACAGTGAAGAAATATCAAATACGTATACACAATTTGAACTGCTCAGGTCACAATATGTTTTTTATACAGAAGATATTATTAAATACTATATAATTGCATGCATTTGAGAACACAACACAGACGTTCATCGTCTAAAAGAAACGTATCATAGCCGTATTTTTTTGAGCAGTAGCATAGACACACTTTCTGACTAATTTATTAGCATGGGATTTAAGTTAACCTCACTATGTCCATTATTATCATAATTAGGATTGTCATAAACGATATCAGAAGATGCATTACATTTTTTCATCGAGTTTTTTCCCCCGTCGGCTTGAGTGAATTGGGTAAGAAAGAAAAAAAGGGAGAAGTTCATAGAAAAAAGAAAGTGTGGGAATAATAAAAAGGAGAAAGAAGGAAAGAAAGAAAGAACAAGAAAACTAAGAACGAAACGGAGAATTTTTGACAGAACAACACGAGCAGAAGTGCAGATGGAAGAAGACAGATGACCCTGGTTAAAACACCATGTTGTCCATAATATTACATCCAGACCTTGTTGCAGAGTTTGCAGTGATAAAATGCAATTCCAACACACTTTTTAAATTGTTTCTAACCATATCTAAACCGGTACATTATTTTGCTCGATTTAAATAGCAATACCAATGCTAATCTTTCGACCCCTCCGCCTGTGACTTCCAACTTTCAGATAAGTTATATCTACCCTCGGGGATTTCTGATGCTATTGTGCAGCACCCATCCTGGAGAGGCCTAACAGGCAGTCAACCTGCGGCACAGTTAGATGGTGTTTTACCTACCCACATGAAGCGTAATTCAGGATTAACCGCTGATCCTTGCTTTGACTAGTTGCGTTTCATAGAAAAAAACTTTACTTTCATATTCCTTGCGACATCTTGGCTCTTGCATGTTGATTTTGCGCATGTATTCATTTGTTCATGTTTATATACTAAAATAATATTTTGGCCCATTGTGAAAAGTATTTCTCTTCATTGCCATTTGTAACTTTCTGATGCAAGAATTTATGTAAGCGTGAATCTCACAACTAATTCCTTGGCACATCTTGGGAAGTAAGGGCTCACTTTTCACATTTTTTCTTTTACGCAGCTCTATAAAAGGCCCATGATTTAGACAGCTACACGCAAATGGAGATTGTTATGCTAGGACTCTCTGAAAAGGGCATATGAGCAGTGCCCAAGCATAGAGTGTGAGGACTACACTCTGAGCATTCACTGTGAGAGGATTGTATGGGATTCTTTGGGCACTGGGAGTTCTCCCAGTGGCAGAATGTAATGCATCTATATTCAATGTGTTTTTGATGCCCCATGCACCGAGCCACATGTTGCTCTTTCTGTGACATGCACCTTCTCCCATGCAGATCAGTTTGGTGTCTCCCTGTACTATGACAGTCTCTGCCCTCTCTTCTTTCATGCCCACAATGCTGCCATGCCATCCATGAACACACTTTGTCTGCTGATCCCCATTCTCTCTAGAGGTTTCCTTTCGTACACCATGCTGCCCAGTGCCAGCCCTCTTGTGCCCCAGCTTTACAAGGTCACTTAGGAACCCTTCTCCCTCAGATATCCCCAATATACTGAGCCTCCACTTGCCAGCTCAAGACCCTCATGTACAAATTCAGTCATTCTGCTATAATATACCCTCAACGTCTGCTTTTTGTAAGTGGAACTGGTGCAGAGATATGAAGTTTAGAAACATGATGGCTGAGATGGCATTACAACGATAGACGCAGTATTTCTACTAGAAATAAAATAATGCAGATAGAGTGCTAGCTCAAGCTCAAAGAACAGCGTACAGGGCACTTGTTGTTGGATAACAGGATAACAGGGTGAGATTTGCTCATTTCTACCAATGGCTGTATGAGGCTCACAGTGGAGAAAACCTTGATAGTTCTGATCATGTGAGAGTGAACTAACCCCGGATTGGGCAGCGGAAGTAGACAAATCACTAGAAAAGCAAGCAATACTACCTGCTGTAAAAGCTATGAAGAAACAATGTGGACCTACTGCTTCAACCCCAGGAGAATGTGTAGAGGGGCAGTTACACTCCTCCCTAAGCCAGGGAAAACCCATGAGTAGTGTAAATCATATCGCCCCATTGTGCTCCTACAAGCTGATGCCAACGTCTCTACTCAAATGTAAACTGATACTTGACAAGATACTGCCGTTGTTTTTTTTTTTTTAAAGTTCTTTTTATTGAATTTTGCTCATCATACAGTGACTACAATAGTCAAATCAATCGTTCAGTATACACTTTAAGCAGAGCAGACAACACCATATGCGTGACAGTGACAGTCTGTATAAACTGAGCCTTCACAGCTTCAGAAAGCACAACTCCCCACATGCAGCACACAAAAGTGCCGGGTTCCCTCCATCTTTTCCCTCTCCCATCCCCATATATTCAATAGCCTCAGTAAGTACGCCAGTTGCCTCACCCCTGGTCTGGTGAACCGCCTGCTCCACCCATTGGAACCAATCCATTCCAGACTCCCAGTCTTTGACTCGGGGGTCGGGGTGGGGGGGTGTTGCTGTCCCCCAAGCATGTGCTACGTTGAGCTTGGCCACCACCACTGCAAAAACCAGCCAAATATTTTGGTACCTATCATCTCCTTGTGTTTGTTTTGTTCACCCTAAGTTGGCAGGGTATGCCCAGACGTGGGTCCCTTGCTCACTTTGCCACTGGATTCAAGCTAGCCTGGCTGATGAGGGGTGTTACCCAAAATAGGTCCCAGGATGCTCGTTTCAGGTCCAGGGAAGACCTGGCTTGGCAGTTCAGGCTAAACTCTTCCCATGAGGAGCAGCGTCAAGACTGATTTGCATATGGCTGGGTCTGACTCGGGGTGGCGAAGTGAGCTAAAGAACGATGATGGATTCAACCCAGATCTGTGACTGGGGGTGAGTGCCTGAAAAGTTTCAGTGCTCCATCCATCATCTCCTTGTGTTTCCATATGCAAAGGGCCTTAGGCAATATAGTGTTATAGAGTGTCCAGTGGTTGCTTAAAGAACATAGGCACCGTAATGTATACATTTCTGAGATTACTAGAACACCACCTGAACTATAGTATAGCAAGCTTTAAAGGCAGTATTGACTACCTTGTTTACCACAAGAAACCTCTCCTAGTTCAGTGACCTAAGTGCTTACAAAGTTATGTGAGTGCTGGCATCTCACAAAAAGTGAAAGACTGGTCTCACACACCACCTGGTGTCATGCTTCATCATTGACCAGTCCTCGCCCCCTAAAAACTTGGTTTGATAAGGGGCGGGCATACACCTGAAGACAGGGATGCACTTCTAAATCTAAGTGGGGGCCCTTACAAAAGAAGTGAGTTAAAAAACCATTACAAATGCCAAACTAAATTTTAATGTGACTGGCATCCATATGGTTATTAAAAACAAAAGTGCAGTGAAATTAGGAAAATTACTGTCCTCCCACCGTGTGAGTAGTCAACATGTTTCTGCCTAATGGCCCATTTGGGTCCGTGGCATTCATCAGGACTTATCAAACAAGAATAATGGGCTCCACCCTTACCGGAATTGGTTAGAGGGTTCCACTGGGTGGGGTGAAAATATCACACTCCACCTTGAGGTAAAAAATCAAACCTGTAAATTAAAACAAACAAAAAAATATATATATATACATGTATAGTAAAGCAGATGGTCATCATGAAATCCAAACAGCCACATTCACATGCTGTACATGGTAAGTGGCTATAGTGTGCAGCAAACGTGTCACTCATCTGTGCGCCTCAACTTCAATATTGGGAGGCAAGTCCCATTTTGCTTACCCTTGTGGTGGGACCTACTTGCCCCATAGGAGGCTGTGGACGGAATGCCACTTGTGGCAAGACTCTGTCAGGAGGAAAAGATAAGAAAAACAAACATAGTTGTTGAGAGTATCAGGACACATTAAAGAAGAGTTATTATACTCATAAGTGCAAGGAGCGCGGAAGGCTCCTATTGGGTCAGCCCACTGGGGTCAAACAAGCACATCATATCACTCATACTCTTACTGTAACTGGTGTGTCTTCCGTCAGTGCACCTACGTCTCCACTGGTCGCCTCCCTGATGGTGACTGAGGGAGGGAAAAGCGTGGGCTTTTATAGTGTTCACGGATGTAACTAATTAGTTACTGACGTAAACTCGGGCTAATTAAGTGGTATCCGGGGTCGCCGTAGCGTATGTAATCTAGTTGCCTGGCCTGCCTGTCGTCAAAATGCCGCCGCGGACCCAATATGGTGATCCGGTGTAAGCGCGTTAAATGACGAGCATCGAATGCGGGCCAGTGACGATGCTTATCGCAGTAAACTTGTGGGCGTAGCTTCAGTCATTACTAACCTGAGTGGCAGCCAAAGCGGGTGCCCGATATCATGACATTCCTCGGCCCGCGCATGAGCGTGTGGCGGAGACCGAGAAAGTGGAATCGGGAGGATCTGCTTTTTGATATGCCTCTATTATTTAAGTCCCAGCGTGGATGCAAAGATGAGATTTAAAATAAAGGGAGAAACGGCCACCTAAGCGGGTGCGCTTGAAAAGATCAGAGTGTACCACGGAAATGGTTAGAGTTGTGTTAATTGTGGGCTTTAATTCCCAACAAGAGTTTCACGTTATGGTCACAGTGCAGGGCTGTGGAAATGAATGGGGAATACAATACCTCTTGGTCATGTAATACAATCAAATAGACCATTTAAACATAGAATCCCTGCTAGACTGTATATCTGAAAAAAGGAGGAAGGGATGAAAACGAGTGGTAGTAGATCAGCAGACATGGCCATTCCAAAAAATCTATCACTGCGCCAAGAATAGCTGTGAATAGGGGGCGATATGGCCACCGTCTTTTATTAAAGTTGTATCTATAACCTGACTTTTTATTTATAACCCGACTTTTTATTTCTAAAAGTGGTATTAATAACCGTGGGAGAAAATCCACGCCTGATATTTATGGGTATCAAAAGTGTTGGTGTCATTTATGCCATCAAGGGATACTATTTTATTGTGCTAGTTGTAACCACGGTATCTTATCATTCAGCCCCCTCATTAGTTTGTAGCCTATAGACCCATCTCTGTTCCCTGACGTGGAGAGGTCTTGTGAGGTCAGCTTTGTCCTTCTTCATCACCTCTAAGACCACCCACTTGAGATCGCTGTCTTTGTGTTCATTCTCCAAGAAGTGTCTCATGAGTTTTGTGTTTGTCTTCCTGCATCGTATCGTGCTTCGATGTTCATTGATGCGGGTCTTTATCTTCCTAGTCGTCATGCCTATATATAGGAGGCTACATGGGCAAGTGAGCAAGTAGATGACATTTTCGGTGTTACAATTACTGAAATTATTCAATCTCCATGGTCTCCCAGTGCCTATGTCTACTTCTTTAGTTGGTATAGTAAACGGGCAGGCCACACATCCACCACACGGGTAGTGGCCAGTAGGTCTTTGTGTATTCCAAAGTGTAGTTTGATCCTCCTGTTTTGATGTCTTATCTTTGGCGTGTACCAGTTCATCTCGTAAACTCTTACTTCTCTTAAATGCGAACAATGGTTGTTCCCACTGCTTGCCTCCACCATCTAGGATATGCCAGTTTTTCTTAATGATTTTCTTGACAGTGTTCGAGATTGGTGTGTATGTGGTGACACAGACCACTTGATCTTTTTTCTCTTTGCTAATGGTCTCAAGTAATGCCTCTCGTGGATTGTTTCGCCGTACTCGCAAAAATTGACCCACCGGCAAATTATCGCGCAGGGCTTTTGGGTGATGGCTCTTTTGTTCTGGAGTGCGCTGAAATAGCTCTAACAGAGAATTTCTTTGATTTTGAAGGAGTGATCTATCATCAGGTCACTGGCACTTCCATGGGCAGCACTTTCGCCCCTAGTTTGGCATGTTTGTATGTACGTCAATTTGAGGATGACTACATCTTTAACTAAAGTAATCCCTTCACAGAACACCTGATGACCTGGAAACGCTATATTGACGACGTCTTTATCGTGTGGCGAGGCGATGAAATCACAGCAAAAGCGTTCGTCGACTGGGTTGACACGAAAGACCATCATTTGAGGTTTACCCACTCCATATGCAAGGACCATGCCATCTTCCTGGACCTTGATATCAGTATGACACCTGATGGGATAAGTACAAAAGTACACAATAAGCCGACAGACAAGAACAGTCTGTTACTATACGAGAGCCATCACCCGAAAGCCCTGCGCGATAATTTGCCGGTGGGTCAAGTTTTGCGAGTACGGCGAAACTGTACAGAAACTGAGAATTTTGTAAAACAATCTGAGGAACTTGAGAAAAAGCTGCTGGATCGACACTATCCCAAAAAACTAATAAAGAAAGCAAGAAAGAGAGCGAGAAACAATCCACGAGAGGCATTACTTGAGACCATTAGCAAAGAGAAAAAGATAAAATGGTCTGTGTCACCACATACACACCAATCTCGAACACTGTCAAGAAAATCATTAAGAAACACTGGCATATCTTAGATGGTGAAGGCAAGCAGTGGGAACAACCATTGTTCGCATTTAAGAGAAGTAAGAGTTTACGAGATGAACTGGTACACGCCAAAGATAAGACATCAAAACAGGAGGATCAAACTACACTTTGGAATACACAAAGACCTACTGGCCACTACCCGTGTGGTGGATGTTTGGCCTGCCCGTTTACTATACCAACTAAAGAAGTAGACATAGGCACTGGGAGACCATGGAGATTGAATAATTTCAGTAATTGTAACACCGAAAATGTCATCTTCTTGCTCACTTGCCCATGTAGCCTCCTATATATAGGCATGACGACTAGGAAGATAAAGACCCGCATCAATGAACATCGAAGCACGATACGATGCAGGAAGACAAACACAAAACTCATGAGACACTTCTTGGAGAATGAACACAAAGACAGCGATCTCAAGTGGGTGGTCTTAGAGGTGATGAAGAAGGACAAAGCCGACCTCACAAGACCTCTCCACGTCAGGGAACAGAGATGGGTCTATAGGCTACAAACGAATATGAGGGGGCTGAATGATGAGATACCGTGGTTACAACTAGCACAATAAAATAGTATCCCTTGATGGCATAAATGACACCAAAACTTTTGATACCCATAAATATCAGGCGTGGATTTTCTCCCACGGTTATTAATACCACTTTTAGAAATAAAAAGTCGGGTTATAAATAAAAAGTCGGGTTATAGATACAACTTTAATAAAAGACGGTGGCCATATCGCCCCCTATTCACAGCTATTCTTGGCGCAGTGATAGATTTTTTGGAATGGCCATGTCTGCTGATCTACTACCACTCGTTTTCATCCCTTCCTCCTTTTTTCAGATATACAGTCTAGCAGGGCTTCTATGTTTAAATGGTCTATTTGATTGTATTACATGACCAAGAGGTATTGTATTCCCCATTCATTTCCACAGCCCTGCACTGTGACCATAACGTGAAACTCTTGTTGGGAATTAAAGCCCACAATTAACACAACTCTAACCATTTCCGTGGTACACTCTGATCTTTTTCAAGCGCACCCGTTTAGGTGGCCGTTTCTCCCTTTATTTTAAATCTCATCTTTGCATCCACGCTGGGACTTAAATAATAGAGGCATATCAAAAAGCAGATCCTCCCGATTCCACTTTCCTCGGTCTCCGCCACCGCTCATGCGCGGGCCGAGGGAATGTCATGATATCGGGCACCCGCTTTGGCTGCCACTCAGGTTAGTAATGACTGAAGCTACGCCCACAAGTTTACTGCGATAAGCATCGTCACTGGCCCGCATTCGATGCTCGTCATTTAACGCGCTTACACCGGATCACCATATTGGGTCTGCGGCGGCATTTTGATGACAGGCAGGCCAGGCAACTAGATTACATACGCTACGGCGACCCCGGATACCGCTTAATTAGCCCGAGTTTATGTCAGAAACTAATTAGTTACATCCGTGAACACTATAAAAGCCCACGCTTTTCCCTCCCTCAGTCACCATCGGGGAGGCGACCAGTGGAGACGTAGGTGCACTGATGGAAGACACACCAGTTACAGTAAGAGTATGAGTGATATGATGTGCTTGTTTGACCCCAGTGGGCTGACCCAATAGGAGCCTTCCGCGCTCCTTGCACTTATGAGTATAATAACTCTTCTTTAATATGTGTCCTTATACTCTCAACAACTATGTTTGTTTTTCTTATCTTTTCCTCCTATCTTTTCCTCCTGACAGCGTCTTGCCACAAGTGGCATTCCATCCACAGCCTCCTATGGGGCAAGTAGGTCCCACCACAAGGGTAAGCAAAATGGGACTTGCCTCCCAATATTGAAGTTGAGGCGCACAGATGAGTGACACGTTTGCTGCACACTATAGCCACTTACCATGTACGGCATGTGAATGTGGCTGTTTGGATTTCATGATGACCATCTGCTGTACTATACATGTATATATATATTTTTTTTTGTTTGTTTTAATTTACAGGTTTGATTTTTTACCTCAAAAAGGTGGAGTGTGATATTTTCACCCCACCCAGTGGAACCCTCTAACCAATTCCAGTAAGGGTGGAGCCCATTATTCTTGTTTGATAAGTCCTGATGAATGCCACGGACCCAAATGGGCCATTAGGCAGAAACATGTTGACTACTCACACGGTGGGAGGACAGTAATTTTCCTAATTTCACCGCACTTTTGTTTTTAATAACCATATGGATGCCAGTCACATTAAAATTTAGTTTGGCATTTGTAATGGTTTTTAACTCACTTCTTTTGTAAGGGCCCCCACTTAGATTTAGAAGTGCATCCCTGTCTTCAGGTGTATGCCCGCCCCTTATCAAACCAAGTTTTTAGGGGCGAGGACTGGTCAATGATGAAGCATGACACCAGGTGGTGTGTGAGACCAGACTTTCACTTTTTGTGAGATGCCAGCACTCACATAACTTTGTAAACACTTAGGTCACTGAACTAGGAGAGGTTTCTTGTGGTAAACATTGCATGTTGGAGGCTGCGTCTCCTAGTACCCCGCGCCTCTTGTTCCCTACCCTGATTCCTTTTCAGGGGTATATGTGGATAGATATATGAGTATTGACTACCTTCCCATATAGGCCATGACACTTTTTTAATCCACAATTCTCTCCCACCTTAAACTGTAAACAGTACAGTAGATAGAGATTGGGAAAATATCTAGGGCTAGATGTACAAAGCGTTACCGAATCGGTAACCAGTCGCAAATTGGTTACTGTTAGAACTGGGGGTCTCTGGTTGGCAGAGGTAGGTACCTTTGTCCAAATAGGGACCCTTGCTTCTAGTCAGGGTAAGGGGGATACACTACTAAAATAACCCCTGCTCACCCCCTTGGTAGCTTGGCACGAGCAGGCAGGTTTATCTCAGAGGCAGTGTGTAAAGCATTTGTGAACACATACAGTAACCCAGTGACAACACTACAGATGGACACCACACAGGTTGTAGTATAAAAATAAGTATTTTTATATAGACTTAACGCAAGCCCCAAAACGATAAAAATCCACAATACACTATGAAAAATATGACTGTCAATGGTAGAAAATAGTTCAGTTCAAATGCAGGTGATAAATGCGACATTCTACGTTCAATGTACCTTGGATGCGAAACGCAAAACAAACAAAAGGGTCGCAGGGAAGGTGATGCGTCGGTTCCTTACCGGAGAGGAGTTGATGCGTCGGGTTCTTTACTACGTGGGGAGGTGATGCGTCGGGTTCTTACTGCACTCTGGTTATGAGGCGACAAGATGGCGCCTCGATGCGATGCGACGATCCGGTGCGATGCGACAAAATGGCGTCTTCGATGCGATGTGACAACTTTGGATGTGATGCGTGCACGACCGACGGCCGTGCGGCGAACTCGGTAACTTCTGAGCTGCGACAGGCTCTGTGACACGCTTCTCCGGTGATGCGCCGGCAACCTCTGCGGCGGCGACACGCTTCTCCGGGGATGCGACGCACTTCGTCGGTGATGCGACGGCGAACAGCTACGGCGGCGGCACGCCTCTTCGGTGATGCGACAGCAGCTACTGTTGCAGCGACACGCCGCTTCTTGTTGCGTCGCGCTTCCAGCTCCCAGCGACACGCAGTCTCTCAGAAGGCCCAACACAACAGCAGGCACTTCAATTCCCAGCAAGGGAATTCAGGGGGGAGCTGGTAGTGAAGTCTTGTATCCCTGAGACTTCAGGCAGGAGGCAAGCTCAATGTTCAAGCCCTTGGAGATCTTCTTCAAGATGATGAAAGCACACTCAGTCCTTTTCTCCTTTCTTTGGCAATGAAGCAACCACTGCAGGCCAACCCCCAAACAGCACACAGCATAGGGGTAGTCTCCTCATTCAGTTTCCTCGTTCTTCTCCTCAGCAAAGGTTCGTCTTGATTCCCAGAAGTGATCTAAAGTTCTGGGTCCCCTTTTTATACCCACAAATCCTTTGTCTCTGAAGGCAGAGAGTGTCTGTACCTAGTCCAAACCAGTTCTGGGTGCATTCTGCCAGTGCACAACTTCTCCCTTTGTCAGTGAGAGCCAGGGTCATCAGACGCACCACAGGAGGTGGAGCCAGCATTGTGGAAGGCAGGCACAGCCCTATTCAGGCCCAGGTGCTACTCCTCCCACCACTCCCAATGCAGATAGGTCTATTCAGCCTAGTGCTGACTCACCCTGTCTCCTGGAGCCACCCCAGCCCCTGTCACTCACAAACCAGACATGCAATACACAACCTAGCAGAGGCAGGCTGGATGGTTAGGTAAGAAAATACCTACTTTCTAAAAGTGGTATTTTCAAACACAGAATGTAAAAATCACCCACAATAAAAGATGTATTTTAACATTCTGAGTTCAGGCATACTAAACTCGAATTTCTACCTGGTTCCCTGGGTCAGTTAGGATTATAAGATGTTATAATCAAACTGCCCATTCTGGCCTATGGGAGCAAGTAGCCTTGCAATAGTGAAAAACGAAATTGGCTGTAATTCACTATCAGGACATGCCACACACATCAGGGCATGTCCTACCTTTCACATACAATGCACCCTGCCCTTGGGCCTACCTTAGGGGTGGCTAACATGTAGAAAAGGGAAGGTTTGGGGACTGGCAAGTGTGTGCACTTGCCAAGTCGACATGGCAGTCCCAGACGGCACACAGGCTCTGCAATGGCAGGCCTGAGCCATACTTTACAAGCTGCTCCGGTGGGTGGCACAATCAGCGCTGCAAGCCCACCACCAGCATTTGATTTACAGGCCCTGGGCACACGCGGTGCACTGTACTAGGGTCTGACAAGTAAATCAAATAATCCAATCATGGAATCACTAATCCATACAACAATTTATAACAGAGAGCATATGCACTTTAGCACTGATCAGCAGTGGTAAAGTGCCCAGAGTTTTAAAACCAACAAAAACAGGTCAGAAAGAATAAAGGAGGAAGGCAAAAAGTTCAGGGATGACCCTGCAAAAAGGGCCAAGTCCAACAGTTACCGAAAGAAAAATGGCAAATCAGTAGTTACCAAATCAGTAGTTTACCGACCAGAGTTCGCAAGTCACTGTTACTGATTCCCAAATACCGAATTGCAAATAGTATGTATCTACCATTCGCAAATACCGAATAGTCGCAAAACGTGGATTTAGCACATGCAAATTATCATCAACTTTGATCAGATGATAACCAGGTGCAACATATATAAAAAGGCCCAAAATGTATCAGGGTGTTCCACAATGGCAGCCCTGTATGTATAGAGAGGAGGATGCAGATTCTAAATGCCCTGCAGGGAAGGAGGAGGAGTCAGGAACAGATAATCAGAGTGAGGCTGACACTCTTCCAACAAACAGAGGAGAAATTATTGATAAGTACAAGCTAAGTAATGCAGTTATTCTAGACCAAATTGCAGAAATAAGTTCTCAGCTTGAGAAAATCCCTCTCAGAAGCAATTTCATACCCACCTATGTGCAGGTACTATGATCACTCCATCATTTAGCCTCTGGGAGTTACCAAGGTGTCATTGCTGCTGCAGGTGGGGTATCCCACAGTGTGCTTTCTAGGTTTTTTAATGATTTCCTAGATGCAGTGCTACAGAGAATACATCATCATATTACATTCCCTAGCACAGCTCAGAAGTTGTAGCTAGCAAAATTTAATTTTTACTGCATTGCCCAATTTCCATATGCAATTGGTTGTGGGCGGTGAACTTCGCTCCGTTCACGGAGTTTGCAGAGTTTTCTGCACTCCGCGAAGCTCACGGAGTGCAGAAAACTCTGCTTCGCGATGTGCAGCGGAGTTTTTTCCCCGCTCGCGATCGCAAACGGTAAGTTCGGGATCGCGAACGGTAAGTTCGCGAGCGGGAGCTGCCGCTCGGGTAGAATTTCTACCCGAGTGGCAGGAATACCAGCACAAACTGCAGTTCGCACTGCACTCCACCACTCGCGGAACTTCGCAGAGTTTTTTTGAAACTTCGCGGAGTTCCGCGTAGCAAAACTCAGCGAACTACACCCAGGCCTGGTATTGATGGCACCCATGTTCCCTCTTATAATGAATACATATTTAGAAACAGGAAAAACAGCCATTCATTGACTGTACAAGTGGTGTGTGATGCTAAACATATAATCACAGATCTCGTAGCAAAGTACACTGGCAGTACACATGGCCCTTTCATGGTCAGGCATAGCGGCATTCACTCACATCTTTTCCAAGGAGTTTCAAGATGTCTATCTACTTGTAAATATGGCCTATGTATATGACAAATGTCCTGAATGTTTAAAATGTATATATCTTAACCAGATTCCCCAAATGTTTTGTCCGTGGCAGTACATATGCGCGGTGGTCATGGGTATTAATACCATATTTACAGCAATCAAACCAAAGTGATGTACGCTACAATGTAGCACACATACGGACCCAGTCTTTAATTGAAAGTATATGTGGTCTACTGAAGAGTAGATTTAGCTGTCTACACAAAAGTGGGGGTGCCCTACAATATACCCCAGTAACAAGTTGCAAGATAATTGCTACTTCTGCAATTCTCCACAATGTTGCAATGCGGAGAGGATTGCCAGAAATAATGTCTGAATCTGAATCAAATGAAGACGAACCAAAAAATCCACCAGTACATGCAACACAGGAAGGTACATTGGCAGCAAAAGGAAGAGCCAGACATACGGAGTGTGGTGTGGTGCAGCAGCCAGGGCAGCTGACTTCGGAGCACAGGGTTCACGGTTCGATCCCCGGCTCCGGCGGCAGCTCAGCTCAGCACCATGTGACTCTGGGCAATAGCTCACTTAATTTCCACTACGGCCCCCAGCTCCTTGAGACCCATAAGGGTGAGTAGCTGCGCTATATAAAAACGGACTTACATTTTTTACATTTTTACGGCCATTGCAAACAATTACTTTTAAGGTATGTGAATGATGCTGTGTGTTACATTTTGCACAAAGCTAAACACAAAGTGCAGCGTTAATCAAAATAACCTTTATTTCTCAGGTTGTAAAGGGAGTTGTAAATCCTTTTCACTCCTCAGAATATTTAAACGAAAGTACAACATTAGTACACATTACTGAAATAGCAAAAAATGACAATATGTGGTGCAAATGTAAGAGTTATTACTGTTTGCATTGACTACGAACCAGTGGCGGCTCACATAGGGCATTCTGCGGGGCGGTGAGGTGGGGCGGGGGAGGGGGAGGGTGGGGAAGTAGTAAACTCAGACATACGACTGAACGGAGGAAATTAATTATTACGTTCCTCCCTTCCGTCGTATGTCTGAGTGTACTACCGCCTCCTCGGCCTCACCGCAGCACGCCCTATGCGAGCCGCCACTGCTACGAACTGAACTTTGCCGCACAGGTGTAGTAGAGCCTTCTGTACCAACACCACCACCTCGTGATCTACTGTGATGCACATTCATTGCCTCATTCACAGATACACTGCTTAAACTGGATAAGTCCTCACTTTAGCCTTGCCCAGCTGCTCCGCTTCATGCTATTTGAGAGGTCTGTAAGCTCTCAACTGCAGTGGTCACTTGCACAAGGCCCCATGAGACATCACCACTATAGTGGCCCATTTCAACCCGTAGCCCTACAGTACGGCGTGAGAGGGTTGATGTAGCCTGTGCAAGGCGATTTATTAACCAGCTCAACAAATCCATACAGGAGAATAAATTATGTTGCATTGTTCCATTGCATTTGGCTACATAGATTGTTCATATCGTCTGCCATAGTCTACTTTTGCCTCCAGAGACTTGTGGGGATTTTCAATGGTTGCTGCCACATGTTGGAAGACGGTTGTGATCCTTCGTTCTATGTCAGTTAATTTTTTGGTAAAAATGCACACTTGCTTATGTTGTAGGTGCTGTGTTTTCAACATGGAGCCTTCAAGACCAGCAAACACCTGTGTGGTATCACTCATTGCTTGTGTGGACCCTGACCTGGGATTAGGCTGCCTGATGGCACTGCGATTTCAGACATGAGTACCCCTGTATCTGTCTGCCATGTTCAGGACTGCTACTTTGCTACCGGGGTGATATATGTGGCAATATAGACTCATTGCCTGGACATCTGTGCATCTTCCTGACCCTTTCCTTCACTCACCGGAAGGTAAAAATTTGGTATTTGCTAATCGATTCGCTAGTTACCGATTTGCTATGCAATTCCTTAAATAGCAAATGCGACTCGTACCGAGCCGGTACTGGCCAGTCGCTCACAATTGTACATACCAAATACCAATTCGTTAATTGCAATTCCATAAAAATCACAAATTACAAATCGGTTTTAATTTGCTTCATACATCCAGCACTTAGTTCTCAAAGATCTGCAGTGTAGAAGGTCACACAAATCTTCTCAAGATTGCAAGCAGGACTTTAATCTAACAAAGCAAGACAGACTTACAAATGCACAGTTAAAAGATGTGGTATTACACCATGAAAACAAAACAGCACTATCAGACACAGCTTATGAAGTTTGAAAAATATCTTTCCAACTTTGAAACAAAAAAGGCTTGTTTTGCCGCTTTTGATATGAGTGAGCTCAAGAAATGCAAATAACAAATACAGTGGGAAAGAGTTTGGATCAGATGCTTTGAAGAATGATGGGGTAGAAGCTACAGGATCTCAGGGAAAGGGGTGTGATACCCACTTTATAGGGACACCAAATATGCTGCATGGCTGGGATAGTATTTGCCCCTGGACAGGTTCCAGAGTAACTAACCTAATGCCTCACTTAAATGTTGGCATTGTGAAACAGATGTGGGCAGGATGATCCATGTATGATGGAGCAGTTCGAAAATTCAAATCTGTTAGTAGGTGGTTTTAAGCCATATTGATCAAGTGGTAGGGATCCCCATGTGACATAGCTTGGAGTTCACCTTGATGTTCCTGGGCCCAGTGAAGACCTTGAGTAATAGGGGGAATATCGTACACAGTAATCTTTCACTTTTGGGTGAAGCAAAACGTTTAATTACTAGGTTATGAACACAGAAGGAACCAACTTCCCTGCAATGTGGATCGTTGAGGTATTGCATACCATGAGTTTGGAAAAGTTCTACCATGATATACAACAAACCTACAAGGTTCCTGAAGCTATCTGGGGGTCACTTATACAATATTGTACATCATTGTCCTTGTTGCATTACTATCTAGCAAAATTGAAGGACTTTGGCATATTTGAGACTTGATCAATTGAATCATAGCGTTTAGCCTTAATGTTTATCTTTTGGAAGGAAGTATACCCTGCTAATTGAGTAATAGCACAGTAGGGGGAACTAGTTGAGGGTAGGGAGGGATGTAATTAGATATTATGGGCTGGATGGAGCTTTGGGAGGTGTTAAAGTGGATTATTAATTGGGGTGGATGGAAGTACACCACCAGTAATAATGCCAATATTCTTGTTAGGTTCATTAAAGGTTTCAGCAATTTAAACCGGGGCTTGACCGCTGGTAGCTATGTCACCGCACAGACAGGCTTAACTTAAGAAAATGTGTAAAGCATTTAGAAGTACCAAAACAATTAAAATCTCACTCCAATTTTTTCAAATTGGAGCATAATTTAATGAACAAAATGACAACAAAATCCCGATGAAAGGAAATAGAGAGATGAAAGTTAAATGAAAATAATGCCAAAAAGTGTAAACCACCAACTGGCATCTGGTGGTGCTTGACCGGTACCAAGGTTCAGATTAAGGCTGACTGTGATGGAGTGCGGTTCGTTACAGAAACCTGGTTCATCTTAGTGAGGATTTTTACCTGTGACTTAGTCTCTGAAATGGAAGTCAAAAATCCTCATTAGAGGTGTAGGAGAGTAGGATCTGCTTCACATGGGTACCCCCACTTTTTGCTGATGCTTCACTGTTTTTCGACATTAGTCTGGCTGGGGCCCTGCTAATCAGAACCCCAGCCTAGCTGCTCCTCTCTAAAATGGTTTCCATGTGCCTTAGGCACATCACTGATTGGGATCTGGAGTGCCCTTATAAGTCCCTAGTATATGGTATACTATGTACCAAGGGCATAGGTACCTCAGAGGCCTGCCAGGGGCTGCAGCATGTATTATGCCACCCCTGGAAGGCCACCCAAACTGACACCACAGGTCTGCTACTGCAGCCTGGGTAAGGTGGTGCATGCACCTTTACTGTGATATAGGTTACCTATATCACGAAATACATACACACATATAAACCTATAAGTCACTCCTAAGGCAGGCCTTATCAATCCTAAAGGCAGAGTGCGTGGTTCCTATGTGAGAGGGTGCCCCTACATGAGCAGGGCCCCTCTGCAGCGTTCGGAGACCATCTCTGATGCTGTTTGTAGTGCAGCCTGACCATATACTCTTAAGCGCATTATATCCTCGCGGTAAAATGCTAACTTTGGAATGGCTGCACCTAAACATGTCGTGTTTGGTGTCAAACATCTTGGAATACTACCCCCCGCCAATCCTGGCGGCGGGGGTAGCATTCCACCCTTCTAGAGGGAAAGACATGTTAACTCTGACTAGTCCGGTAACTTCTTTCCAGAGCCCTGGCATCACAAAATGGATGCTGCTGCCACAGACACGAGTCTGGCCTCCTGCTGCTGGACGAAACTCCGGCAGGGGAGGCCTGGACAATAGGTTTCCTGTCCCAGGGAGGTGTGACCACCTCCCCAGACAGGATAATGTGTATTGGGGCTGGGCGGGAGCACTTCGGGTGCTTTGAAGTCCTGCACTGGGGGCACATTTGGTGTCCCTGTGCATACCCCAGTTCAAACCGGATCAGGGCTTGCAGCCCCTGCTTTGGCGCGAACTGGACAAAGGGAAAGGGTGTAGCCACCCCTCTGCCCTGACCCACCCATAGGTGGGGCCACAGAGTAGTCCAACCCCTATCTTTAGAATAAAGGTAGGAACCCAGTCCTTAGGACTTTAGATTATACCTGGACGAAACTCTGAAACTGAATCCTGGACCTTCGACGCTCTACGACAAGATTAGAGGACTGAAGAATCTCCCTTGGGGTCAAGGAGTGACTCCCCTGCTTGGCAGGCACCAAAGAAGCATCTGTCCGGTTCGCATTTCTGAAGCTCCCGTCGGACGCCGAAGTCATCGCATCACCAGAGGTGGATTCTCAGACTTCTCCGAGGCTACCCTGAGTCCCCAGCAAAGCTGAGGCCCGTAGCTATCGTGGGTGACTTGAGACCGTGACCCCTGGACACCGAGCACATTTGCAAGTGCATCATCTTCTGGGTCTCCCAAGAAGTCGTGCTTTGGGCTCTGAGTAGCCCTAGCCTCCAGCACCACCTGCACCGAAGATCACTGGCCCCCACTCCACGAGTGTCCTGTAAGCCAGCTCCACGTGCGGCGTCACAAGGCTCCTTTGCGGTTGCTATCCCGTTGGCTAGTAGCCCTTAACGAAGGCTAATCCTTTTCTTACTTGGCATCCTGGTTGCTCCAGGCCTGCCCTCACTTACCCTCGCTGGGTGAGTTCCACAGACCTTGCTGGTCTGCACCATCGACGATCTACATCTTCACCGAGACTTGCCGTTGCCAAGGCTTGTTGGGTCCAATCCGGTCGCCGACACCTCAGCACTCGACAGACATCGTGTATCAGCCCGAATCCTGCTCCTGGTCGCCGACAACGCCTTCTGGACCTCGTGGCTGAAGAGTCAAGACAACCATCAACGCACCTGAAGCACTCGACATCGGTGGGCATCTGTCCATCGCCTTCCTGGTCACTGGCTAGTGACCCAGACTCTGTCCCCTCTGCTTTCAGGTTCTTCAGAACTCCTATCCACTCTTGGATCCACCCGGACACTTGTCTCTTGGCCGCCAGCAGCACTTTGCAGCAGATCGCCATTCGAATCGACGACGAAACCCGACCCCGAAAGGCACCTATGCACCCGGCTTCCCTGGGTGAGGTAACACAAGTACTCCGGTGCTCCCGTGGGTAGAGACTCTTCAAAGTCCTAGATCTCAAAGGGTTTTGTCCTAGTCCTCTTTTAAGTGTCCCTTTTCTATAATTTCCCGATCCCGACTTTCTCCATAGAAGTCAACGGCGTATCGCGGTTGTGTATTTACACTGCACGCGTCTCCCGTAGGTCCCCTGTGTCACTACCTTGGGTGGTTCCTTGTGGTCCAAGCGCTTCTAGAGGCTCTAGGCCTAGTGTCTAGTTCAGTCGTGGTTCGCATACCACTTTATTGGTATATGGTTTGGTACGCCCCTAGGGCCCAAACGTGTATTTGTGCTATTACTGTGATTTGATAACTTATAACTTATGTACTTCGAACTCTAGCCTCATAAAGAGACTAGAGGGGTGTGTTTAGCAATAAATACATATATTTTGAATATATACCTGGTGTGGTGCTCTTTCATTTGGTCACTCAAGAGATTATAGACTGGTAAAACAAGCTGCTTTACATTCCTTAAAGACTTAGCCTGAAGGCTGCTCTCCATAGCTACCACTAGGATAGCTTTCAATAAAGGTTGTCTTTAACCTATCTCCAATAAGGGGTTGTTTGGACTGGTGCAAGGTGCCCACTATAATTAGTGGACAGCATATGCCAGGCCAACTTCTCACAAGAGGAAGGCAACAGGCTGCAGCAGAGAACAGATTCACGCAGCTCAATAGTCTTCGGACGAGGTCTTGGTGAAGCCATTTACTTTCAGCGGTAAAGCTCCAAGCAGGAGATATTCAAAATGTGTGTAAAGGAAGGTCCACTGCTGGACAGATACTTTTGGTGCATTCTCCTGTTGAAGAGTTCTACGTTTGGACATATTCATTTTTTTGGAGCTTGGCTTCCTCTGGTGGGGCTTGGCTGAAAGCTGTGGCTGAACTAGGCTCTTTGAGGCCGTATGCCTTCTCCACAACATCCTGCTAAAATGGATTTGTTGTTGCGGAAAAGCTCCAAGCAGAGCACCTTGAATCTTTGGCCCAGTGTCAACATGCCTTCGTCAGATTGACTTGTAAGCTTGTACTTTCATCGGGGGTCTTTGGAGTCAGAGTTTCAAAGTCCTAGGTTTTTCAGGATGTTAGGAGGGGTATACCTTTGCACAGCCAAGGGTCCCAGGAAATCAAGAACAGCACTTGCCAGTAGAAGCCACCAGCAGGGTTCAGGGCTGGTTCAGTTGGACCTGGTAATCTGGGCTCTTCAGATAAAGTGCTTTTAACAGCTGGTTGTGTCCCTGTAGCTTAACAGGAGGTCAGCCAACTGACCCTTGGAACTAGTTCTTTGTCCTGGGTACAAGTGGGAGTAGGTCCAGCCTTTCAGATGTTCTCACAGATCTAAACAGCATGTGCAGTCCTTCTCTCTGCCACAGCTCCAGTTGTATTCTGAAGACGATGCCTAGTAGTGTCACATTGTTAGACCTGTTAGCTTTAGGGTGGACTTCCCCCAAACATTTTGCCTTCCTTCTCCATTTTTGCTGATCTCAATATTGCCGTCGTTAGGTCTGCACACTTTACCACTGCTGACCAGTGTTAAAGTGCATGCGCTCACTCCTTAAAGCATGGCAACATTGGCTTATCCCCATTGGCAAATTTAATTTCTTCTAAGTCCCTGGTAAAGTGTAAGACATGTACCCAAGGCCTGTAAATTAAAGGCTTCCAGTGGGTCTGGAGTTCTGATAGCGCCCCCCACTTAAGTAGCCCTTTAAACATGTCTCAAGCCTGCTATTGCAGCCTGTGTGTGCAGTTTTAAACTGCCATTTCGACCTTGCAAAATAAACCTTTAGGGTAGGGTGCAGTGTATTCAAAGATGAGGACATGTATCTTTAAGCTTTACATGCCCTGGTACTGAAAAACTCTTAAATTCGTTTTTCACTACTGCAAGTCCTACCTCTCCCATAGGATAACATTGAAGTTACTTTTCTATATTTAATAATCTGTAAATTCCAAATGAGAACAGATAATCAGTTGATGTTTGGTGTCTTTTGATTGTAACTGTAATGAAAAATCCTCTTATGGTCGGATTTTAAACTACAATTTTGAAAAAGCCACTTTTAGAAAGCTGCCTTAGTCATTTAGTTCCTGCTGCCTGTCTCTCATCCACATGACTGGGTATAGTAGACAATTGGGCTTTGTGTAATCCTCCTAGACAACCCCACACAATAGAGAGGTTAGATGTACCTGGATGGGCCATCACTGGCCAGATGGGAAGGCGGAGCTCCATTGCGGTCGGCCTGAACTTGTGACTTGCCGCAGGTCCTCTGCTACCAGACATCCCCAGTTGGTGCTTTGTGCTTTTTAGTGCTATTTTCACTGAAATATTTAAATCTACATATCTCTTGTTCCACTGATTGGATTTTTTTCATTTTTGTCTTGTTTTCTTTATTAAAAATAACTCTCTTTCTCTAAACTGGTATTGGATCAATTTTCTGTGATGCTTTTCACGTTGTTTCTGTTTGGTGTGTTGCAAAATTCTTCACACATTGCCTCAGAGTTGAGCCTGACTGCTCTGTTACCTAAGGGTTGAGCACAGGTTAATTTAGGGTTTCCTTGTGACTTCACCCAGACAAGGATTGTGGTTTATACTTAAGTAGGGTTTCATACCCCTCATCCAGCAACCCGTTTTTTTACACACGTTTATGCCTGGAACGAGCCGATGGGTGGGGGAGGTGGCCACTCCTGGCCCCTCCCTAACCAATAGGGAAAAGTTCCCAATGGTAACCCTTCCCACTTTTGCAGGAGGTCCTGTCTGCCCTACTGCAAGCAATCCCACAGTGGCCCTCTCAACCTAAATCCAACATGGCAGAACCTGTCTTCCCCTGTTCAGAACTCCTCTGCCCTTCTATGAGGTGTGGCCAAGGAAAATAGCAACCCCTCATCTGTGGTCACTCAAAACTCATTTAAGTTCTTGGGCACACCCCAGATGGTCATCATGACAGAGAAACAGAACGCCTTCCAACACACAATGACTTGCACTGGGAGAGAATTTCCAACTCATCATTTGACCTGTTAAGCTCCTGAGTGACTGTTGGAAGCTCATCCAGATCGGTTTCTAGAGACTTTAGGCAGGGAGGAGGTGACTTTCTGAAAGTGCCTTTTGCAAAAATGTTATCGCAAATCCAACGTTATCAGTTAATTGGGCTTGAATAATTATGTTAAAAAATTCAGAGAATTGACTTTGTTGCTGATTTCTTGGTGGAAATATTATTTGCAATAATGCGTCTCAGTGATTTCTTATGGAAAGCTAATCCTGCTACAGTGAAAATAGCTTTTGGGACATTGTCACTGTAAGGAAATGTTTAACTTCAAACTTTTACATGTCCTACTTTTAAACACCTGCCTTAAAGCACCCTGCCTTATTGGGCCTTAAAGCCTACATAGAGGTGAGATATTAAAATTTATAAGGACGGTTAAGGCCTGTCACAAAGGGGTTATTTTGACAGGTCAAATTTGCAGTTTTAAAACTGCACAGACGGCTACAGTGGAAAGCCTGCAGTCATGTTTGCACTGCCACTGCAATGGGTGGCGCAATGGATGCAATCCATTAGTGATATTAACTTACAGCGCCTGGGTACACTTTGTACCCTATACCAGGGACTTGTACGTAAATTAAATATTAGGAGTATAGCCAATTTCAACATGTTTAGGGGTCAGACCACATTAACTGATTGCTGGTTAGTGGGGTCCCAGGGCAGAGTCCAAAAGACAGCAGCATCAGTCCAAAAAATGGACTTGCTCATGCAAAGTGACATTTACCTTCAAGGATTTGGTTTCTGTTTTGGATTTCCAACCATATACACTTAAACCTGTGTAGGGAACAACACTAGATTTTGGAAAGCATACAAATTGAGGTTCTAATATATTGCCATGATCTTTTTCTTAAGGTTTTCCGATTACAGATTGCCAGTTGCTGGAAATACCCTTCTGTTAAGTTAAATGTACTTGTAAAACTTTAATAAAATGTTATTGGAAAAGTGGCATTGACCTGGCCTCGCACATAAGCATGGCTATGACACACCAGTATCGTTGTCGGACAAGAAGCTAACTCTCACACTTGAATCTGTGCCACTCGCCAGTCGTCACCCCTCTCTCTGGCTCAGAGCCAGCAAATGAAAAATAAAACTATGTTCTTGCATCCTTTCATTTTGCATTTTCTGGCTCTGAGCCAGCACTGTATGGAGGAGCAGGGCATAGGAGGGGGGAGGAGGAGTGCCACGTGCACTCCCTAAGTGCTCATGTGTGTTTGCCAGTCCATCTCAGGCCGACCAAAACACACATGCGTACTTAGGTTTCTCCAGCCCGGCTGCATTGAGCAGCCGGGCTGGAGAAACCCACACGGACTCCCTGGCCTGAGCGGAGCATCTTTCTTGCCCGCTCAGGCCAATGTACGCGCTGCTCTGCAGCACAGGGATTGGATGTGAGTCTGTCCCAGGGGCTGCTGGAGTCAGGAAGAGGAGAGGCAGCGCGACGGGACACTGGAGGCAAACGGCGACTAAAGGTAAATTTTTTAAATTAAATATATTATTTCTAACACACAACCCCGCGTGACCTCCACCCGCCTCACCACCCTTTGTTTGTGGAGGCCGCCACAGCCATTCACACAAGTCTGGCATCACATACATAAGCTTTTGCCACCTCCACGCATAAACAGAGCTGGGCATGTTGCATAGAAGTTTGATTTGTTTGTGACATGCACTTATCATTCAGTTTACTATGACTCCGTTTTCTATCATTTTGTATGGGCTTGGTTGATGAAGTGCCTTGAAGTGCCAGAAAGGTAGCATTTTGGACCTATACAAAATATCTTAACTAACAGGACAATTATACTCTTTCCACAAGTGATATATAGTACCTGAGCAAGAGTAAATATACTAGGCAGTTTGAATGGTTCTCCCGGTGGAACCTGTCAGTCTTTTTTTGACTTAGGGGCTAGTTTCAGCAACAGCGATGAGGCAGCAGACCTCAATAGCCTTGCGGGCTTACCCTGCACTGGCAAGTAGCAAATACTGTAGTCCAGATTCTGCATGTCTGTGTATGCCTATGTTGAAATTTAAATTTTAATCCCAGCTGGGTAGCTCCTACACTTTGCTGTGTGAATATGGAGCTCAAGAGTCAGTGCGAGGGTGGCACTCATCATTTCCATGGCAAAGCTTGCTGTGCACAGAAAATTAGGGTGGGCCAATGACATACAGATGGATAGCCTACAGTTGGAAGTATTTGTACTGGGCTCAGACACTCAGTGGGCAGCTTAGTGGACCAGCAGGACCACTGCCCATGGGTAGGGATAAATGAGTCCTGGTACCCAAGAAAGAGTGCTGGATCCATCAGCATCCACCAGCTCAAATTAATCATTGGTTATGTCGTAGTGAATCCATGTAGATGCAGCCTTGTACTTCTTAGCATTTGTTGGGATGGAAATGTCCTTGGCATGGTGATGGTTGTCATGGGCGAACATGGAACATGCGCATGTGCCATGGCATACGCCTCTTTCAAGGATTGAGGTCATTTTGGACCTAGAGGGGCACCCAAAGTCCTACCCTCATAGTGATGAATGTGTTTGCCAGGAGTTAAGCAGCTTGAGCACAGTGTAGGCAGCATAACATGTAGTGATAAGTAGGAATGAACAGGTCCTTTTTACCCATGCCACTGGAGTGAGGTCTATAGGCTCACTCGTTTAAAGTTCTGCTGCTATGTGGTTAACTCACCCTTGGCGTACATCAGTTGTGCGTGTAGTGCAGTGCAGTCCGCAGGAACAGCTGGTGTTAAGGAGTGTAGGGGGCATGGCTCTACCATTCTCAGTGAAGCAGGAAGGAAAAGGAGCACAACAAGCAGATTAACACTTAGCCTAGGGTTCAGTTAGAGTGAAGCCGTCCAGACAGTGTATTGTAGGGAGAGAGATCAGGGAAGAAGCAGTTGTTGCTACTGCATATGTGCTGGGCGAGGTGTTACTCGCCCTCGAAGCCCAAACGAGTGCAGTGACGTTGGAAGCAGTGGGCATGACTTGTTTAAGCAGGTTTTCTCAAGTCTGCCCCTGGGCGCTGATTGCTGCGGCCTAGGGTGGAGTCAGCAGAGCACAGGCAAGTAAATGGATGGGGGCAGGGCTGGCTTATGGTGCAATGCAGAAGTGGGTGTTGCTGAGGGGCCATATTGGGGGAGGAGTTTTGTAGCTCATTCTGGGCCCCGAGTTGGAGGACCGGGTGCACGTTGATGAGTGAAGAACACGTTGCGTTGGCATGCTGAAGTGAAGCTGCTCCTCACTCGTGCTGCTGACTGACATGGAAATTATTTTCATCGCTGCTCGAACGAGTCGAACAGCAAACTCAGCAGGCCTCGTGCCCCTTCCATGCAGCTCCCAGGCGGCCTGAGATCATCATTAGCATAGCAGCCTGGCCGAGGCCTTCCTTCACCACTGCACACTATATATGCGTTTTGCAGTTGGTGAGACACTTGGTAAGAGGAAATGTACTTTCCCCAGTAAAAATCGATATAATCATGACCGCTCCTGGTTTCACTGGCAGTGCACGTTGCCATCGATATTCTGGAACACTATTGTTGACTTTGAATTCTCCAAAATGCTGACTTGAGAAACAGCTTTGCTTTTTTTTTCTTTTTTACTAGACCTCGTGCCAGTTTTCAGAAAAGGTACCAGTCAATGATTCAGTACTTTGCTCAGCACCATTTAATTTAGAACACCAGTTTCCACAGATGTTAATACTTGACTGCATTTGCAGTAGGGAAAATACGAGTAAAATGTCATTTTCCAGTTAAAATTATTTTGAAGTTGATTGAAGGGCAGGCCCGGTGTGCCAGGGCAGTCTTGGATGGTTCGCTGCACCGATAATACAGCGAGGTGCCCTCCACCGTAAACAGTGTTAGTCCAGCTTTTGTACTAATGTCCTAGAGATTCCAGAGATACTGTGGTCAGCTGCACTAGAACTGTGATGTTCTTTGAATTCCAAGTGTTAAAGGGAATAAACAGACACATTCATTGACAGATTCATTTTGGGGTTTTAGTACATTATGCATGGAATCCTGGACCGAGATATTGGAGCCATTTGCAAGCTGATTTTCATCTTCTGTGAAGGCTGCTGACTAACGGTTCATGGATTTATTAGTACTCCTCCTGGATTGGGGGTTGGGGTGTCCTGAGTGGCACCAGTTACCTCTGTGGTAGATCTCTGCCCCAGGTTTTACATGAAGGTGTAAATAATCAAGTTATTTTTTTTTCATACATTTTAAAAAGAAAAAAATTGAGACTGAGGTTAAGGTGGCAATTCCTCCAATCCATAACTGCAATGGGGGAGAAAGAACAGTAGTTCTGGAGTACGTGGCTGGTTTTGTGTTGTTAAAATGGGGTTCAGGTTTCACCTTAAAATATCAGTCCTGGGTTGGAAGGAAATGATGCTGGTTGAGGAATATCTGGCTGTAAAATGTTGTCTTTTGTTAATATTATGACAGAGAGCCAAACATATTCATATCATTTATCTGTGTAGTGGCAAATGGCTGCCAATATTTCAATTCCCTTTCAAATGCACTGCATTCTTTGCAGGCAGGATTCGATTCACAATCTCCTACTCGTACTTGGGCACGCACAAACGTCAATTCAGTGACATCAGGAGTGGGTAGAATTGTGCGTTTACCAGTACTCCATATGTATACCTTATGGTGCTGAGTTCTGTGGCCTAGGGTACAATCGGCAGACCACCCGCTTGCAGGGGGCCAAGGACTAGGCGAACAGTGGGGATGGGTGGACTGAGGGAGTAAGTCAGCATTACCCTTTCATGGGTCCTCCTCGTCCCAGTCCTTACACAGTGAGGCAGTCCTGCCTCCAACCAGCCAATCAAAACGCTTAGAAAAACAAAAGCCAAAGGTCATATAAACCCCTCCCACCCACCGCCATGCCTGTTTTTTTCTTGCTCTGACGGCGGTCTGAACGCTCCTCTCTACGGGACGAATCTGTTGGTTCGTACCGACAATCAGGTGGCTCGTTGCTACTCGAACCGTCAGGGGGGGACCAAGTGCGCGTCTCTGAATCTACTGGCCTCCATGATTTGTGCTTGGGCGGAATTTCACCTGTTGGCCTTGAGAGCTGTGTACATTCTGGGGCAGTTGAATTTTCATGCGGACGCTTTGAGCCGCAACCTTCCATCCTCTGTTCTGTACCATCTCTCTATTCCAGGACCTTTGTCTTCGGTTCGGGACTCCCTGGATCGATCTCGTTGCCTCCCCTCACAACGCTCTTCTCCCCTGGTTTTGTTCGGAGGTGATGTGTCCTCAGGCTTGGGCGGTGGATGCTCTTTTGATTCCCTGGCCTTCGGGCCTTCTGTATACCTTCCCTCCTATTCCCCTCCTCCTGAGGGTGCTGCAGAAGATTCGGGGGAAGAGGGTGTCGGTCCTGTTGATTGCTCCCTTCTGGCCTCGCCGCCTTTGGTTTCCTCTCCTGTTGCGGCTGGCGGGGGCCGGTTTGTCCGGCTTCCTTTGGTTCTGGCTCCACTTCAGTTTCCGCTCCTGTCTCTGCCTTGTCTTCGTCGTTTGCAACTGATGGCCTGGCTCTTGAGCGGTTGATGTTGGAGTCTTTGGGCTGTTCTTCTGTGGTGGCCCGTGACATCCAGTTGTCGCGTCTGCCTTCGACCCTTAAATGCTATGGTCGTCATTGGGGCTCTTTTGTCTCTTGGTGTTCTTCGCATGGTGTGGATCCTGTGCTTGGGGATCCTGTTTCTGTGCTGGATATTCTCCGGGATGGTTTTTTGAAGGACCTTTCTCCTTCCACATTGTCTGCTCAATGGGCGGCGGTTCGTGCTTGTCGGGGTCCGGGGGCTTCCTTGGAGGCTGTTGCCCCTTTGGTTAGTCGGCAACTTCGGAGCTTTAAGCTTCGTCGTCCGGTCTCTCCTGTGATCGTGCCTTCTTGGGATTTGCCTACTGTTTTGCGGGGTCTGCAGTTGCCCCCTTTTGAGCCCTTGTTGGAGGCGGACTTGTTGTGGTTGTCCGCTAAGGTGGCATTTTTGCTGGCCATCACCTCCACTCGTCGGTTGGGTGAGTTGGGTGCCTTGCTTATTTCTTTTCCTTATTTGCAGTTCCTGCAGGACAGGATTGTTTTGCAGCTTGATCCGGCTTTTCTGCCTAAGGTTTCTTCCAAGTTCCATTTGCAGCAGGGGGTGATACTTCTTGATTTGCCTACGGAGGGGGATTCCCTTGTTCCTTCTTCTTTGGATGTTCTAAGGGCTCTTCAGATTTACCTCCAGCGTTCGCTGGGGTTTCGGCTTTCTCCTGCCCCGTTTGTCTCCTGTGGGGGTGGGGCTAAGGGGAAGAAGGTTTCCACTTCTACGATCAGTTGATGGGTGCGTTTGGCAGTCTGCCGGTCCTATGAGTCTGTGGGTCTGCCGCCTCCGTCTCAGTTGCAGGGTCGTTCGACACGTTCTGTGTCCGCTTCCTGGGCTGAGGAGGCGGGGGTCTCCAGGAGATTTGTAGAGCGGCCACTTGGCAGTCCTATCACACGTTTGTTCCGCATTATCGACTTGATATTTTACATGCATCTGTTGACAGTTTTACTGTTGGCGTTCTGAACGCTGCTGTTCATTGATCATTTGCTTGATTAAAGTTTTGTACTTTTTGCATGGATCCCTGGTGTCCTGTGTTTTGTATTCCTAGGTTCTCTGCTTGTGAGTTCCTCACTGTGTAAGGACTGGGACGAGGTAGACCCATGAGGGGGTAATGTCTTGTTACTTACCGGTAATCTTCATTACCCCGATTAGGGTCCTCCTCGCCCCAGTCCTCTTCCCTCCCTCCCTCCCTCCCGCTGGGTTTGTGTCTGGGACTTGTTGATAACAGGCATGGCTGTGGGTGGGAGGGGTTTATATGACCTTTGGCTTTTGTTTTTCTAAGCGTTTTGATTGGCTGGTTGGAGGCAGGACTGCCTCACTGTGTAAGGACTGGGACGAGGAGGACCCTAATCGGGGTAATGAAGATTACCGGTAAGTAACAAGACAATAGCTAGTCCTGGAGGATGTGACTCAAGCAGTACAGTACAGCAGCCTGCAGTCTTGTCTCTTTCTTGCCTCCTTCGCACCCATTACCTGCAAGGACGAGTGAACCATCCAAGGCCACCAACTGACCAGTCACTGTCAGCACTATAGCCAGGTCCAGGTCTCTGCAGCGTGCACCTTTGTCCCTCTTTTGTGCCCACGCTGAGGCATAACCAGTTTTATATATATTCTTCTAATGACCCCACATTTGTAAAACCTACTTCTGGTCTCTTTTCATTACTTCATTTTTAATAGAGCGCTTATCTTTTCTTCGACAACGTGTTTTGCCTTAGATATGGCTTATTGGGAATGATAAGATGACTTTAATAAGGGGTCAAACATTCACATGAGGATGCAAGTCATGCACCTGGTAACTTATCTAGTGCACCTCTTATGAAGCCCTGTTCTTGTTCTCCAGAAAGAGCTGAAGCTGTCTCTCCAGTTGAGTCGCTACACCTCTTCTTTACCTGCTTCAACAGCTAATTTTATAGATTTCATTTTCAACCTGCTGGTGGCCCTTGGAGAGATGGCATGCTATTTAAGTCTGTGGTATAAAATGCAAAATGTGAACCTCATTTTTTCAAACGTTTTTGGCAAGTTTTCTTGAAATTTAGCTAAAAAATTAGCCATTTTTTCTAAATGTTCTCGCCGCAACAAAAACCCTTCACCACCCTCCATTTCAGATTTGCTTGCTCAGTCATTCATTTTGGTTTGAAACTTTCCACCCACTACATCCACCACTTTTAGAATCTGCCAGCCGCCCCTGGCAGTACTTGTGTGGTATAAATGTGCTGAGTGTGTATGTGTACCTGTGAATGGTACTATACAGGGATAATGCAGTAGTGTGTAATGCGTGTATGCTATATGCATATGCTGGATATATATGTGCCTGTGATGGGTAGAATACATGAAGGATGTAGTGCTGTGCAGTGCATGTATGCTATATGCATATAGTTGGTTATGTGGGCCTGAGTGGTACAATACATGGAAGACTCTAGGTTCCATTTTGGGAAACCCAAGAATGAATGCAGAAACATGACAAGTGGCAGAGGAATCCCATAGACAGGTCTGTGAATTGTTGCATACATGTAAGCCCGATGGCTGATGATCAGTCAGGCTTAGTTAGGAGGCAGGTGTGTAAAGCATTTAATATTACCACAACAGTAAATAAGTAAATGACAAAACACAACAAAAATCCAACACTGATTTATAGAAAAAGTGAATATTTCTATCTTTAAAATGACACCAAAACGACAAAAATCCAATAAAGGGAACAGGAGATATGAATTTTTAAAGTTTAAATAACAAATATGCTTTCTAGCGCCAAAAAATGTAAAGCGGCAACCTCAGCTATCTGGTGGCGCTGGACCGGGACAAAGTCAAAGCTTTAGGCTGACCATGATGTAGTGCGAGTCGGATAGGATGAGCGGTTGGGCCTGGTCAAGTTTTTACCTTCTGACTTAGTCACAGTTTTTGAGGTTTTTTTCTTGACATCGAGCAATCAGGTCTTTGGATCTGGATTTCATGTTTAGGGAAGAGGTGTGGGGCAGCGGCTAGGGTGGCTGACTCTAGAGCACAGGGGCTCATGGTTCAATCCCCGGCGCCGGCGGAAGGTTAGCCCAGCACCATGTAACTCTGGGCAATAGCTTGCTTAATCTTCCCGACGGCCCCCAGTGCCTGGACACCCTCGGGTACTTGTTCGCGCTTTACAAATACTGGATTTCATTTCATTTCACAACGGTGACATTCTGCAGCGCAATGCCTCGATTAGCCCTTAACAATTGACAATTGAAGAGCTCCGGAGCTTTCAGCGGGACAAACCAGTGCGGTCAGGCTCGCGGTTTGACATCGCCGGCTTGACCATTGTCATTGATGTTGGTCCTCTTCTGAAGCTCTTTTTTACAAAACTTGGCAAAAAGTTACTAAACTTTCAGATCTTCTTCTGAAAGGTTCCTTGAGGGTCAGAAAGGGTCCAACAGCACCAGCCAAGGGTTCAGAAGCTCTGGTTTGCCTCTTGGGGTCTTGGGGACTACAACTCCCGCAATGCACCTGGTCAGCCCAGGAAAATCCACGAGAAGCTGGTCAGCTGGAGTTGTCCTTTCAGTGGATGTTGCAGACGACTTCTTCCAGCACTTTTCTACCTGTTGCTGCTCAGGGAGTCCACTCCTTATCCTTTAAGACAGGCACAGTCCTTGTGTGGAGTCTTTGGAGTGCAGCTGGTGCAGTCCTCTGTGGTGCAGTCCAAGGGTCCAGCAGGGCAGTCCTTCTTATCCAGATGTTTCAAGCAGGGTTCTGAGGGGCTCCTGCAGATTTCCCATAACTATTTCTAATTCTGGGCTGGCAAGAAGGGGGGGGGGGCACCCCAACGAATGGGGTTCAAGTTGCCAACGTCTGTTATGACCACTTCCTGGGAAGTCAGGCATATTTTTGTACCAGAATGCACAGTTTTCCGAAAATCACAATTAAGACATTTTCTTCTTGGAGTGCAGGTCTGGTTAACCCAACCTACAGGTGTGGCTAACATTTCCTACACTCCCCTTCCAGCCCCTCTCCTAATCTAATTAGGGGGGGGCTCTCATCTGGCTTGGGATCAAGGAAGTGGGGGCTGGCTTGGGTCCTGTGACATCAGTGTTTCTACCTTTGAATTTCAGTTTATCTCCCCAGACTTTTCCTATCCCTGGCTTTACCCACCAAATGGCTGTATTTTTTCAGACCGGGGCCTCTTCACAACTACACAAGGAGCAACTTGGCTCAGACTGTCAGAAGCTGGCCAATCAGAAGAAGCTACTACAAGGCTGTTTTAGGTAACTTCAGAATAGTAAGTTCTAAAACAACTTTCCTGTATTAGTTATAAGAAATCCAACCTTGGAAAGTTGTTTAGTTTATTGTAACTATTATATTGATTCTTTGAATTATGTTGCTAGCCAACTCCAATCAAAAGTTAGACTTTATTAAGTTTAATATAGCCTTCCCATGATAACCAATGGAGCTAGCAGCACTACAATGACTTTAGCTGTTTTTCCCCATTGGGGCACATAAAACATAGTTTATAATGTCCCTGCTTTTTATAACAAGGCACCCAAACCTTGGGGCACCTAGTGCATACCTTAGGGTTACTTATATGCAATAAAACAGTAGTTTTGGACTTTAGAAGTACTTTTAATTCCAAAGTCAAGTGTGGACACAGTTTAATTATAAATCTAGCCTGCGAAGCAGGCCTGGTTTTAAAATGACACCAGACACCACAACAGTGCATAAAGTCCACTGGGGTCTCTAAACCTACATGCCCTACCATATACTAGGGACTTACAGGTAGGTTGCCTTGGCCAATTATAAGTATGCCCAGGGCTTTAACTGGGATGAAAAAAACTGGGGGGGTTTCTCAAAGGGGCATGGCTGATATAATTAAGGGTGTAGCTTAAAACACATAAGGAAAAAATCTGTCTTTAGCATAGTGTGCCGCCGATTGGTATTTTGGTGCTTCTGTCATTGCATTCAGATATATAATACAACAAGTAACATTGAAATGCTCACTCTCTAAAGTGGCCACCTGGCAACAAGTGCTGCATCTTTTAAATGCCCAAAATAAAAGCCCTGCTGCTTTTAAATGTCCAAAATAAATAACATGACATAAGATGGGCTATTCAAAGTTGCATTGTGATGTAATATTATTTACCTACATGCTTATTTTTTAAATCATCATGTTGTTGTCTTACCTTAACAAAATGGACATTATCATTTTCAAGCATTTTTCGTTTTTATCAATTCTATTCTTCCATATTGATGGCCACAAATATTCACATATATTTCTCAGTCTGTTATCAATCATTATTTATTTTAATTGTACCACACACGCGCAAAACCTTGCTCCCTTCCCTTCTCTAACCACGTATAATGTTAGTTTCAGAATTTCCATGAGCAAAAATTATTTTGTAGGGCATTTTCTATCTAGTTGAAGTAACCATGTTGCATTTTTGTAAAAACGTCATTTTTTGGTCATTGAAATGTGTATAATTATGCAAACGCACTCTACATTTATACGTGTATTTTGGAGCACTGTCCTGTTCGCTATTTTTTTTTTAAATTTTTTTTTTGATGCCTGGAGGAAGCAGGCAGACCTTCAGATGGACACTGTTGAACCCTGAGGGTGAGGGCAAAAATGGAGAGCCCGATAGGGAGCCGTCTTAGCACCTGCTTTTTAGAACTGTTGGTGCTGAGCACTGGCAGGACCCAGCCCACTTAAAGCCCTGAGTACACCAATTACCACATACCTTTTAGGGACAGAGAACTGGCCCTAGGCCTGGTTAGCAGTGCTCAGGACACTTTCAGAAACAGAAACCACCAGTATCAGTCAAACAATGGAGGTGATCAGGGAAAAAGGATGACTTTCCTACAGCGTTGATTTTGCTGATGCAGGTAAGATTGGTTTTGGGCTGGATGGCCCAGGAGGAACTTGCTTGGTAGATAACACTTCAGTGATGAAACACTTTTGACTTTACCTAAGAGTCAGATTGGGACTCAAGAGACTTGGACTACTAGTGGGGCTTAACCTGAATGTCTCATTTATCAAAAGAGGAATAACCACTACATCTAGGCTGAAGGTAGTGGGACTCGAAATCTGCCTATGAAACACTAGAGACATCACATCAGGGGACAGTGTGAGTTGTTTGTGAATGCCGTATTTTACTTTGTGGTCGTGTATAAATACTCCTTTTTTTCGTAAAAGCTAGTATTTGACTGGACAATCACTTACTGCTGCTGCTGAGCGGATTTTGATTTGTAGGCCTGTGTTCACCTGCCTGTGTTTACCTACCCTCCCTCAGAAGCGTTGGACTGCTCGACCCAGGCTACCTCCGAGTCACTTGCTGAATGGGTACTTGGCACAGTTTCACATGATGTATAGTGGGCTGGGCCCAGGACACCAGGAGTAAAAGGCCTCAACCCACTCTGTTGGGCCCAGGAACCCCTGCTTTTCTGTGACCCTTTGAGTGGAGTTCTGACGATTGGCAGCAAGCGGTGGGACGCTTAAATTTTAGGAGCCTTGGATACAGGTGTGGCATTAGCCATTTCCAGTTTACACCAGTAGTAAAATAAGTCCAGTTTTTTTTACAGTTTTTACTCACAAAATTGACATGCATAGACAATAAAAAATACATTTGGAAGAAGACTTCAGCAACAAGTCCATTGATGAGATCAAGGATTTATGTAGGGACAGGGGGTGAAAGATTCCCAGGAGTCAGGACAGAGAGCTCCTTGCTAATTTTATTAGTGACCAGTTTGAGACATTAGGTGAAAGCGATGAGGTTTTAGTGGACTCTAGGAAGGGAACCATGGTAGGAACCCAGGAAGAGAGTGCTCTGTTGTCATGCTCTAGGATCCCCTAAGCACACATTTATCCCAGACACATGCAGAGTATGTCCCCTAATGCATTTCCACAGTTTCACCAAGACACTTACCACCTTTAGTTTTTAGAATACCCCAGTGTGTACACCACCTCAAATTTCCAGGGTACCACTGCGGCCAATTCCAGGAGTAAATCCCTTGGGTGGGTTGAGCCTAGGAGAGACCCTGAGCTTGCAGCTGGTGCTTCAGAAAGCTAAGGCTGAGGTAGAGGAGAAGGCCAAGAGTTTGAAAGGGAGAAGCTAAGGCTAGCTCCATGGAAACAAGAGGAGAGGCGGCGGGGGGATAAAAGGAACTGGTCCAGGAAGAGAAATTGTGAGAGGGGGAGGAAAAACAGAAGGATAAGGAAAAATAACTGGAGAGTGAAAGGATAGCCCTTGAGAGAGAGAACCTTAGAATGGCAGCAATGACAATTCCATCTGGGATAAGTGACTCTACATCCTGTTCCGACTAAGTTGAAGCCAAGGTTCCAAGAGATCTTGTGCATCTCTATGTGGAAGGTTAGGACATCTTGGAATGCTTTGGGAGCTTTAAGGTTGCATGCAAGGTGCAGGTCTTGAATGAGGTGTCTAAAGCAGCTGTATTAATGGACGCATGCAATTGGAATGGACAACCACCAATTGGTAGGATGACTTTAGCATACCATAAGGTCTGTGAACGAATGAAAGAGGATTTGATTGGACGGTTTGGGCTGAAGACAGCTCAGTACCTTCAGAGATTCTGAGACTGAATGTCATGATCTAGACATTACCAGAGAAAAAACATCTAATGATGTAGACACAAAGTGTTGAAAGTCTGATCTGTTATGCTAAATAATAGCAGGAGATTATAGGAGACGTTGGTGTTATGAGTCAATGACAACAAGCTGATTGACTCAGGAAACGAATTATAGGAAGTACAATAGTTTATTCTTGAGTGCACATTGTGTAAGAGACAGTGAATGTTTAAACTGTCAGGAGACTCGATACACGTGCAATGTTCGACATGATTTCATATTTAATTTTGTACCTAACCATGTCGTTATCTAGTTTCAGGCCTTTCGGCGATGGAAGACGTCGGCCGCTGCAGCTCTATAAAAGCGGCCACGCCCTCCTCTTGTACGCAGATTATTCCAGGTATCAGAATGGCAAGAGTTTTCCGATCCGATGTTGGAGGCCCAGCGGTTCCAGGACGATTCTCAGGGGTTTGAAGCAGCAGGCTTTCCTGATCCTTTTTTTCACAACAAATGTTATTGTTGACAGACACAATAAGCCCAGGAAATCCCAGAGCAATACATCGTATGCATGGCATGCCATTAGTAAAGATGTCAACTTTTACACAATACATTCGTCGAGAAAATGAGGAAATACAAGACTGGATTAAACGTAGATGAACGTTATAAACAAAGAACAGCAGTGTTGCAATGTCCATGTCTACATTATCAGATAGAGACTCCAATCATGATAGTTTAGCATAAATACAGTTATTCACAGTGCGCATACCCAACTTTGGATCTTCATGGCAAGCCATCAGTACATATTGCCGGGGGGATAGGCTCAAGATAGAGACCCCGATAATCGGCCCACCACTTCCATATTTTCGGGTGTTTCTGGGGACATCCCCATGCCTTAAAAATCGGGATTTCCAGCCCGATGGAGAAATCAAGGCCCCGTTTCCAGGCCCCAACAGAGGGCGGGGAAGTCGCTTTCCAAGCCTTAGCAATGTCGCGCTTATCCAGGCTAAGCCCTAGAAATAGCAGGTGTCTTTTGTATCTATTACCGCTAATCCCTTCAGCGATGTAAAGCATAGTTAAGCGCCGTGACCGTGGAACATCCCACCCCAGAACCTCGGAGAGACAGGTCAGCACCCCACCACAAAACCACGATAAAGCAGTACAGTCCTATATCGTCTGAAGGAAGGTGCCCTCAGCCAAGCCGCAGCGCAGGCATAAGGAGGACGCAATCATCCCAGCGCGCCACTTTGGGTGGATCAAATAACAGGTAGGTCCCGGTCTCCTCTCGTTTCTCAGAGCACTTTTTGGGTAAAATGTTTTAAATCACAAGTTTTGGATTTGGGCTATCTGGGCACATTAAACATCCCTTACAAAGATCCAGGACTGGTGAGGCACCACGTGGTGTGTCAGTCAGGCAGAGTCCAGGTTTAGGTTCAAGATGGTTGGAGCCTTTTCTGTCACTTATGTTCTGAGCACGAGGCCAGGCAACTGGCCCTTAGAGTAACTCTGCAAGTCCTGGGTTCAAGGAGAGGAGCAGGACTCGAGCAACAGGGCAGACCTATGGGGCTTAGAGCAGGCTTCAGGCGGCAGAGTAGTTCTTCTTGGTGCAGCAAAGCAGTCCCTCTAAAGTACACAGCAGGCCACAGCTGAAGGCAATCATCAGAGTCCTTTTACAGGTCCAGAGTGTACCTGAGAGTGGGTCTGAAGGTCCTATTTTTACCTGGTGCCTCCTTTGACATGGCGGATATTTTTGGAGCTTCTTCTCACAGACGTGTCTGGAATTTCCTGCCTCCATGCCCTGACCCCAGCCTGTCTGCAGGCACAAAAGGCTAGTGTGAAGTTCTTTGTGTGAGAGCAGGGCACAGCCTGTTGAAGTGCCAGTGGGGCTGGTTACAGCTCTGCCCACATCCTGCTTGTGATGACCCATTCAGGCACAACTAATCACTTTATTGTGTGGCTGTCAGGGACGAATACACAGAGGCCAACTGCATCCCCCAATCATGTGACCCAGGAACCAAATAGTTAGGACAAGAAAATGCCAACTTTTTCTAAGTGGCTTTTTCAGAATTTACTTAAAACTGGATTTTACCATTAAAGAGGATTTTAAATTACAATTCCTCAGACACCAAGCATGACTTTCTAACTGATCCCAATTAAAAGTTATCACATATTAAACATAATAAGGTAAACCAATGTTATCCTATGGGAGAGGTAGGTCTCACAGTAGTAATAAAAAGAATTTGAGAGTTTTTCACTACCAGGACATATAAAACATACCCATGTAATTTGCAGTTCTACACAACCTGATACTGGATGATGCATACCTGTCACTAAGTTGTGTATCTGTTTTCTTTTTTATGTTTGTACTTTTATGGCCTAGTGGCTGAAATAAAGTTTTACAACTGCTGCTACTATAAAACGTAAATTTACATGCCCAACCTTTTGATTACAATGCACCCTGCACTCTGGGCTATCTAGGGTCTACCTTACGGGTTACTTATATGTAATAAAAAAGGAGTTTGGGAGCTGGCAAGGGGGTTATTTGGCCAAGTCGAATTGGCAGTTTAAAACTGCACACATCCTAAAGTGGCCAGCCTGGCACATGTTTTAAGGGGCTACATAAGAGGTGGTACAATAACTGCTGCAAGCCTACTAGTAGCATTTAATTTACCAGCCCTGGGTAAATGATATACCCCTTTACTAGGTACTTATAAGTAAATTAAATATGCCAAACAGGTGTAAACTAAGCTTACCCGGTTTTAGGGAATAAACACAAGCACTTCTGCATTGGTTAGCAGTGGTAAAGTCCTAAGGCCAACATAAACAAATTCAGAAAAATAGGAGGAATGAAGCCAAAAGGTTTAGAGCAAGAACATCATAAGGCTGACAGGTCTAACATCAACCTTTAGATATTTTGCACCTTGATATACTGTCCTCGATATTCTTGTACCACGTAATTCTGGGGCTCGATATACAGTAGTACACTGTACACAGTTTAAAGGCCGGTGACCATGGGGAATACATTTCTAATCACACATCGTTATTAGAGAGAAAAGATCTTTCCTTATTATTGTGGAAATTATTTGGTTAAAACATTAGCACAAAATACAAAGTGCACTATTTATTTTATATTCACTTCATTAGGTGTATTTGGGAGAGGATATTGCATTAGGACCAGAACTGCAAACTATGGAACAGGCGAACTAGGTTTGAGTCTTGGTTTCGGCTCAACATCCTGTGGTTCTGGGCAAATCACTTAGGGCCTGATTTAAATTTTGGCGGATAGGTTACTCCATCACAACTGCGACGAATATCCCATTAGCTGAAATAAAAATCCTATAATATTCTATTCACTGTTATGACAGGGTAACCTATCTGCCGAAATCTAAATCAGGCCCATATTCTCCCCCGGCCCAATAAAAAAAATGAATGTGTCCTTGTTTAATAATAACTGGGGCTCATGTAAACCACTCCAATAGCTTTGGATCTAGTTTGACAGATTGTTGGAAGACCCACTTTATAAGAAGGATGGTGAATTCCAACATGTGTGATAACTCCTTATCCCACCTGCCAAACACCTTCATGCCATCTTGGTATTTAAAATGTACAGTAAATTTCTCATGTAAAACAGCCAAGTTGGTCGTAAATGGCTTAAATAAAAATAAAAAGAGATGATAATGCAAAAAAAGTAATAAAGGGTTGCCACAAATAAAAGTAAGGTGTGAGGAAAGGAGAGAATGAGAGGAAATAATGTGCGGCAAAGCAAAAGATATTAGATTGTGAAGTGGAATTTAACTAAAGTCAGATCGATGATCTGTTGAAAATGAAATTAGCTTAGCTGAAATAACATTACAAACTTTCTTCGACACTGCTGGAAATCAAAAGTTTATTCTTTTTTTCTTTGTTCTGCTCAATACATAGGCACGTCTGCTCAGAGCATCAAAATCGTGTTCTCACAGAGCCAAACGCAATAATCAATAGGCTGAAAGAACAGACGGATACCTTATGCTTCCTTTATGCTGGTGTACGTGAAATGAGGCTATGGCACTAACTGGAACACGTAGTGTTGAGATCCTAGACTTAGAGCCACCTTTTTTGACAAACCGAAATGTAATTGTACAGCATCGTATCCAACGCAGAGAGATCGCTGAAGATAAGTAAAATTGCTTTCTTTATATGAAGGCTTTGTACATTTCTATGTAGCATTCAATCAAGCTAACGTTGAATGTCTTGTCACATTCCTTACTCTTTGAGGTGGGTCCCCACCCTTGAGGTAGGCAACTTTTTAAAGGTAAACAAGGAGATTGTCTAGAATTTAAAGACATATACACAGGAGAGACAAGGAGCACATGAAGGTACAGGAACTGCATACCCCTTTTTGTATACTAATGACCATTGAAGCATGTATGCTGGACCTTTATGCGCTCCTTGTCCCTCTTGTGTATATAGTTTTAGGTACAGCGGTCACGCTTTGGGACGTAAGTGTTTGGAAGCAGCAAAATTGCGCTCCCTAACTGCTGTGAAAAATCACACCAGCAGCTTTTGATATTATAATTTTATCCTTCTCTGTATTTTTCACGTGATCTACTTGATCACCTATCAACCTTATAAATGGATTGACAGACCTAGGGCTCCCACAATAGCTGACAACCAAGGGTTGAGCTTCGGAGATGACATGGTGAAAGGAATTCTGAAAACTCCCTCTTTGTTAGGGACAGATGGGACTACCCCGTCGAGTAGCCATGGCGATGACTGGAATGCTTTAATAGCTATGAAGAGACAACTAGCAAAAATAACACTCCACAGGTTCATAATGATGGAATATCTAGGAGCAAATATATCACCCAATGGTTTGATAGTATCCAACATGCCATGCATCTTCCTAGAAGATGCCGTTTTTAAACGTGAATGGTCCCAGGTGGCCTGGAAACCTACCAGAGACTGGGTCGTTCTGATTATAAACACAGCCAAGCGCCTCGCTGAGGATTCAGATAGCAGAGGGTGTGCTAAAATCAAGAATCCTCATCTCAGCCTTTAAAACAAGACTAGCAGAAATCAACAATGAGATCACTGAAAAAAAAAATTAACTTTTGAAGCAAAATATTTCTAAGCTTAAAAAGAACATTAAAAAATTTGAGAAAGAAAGAATTGACCCCTATCTCAAGAAAGATTTTGTGATCACAGGAGGTGAGACCTCCTCTGACAAAAGCCAACTCATACGGAGAAGAAAAGCATCCGTTAATAGTAACTCTAGTTCTGACAGCTGGGGTAGCAATGAGAGCAGAAAGGGTCCTCCACCCCCCCATGTTCAGCTATGGCATGCCCCTCCCCTACAGGGTCGACACCCAATGTGGTACCAACAATATCCTATCTTTACTCAGGGGCCCCAGTTCTTCCTTCAGCCTTACAACCCAACTTTTTTAGGCAGAGGCCAGGGCAGAGGCAGAAGGAGAGGTGGTCAAAAAAGAGTGCAACGGTAGGAACCACCAACACCAATGCAATTGAGGAGCCAGACAGGGAAGATAAACTAATTGTTAACCTATCCCAAAGAACTCCAGCATTGAGATTAGGGTCCTGAAGAAAGGTATGGGTTTCATACCCACACCAAAGAACGACAAATTCTGGATGAATTGCGAATTACACAATCTTTTCCGCGAAATCCGCCGAAGAGCCTTCTTTCATGACAAGCCTGCACCGGAAAAACTGGATTCAGGTTTATGTAACCCCTCTAGATTTACCCCACCAGCTGGGATGATTTCAAACCAACTCCTGCCCTTTGAACAGGTGTTGCTTAAAGAAGTAGACAAATGCACTGAGGGACATACATTTCTCAACATGTCCAACTGTGATTTACAAGCTATAAAATCACTTGCCAATGATACCAGATCACAATCAAGCAAGCAGATGAGGGGGGAGCAATTATAACCTCATCCACTACTGATTGCAATACTGAATGCCTCCACCAACTGGCTGATGGCACTTACTACACCCCAATCACCCGTGGTCCCACAGGGAGATTGAGCACTCAGATCTCCACAGTTAAATCCTCTGCTGAAACCAATGGATGGATTAGTAAGAATGAGGCTGATTTCTTGGGGAACACCAATCCTAAAATCCCATACTTCTGTATCCTCACCAAGATTCACAAAGGAATTATCCCCACTCACGGCAGATAGGGATAGGTTCACTTTTGGAACCTCTTTCTAAATTTGTGATCACTTTTTCCAGCCACTAGTAATTAAAACAATCCATTCCTTAAAGATACGAGGGACCTACTAAACTTGATGGAGCAGAGCAACAACACTAACCAGATTGGCCTGTGACTTTGGATGTAGAGGCCCTGTACACCAACATTCCCCAGCAAGCCACCCTGGAAGTGGTTGAAAGTACCTTACTATCTGAAGAATAGGAATCCCCCACAAAAGTGAGTTTCCTCATGGCATGCACCACTTAGGCACTCACAGAGAATATTTTCCAATACAGGGACCAACTATACCATCAAACCCTGGGTACTTCCATGGGAAGCAATTTTGCTCCCAGTCTGGCCTGTCTCTACAAGGCCAGCTTAGAAAAAAAACAGATCCTGTTTCTGTTTACCACCAATCCTTACACTGCCAATATCTTACTTTGGCAGGGAAATATAGATGTCATTCTGATCTTCTGGAAAGGAGACAGAATTGAATGTGAGAACTTTTGCAACAGGGTGAACACGCTCAATCCCTACTTGAAGTTCACGATGAACATCTCAGATAAGGAACTCCCCTTCTTAGATGTTTTGTTCAACATCACAGAAGGCAGATTGACAACCACTACTTATAAAAAACCCACAGACAGTAATAGTCTACTTTTATAGAGTAGCCATCACCCAAAAGCGCTCAGATTGATACAACCTCGTATTTGGCCAATTTCTTCGGCTTCGCCACAATTGCAGCACCACACAAGACTTTGAAACACAAGCACAATCTCTGGCCAATAATTTGGTGGCATGTAACTACCCATGACACAGTGTAAAAACAGCATGTAAGAGAGCAAGAAATATCAACAGGCCAGCCCTGCTAGAACCTTGCACACAGGAAGATGTGATAACATGTGTCACTACATTTGCACCTAATTCAAACAAGATATAGAAGATCATCAGAAAACATTGGGCCTTTCTAGAGACGGGCAGTTTGACATTTCTCATGCCTAGATTTGCTTACAAACGCACAAATATCTAAAAATATGATTGTCCACTTGAGACCACGACAACCCACTAGTCTATGCAACACCCTCTTTGGGATCTTCCCCTAGTTAGGGGTCACTTTCCCTGTGGATCTTGTATAGTCTGTTCCATAACTGAAGTCACTAAGGAAATCAAACTAGATGGAATGCACACTTGGGTTCAAAAGACACACACAAACTGTAACTCTAAAAATTGTGTCTACATGGTCACCTGTCCATGCGGCAAAAAATACATTGGGATGACGACCAGACCTTCTAAAATGAGAATCATGGAACATCGCAGCAACATTCACTGCAAAACTGTCCACTAAAGTGAGTACTCACTTTATCAATTTAAATCATACCCCTGACGACATCCGCTGGACTATAATAGAAGCACATTAGCAAAGACTCACTGTCCAGAATAGAGCAGAATTGGATATTCCTTTACATAGGTGACCAAAGGTGTTAATAAAAACGCCAAAGTCAGGAAGATTGGAATGGAAACAGGGCCCCAGACAGATCGTAGAACACCTCTCCTGTAATGTAAGGCGCTTAGAAAGTCTCTGCATCTGGCTCGCTGTGTGCCTGGTAAATGCTGCTGCTTGTAGTTGACCGGGCGTAGCTCCGACCTACTCCTGACCTCCTAGGGCCTGGAAAAACTACTCTAGCCATTTTCAAAGTCCAGCGAGAACGTCCGTCCCCTGAGCTCCACTGGACTCACTCCAACTGGTGCTTCTCATGCTGGTTATCGTCAAATGTTAAAGGTGATTTACTGAGGACGCCTGGACAGAAGAACATGGGAATAGCTCTGTGTAGAACCACGTCTGGCGTGCATGAGTGGCACAAGTCGGCTGCCTTGACCGCACCCACTGGACCAAAGAATAAGAAGAGTGTCCTCAGGCCACTACCCCCCCAGGTAGGGAGCGCACCCGGCCCTACGGCTCCCACCCCTTTCACAGCAGCAGTCCCCACACTGAGGGGTGGACACCACCAACATGCACCATCCAGTGAGTTGGCCTCTTCCTGTCCCCTCTTGTTTTCTCCCACATTGGTGTCATCGAGCCCGCCCTGCTTTTGGCCCCAGGTCCCAGTATTTCTACTCCCTTGCCTGGACACACTCCTTCCCTAGGGGCACAAAGAGACATTCCTATAAAGGGGCTGAAGATTATCTGTCTAAACCCCTCTAGACAGAGAGGCCCTGCCTTGCATTACCCTTTGCATGGCCATCAGCATACCAGTGGAGTCCATAGAGACCCCACCAATTAGGCTTAGTGTAGTACCACCAAACACACTATCTAGAACTCCTGCACCTGGAATAACAGTGGCGAACAGACCACCACCACCTTTGGACTTCGGCACAATTCTTACCCTACACCCAGATGGGCCCCATACTCTCCCAACCCTGGTGACCACATTGTGCTCCTTGAATAGTACTTAACTTAATTCTTGGATTCACACGTCTACCCACCTATCTGCTGACCGATTGACCTCAAAGCTATCCACCTGTCCTCCTCATGCAGCTGCGCAAATCGGCTGCCACCAACTGCTTTTCTCTGAAGCGGTAGCATGAACCAAGCCTCCAGAAAAACCCGCACCATCCTCGGCCATTGGGGCCACACTATCAACCATGGAGGGTAAAATGACTGACCTCACCTTGGAGGTCAAATCTTTAAGAGTCTAGGTGATCACCTTTCACTCATGTCTAGACACGCTTTACCACCGAGTGGAACACCTGGAAATGCAGTACATGGGCTTACGGGATTGGGGCAGGGACATAGATTTCCTAATGTATAAGGTCACAGATTTGGAGGACAGGTCTAGGTGGGGCAATATCCGCATTGCCTGTGCCCTCAAAGGAGTGAAAGGAGAGTACATTCTGAGCTTCCTCTGGAGTATCCTCCCCAAGATGATGGAGCTCTGAACCACTGGAATTCCACAGAGCTCACAAGGTTTGATCATGCTCCACGGCCTGTACCTGGCGGCCTAGTCCAACCTGTCTACCACCAATATGCCACAGCCATAATTCAGGCGGCAAAACACTCTTTATCCACATTGCTTTCAGAAGGCCATTGTATTTATTTCAGTGGAATACTCATCAACCATTAACACCAAGCGCAAGAAGTTCCTTGCCCTGCAACCCCAACTCAGACCTTAAATATGGCCTGCTAGATCCGACGCATATATGCAGGTTACCATCAACATAAAGACCAGAGACTTCACTGGCCCGAGTTACCTGGAAACCTTCCTGGATGAATTTTAGGACTCCTCTATGGACATAAGAGCCTCCCCAGGTGCTTCCAACAACCCTTCAACTGCAGAGACAACCTGGTCCTTGCCCTGCTCACAACAGCAACATCAACACTCCACGGTCCTACAGCATCAGAAATCGGATCATAATTGCCTCAGCCAGGTAGTGGAGGCTCTGAGCAGTGACAGAGACAAATTCAGATGGCCTATCATTCAATCATTAACTTCTAGTGCGATGGGTGCCTGCTCCTTAGCGGACTTCCTCTTGACCCTCCTTCAGTAATGCCGTGGGAGCATCTATGGCTTGAAACTACTCTTCTTTAATGTGCTCTTTCCTATCGACTCATCGATCTGGGAAGACCGAATGCTCCACGTTTGTTCACTGGTACATATGTCTGTTGTATCACTCCTCCTGATAGGCCCCATAACCTCTCTGGTTGATAATGTTCTTCCTGCTGTCCGGCTTAAAGCAGCCCAACTCCCCATAGTCCACCCGCACCTCCCTGAAGCGGTCGACCTCTTGGTGGTATCCCCCAAAGCGGGACTGGATACCTTAAAACCCCTAACCATCCAGTTTCTCACTCCCCTCCAGGCTCCTCTCTCCCCTAAATGTTCCAGACTCTATAGGTTCGCCCCATGCCTCAGTTGCTCACTATGCCAAGCCCTGGGCACAGAGTGTAGCAAATTAGTAAACTTGTCCTCCTTCCTCCCACACCCACTCTCCTGATCTCAGGACATACAAGGGAACTGACGAAGACTGGTTCGGGACACTAGAGAGTCCTCCCTCTCCTTTCATTTTCTTCTTTTACCCCTTTCCTCCTGTACCTCACTGCCCATCCCTATCCCCTCACTTGCCAGTAGACCCCTACTATTGTTTGGAGTTCTAAAGTGCAACCACCCAAGAGTCTATGCCCACCACCCCTTTCTCACCCTTGAAGATAATAGGAGGAAGTTTACATCCCTCTCAATCGCCACACTGAATGTTGATAATATGTCGCACTACATAAAGCAAAAAATAGTCTTGCACTACCTGAGAACTAAACAGGTTAGCATCGCACTTGAATAAACACACCTGACGAATCCCTGAAAGTTAAACTGGCATGGGTGTGCACGGTGATTAGTAGTAGTTTGATTAGTAGTAGTTGCCACTTGTGGACTGATGGTGCACACTCACCCACCTGCAGCTGCTTGAAGAAATACAGATTAGCCATTCTTCAATGTCACAACCTCCTTTGCAGAGTACTTAAGATCTAGATGGACAAGGAGGGTATTCACAAAAATACATTTGCCGGACAGAACATTGGTCCTTTGTTCTATTTATGCCTCCAACGCCGATGAGCCTTCTTTTTTGACCAGCTTATATCAAATGCTTATGGTCTTCAGTCACATCCCTCTGTTCCTGGGAGGCAACTGCTACCTGGCTCCCAACCAGCTCCTGGACCGGACTGGTTGCCGGAAACACACAATCATTCAGATAGAGCAGTCTTGTGTAACCTCATGTCAGACCCTACCTTGGTTAGACATATGATGCCTTTTGCATCCCTTGGACAACGAATATACTTTCTCCTCCTGTCCACATGGTACTCAATTCTGCATCCATTATTTCCGCTCTAGTACCCGCTTCTCCCTCTGTTACGTAATACGCTATTCTGGAAGCAGCAGTTACAGATTGGTCACCCACCTACCCTCACCACTTGCCTGCAGGCAAAGACTCTCGACACAAGGGCCCCTAAAACTAGGACATCTGCACCCAGTCCTTCTCCAACCTACCTCCTTTTTTCTTCCCTTCCTCCTCGACCCCTCACTGACTAATGATGGGCCGTAGCCAACCTATGACTCTCCCCGATATTTCTTGTTTAATCATCTACATTAAACAAACAGCAAGAAATCATGACAGGCTTTTAGTACAGTCAATAAAGAGTAAATTTGTGTGAGTTAAAGGGTTTTATTTTCAAATCTATCTTTTTATTATTTATTCAATGAGTATTAATCTTTTAAATATTTGCATTCAAAATCAATGTAACCCAATAATCGATATTTCATTATAAGAAAGAATACAATATGGGTTAGAATGAGAGTTAATATTGTAATAATACAGCAAGCATGTTCCGTAAAGGAAGTACCCTAATCTAAATTGCATTTTAATAAAATAGAATAAGGTGTCAGTACAGATGCCCAATAAAGAGTGCTGTTGAGAGAATCAATGCATAAGCATTAAACTCTTTGCATATCAAGCTGGAAAGTATTCTCAGTTGTAAATCAGCAGACATCTAAGAAATAGATTAAGCATACCTCCCATGAAGAGAGGTATAGAGACACTTGGAGTTCAGCCTCCAGCAAGTGCGAATGAGAGAACTTTGAAGGAAAAGCCCTCTCCTGCTCTAGGAATATGCACTAATATAAACACAAAATATTCTAGACGGCAGCATGTTTGATTTAGTCTTCTGCATCATCCAACAGGATTCTAGTAAACTCCTGGGAATAAGGTAAACTCCCCATCTTCTCACATCTGTACAATAGCCTATAGACATTAGTCATTGAAAAGATGCATGGTCCATAATTTGCAGTCCAGACATTCTTCTCATGAGTCATCCTTCCAGTTGCCTCCTCTCCTTCTATTCAGAAACAACTTAAGGCTTCTGGAAAATTACAACATCTGCAGCAAGGAGAAAACATTGTGTGCAAAACAGCTCAATGTAGAAAACAGGCCTTTCAATGTTAATGTGAAACTTCTGTTAATATGGAATCAGAAGTTTGGCTAATTTAAATCAGCACTGTAGAAAAGTCATCCTTTTTGCCCTGATCACCCCCATTTTTTGACTGATGCTGGTGGTTAATTACTCTGAAAGTGCACTGGGCTCTGCTAACCAGGCCCAGGGCCAGGGCTCTGCCCTCTAAAGGTATATGGTAATTGGTATTATTCTATTTGGCCAAGACAACCTACCTGTAAGTCCCTAGTATATGGCCATGCATGCAGTTTTAGACACCCCAGTGGACTTAATGCACTTAAGTGTGCACTGTTGTAGTGCCTGGTGTCATTATAATGCCAGGCCTGTCTTGCAGGTTGGTTTTAAAATTAAACTATGTCCAAATTCGACTTTGGAATTAAAAGTACTTCAAAGTCCAAAACTACCTTTTTATTACTTATATGTCACCCCCCAATGTCTGCCCTAGGTGCCCCCCTAGGGTAGGGTGCATAGTTATAAAAAGCAGGGACAATAAAAAGATATTTTGTATGACATGGGAGGGACAAACAGCCAAAGTTGTGTTTCCCTATTGTAGTTCTGATAGCCCTGTAGGCAAACAACGGAAGGCTTCATTAAACTTAATAAAGTCTAACTTTTGTTGGGTGGTAGCTAGCAATCCCATTCAAAGTATCAAAATTATTATTTTTTTAAATCTAGCAGCTTGCCACATTCGGATTTATTATAATTATTACAGGAAAGTAGTTTTAGAGCTTACTATCCTGACGTTATCTAAAACAACCCTGGAGCAGCCTCTTCTGATTGACCAGCCTTTGACAGCCTGAGCCAAGCTGATCCCTGAGTAGGTGTTTAGTGGCCTGGGGCTGAAACAACACAGCCATTTGGGGGGAGGAGATTTGCTTCCTGTAGAAGTCAGGGAGAGGAAGGGGGCTGGGGAGATCAGCTGGACTTCAAAGGCAGGAGAACAGATATTGTAGGACCCAGGCCAGCCTTCACTACCTTGATCCCCAGTCAGATGGGAACCCCCATAATTATATTAGGAGAGGGGCTGGAAGGGAAGTGTAGTAAGTTTTTAGCCACACCTTTGGGGTTGGGATACACAGACACACCAAGGAGAGATTTTCTCTGTTTTGATTTTTGTGAGAACAGTGCATTCTGGGTCAAAAATATGCCACACTTCGCAAGACGTGGTCGTTGCAGAGGGGGTAGCTTTGCTCCTATTGGTTGGGGTGTCCCCCCTCTTGCCAGCCCAGATTGGAGGATAAATATGGGCGAGATGCAGGAGCTCTTCAGATCACTGCTAGGAACATCAGAAATGGACTGCTGTGCTGGAGCCTTGGACTGCACCACAGAAGGCTTCGACTGAGAAAGATTGCACCTGCTGCACTCACAAGGTTCCATAAAGAAAGGACGGTGCCTGCCTTAAAGGAAAGGCAATGGACTCCCTGATCAGCAAAAGTTTCAAAAGTGCTGGGAGAAGTCACCTGCAGCAGTCAAAGTGAGGACTACCCCTGCTTATCAGCTACAACTAGATTTTCTGGGACTGTGCAGGTGTGTTGTGGGAGATTGAGTCCTAGCCACGAAGACTCAATCCTGAGTCTCTAAATCCTTGGCTGGTTCTGCTGGAACCAACATGGAAAAAAATCTGAAAGTTTAAAAAATTTCTACAAAGTTTTTCTGAAAGGATCCAGGCGGAGACCGGCTCGACATCGAGAGTCAAGCCGCCATCGTCAACTCGCGAATTGACCTGATGGCACTGGTTTGTCCCGCTGAAAAAACGGGAGCTCCTTGACGTAGAGGATAAAGACTTCCAGAGGCTCAGCAAGGTGTCGCGCTGCAGCATGCTGCCATTGTTAAATCAAACTCCAGATTAGAGGAACCCAAGGACTCAAAGTTGAGAGAAAAGCTCCAAGAAAAAAACTAAGTCTGAAAGTAAACTTTGACCGGGACCTAGCCCTCTACCTATTCGGCCCACACTCAATCGCCCTCAGCCGAAAACGTGGACTTTGTCACGGTCCAGCGCAACAGATAGCCACGACTGGTGCATTAAGATTTTCGGTGCTAGAATGCTCAATTTTTATTCGATCTTTAAAAATTCATGTCTCTAGTTCCCTACATTGGATTTTTGTCAGTTTGATGTCATTTTAAAGATAAAAATAATATTCTCTATGGTTATAAATTGCTGTTGGATTTTTATTGTGTTATGTCTTTTAGTTATTTACTGTTTTGTTGATATTAAATGCTTTGTTTTACATACCTGTCTCCTAAGTTAAGTGCTTTTAAAGTTTGTTGCTTTGCATCCTTTCCCTTAGATACCTGTTCCCTGCTGCTCAGCCAGTATGAAAGTGATGTGTATGTGGAATGTTAAAATGCTTGATGAGGTAGTGGAATGCTGTAGTGCCTGGTGGAGTGGAGAGAGAGAGACAGTTGGAGTGCGTGGGCTGAGCAGCAAGGATGCTGCTCCTGGTGGGGCTCAACTTTATATCTTCTACCTATCATCTAGAACTGACCTGTAACCAAGCTTAATAAACCTTTTACTTACAACTTACCTCAATGCTACCTCTGGACTTCTTTTGGATTAAATCATTAAGCCTGGCTGCTCGTTTGCCAATCTACCAAGGGTTGAGCAAGCATTCATTTATTGAGACGTGACTGGCCCTATTAGTGACTGTGGTACTATTACTAGCTGAAGGTGAATATCCCCACCTACTAATAATCCACTTTCCTACAAGTACTTATTTACTTCACTTGTGGGCTCATAACATGTCAAAAAGATTACCTACTACAATATTTGTATTTGGTATATGCATTATTCAAATGTAAACTTTTGCACATTTTTTATAAAAGCGTTTATGTTTGCAAATTATATTCATTGCTTCATAAGCAAACAGGGGTTGCTGTAAACCAGCATTGTTTATAGACAAAATAGGCCAGTGTTTTCCCACACATTTAAGAGCATATTGTAGATCTGATAAAATGCCAAGACATGGAAAAATCTGTTGTTGGTGCTCTTTTTTGGGGTAGGTGTAAAGAGGCATTCATGTTGATAGTGCCAGGCACTCCTAAGTGTATTGCTAAGTCGTAAGCGATCGCCTCGGATTATGAATTTAGAAGTCAGTTTTTGGGCTTAAAGAAATCGTCTTTGTATTTACTGTTAAAACTGATGCGTAAAAGCTGGACGAATGGTATATTGTCCCTTAGGGCCCAAGAGTGATGACAGAAGGGAGTGAGTCATTCTGGGCAACCAGATAAACTTCAAAGCCAACACTATGTGGCCAGCCTGTATTGGCCCAGTACCCATCCCAAAAACTGAAATAAAAAGCCTGGGTATTTGGCTGGACCAAGAGCTCTCGTTCAAAGTGCAAGCCAGGAAAACCACTGCACGGTGCTTCGGCTTGCTAAGGATGATTCGTAAAATTCTGCCACTACTACCCGACCAGGCTAGAAGAATTCTGGTGCAAGCTCTCATCTTGTCAAGAATAGACCAGGGCAATGCTCTTTATCTTGGAGCCCCCAAATATGTTGTATCTAAACTGAAAACGGTGCAGAATTCTGCGGCCAGGCTCTTAACGGGCACCCAGAAACACAGCTCTGCAAAACCTGCACTCCAGATGCTCCACTTGCTGCCAGTGAAGCAAAGAATTGATTTCAAGGCCTTATGCATTGTCCATAAGTCCTTGAGAGGAAATGGTCCTCGCATTATTGAATCATTGATCCGCCCCTACAAAGCCAATAGAAACCTCCGCTCGGATGATCTACATCTTGCAGTGGTACCTAGGGTCAAGAAGGCCAGAAGTGGAGGCAGGCGTTTTTCGTATAATGCCTCCAAGCTGTGGAATAGTCTCCCACTAAAGCTCCGCACCCAATGTAATCATTCAGCCTTCCGTAAACAGCTCAAGACCTGGCTCTTTCCTTAGAGTTCCGGCCCTCTCTTAGTGATTCACAGCGCTGGGATGCTTCCGGGTAGCCATGCGCTCTATAAAAGTCATTCCATTCCATTCTCCTTGGGATTACAAAGGCCCCATTGCTTTCTGGTAGATGCACTCAAGGACTCCAGCTATCACAAGTCTATGAGGTGTTTCTGAAGGCAGCTTTACTGAAGCCATACAACTGTAAAAAAAGTATATGTGATTTCTTTGAGTGTTGCCACAATTTGTGTTTATGTATTTTAAACTTGCAGCTTCAGAAATCAATGGTTTGGGCCGAGGGGTTTATCTTACTGGAACATGTACTTAGGTGTTTTACCACTTTAATGGGTCTGCAGAATTACAAATTGGCACCACTTACAAGTTATGATCCCCAGAAAATCTTGAATGGAAGTGAAAAATCATGATACCTGGACATTACCTTAGTGAAAATTTAACTGTTTCTCTTGAAATAAAAGCAGATTACCTCATTGAAGTTGGGTAAGTGTTTTACTGCTAAAGAACAATTAAATGAAAGATATAAGTACTATATCTACCAGACTTGAGACCTTACTGGAGGTAACCTTTCCGCATACAAGTGAAAAGAGCTATGCTATTTTGTTTGATGTATTTATGTCTTTGGAACAAGCATAGAGAAATTTGTATTAAAATTTGAACTGATATGATATATGACTGAATCACCACACAATACTGACATGTTGAAGCATTTGACATTATTAAAACTTTTAAAATATACTGCTGAAAATTAAAAGATTGAATTACAAACACTTTATTCAGCTGTACTTTATCAACACATTCTTGTCTCTCTAATATCCACGAAAATAGACATAAAATAGTGCAAGTAGCTCAGAGGATGCCAGTGAAGGAATATAGCATCCACTTCATAGTACCCCTGAAACCAAAAACCACAGGCAGAACAAAGGAGTGGGACTTAGGGTACTGGTTTCACACACAGTAGTATTTTTTAAATCAATCTTTGGAGCTAAAAGAATCCAAAGATGTAATTGAATTTGGTAGGTCCACCGCTCATCGTTTGAGGCATGCTGAAATGTTAGCTAGGACGTGACAACTGCAGAGTCAATCTGTTTCACCATTCTGCTAGTATTACATCATTTAAATGCTTACCACGCTTCACTTGCATAATGCTAGAAGCGGCTCCCTTCCTTCAATGTATGTTCCTCTTTAGAGTGCTCATGCCTTCTACGCCTTCCCCAATTGCCAAGCCAGTGCAGAACGCCTAGGAAGCATCAGCCATTTTGATAGGCTGCCCACGAATCAACTAAAAAGACATGAGCAGAGGGAGTAATTTTGAATGGTCAATGGGTGAAAAGACAAGATAAACTCAGCCGCAGTCCTTGTTGTCCTTAAGGATTTTAAGTAGGTAATGTGATAAACAGGCAGGCCCCAGAGAGAGAATATTGACACAACTGTTAAGGGAGCGTTACAAAGAATAAACATACAGAGCTGTGAAGCCAGAATAAAAAACTATAAATATAATTTTCAATCTAAGCATACACAGAGATCATTGGAACGAAGTGGCACGATCTAATTATACATACTAAAAAATACACATTTTTAATCAGCTGGGCACATCCTGAGATTAATAAAACTGAAAAAGAAACAGACCTTTTCCCCCTAACATCAAAATTAAAGAAAAATAACTTGAGTGCCGGGTATCCTCTGGCACTTGTAATGAAGCAGACAGGATATCGGTCACAACTCACCCGCCAACCTCTAAATCAGGCCTCCCATTTTGTACCAAAATTCAGAAGATTTTCAAAATGTGCTCATCTTTTGCATTACTTTACAAACATATCGGTATTTTACAGAAAAAGGTATTGGAATGGCTACAGATCAAGGTGCAAAGACAACACAGCATCTGCAACTTAGGAATGTCTGTCACGAGTGATACAGGCTTCATTATGATTATGAAGAGAAGTGTTCTCCATGTTTACTAAGGTGTTATCACGCCACGTGCAGATTTGCATTGGCTGTAAAACTTTACTGTTGACAGTAAAAAATGCGCAATTTATTTCAGAAACAGTGACAGCAGCAAACTCAATACAAACATTTATTGTTTATTTGGAATGTCAAATCGGATAAGACTTTGGAGAATAATGTCAGGTATATTTCTTTTAAATGTTAAGAAAACTCTGTAGAGGGACTTGCTATGCCAAATATATGATGATGTTTTTTGGTATGAAGGTTACATCAAAAGTGATGATATGGATTTGGTCAAAGCAAAATAAGGAGCTTGCATATTCAGAAACACCATATGAGGATGGCAAACTCTATTTTTTAGAAGGACATTGCAGATATACTGCATTCAAAACTATTCACCAAACCACATTCTTGAAAGCTACAACCTTTACTTTTACATGTAATCAGATGATGCTCAGCTACACCGCAAACTTCACTGTCCTGTCAAGAGGTTGCTGACTGCCTTGGACACACCTTGGATTGGCGAAGAGATGGATCTAATAAAGATTCTCTTTTTGGGCCCAGCAAACCTTGGATCAATCAAATGGCTGCCTAAATGGGCCCAAACAAAGGCATTGAGTCAAAATTCTAAAGTAACCTTGAATACAAATTTATCATTCCTCCATCAGGCCTGGTTGGACTAGTCAGAAAAGCAGAATGGGATTTTCGGGGATGGAAGGGTTTCTGTGCTGGAGGATAATTTGGTGCAGCAAGAGCTGCTGGAGGCCCCCAGACGCTATTATGGGAGCCAAATCAACTCTGACCTTGCTGATCCCTAGGAAGAGAGCATTTAGGAAGACATCATCAAAGCAAACGTAGGGAATGGCCAGAAAATATAAACAAGGAGGGGGAAATATGAAGGATACTCCGAGAAAAAGAACCTTAACAGAAAAGGAGAGGAAGTGTGTTGGGATGGGAACGGCACTTGCAAGCTTCAGTGGAGAGTGCACCACTGCCCTGTGTTCCTGGCATAGCAAGTTTCTTTGCATTTTAGATTTTTGATCTCGGTGCGCACAAGAATTGTGTTAAAATACTGAAGGCCTGTAAAAAATAATATATGGAAAGGCCGGTAAAAAAAAATATATGGATTGATAACTGGAAGGGCGCTCTGTGGACCTGAGAGGTACACCATTTGCACCCCTCTTTTCTTAGAATGAGTAATGTCCTCTCACAGGGTTAAGAACTGACAATGGTGGTAGTAGACAATTTTGTTGTAGTACCATGTTTTTTTCACCTACATCATAAAAGCATGCTGCACTCTCCTTTTGAAAAAGGGTCTGACCATTCTCTCTTGACCTTGTCCTTCGCTTCATCCAATTCAGACCACGGAGGTTGCAAGAATGTTTGGTCTGTAAAGATATGGCGAAAATGCAAGGGGACTGCAGTGTCTAACTACAGAAAGGCAAGAATCTGTTTTGGATCTTTTTTTGTGGATGGTGCAACAAATGGGGACGTTGAGCGCCAACCAGACAAGGATGTAAATGGTGATATTCCCCTAGGGCACCTGCTCCTAACCTTTTGATTTCTGTGGGCTCCGCCTTAATCATTACTAGAACCCATTGACCCGCACTGAATTATTATTGGAATCTGGGGATTCCCCACTGAGTCATTACAGGAAACCGGGACCCCCGCCTAAGCATTTTTGATTATTTGAACTGCAAAATATTATTTAAAAATACAGAAACAAGCATTCATCAAACAAATACACAAATGATGCGATTCTTAATTTAATTCTCAAATATGAAAAAAATATTTTAAAAAATTTAAAAGGAAGGTTGGACCTTTTCTAAATTCAAATGATGCCACCCATTATCCATACCTCATTCTGTTTGGTGCACTGCTCCCATGAATCAATGTGAGGATACTAATTTAATTTTCAGCTTCCAACTTCAAATTCCTTTAAATTTACAAAAAGTTCTAGAATTTGTAGTTGTACATTTTGCTTCTTTATTTACATATATTTTATGAATCTGTTAATGCCATTTAATTTTCTAAGCAGTCGTGGCCTCAGACCTGGATTTGTGCACCTCCAGGGGTTCCCAGACAACAGGTTAAGAACCACTGCCCTAAGGTATTTCTGAAGTCCTTCACCAACAACCTAACACTTATAAATGGCGGAAGATAGAAGCCCTTTGAAGTATGGGCCCTTTCCTACTCTAGTTTTCTCCTGAAGCATGCTGTAGATACTTTTATAGTCTAGCAGGGTGGGGAAGGGACTACTCATTTTGTTAATGTCTCTCAAGCCGCAGTCAGGGAAATGTAACTCCTCCCTCCCTGATGTGTGGTTCGCAACCAACTCCCCTAAAAACAGGTGAGGCCTGTAGCAATGTATAATAATGAAGGATTTGTGTTGGTGCCTCAATGGCAGAAACAGTACAGTGAGGCCGAAGGTGTCCACTGCAGGTTCAGGTTTACACACACTCACACCCTACTCATCCACATCAGTACTCCAGGTCACAATCCAGCATTCGCAAAAATTACCCAATGGTAGCAATAGTGCACAAATGTATAGTGAGGGAATGAAATAATCACAGAGATCTGAGCACAACAATGAGGAGAAAAAGCAGTGAGAATAGCAAATGTCCAACACATGGCCAGAAACACAAACACTTGCATTTAGTCACATACATACTCCAGGCTACTGTCTGGAATGTTATCACTCTGAAGGAAGGAATCAATGTCAGCCATTGGTTGGTCAACAAAGAACCAAGAACACAAACAGCACGATTCACTCAAGTACACAGCTAGAAGTAATCATAGAGAACCAATGACTGTAATGATTGTAAGGGTCAATGAGGCAGTAGCTATCCAACACAGATCAATACCAGCTGAGATACAGACAGAACAGAAAACAAATCATCAATCAGGTAAGAAAGTAGTGATTTTCAAAAGTATGTTTATACAAGAGAAAGACATGACATGTTAATCCTTATTGTAAAGCCCAATCTCCTTAAACAAGCATTGGTAATACATCAGTTTCGCCTATGTAATAAATAAAGAGCTGTTTTGATCAATCATCGTCCATGAGAAGGAAAGAGCTCCCTGACAGATAACACAGGAGTGAAGAGGATGTGGTGCAGTGGCCAGAGCTGCTGACTCGAGAGCTGGGGATCCCGGATCGAGTCTCAGCGGAGCCGCGCAACATCCTGTGATTCTATGCAAATTACTTAATATCTCTGGGTGATAAATTATTATATAAATATGCTGCAATAGTAAAAGGTAAAACGTTATGAAAATATAGTTCCACCAAAGCGGATGTTGACAGTATTTTGGTGGCGGGAAACTGATAAGAGAAGCAGATGAGGAACAAGTATTGGTAAATGCAGGAAAATATGCTACAGCCAACAGAAATGGAGGAAAGGTAAGTGGCACGCACAGGAACCAAAGGGAAGCAAGGAAAGAGAGGAGGTAGGATGCAAGTCCCTTTTAAGTTTATTTTAAAAACAATTGATTTCTCAAGGTGAAACCTACACATTACTTCACCAGTGACAACACTAATGACATAATTGTCTAAATAAACGAAAGCATATAAACATACATCAGATAAATAATAAAATCAGCTCTTAAACTTAAAAAAATAGTACTTGCAGAGCATCATTGTCTTGGTCTCAGACTTGTGAGTTTAGGCATGCTCAGACACACACATGAACACAAATTCACAGTACATCACTTACATACACATACATTAAGACCGAATTACATTATTGTATTCAAAACCATTCTTGCAAACACAATTTGCACAACATGACTCTTTCAAGTCCTTTTTTGACATGGACATAGAGAAACACTCTAGATATCGGAATAAGTGTATGTAACATGAGTCATGACAAATATGCAGGACGTAGAAATAAAACAGAGAAACAATCTAAAAAAAATATATATATATATTTAAAAACAAAAAGTTGTACAGCAAAGCAGGAATATGAAATAAATATTACATGTTGTAAATTCCACTGATGGTTATGCAGGGACACAAACATTTAAAAAAACTAACATATACACACACTCATATTTCCATGTGCATGGACTAAAAGGTACACAGATGACATACATTCAAACACTATTTGAATGCTAAAGACATACAATCAAATAAGCTAAATTTGACTATAACTCTAAGACCATTATAGGATCACTAGCTAAGATATAAGAGGGCATGAATGTTCAAAATGTGACAAAAATTAAGCTGTTTCTTAAATTGAAATGCCCAATATAGAGTTTTATGGTTGATATGGTCCCTCAAAAACAAGAAGCGTATCCCATCCTCCATATTTTCAATTGCATTATATTTTGTGGCACTTGTAATACAGCCGATGGGGTATTAGTATTATTTGTGACAGAGTACTCCATCTGCAAAAATCTAACTCGGGTCCAAAGTCCAGAAAAGGTAAAAATATGAGGCATTAAGGGAAGAGCATAGTACAAATAGTTGCCTTTGCTATATATAACAGCACCATATAGTACCTTGTTGTCTCAATAAACTAATATAAGGATGCATATGTCAGAGCATCTGTATGACTTTAACAGTAATAATATACATATTAATAATTTATACCCTATGTCACTTTGTCCCACAATAAAGAGTAAACATAAAATGCGAAGCACCAAAACTAAAACTAAAAAAGAAAATATTGTAAATTGAAATACTTCTAGGAGACCTTAGATTTAAATGTCAAAAAACAGATAAATAATCTAATATTAATAACACTTAACTGTACATATACTTTACAACTATGAACTAAAAATTAAAGTGTAAGCAAAAATCAAACTGAGCAATAGCTTTTAATATGGAAGGCAGAGGAACATTTCATATCACAGAAGTAGAGTTCTCTATACGCTAACATCATACATTGTTTAGAATGTTTTCTCGCATTACAAAAAAATCTTAATTCTGTTGGTTCAAATATTGTTTTAAACAAAAAATGACAACCTTCATTCACAATTAATACTTTTGAAAAATCACAGTTGGCACAGTAACCAGCACAAGTTCGATAAAATATATTTCATCACTGATGACACCTCAAAAGATATAATTGATGGCATTGCTGATGAGTGATTTGAAAAAACTAAGAAGGAACACTAGACAGAGGTCAAAAGGTAATTTTGAACTAGGACAGTGGTGAACACTAGGATGCCTAAAATAGGATAACATTCTTGTGATTAAAAAAAAAGCTCGGATAAAGGTGAAACTATTGTGGTAATGTCTAGAAATTTAGAAGAGACAGAGGCAATGAGTCATCTGTTGAATGAAAAAGATTGGAAAGATAGAGGTTTCATAAAGGTAGAGAAGTATTGATATTTAAATACATATTAAAAATCCCAGTCTTTTACCCAACAACAAAGATACAATAAAAGTATATAAATCTCACCAGCAGACCAAGAACATCTGCCATAGGCAGTGTAGTGGAAAATATTTCACACTATATAGACCATTTTCTTAGACCATTTTTATACACCTCCTCTTCTCCGATGAAAGATAGTGGGGACTTCCTGAGAGAGATCCAAGCAATTACTTGAGATAGTGACCATGCATTGATGACAATAAATATTTTAGCACTTTGTAAAAAGCGTAAACATACAGATGGTATTGCAGATTGTGGACATTTCTTATGTGCGCACTATTGTGCAATCTAGCCCATAATTAGATGTGAATTGAAATGATTACATAATGCCTCAATAACAATTCTTTTTATATAACATTGAATTACACAAACAGCTATGATGGACTAGAACACCTAGTATCGCAATCATCCAACTGCCTGATAACAGAACAACAGTTCAGAACAATCAATTGGCTACTTCAATATATAGGAATCCAAATGCAGGGGATAATTTGCTCCATGTGAAAAGTGGACATCCACACACATTGAAATGGAGCATCCTCTATGGATAGCTCCTACGAGCCAGGTGAAACAGCACTAATGAAGACTCATTTCTGAGGGAACAGGTAGTGATGTTAGAAAGATTTACGGATATGGGATATCCACAGGATTGATTGGCAAGGCAAAACAGAAGGTTGGAAAAAAGATGAGAAGAGGGGTGATCACCTTCAGGAAAGGGAAAAAACGGCAACGAGACAACACTCCTGCAAAATTCCTGCAAAACTTTTAAGGCTTCCAAAAACTTGTGAAGCAAAAGAATATGGTGTACTGTACAGTAAAAATGCAGAGGATAACAAAGTTTATCACTTGTAACAGAGCATGTGGTGTACTTCCCTATATGTCCATGCAAATTAAGATACATAGGAAGTATTATATACATCCTGTTTGGAAGAGTGCTACAGCACTTAAGAGCAATTAGAAAAAATGAAATATTATTCCATAGTACATCACACTCAAGAAAAACTTGAAGGGAGAAATGAATTGTGAGCAAAAATGAGGGATGGCCTGCAAAACCTTGTTGATATCTTCTGTACACTTTGTGCAGGCTGTGGTCTTGAAGTAAATGTTTCCAAAACTAAACGGATTAACTACACAACGAAGAAGCGGGTGAATGGCAGAGTAAAATTGAGAAATGAAGTATAGGATAGGGTTACAGAATTTGATTACCTGTGGGTCTGACTGGCCGACTCAGGATCTTGAGCACCACTGATCGCTAAAAGCTCCCATTCTGTAACCCATAGGGCAGGGGCTATTCTTAGGATGGCCAAAAAGGCTGAGTGCTTTCCAATTTTCTCTACAACAGAAATTTATAAGAGGCAGGTGCGAGTAGCGGCTTTATATGTGGCAGAACTTTTTGGTTACTGCCATCTAAGTGTTTTGATAACTTAAGAGAATAACTTTTTTAGAACTCTCACAAGGCTAGGAAAAGAAACTCCTTTGACGTGTTTGTCGCTTGATCTCGACATTGATTCTGTTTCTGAATTAGCAGCTATGAGACTACTGCTAAATGGGGTGCGTATTTGGGCCACCAGAGATTTACAAGAAGATAGAGTGGGTCTTACTGGTATTATGACACTTCAATCTTCTAATAAGATCAAATGGCTAAGCTACGTAAAAAGAGCTTGGATGGAGCTGGATCCACCTAATTTTTAAAAGACCCCTCGTCCATCCCAGTTAATGTAGCCCAAATGTCTAAATCTAGGTATTGGGAGACAATAACTGCACAAAAAAAACCGTCTAGTTATAGGGGAAGACTTGCAAGGTGTTTTTTAATGCACAAATCATTGCCTAAAGCCAAGAAATTTCTTGATTATATATTTCCAGTGTGAGTTCATACATTGTTCTTGCAGTTCAGATAAGAGACCTTGGCAATTGCTGCTTATACTGCTCTATTTGATACCTCTAAGTTGGGCCTGGCAAGGTGTAGTTTTTGCACATCTTTCGATAAAACTGAAGAACACCTGTTGTTCTTCTGTCCCAAGTATGCAACCCCCAGGTGCAGGTGGATTGTCCTTAGAATTTGAAAGAGTGTTTCCTCATCTGTGGTTGTGGTGGCAGTTTCTAAATTTCTTTATGTGGCATGGTCTGTTAGGCAAAAATTACTATCACAACTGCAGTAAATTGAGGTACAGGGGAAGCTTTTGTGGTGCCAATTATTAGCTTTTAATTATTTATGTAATATATTTTATTCTCTTATCATTAATTGTTGTTTTAGGATATATTTATTTGGCTATTCAGCACATTTCTGATGACGAAAAATTATTTTCGATCTATCGATAGACTTTGAACCTTTGGCATTGAATTATTGAGTTTCTGTGGAAGAGATGTAGCACAGAAAAAGCAGAGAGGAGGGAACAGAGACCAGACACTCATAGTTTGGAATGGAAATACATATTGCAGTTTAAAACCAAAGTGCCAGGGAAGGTAACAATGGAAGAACTATATTTAGAATAAATGAATATGCTGCCTAGTAAACTTAAGTAAAATTGTGTCATTTTAAATTGTAAGATTTTAGTAGAATGTTTCAGTTATACGTGTGCTTTCTTTAATTTGCACTATCCAGTTAGGGTAAGACCAACCAGATGGCGTAAACGAGGATTGTGGATGTGGCAAATGGGTCCCGCTAGGATTTTTCACAAAGGATCATTTTATTTTTTACATTTTTACTCTGAATGAGTCTTACTAACTAGTTTCACAAATTGTAAATTAACATTAATTGGACTTAGTAGGTTAACCGCCAGTGTCTGCTTTTTAAGATAAGGTCATTGCAGTGCACTCAACTGGTAACATATCAACTCATGTGTGTACAGGTCTGCGGGATGTGCATGTGGTACTTCCATCATGCTCGGCCCAGTAACTGTGGAAAGGTAGCCAGGGCAGAACGGACTGTGAGAGGATTGGTGCTGACCTGGGGTAAGCCTTGAAAGATTGGTGGAGATACATAGATGAGTCTGTAGGGCTTACTGGCAAATCAGTAGAGCTTTCGCTGAATTATACATAGAGGCATAATCTGCTCTCAGTTTCACTCCACTTAGGCTTACACAGTCCAGCAAGGTGTCAAAACGGTGTAAAATATGCATGCAGAGTTTGAATTTGCAGTTCCCAACACACTGTATCCACATCTTATGGGTCTTCAGGAATGTTATTTCTCTGGCTTTGTCCCCCTACTGGGCTAATTTAATTACTCTGATCTCCAACAGAGGGAACAAAGGCCTGCCCTCACAGAAGTAGCAATTATCGGTGATTGACTCAGTTACAGGGAGATGAAATGGGTGCTGGGGTAATCTGCATCTGATAATTATCTTGCCACACTGCACCTTGGTTGGGGCAGCCACTACCTAGTAAAAAAAGAGTAAAAAAGCCAGACATCTGGAGGCAAAACAAGAGGAACTCTCCTTTGAAGCTTTGTTGGAAAGGGATCTGCAGTGATGTCTGTTAGGGGCAGAGCTGATGCCCTCAGAAGAGCTCTTTCAAAAGAAAACTCAAAGACTCCATGATGGATTGTTCTACCGTTCTGTGCTGGAGGGTTCAGACAGGGAAAAAGGAATGATGTGGCATGCTAGGATTGGCCAGTGGTTCCTGGAATCTAGAACTTCGACCCATAATTTAGAAACCTTGCACAAGAGAGCCACAGTTCAGAAGACCTTGTAAGCGGGAGGCAACAGTGGAAAGGAAGTCCACTTGGAAAGAAAAGCCACCTGGTGCCCAGCAAAGATTAATGGCCACCAGATAACCCCCCAAGGACTAGGATGGGTCTTTCCAGGGCCAGTGGTGCTGGCCCACCTATGCCACCCGAGGACCAGTTATGATAAGAACTGGACTAAAATCCCCCCCACCCTTGAGTGCCTTTCAAGACAGCCAGGAAGCTCTGCAGCCTGGGGAGTGTGGGCAGGTAGTTGTGCAGCTGGCTGATAGAGACAGGACTGCAAAGAGCTTCAATCCAGCAGAAAATGAGCACCAGGATTTGCCCTTTACAAATTGCAGAGCAGAGAAAATGACCTTGTGGAACTCTGTTGGATTCCTTTAAACACTTCCTGGTCGGCACAGGGCCAAGGACGACAGTGCAATGATAATGTATTGAGTCACAGGGAGAGGGGTGTGCGTGTAGCACCCCCAACTGCTGGCCTCGGTGTCCGGTACAAGCACTTCTGTCCGTGGACCCCCATCCTCGGGACAAAACATGCACACCATTGGAACACTGCTGCACCCTTCATTCTGCTCTTGGGGCAAAGCCCTAAGAGGGATGTGTGGGACCCCTCTGCCATCCATCCCTGTGTCTGGGGGTGTGGAGGGCCAGAAACAAGCTGTGCCCTGCCAACGCTCCACGTGGGTGGGTGTGAGAGAGCCAGGTTCTACTCCCCAACTGAAACAGTAGTACAGGCAAAAAAGAGACTGACCAGGGAGATGAGACAGGGCTCCCCGCTCTGCCTTTTAAAATAGAAAAAGGCAGAAGAAACACTGTGGGTGTCCCAAGCAAGACTCTGTTATGCCCCAAGGAGGGGCAGGGGCACTACCAACATTTACAATGGAGCATTTGGGGGAAGGGATTGAATGAGTCCCGGAGCCACTCCATAAATTATCTGCAGAAATAACCCCAACTCTTCTAGGACCTAGAAAGCATGATCCCAGTAGAGATTTACTTCAATTTTAAGCACTCCCAGAGCTGGAGCTTTTCCTCTTGGGCTCTAGGATGCGAGGATTCCTTGTGATTTGTCCTAAGGCTGCATTATGTGTCCCAAAACAAGTGAAGAAAGATTTTGATACACATTTATGGTTCATCTGAATTGAAATGCTTTATTGACGAATACTACAATGTATACGTATGACATTGTTTATTGTCCCCATAAGTTTTAATGGTGACATACTGGTAAATCAAAATGTGATTGTTATTGCTGTACTGACATTTAAAAAGCCAGTAAGCCTGCTTAATATATCATCACAACCCCATATTTTGTGATGGTGTATCTGGAATAGATGGGTGGGTGTGTAATAAAAAATACTTTTCCTTCAAAAAGAAAAAATTGACTGGGCAATAATTTATAAGGTATTGTTGTTATGTGCCAGCAAATTGAGATTACTAGTCCACACCACCACCTCCTGAGTGGGCCTTGAACAGCTCTGCTTCGCTAGCCTGAGAAAGCCAAGTGCTACAATGTTTGGTGTCTTTGGAATTGTAATGAAAAATCCTCTCCATGGTAAAGTCAGATTTTAGATTATAAATTTGAAAATGCCACTGCTCACTGTGCCACTGGATTCAAGCTAGCCTGGCTGAAGAAGGGTGACATACCCTGAAACCGGTCCCAGGATGCTTGTTTCCGGTCCAGGGAGGACCTGGCCTGGCAGTTCGGTCTGGACTGCTCCCATGGGGCACAGGGTCAAGACTGATTTGCATATGGCTGGGTCCTAACTGGGGTGGCGTAGTGGGCAAAAGAACGATGGATTTAACCCAGATCTTTTGACTGGGGAGAATGTTTGCATTGTCAGCATTCCGTCCATTATTTGTTTGCTGTAACACTTTTCGCCCTAAGTGGGATGGGTATGCCCAGACATGGGTCCCTTGCTCACTGCGCCACTGGATTCAAGCTAGCCTGGCTTAAGAAGGGTGACATACCCTGAAACCGGTCCCAGGATGCTTGTTTCCGGTCCAGGGAGGACCTGGCCTGGCAGTGCGGTATGGACTGTTCCCATGGGGCACAGGGTCAAGACTGATTTGCATATGGCTGGGTCCAAACTGGGGTGGCGTAGTGGGCAAAAGAACGATGATTTAACCCAGATCTTTTGACTGGGGGAGAATGTTTGCATTGTCAGCATTCCGTCCATCATTTGTTTGCTGTAACACTTTTAGAAAGTTAGCATCTTCCTCCCTTAGCCATTTGGTGCCTGTAGCCTGTCTCTAGGTCACATGACTGGGTCTAGCTGGCAGTTGGACTTTGTGTATTCCTCACACTATAGAGAGCTTAGTTGTGCCTGGATGGCCCATAACTGGCAGGATTGGAGGGCGGAGGCTGTCACAGCCTGACTTACACTTGAATAGGATGTGTCCTGCCTCCACACAAAAGGTTGCATACCCCCTGTAGTTAGTATGGAGCCAGAATTGGGGAAGTAGGGTGCCTGTGGACTTCAAAGGGGAACCTCTAGAAGCTTCTCCCAATTCATAAGGCACAACTAGTTGTAAATATTGGACCTCAGACACCAACTCTTCAGTACACTTCTCGGCCTGTGGATACTCTATGAGGAAGAAAGACTGCTGTGCAGCTGAAAGGGCTGTCACTCTCTTGGACTGCCTCTCTGAAGGACTGCTGCCCTGCTGTGCTGACCTGCTGCCTGCTGCACTCGTGCCTGGGTGAAAAGGACTGCACCTGCATCTGTTGAACCCAGGACCCCAGAGTGACTGCAAGGGCTAGTTAGCTGGCCCCCTGACTAGAGTCTTAGGGACAGAAGCCTCCAACAGCTTTGAAACCATCACTTGGACTCTGCCATCTGTGAATCCTAACTTGCCAAGTGGTACCACCTTGGCCCTGGACTCTTGGAAGTGGGACTAAATGTGCTCTGCCAGACCTTCTGTGGACCTAGCAGAACAAATGCATCTCCTCTGCTATGTGGCACAATCCTGAGCAAAACCTGTGCTGCAAGGGCTCACCCAGCACAAGGACTCTGCATTGACCTTGAAGCCTGCATCAGAACCGCCACTGTGCGAGGCTTCACTGACGCAGTTCCTCGCATTGCTAATCTCTTGTTCACAGCAGCCTCCAAATTCAACCCAGGTGCTCACCTTGCAGCCTCACATCTCTTTGAAACCCACACATCGTCTCGACTGCACAACGCATCCTCGATGTCAGACTTCGCATCGCAAGCCCTTAGTGACAGGAACCTAGACAATGAAGGACCTCACATCGCAGCACCTCGGAACAAGCGCATCACCTTGGCTGTGCAGCCCATCCTCCGCAATGATGGTTTAAGTTACTTTTGCTCCTTTGGCCTAACTGGGTCCTGTAGCCATCCAGCGCTCCATCTCAATCAGCCTGAACTTGTGACTTTGTCCCGATCAGGCGCCACCAGATGTCAACAGTTGGCCCTTTGTGCCTTTCACTGAAATCTTTAAACCTGCATATCTCTGGTGTTTCTGATTAGAGTTTTGACATTTCAGTCTTGTTTTATTCAATAAACCTTAATTTAGGGTTTACTTGTGACTTCACCCTGACAAGGATTGTGGTTCCTGCTGGAGTAGGGTTTCCTCCCCCTCAACCAGTAACCCAATTTCTTAGAGCAATGCTTTCCATTACTTTGCATCAGGGGGGCGTTCCATGGGTGTTACATTGTCACTCCGATGCATCTATTCATGGTTTTTGACACAAAGCCCCATCTACTAACAACAGTGGATAGGGTTTTGCACTAAAAAATAACGCATCTTGGAATTGGCATTCATATGAAGAAATGTTTTTATTTCTCCAAACTTTCCCAACTTTGAATGTGGTCTCCGCTGTTAAGCTCACATCCAAACTGAAAAACATTTTAAAGTTAGTCTAGGAACACTTTGTTGTACTGGCAGAAAACACTACTGGTACAAAATCCATGCCAGACATGACACACATACCCTTGGACTATGGTACAAAGGTGTGTGCTTGGTCCTAGACAGCCTGATTGTGCGACTGCCCCTGGGAGAAAGCAGGACAGTCCCATATCTTAGTAGATGTAATGCTTTCATGCTCTTCCCACTCACACAACCTGGAGCAGCAACTTTGGTTGCTGCCCTGTGTTGTGTGACATTTATAAATTTACCAACAAAAACAGGACAAGCGGGAGACTGCTACAAAATGGTATTATCTCACATAAACTGACTGGAAAAAACTCAGGATTGCACAAAACTAAATCATTAACTGTGTAGTTCAATTACACAAACTGGTCTTTTGAGAATCTTAAACAGGCTACACTTTGAAAAACATTATGACATTGTTTTCAAACATCTGATTAAATGTTTTGTTCCTTGCCTCCACAAACGGCTAACTACCTGTCTTTAAAGTCACACTTTCAGTTGGAATTTGTAAAACCCTCCAATGAAACCCTCCAAAACCCTGGAAGTTGCAGACATTTTAATTGTTAAAATGGAACTCAAGTTTAACTTCTAGTAGCCCAAAGCTGTGTAACACATACAAGACCAAAACTGTGATATTCAAGAAGTGCACATCACTATGATATTCCACCTGGGGGCCACCAAAGCTAGGATTAACAACACCAAGAACCTCAGGATTGTTATAAACAGCAAACGCCGTATGACTGCCCAAATCAATGCAGTCTTAGCCCCATGCTTCCTCACCCTGAAGATGCTGAGGAAGATTTTCAAATAACTCCCTATCAGCACCCAGAAAACTGTCACACACAGTGGTCACAAGCAAGCTGAAACTACAGGAACACTCTCTATGTCGGAATCAACAAAAAATTCACCAGAAGACTGCAGACCATTCAAATCTTGGAGGTCAGAATCACTCTCAACCTCCCACGCCACACTCACATCATAACACACTATGCCTGAAGGAGCTCCACTTGCTCCCCATTCACAAATGAGCACAATTCATACTCCTCACCCATACTTTCATGGCACTACATAACAGTGGCCAGGCATACCTCAATAATCACATCTGCTTTCACAAGATACCTCCACTCATCCAGATTCCTATTTGCACAAATCCCGCACATACAGAAAACCAGATCTGGTGGTCAAGCCTTCTACATCACTCCTAAAGCATGGAACGACCTGCAGTTACACCTAAGAGCCTCCTCCTCGATTCTAGGCTCTAGGTGTTCCTAGGCTCACACCTGCTCAACACCAGGATACTCTTCCAGGTGATACTGCACCCTACAAATCTGCATTATATAACAAATGCAGTGCCTTGCCAGCCAGCCTCCTCACCTACACTCATTTGTGCTTGTGTATCTTAATACACACACTCTGGTTTTCCTATTTCGTTTTTCGCATCTGACTTTCTGAGCATTTCTGAAATCAGTGTTGACAAATTTAAACATAGGCATTATCAGACATAAGATTTACTGACTTTTGAAGATAGAGCGCCTCATTCTGAAGCTCCAGAGAACATGTGCAATGCCGGGGAAGTGAATGAGAAATAGTAGACTGGGGCAGTGGCATAACACAAAATGATGAGCCCCTCCTGCAGAATGTCATGAGGTGCCCCCAAGTCTCACATCACACAAAATACTCATTAGTCTTGGCTGAATGGGGCACCTGAAGGATAGAGGGCCCACTTGAAGGGTGCCCCCCAATCCCCTTGTTACTCCCTTGGACAAAGGTGCCACACTTCACACTAAGTTGGACACTACCCGTCATTTCTCCTGCTTTTGAACTTTTTTCCATACCACTTTGCTTTGTCCATGAGGCAAAGGGAGGTGCTTCATAATTTGTCTGAATAAGTAAATAAATGTGTGTTAGATTATATGTTTGAATACAAAGATAAATGTTAGAGGATGCTACACAAATACATTTTTACAGGACTAAAGCAATACCTAAACCAACCTTTTTATTCTTATACAGGCAACATTAAAATATATAAATGACCACCTTTCCTTTGGTGCAATGGTGCAAATTAGAAGAACTCTACAATAAGAACATATTGATTTCAATTAAAGTACAGTATCCTGCTATTGAACAGGCTGCCCTCTTTGCTTTCAAACTAATGAAGATCATTCCTTGAAACTAAATGGATTTTTCTACTCCTGGTTAATTATTATACAGAGGTAAAACTTTTCTTTTTCCAGATTGATACACTGGAAAAGTTAGAACCTAATCAGCTCAGCAAATTGCTGCACAGAAATATCACTGAGCTTTGTCGCTCAAGCGCTGAGAGAGTATATACTTTGCACTTTTAAGATGAAGGCAAATGCAATGTAACGTAGGCCATTTTCTGTCCTGCATCTGAATCAGGTTTTAGGTATTTTACTAATAATGAACACCAGCACCCAAAATATAGCTGTGACCTACATTTTTGCACTGCTGGTTAGTAAAATCCTAAATAATTTTACTTTTTTACTGACATCAGGAATGCTTGCCCAGAATCTTAACACTTTTAAGTACTTAAAACAAACTAAATCTCAGGCAGTTCCAACATCCTTAACCTTGAAATACTACTGCTTATAAAACAACATTCTCAGTAGATTAGGCATTACTATAACTCAAACCAAGCCAAAAGGCAGCAGAGATCTGTACATGGTAGATCATTCCTTGATAATTCACCAAACAAATGTGATTCATTGTCTATCGAAATAACGTTTTACTATGTATTAAAAGAAACTAAAAACATGTCTATTACCAACTACCTGATTGCCTGATCCCCGTCTTATTCTTACTAATTCATAAACACTTTAATTCCTACCCTTCTGTAGCAATTTAAATCCACAATCCACTCAGAAGCTATGCCAGCTGATATTTTTTTCCTTTTGTTCCAAGGTTCCCCTCCATTCTTTCTTTTTAACAGCTTTTGGGGCCCCTAAACCCTGGGAACCTCAACAGATCTGTGGTTGTTCATGGACACATTTTAGTGTGCCTCTGAGATGAGGAGACCCTCCATTGGACTTCCTACATTGCTGCCTCCTGCAAGAACCTGGCATTCACTTCTTCTCCATACCCCATGCTGGTAGCAGCATTTAATAAGTGTTGTGGTTTTCTAGTTGCTCCCATGGGAGCTGTATATTGACGACCTCTGTACATTAAGTTCAGAGCCTTGAGGCTGATGGAGCCCGCCTTGTCTGAGTTTGGGGTGTTCTTAAATGTGTTGACCATAACTTTTGAAATAATAAATATAATCCTCGGAACTTGAGTTAGCAGTAGTTGTTTCATGAACACTAGTAGTGTGCCGTTCATTAGGGATACTCGTGGCTTCTTGTGAACAATTACTTTAGTATGGATGATGGTTGTGAAATGGAAGACGGATCCTTCATTTTAGAGCATTGTGATTGCAACTAGCATAAGCTTGCTAACACTTGAAGGATTCCATTGTTAAAGCAACTGCGTTGTAACATATTGATTTGCTTTCCAATTACATTCCAATGCTAATCAATCAATCAATCACAGAATTTGTAAAGCGCACTACTTACCCGCGAGGGTCTCAAGGCGCTAGGGAAAAAAAGGGGGGTGCTGCTACTGGTCGAACAACCAGGTCTTGAGTAGCCTCCTGAAGGTCAGCAGGTCTTGGGTCCGTCGTAGGCTTAGTGGAAGGGTGTTCCAGGTCTTGGCGGCGAGGTGGGAGAAGGATCTGCCGCCGGTGGTAGTTCTTCGAATGCGAGGGACGGTGGCGAGGGAGAGGTCGGCGGAGCGGAGTTGGCGGTTGGGGACGTAGAAGAGGAGTCGTCTGTTGAGGTAGGCTGGGCCAGTCTTGTGGAGTGCCTTGTGTGCGTGGATGAGGAGTTTGAAGGAGATTCTCCTGTCGACGGGGAGCCAGTGCAGGTTCCTCAGGTGGGGGTGATGTGGCTGTGGCGTGGTACATCGAGGATCAGGCGTGCGGAGGCGTTTTGTATGCGTTGCAGTCGTTGATGAGCTTGGCCGGGGCTCCCGCGTAGAGGGCGTTCCCATAGTCAAGTCTGCTACTGACGAGGGCCTGGGTGACTGTTCTTCTTGTGTCTGTCGGGATCCACCTGTAGATCTTGCGAAGCATGTGGAGGGTGTTGAAGCAGGAGGATGAGACTGCGTTGACTTGCTTGGCCATGGAGAGCGTTGAGTCGAGGATGACTCCCAGGTTGCGTGCGTGGTCGGTGGGTGTCGGGGCTGCTCCCAGCATCGTTGGCCATCAGGAGTCGTCCCAGGCTGAGGGGTTGGAGCCGAGGATGAGGACCTCTGTCTTCTCCGTGTTCAGTTTTAGTCGGCTGATCTTCATCCAATCGGCGACGGCCTTCATTCCTTCATGGAGATTGGATTTGGCGGCGAGGGGTCCTTGGTGAGGGAGAGGATCAGTTGAGTGTCGTCGGCGTAGGAGATTATGTTGAGGTCGTGCTGTCTGGCGATGCGTGCGAGCGGGGCCATGTAGATGTTGAACAGTGTTGGGCTGAGGGACGATCCCTGGGGTACGCCGCAGATGATCTCGGAGGCTTCGGATCGGAATGGTGGGAGGCGGACTCTCTGGGTTCTGCCGGCGAGGAAGGAGGTGGCCCTTTCCAGGGCCTTGTCTCGGATCCCTGCGTCGTGGAGGCGTGCGCGTAGAGTGCAGTGGCAGACAGTGTCGAAGGCGGCGGAGAGGTCCAGCAGGATGAGGGCTGCGGTCTCACCGTTGTCCAGCAGGATCCTGATGTCATCGGTGGCGGCGATGAGGGCAGTCTCAGTGCTGTGGTTGCTGCGGAACCCCGATTGGGATGGGTCCAGGATGCTGTTTTCTTCGAGGTATCGGGTTAGCTGTTTGTTGACGATCTTCTCGATGACCTTGGCTGGGAACGGAAGCAGGGAGATGGGCCGGAAGTTCTTGAGGTCTCTCGGGTCCGCCTTGGGTTTTTGAGTAGGGCGTTGATCTCTGCGTGTTTCCAGCTCTCTGGGAAGGTCGCGGTCTCGAAGGAGAGATTGATGACGTTGCACAGGTGGGGTGCGATGGAGCTGCTGGCTTTGTTGAAGATGTGGTGCGGGAAAGGGTCTGACGGGGAGCCGGAGTGTATTGTGCTCATGGTCTTGATGGTGTCCTCGATGTTCACGCTGGCCCAGGCTGGCAGGGGGTCTTGGTCGATGGTGTGCGGCGGGTCTGGTGCATCGATCTTAGTTGGGGCTGTCTGGGTGTTGAAGCTGTCGTGGATGTCGGCGATCTTGCGGTGGAAGAAGGTGGCGAGGGAATCGCACAGGGGTTGCGACGGCGGGATGTCGTTGGTGTTGGAGCTGGGGTTGGAGAGTTCCTTCACGATGTTGAAAAGCTCCTTGCTGTTGTGTGCGTTGTTGTCGAGGCGGTCTTTGAAGGAGATTCTCTTGGCGGACTTGATGAGGTGGTGGTGGTTACGGATGGCGTCTTTGTGGGCTGCGTGGCTGTCCGGTGTCTTATCACTGTGCCATTTCTTCTCTAGTTTCCGGCAGGTACGCTTGGAAGCTAGGAGTTCCGAGGTGAACCAGCTGGCTCTTTTGGTGGTGTCACTGTAGGTGAGTTTTTTCAGCGGGGCGAGGGTGTTGGCACAGTCCATCCATCGTCTGAGGTTGCAGGCAGCGTCGTCGGTGTTGGATGGGTCGGAGGGAGGGCTGAGAGCGAGGGTTGCCCGAAGTTGGTCTTCGGTGACTTTGCTCCAGCAGCGGCGTGGGTTCTGTTGGGTGCGGTGGTGTGTGGTGGGTTTCTGGAAGGTGAAATGGATGCAGCGGTGGTCGGTCCAGAGGAGTTCCGTGGTGTGGCTGAAGGAGACGTGGGAGCTTGAGGAGAAGATGGGGTCAAGCGTGTGGCCGGCGGAATGGGTCGGTGTTGCGACGAGCTGGCTCAGCCCGAGGTTGGCGAGGTTGGCGATCAGGGTGGTGGAGTTGCTGTCGTTGTTGTTCTCCAGGTGAAAGTTCAGGTCTCCGAGGAGGATGTAGTCGGTAGAGGTCAGGGCGTGCGTGCTGATGAAGTCGGCGATGGAGTCGCTGAACTGGGGTCGGGGCCCAGGGGGTCTGAAGACAAGGGTGCCTCTAAGGGTGGTGTTGGGGTCCGTGTGGATCTGGAAGTGCATGTGTTCGGCGGTGCTGAGAGTGTCGTCGGTGCTGGTCGAGACCCTGATGGTGTTCTTGTGGACGATGGCGATTCCTCCTCCTACTGCGTTGACGCGGTCTCTGCGGGTGATCTTATAGCCGTCTGGGATGGCTATGGCGATGTCGGGGCGGAGGAGTCGTTCATCCAGGTCTCTGTCAGGAAGGCGACGTCTGGTGATGATGTGTCGAGCAGGTCCCAGAGCTCGACGGCGTGTTTGCGTGCGGAGCGGGTGTTCAGTAGGATGCACCGGAGGTGGTTGAGGTCCTTCTTGGCGGGCGCCTCAGTGGCTCTGAGGCTGGTGTAGCTGCAGTTCCGGCAGGTGAAGGGACCATGGGTGCGTTCGGGCGGCCTTGAAGCAGTTGTGCGTCCGTCCGGGGTTGAGAGCGTGGAGTGTGGTGGCATCGTATCGGCGTCGGTCCTCGAGGCTGGAGCGGGGGGCGCGTGGCCCAGGGGTTCTGGCGCTGGGCGCGGTCCAGGCACGGACGGGCGCAGACGGGCTTGCCTTAGGCGCGCCTTCGGCGCGGCCGCCATATATATGGGGAGGTAGGAGGGAGGAGCAGCTGGGAGGCGGGAGGCAGGGGCAGCGAATGGGCAGTCAGGGGGGCGGGGCCGCAGGGGATGCAGCGGCTGGAATGGAGAGAGGCAGCGAGGGGCACAGAAGGCAAAATGGACACAAGGAAGGTGGGGGCAGCGAGGGAAACAGAGGAAAAACGGGCACAGTACAGTGGGGGCAGCAAGGGAAACAGAAGGCAAAATGGACACAAGGGAGGTGGGGGCAGCGAGGGAAACAGAGGAAAAACGGGCACAGTACAGTGGGGGCAGCGAGGGAAACAGAAGGCAAAATGGACACAAGGAAGGTGGGGGCAGCGAGGGAAACAGAGGAAAAACGGGCACAGTACAGTGGGGGCAGCGAGGGAAACAGAAGGCAAAATGGACACAAGGGAGGTGGGGGCAGCGAGGGAAACAGAGGAAAAACGGGCACAGTACAGTGGGGGCAGCGAGGGAAACAGAAGGCAAAATGGACACAAGTGAGGTGGGGGCAGCGAGGGAAACAGAGGAAAAAAACGGGCACAGTACAGTGGGGGCAGCGAGGGAAACAGAAGGCAAAATGAACACAAAGGAGGTGGGGGCAGCGAGGGAAACAGAAGGAAAACGGGCACCGAGGCCACAAGCAGAGGGGCGAGCTTACCAGCAGCAGCAGCGGGCGGACAGCACAGGCGGAGCTGTGTGGTGGGGGAGCGACCTACCTGGCAAGGTCAAGGGTCGCTCTCCTCACCGCGCAGCGGCCGCCATATATGGGGAGGTGGGAGGGAGGAGCAGCTGGGAGGTGGGAGGCAGGGGCAGCGAATGGGCAGTCAGGGGGGCGGGGCCGCAGGGGACGCAGCGGCGGGAATGGAGAGAGGCAGCGAGGGGCACAGAAGGCAAAATGGACACAAGGAAGGTGGGGGCAGCGAGGGAAACAGAGGAAAAACGGGCACAGTACAGTGGGGGCAGCGAGGGAAACAGAAGGCAAAATGGACACAAGGGAGGTGGGGGCAGCGAGGGAAACAGAGGAAAAACGGGCACAGTACAGTGGGGGCAGCGAGGGAAACAGAAGGCAAAATGGACACAAGGGAGGTGGGGCAGCGAGGGAAACAGAGGAAAAACGGGCACAGTACAGTGGGGGCAGCGAGGGAAACAGAAGGCAAAATGGACACAAGGGAGGTGGGGGCAGCGAGGGAAACAGAGGAAAAACGGGCACAGGACAGTGGGGGCAGCGAGGAAACAGAGGAAAACGGGCACAGTACAGTGGGGGCAGCGAGGGAAACAGGAGGCAAAATGGACACAAGGGAGGTGGGGGCAGCGAGGGAAACAGAGGAAATACGGGCACAGTACAGTGGGGGCAGCGAGGGAAACAGAAGGCAAAATGGACACAAGGGAGGTGGGGGCAGCGAGAGAAAGAGGAAAAACGGGCACAGTACAGTGGGGGCAGCGAGGGAAACAGAAGGCAAAATGGACACAAGGGAGGTGGTGGCAGCGAGGGAAACAGAGGAAAAACGGGCACAGTACAGTGGGGGCAGCGAGGAAACAGAAGGCAAAATGGACACAAGGGAGGTGGGGCAGCGAGGGAAACAGAGGAAAAACGGGCACAGTACAGTGGGGGCAGCGAGGGAAACAGAAGGCAAAATGGACACAAGGGAGGTGGGGGCAGCAAGGGAAACAGAGGAAAAAAACGGGCACAGTACAGTGGGGGCAGCGAGGGAAACAGAAGGCAAAATGGACACAAGGGAGGTGGGGGCAGTGAGGGAAACAGAGGAAAAACGGGCACAGTACAGTGGGGGCAGCGAGGGAAAGAGAAGGCAAAATGGACACAAGGGAGGTGGGGGCAGCGAGGGAAACAGAGGAAAAAACGGGCACAGTACAGTGGGGGCAGCGAGGGAAACAGAAGGCAAAATGGACACAAGGGAGGTGGGGGCAGCGAGGGAAACAGAAGGAAAACGGGCACCGAGGCCACAAGCAGAGGGGCGAGCTTACCAGCAGCAGCAGCGGGCGGACAGCACAGGCGGAGCTGTGTGGTGGGGAGCGACCTACCTGGCAAGGTCAAGGGTCGCTCTCCTCACCGCGCAGCGGCCGCCATATATGGGGAGGTGGGAGGGAGGAGCAGCTGGGAGGCAGGGGCAGCGAATGGGCAGTCAGGGGGAGGGCCGCAGGGGACGCAGCGGCGGGAATGGAGAGAGGCAGTGAGGGGCACAGAAGGCAAAATGGACACAAGGAAGGTGGGGGCAGCGAGGGAAACAGAAGGCAAAATGGACACAAGGGAGGTGGGGGCAGCGAGGGAAACAGAGGAAAAACGGGCACAGTACAGTGGGGGCCGCGAGGGAACAGAGGGCAAAATGGACACAAGGGAGGTGGGGGCAGTGAGGGAAACAGAGAAAAACGGGCACAGTACAGTGGGGGCAGCGAGGAAACAGAGGAAAAACGGGCACAGTACAGTGGGGGCAGCGAGGGAAACAGAAGGCAAAATGGACACAAGGGAGGTGGGGGCAGCGAGGGAAACAGAGGAAAAACGGGCACAGTACAGTGGGGGCAGCGAGGAAACAGAAGGCAAAATGGACACAAGGGAGGTGGGGGCAGCGAGGGAAAGAGGAAAAACGGGCACAGTACAGTGGGGGCAGCGAGGGAAACAGAAGGCAAAATGGACACAAGGGAGGTGGGGGCAGCGAGGGAAACAGAGGAAAAACGGGCACAGTACAGTGGGGGCAGCGAGGAAACAGAAGGCAAAATGGACACAAGGGAGGTGGGGGCAGCGAGGAAACAGAGGAAAACGGGCACAGTACAGTGGGGGCAGCGAGGGAAACAGAAGGCAAAATGGACACAAGGGAGGTGGGGGCAGCGAGGAAACAGAGGAAAAACAGGCACAGTACAGTGGGGGCAGCGAGGGAAACAGAAGGCAAAATGGACACAAGGGAGGTGGGGGCAGCGAGGGAAACAGAGGAAAAACGGGCACAGTACAGTGGGGGTAGCGAGGGAAACAGAAGGCAAAATGGACACAAGGGAGGTGGGGGCAGCGAGGGAAACAGAGGAAAAAACGGGCACAGTACAGTGGGGGCAGCGAGGAAACAGAAGGCAAAATGGACACAAGGGAGGTGGGGGCAGTGAGGGAAACAGAGGAAAAACGGGCACAGTACAGTGGGGGCAGCGAGGGAAACGGAAGGCAAAATGGACAAGGGAGGTGGGGGCAGCGAGGGAAACAGAGGAAAAACGGGCACAGTACAGTGGGGGCAGCGAGGGAAACGGAAGGCAAAATGGACACAAGGGAGGTGGGGGCAGCGAGGGAAACAGAGGAAAAACGGGCACAGTACAGTGGGGGCAGCGAGGGAAACAGAAGGCAAAATGGGCACAAGGGAGGTGGGGGCAGCGAGGGAAACAGAGGAAAAACGGGCACAGTACAGTGGGGGCAGCGAGGGAAAGAGAAGGCAAAATGGACACAAGGGAGGTGGGGGCAGCGAGGGAAACAGAGGAAAAAACGGGCACAGTACAGTGGGGGCAGCGAGGGAAACAGAAGGCAAAATGGACACAAGGGAGGTGGGGGCAGCGAGGGAAACAGAAGGAAAACGGGCACCGAGGCCACAAGCAGAGGGGCGAGCTTACCAGCAGCAGCAGCGGGCGGACAGCACAGGCGGAGCTGTGAATGCTAATGACAATAACCAAGGCTTCGGCTTCTAACACTGCCACAGGTGCATACCCATTTTCTTTATATATGTGTGTCCTCTCTGCTTCTTTGATTCCTATTTATACTGTCAAAAATCTTTATGTTACAACATATTAAAGTATTGGGTACTCAGAACCCTTGCTGGCCATTCACATCTTTATTGCAAATGTGACAAATATGTAGTACTATGACAGTGCCCTCCCCATGCTACATCCCTTGAGGTAAACATGTACAACCCACTTACTTAATGGGGAACACCAATGCTCTCACTTTCTAATGGTGCTTGTTTGTTTCTACCAGGGACAGGGCTACAGATATAGACTCTCAACATCCTTTATCAAACTCACCCTCCTGAGGAATATGCTGGTTAATCGGAATGTCCAGTATCTTCTTCCAATCCCACACTGAAATCCTAAATATTTTCTGACCCTAAAGTGAATTGGTTTTAAGCCTACACTTTGACTATTTTTCCACCCTAAACTGTCAATTCTGTCTATACTAGGACTGTACGTTACTCGTACATTCCTATGACTTTATATAACGCCCTTCAATACTGTACACTTTAAAAATTCAATGTTTTAACTTTCACATCTGATTCATTCAATACGCTCTCACACAACTTTGTGACTTAGAGGGGCTGTATAAAATATGGTGAATAAATAAAAATAAATCGTCATTTATGATATTAATTAATGTCACATGTGATGCCGTCAGCATCTGCACAAATCTTTATAAAAGGGGCAATATTGGGCATAACAAACAAATCTCAAAAATAGTTCAACTAATGACTTTCCCCAGTTATGATTATCTATGTCACCATGCCTCGTTCATGGCATCACAGATGAGATCAGAAATCATATTACAGATTACAACATTGATATTTTTTAATGCATAGGAAAACAAAGTGATTGGTGGACCTGGCCCCCTCTGCAGGGTAGCCTCCAAACCTTTTGCCTTCACCCCTCCTGTTTTCTGAACCCATTTTTGTTGGCTTTTAGGACTCTAGCACTGGTGGTGGCTGGAAGTACAACTTAGAGGGGGGCTCACACACCTGCACTCACTTACACCCAAGCATTCACATGCTGACACGCACCCTCACACCCATTCACAACACTCACAAATACACATACACACACCAAAAAATGAATAAAAACACATTTGCCTGTTGCAGCTCTCAGGGACGAAAGCCTCAGAGGTCACAATAGGTTTGGGACTGCTGCCTTCTCTCAATGGCTGAGGCAGCAGTCCCTACCTCGTCACAGAGACTGCTGACCCCACTCACTCTATGATGAGGTATCAGTGATAGACTCTTGCCCTGGGCATTTCAGGGCTTAAATTGAAGCACCCAGGTACTAGGCTATCTCTGATGCTCCAACTAGTCACAAGGAGGAGGGCCTTAAGGACCTTTGCTGAGCAGAGGAATTCTCGCCCACAGGAGCTGTGACAACCTCAGCCCAGCAAAATTCAGCTCAGGCAGCCAGGCTCCTACCCATTTAGCGTATGTCTAGCACCTGGCTGCCTGACCTTTGCCCAGCCTGACAGAAACTCTATGTCCAAAAGGTGCAGGGGCATGGCCCTTCCACCCTCAAGTATGAGCTGTTGCAGTCTAGCACTGGTTAGCAGTGGTAAAGTGCTCGCTCCTTTAAACATGGTAAAATTGGCTTATACAATTGGCACATTTAATCTACTTGTAAGTCCCTAGTAAAAGGGTACTACATGTTCCCAGGGCCTATAAATTAAATGCTATGAGTGTGGACCTACAGCACATTTTGTGCAACCCACTAAAGTAGCCCTTTATAAACATGTATGTAGCTTGCCATTGCAGCCAGTGTGTGCAGTTTTAAGCTGCAATTTTGACCTGGCTAAATAAACATTTTAATGCATTTAAGTCACCCCTAGGGTGTGCCCTAAGCAGTCCATAGGGCAGAGTGCAGTCTATTTAAAAAGTTGGGCATGTACTTTTATATGTCCTGGTCGTGAAAAACTCTCATTTCTCACTATGGCAAGCCCTACCTCTCCTATAGGATAACATTGGGTTACCTTATTACCTTTATTAAGTAATAACTTTTGATTGTGAGCAGGTAGGTATATTATGTTTGGTGTCTGAGAAATTGTAATTTAAAACCATCATTAATGGTAAATTTGGATTTTAAGTCACAATTATGAAAATGCCACTGTTATAAAGTTGGAATTTTCTTGTCCTAACCTGTTGGTGCCTGCAGCCTGTTTCTTGGGTCACATGACTGGATATGTTGGCAATAGGCCTTTGTGTTCCTTCCAGACAGCCACACAATATTGGTTCTGGGTGTTGGCACGATGGGACAGCCTGACTTGGTAAGAAGGGCGGAGTGGTCACATGTCACACTTGCACTTGTAGTTCAAAAGACACTGCCTCAGCTCACACTCAAAGGACTTCACACTAGTCTATTGTACCTGAAGATGGACTGGGACAAGAGCAGCGAGGCAGGAAATTCCAGATACCTCTGTGGGGGGGGAAGGCTACAAAAGTTTCTTCCACTTCAAAGGAGGCACCCACTAGGTATAAAAAGAGAACCCTAAGACTTTGGATACTCCAGATGAACAACTGCCCTGCTGCCAGAGGACTGCCCTGCTGTCTGAGAAGGAATACTGGACATGCACCCTTCATTCCAAACTCCCTGAGTGGCTGCAAGGGCTAGTTGGCTGGACTCATGTTTTGAGCTACAGGGACACACGCTTCAGAGGGATCTCTGCAACTGGTCAGCTGATCTCTTGCAACTGGACCTGCCTGAGCTCTTTGGCCTCTACTGGAGTAAGTTCCTGATCCCCGCGAGGTACCTCTCAGGTCATGGACCATTGGTGTGGCATCAGTTGAGTTCCTCCTTGAAGAAAAGGAGAAATCCTGATTTTTGGGCTCTTTGCGATCGAGAACAAGTTAGCCCACGCTAACATCTTGCCACCCCTGCCAATCGACAACACAAAGCTCTGGTGAACCTGACTCATGTGCTACAGCATCGACAGCCTGCGGTCACCACCAATGCAAATCTCCAGCAACAACAGTCCTCGACGCCCGACTGGAACTTTGTGCTACAGCGATGACCTTCCTCGATGCCGGCTTGCTGTATGCACTACAGCAACGACCATACTTGATGTGATGCCCGCTCCTCACAGCCCCCTACAATGTGAACTGGATTCTTTGCACTGGACTTTAAAAGGTGACATTTTTGCAGGACTAGCCTGGTCCCTATATCCAGCCCATGCTCCATCGCGATGGGCCTGAATTTGTGACTTTTACCTGGTCTCTCACAACCAATTACCTCCGCAAGTGGTGCTTTGTGCTTTTAGGCACTACACTCTGCTTAAATATTTGAAATTGTATATCTCCAGTTCTACCAATTTCATTTTTGTTGTTTTGGTGTCAAATATTGTATTAAAATGTACTCTATTGTTCTAGATTGGTGGGGATTTTTCGTGTTGTGTTTTCACTTTATTATTGTTTGTGTGCTGTATAAATACTTTACACATTGCCTCTAAGTTAAACCTGACTGCTTTTGTGCCAAGCTACTTGAGGGTTAAGAACAGGTTAATTTAGTGACTTTTCTGGGTCATCCTGACAAGGACTGTGGCTGTTGCTTGAGAAGGCTTCGGCCCCCCTCAACCAACAACCCAATTTCTCACAGTGATGGATTGATTGAATTAAATTTTCAGCCACTGGTAATTACTCTGACCACATTGCAGTATATTAAAGTTTTGCAAACCACAAGCTCCTTTGCATAGCAACATATTTTATATTACTTTGAGACGTGAATGCAGCTGCAGCTTCACTAAGACAATGCCCAGGCTCTTCAAACAAATAAAAGTGGGAGGAATGCTTGCAATAGATCTAACCATGGCTATTACTTGGGCAGCATTCCAACTCATTGCTTGTTTTGCCCACCATGCCACCTCAGTTTGGCTCCAGCCATTCGCAAATCAGTCTTGACCCTGGTCCAATAGGAACAGTCCAGCCTGAACTGCCAGGACCTCTCTGAATCCAAACACAAGCAACCAAAGTTTTACTTTGCTTGGGGCTCTTGGTCTTGTTCCTGTTGGAGCTAGTCCAAGACTTATTTGCATAAGGGTGGGTAAAATCTGAGGTGGCATGATGGCCAAAAGAACAATGGCTTGAAATTCTACCCCAAAAATTACCAGTGGTTAAATGAATTGTAAGCATTCCTCCCATCACCTCGTGTGTGTTTGATGTAATGCCATAAGTGACAAAAAGCATGCCTAAATGTGAGTCCCTTGCTCACTGTGCCATTGGAACCAAGCCACACGCAACAGAAGAGGCCCAACCAGGCTGAAACCGGTCTTTGCTTACTTTTGTTCCAGTCCAAAGATGACCTTGCTTGGTAGTGTGCGCTGAACTGTTCCTATTGGAGCAGTACCAAGACTGATTTGAATATGGCTGTGTATAATCTGAGGTGGTATGGTGGGCAAAAGAACAAAGGATTGAAAGCCACCCCGAGCGATTGACAGTTGGTAGACAAATTGCAAGCATTCCTCCCATCATCTTTTGCATGTTTGTTACAATCTATAGAATGGCAGAAATTAAAGGACGTTGTTTCTTGAATTATCAAGGTTGCAGCTGCATTGTATATACACAATAAGAAGCAGCCCCAATACAGGGTGGGCTATTTGTGCCATGGTTGATCACATTTTGTGGCTTAGGAAATATAGCACTCCAAATTTTCAAAACACCAGTCATAAATGGCTATAGAAATTGTGCAGGTCTAGAAAACTGAAAAGAGCAGCATCAAATGCTGCCCTACAGTGAAGCGGTCTCTCTGGAAGGCTGTAGCAGAGGGGGTTCTACAGAGTTTGGGGCTCTGGCCCTCTGGTGTGGAGTGCTACAAGAATGGCATTAGCAATGTTGTAGGTCTAGCATACTGTTACATTTTACAGCCTCAAACAATGTCTCACAATATAAAAAGTCTCTCTAGAATGTAACCACACCTCCAGGGAGGAAGAGGAGACAGTGGGGTTATCCCAGAGTAGAGTATGTATATTGAGACAATTTAAGAATTGTACATTCCTGAAGTAACTTGCCAGATAATATTTTAGAACCTTAAGCAAGCTTGCTAGTTGTTCATAAAGAACCGAAATATTTTCATTAGTAACTTTGCTTTTGCACACTAATGTCTTGGGCTATTTCACTAAGGTGGGCTCCTCATCATGACTGAGCAGCCTGAGGATCAAGTGCTAGGTTCAGGCCTCACTCATACGGAGATGAAACCACTTTCTACACTATGTATGCCATGTATGCATGTCATTTAAACAGATTACTCTACTGGTGCCCAAGAGCAGAATGGTCTCTTAAATGGAAAGGCAGTTTAGCCAGCAGCTGCCAACACATGAATTGTTCTGACTCTTCCCTTGTGGATTAAAGGCCAGATTACTCATCGTCTGAAACAGCCTCGAATTCTTTCTTTTCATCCAGTAGCTTTAGTCACAATATTCCTTTGTTTCATTCCTTAAAAGTTTCATTTATTCAAATAAATGATAGCACATTATTAACTCGTCTTTTCAGGCATCATTTACAAGTCAAATGTCCACTAAATGCACATTTAAGTATAATACAGCTGACACATGCTTCTTGCAAACTCTATTCCTCACGGCTTGATACTATAAGGTAAAATATTTTCACTCCTACATTAGAAAAGATGTAAGGAATTATCTACATAACGATTACAATAATGAGTCTCCCCATAGGGCTCTCTCTCTGGGGTCCATTTTTCTCACCACCACATTGAATCACTGAAAATTCTCTTTGATATGTGGGTTGTATCTGGCTATTGAGCCGCATTTCCTCAAACCACTTATAGGTGGGCCTTCTTAAACGTTTCAATGCTCATAACAGCAGATCTCTTTTACAACTCAGCACTGAATCTATGTGTAGATGTTGGATATGATTGGAGTTTGTGACTACTTCTGGACAAGAGGTTCATGGGATGTGTAGTTTTTTTATGTGGTTGTTATTGGCTTCTGTTAATTTTATGCGGTAAAGAGAAAGAAAAGAGTGATCCTCGCAAACTTGTCCTTAATAGAACTGAAAAATCTTATGCGTAAGCTAGAATATTTTTATCCTACGTCATATTGATCAGCTGACTACTCAGAGTCTTCCAATGTTAACTGCTCAGAGCAAAGAATCACTATTGGCTTTACCGCCTGCTTTTCACAAACTGCAATGTGTGCCTTTTATTCGCGCAGAGTGGAGGGGGCATATTTCACAGGGTGGCCTTAAAGAAAATGACTGTTTTGCACGCCTGTGTCACACCAGCAGTGCGCGTTGATTTTTTCCCCTTTCCTTTTGTTAAGTTTGGTCCAGTCGTCCTATGACGTAGGGTGAGAGAATAAACAGGCTTGGCCTGGGTTTCATAGGAGTGTTCCGGAGCTGCCTCAACCAGGTGATCACGTGTGTGTCTCTGCCTTACTGCCAAGGCTGCATCAGCTAAGGCCTACTGTATGAGTGCGGCCTACACAACAAACACGAGAGAAAGCTGAATGATAAATACGGTAAACTGTTTTTCATAACGTGTGTATCGTAAACACCGAGGGGCAGATTTACAAGCCCCTTGCGCCACTTTTGCGTCACTTTTAACATGGGAAAAGTGACGCAAAAGTGGCGCAAGGGGCTTGTAAATCTGCCCCCCAGAACCTAACATTTGCACAATGATATCTGGAAAAAAATATAAACTTGGGATTGTTCCCCCATGGAACACTCACCCAGACCTACAAGGTAATGAAACCTTTCAACTCTTATGTTTGCCATACTCGCCTGAAGTATAGTATAATAAAGATTAGCACTACATATAAGACTATCAATAACAGCTAATATTTAGAACCCGTCCAAAAATGTAATGTGTAGTGTTAGCTTCTTGAGGGTGCTACAATAAATTCTGACCCCGAACGTGTTTTCTAGCTAAAGGTTGCTGCCTCAGTACTCTGCCTATCCGGAACACGGTCTATTCTTTATCCTGTGCTGCCATCTGATGGTAAAATTAAATCTTAAATTCACCCAACCAGAAAGAAGGCACTTCTTAAACAAATATCGAGCTAATCTGGAAACTAGGTGAGAAAAGACAAGAAAATGTAGTTATAATGGTTCAAAAAGTAGCAAGAGGTTAGGTGATGCAGATTACTGTGATAATACTCCAAACGATAGTAATTGCTCGATGTTTACGAGTTTATATTCATGCTATCTAACCAGGGTAAATTGAATTTCAACTCACAGTGAGATTTCCACACTTTGCTTTTTCACATCAGTTTATTGGTAGTCACCGATTTTGATATCGGCGACTTAACACCTGCCTTATTCAGGCCTTCTGTATGAGTCACAAAGAAATATTACAAATTACCACCTTTCCCGTGAACGTGTTGCAGGAGGCTGTTGAACGCAGACAATCTTCTATTAAAGGAAATGTCTATTTGGGTAACTATGCATTTGTTTTAGGAGACGTTTCGGCTAGTGGTTTTGGCAGCTCCGCCATTGAACAGTAAACGTTTCTGTGGATGGCGTCATCTAAATGAATGCCCTTTTTACCTATCTCAGTTTTAGGCTTAATGGTGCCACAGGGAGAAAGTTGAAAGCTAGGACTCGGTTGGCCCGTGCCATGAGACCATCGTGCATGGATTAATTTCCACAGTCGTACACCTAATGAAAATGCATCAAGTAAGCCTTCTATACATTTTTGTACCCCTCCTATTGGTCCAGGCTGGAATCAACAACTGTTGTTAATAGGGCTATCCAGAGTAAAGAAAAACAGTTCTCTTAGCCAGTTTTGCATCACTAGCAATCACCAATAATAGGCATTCCAGAATATTTGATAATGTCTGCTGGGGTTTTGAGACATTGTGACAATTTAAAGCCGTAAAACATGACCCATATGCTCCACCACCATCCCTAACCCATACACCTTCCACCCTAAACAGGTGCAAACAAAATAAATATCCCACTCTTCACAATTTGCATCTCTATGTCTATTACACAACAAGGCTACTCCACAAAAACAACACAGCTCACCAACTCACTCTCAACACCATCCCACCATCAACATACGCAGACCCAAAAAAATGCCTTTTAAAGCTGATGGACGAAGATTAGGATTACGATATAAACAAACAACATTATAGCTATCTTCACACAGTTAATACCAACACTAATTAAATACCTACTGCAAGTTGAAAGAGTATTACTCACTCATCTAGCAAACAAAGTCACACCACCACAATAACTCAATCTTTGGACTGCTATACAAAGGTGTGAGGCCCTCAGGACCAGCTGCAACCCTACACCAACTTCCTCTCATAACTTCCTCCTCCTTTACAGACCACCACCTAGCAATGCAACATACCAAGACACATTTCTAGACACAATTTCAAACCTTATGGCACTACACTCCAACTTATGCATACTTGGTGACCTAAACATATGATTTGACAAACCCAATATGCTGCATCAAAGAACTATCATCACAAGTCTAGACACACAGAACCTACAGATCTTCCACAAACCCACACACTCGCTGGACACACCCTAGTCGTAATTTTTTCAAATTCAGAACTAGTTACCTTTCAAAGGATTGCTCCAGTCACATGGTCAGACCACCATTTAGTAGCTTTCCAACATAAAACACCAGAAATCAATATACCTAATACCTAAGGCCACCATACATGCACCCACTTATCAACCGTGAAACAAATTCAATTTTGAATACTTAGAAACACAACCAACTCAGAACTAGACACAATAAATTTCATTAAAAATCTTAATGAGTAGCTCACGGAAGTGTTTGATATCCTAATACCACTAAGAACAACAACATAGGATAAAGCACATTGGAGGAATGCATAACTGAAAAAGATAAAACAACAAATTTAAAAGCTGCAGTGCACCTGGCTCAAAACAAATAGTAATCAAGACAAACTTAACAGAATATACAACACAACAATCTAAAAAAGCTGAAAAGTTACTATCAGACAGAATTCAAAATGCTAAATGTGCAAATAAAGAATTATATAACATTCTCATAGAATTTCGTAAACCTAACTGCAAAAAAGGAACTCATCCAATGACTCAAGAATTTACTAACAAGCTGGCACATCATTATACAACCAAAGCATATATTTGGGACTCCTATTTCAATCAAAGGAAAACCACCAACACCAACCCATTTCTAACAATCCCCTTCCAGAGTAGGCTTTCCCAGCCTCTCCATTCCTTGAAACAACTATCACAAAGTGAATTTATGGAGCTGGTCAAAACAAGCAGAGCAGCCGACTGCCCTTCTGACCCTTGTCCACCGCAAATCTTTGAGAACATTCTTTTAACTACCTCTGCTGCCACGCCAGTAGGAAAAATTATCAATAATATTTTTGCTACAGGAATCTTTCAAGAAGACTTAAAAAAAGGCACATATATGCCCATTATTAAAGAAACCATACCTGGACCCGCATGACCCAAACAACTGCAGACAGATTACAAATGGACCATTCTTGGGCAAACTGATAGAAAGAGCAGCATTTGCCCAGATGTCACAATTAATTGAAGATAATTCCATACTTTGACTCCCAAACAGGATTCCATCCTGGAAGAGGCACAGAATCTGCCCTCATAGCCATCTGAGATGACCTTAAAGACACAGTAGACCGGAAAGGAGGTGCTGCACTACTTCTCCTGGACTGTTTAGCTGCCTTCGACACAGTTGACCATGAAAGTCTAATCCAAAGACTCTACAAAGGGGGCATAGAGGGGACTGCTCTCGACTGGATCACATACTACCTTTAATACAGGACAAAGGTCATCCATACTTCCCCTTTCTCATCCAAACAGTGTTTCATAAAAGTCAGGGTCTCTCAAAGCTCTGTCATCTCAATCATGCTTTTCAACATCTACATGAAGTCATTACCAGCAATGATAAATGAATTTCAGCTCAAGTGCAATAACTATGCAGATGACACACAGATACTTCTTAAACTGGAAAGCCCCAAAGACATTGGAAACCTAAAAATCTTCAGTTGCCTCAGAGCTGTTGATCAGTGGATGACATAGAGCCACCTCAAAATTAATGCTTTCAAAACTGAAATCCTTATATGAGGCAATTGGAAAAATTATGACCCACTCTGCGCCTGGCCTGATGATCTGGGACCACCTCCTAAAGTATCTAAGGAAGTAAGAAACCTTGGAATGACCATGGACTCAAAATTATTAATAAATGTCCAAGTAGACAAGTAAGCAAGATCAAGCTTCATTACTAAGAAAACTCAGCAACGCATGTTCCTCCACCTAGGATTCTCACACTCTTGTACTGTCTAAACTTGATTACGCCAATGGCCTCTACCACAGATCATCTTTATCAACTATGAGAAGACTACAACAAATTTAGAACTCTGCTGCCAGACTACTCGTACATGTCAAGCCATAAGCCTACATCTCCCCTGCCTTGAGAACCCTACATTGGTTAGCAGTTACCAGAAGTCCCACCATCAAGTTGCTTTGTATCACCCACAAAGCAATACATGGAACAGGACCACTTTTCAAAATCACCAAATACATACAAAAAAGGAACCTCTGCTCCAGATTGGCACCTCGCCTCAAAAAACCCAGCACACAAGAAAAAAACATGGGTGGTACATCTTTCTCTGTTCAAGCAGCCAAACTATGGAAATCATTACAACCAAACATAAGAGCCATGGATAACTATCTTGTCTTCAGAAGACTTCTCAAGAATTGCATCTTTCCTACATGACCACCACACTCAAACACACATGTACAGTATATGCCTGTAATTTAATTATATGTATGTATTTAGATATGTGCATTTCTTTGTACAAATATATATACTACTTATGGGCTAAAAATATATAGATATTCTTTAGATCTGCTTAAAAAAGGTACATATTACTTATGGTATAAAAAAATATAAATATATTTATACATTATTTTATGCTTAACATGTATATAGGTCACTGCATAGTTTTGATTTAAGTTATTTTATTGGATGCTTATGGGTCCCTGTTTATTTTATCTATCACAATATGTAAATATGATCATAATTGTATTTATAAGTGCTTCACTATTGAGGAAACGTAAAAACAAAATAAATATTCACATTTTTAAAAATAAAAATACACAAATAAATCTGCTTTTACATACAGCAACGCCTGAAAGCCTGAATTTCTAACTATCTATCCATACTTGCACATATGAAACTCTATAAAATACGATTTTATATCTTTATTATTTTTCTTACCCACGAATACCCTTTCTATGTAGTTATGTATCTCTATAATTATTACTTTACTCCTACTGTAGAAAAAAAGAAAAAACAAAATAACCTTCAACTCCCTCTAATGCACTACTCTATGTCTCGTCCTATACCTTTCTCAATATATCCTCTACCTCCACTCACTGACTCATCCCAAACCTCATTCTACTACTATGATCTCCCTAAGAACCTTTCTTGAATCTTCCCTCCACTATCCCTTCTTGATTCACCCCAAACCTCATTCTACTATGACCTCTCATATAACCCTTTCTAGACTCTTCCCTCTTCTATCCCTCGTTGACTCACCCCAAACCTCATTTAACTACTATCTCCAAAATTACACTTCCTACACTCTTAACCATGAGTATCCCTCCTTTTATTCATCCCAAACCTCATCTAACTAATATGATCTCCCAAATAACATTATCTAGATTCTTCCTTCCTCTATCTCTCCTTTATACTATTCATCACACTAACAGACACACATCTCCACTGCTGAAAATAACTCCCTATACTAATCCACCACTAATCAATTGGGTTCCAGAGTAGTGTGCTACTTGCGGAAAAACACTTCTACGCCTTATCAGGGAGAGTGAGCAATATATAAATACAATTACATCATTCACTGAATGGCCCCTTTAATGCATGCGTTCCCGTCTCATGATCTACTGAGTTGCAAACCAAATGGAATTTATGGGTGCATTTTCTCTGGAAGCATAAGTGGTACACCGTGTGAATCACTGCAAACTTTTTCAGATCCACTCCATTAGCAATAAAGGATGACCAAGGTAGGAGGCAGTGTCAAAAAGCAGCAATGTAACCAATTCATTCGCAGTGTGGCAGTTCCTGCAGTTTGTGCGGATTATTTTGTTCTCCCTGGTCCACGTTTTGCTTGCCAGAGTGAATCACATGAACTGCACAGACCAACCAAAATAGCAAAAGTCCACACATTTCTCTGGTTCTCCTGTGCAGATTATTTGGGTTGTTTTTGTAGCTTAATTTTTATATTCAAGTGGATTGCAAAATAGATAAATTCCACCCGTTTCAAAATTCTGAATTTTTGTTGCCCACCTCTATTGTTGATACTTAAATATGTGTAAACAAGCTTTACCCATATTATCCTTTTTATCTCCACACATCTTCCATCCAGGCATTGGCGGAATGAATCTTAGGTGGCAAACTCACTTCATATATCACCTATGATCTCACTTACCTTAACTGAACACCTGAAAATCCTGTTGATGGGTCATTGCTTTTTACAAGTTTCTTCCTTTCATATTGGGTAGGGTCCATTTTTCGTGTAAGGTGAACCACAGTAAATACCTATGAAGACTGCTAGAAAACTTTTGAACATTTTTCTGATGCCATAAACACCAATAGATCCCTTTAATAAATACTATTTGGCTTCCAAACCTATACTCTTTTGAATGGTTGGATACATTTTTGTCCTGCTTGCATCAGTGTTCCCACTTTGAATTCTGGTGGAGTCTCTTTAATAAATATTACCATTTTAAGTTTTTAGCTCAACCCTTACATTCTCTAGCTCCTACAACTTTCCAATTGTGTTTGTTGTTGCCAGTATTCATAAGTACCTCCCTCACGTTGAAGCCCAGAGGTTTGTGAATATTGCCAAAATAGGGGGCAAGAGTACCGTGGAGACAATTTGGATCACCTCATCCATCAGTAAGCGGAAGTCGGTCTTGAGTAGGTTTGATAAACGTGGAAATATCTTGACAGGATCACAGATTGAGTGATCTTAAGGCAATGAGAACATTGGAATTTTGAGCTCTCCTTTGAAGACGATGGAGTGCTCCGGGCTTCTAATGGTTGATCGAAGCCTGGAGCATCAACATTCCAATGTTTGTTCACAGGAACAGCTGTGAACAAAGGTGTCATAGAGCCCAAAGGGATTTCAACCCCCTCAGGCTCTTTGAGGCCATTGTTTTACAAATTAGAACATTCTGCCCTCTAGGGCATAAAAACAGTGATCCATCCATTCCATTGGTCCTGACGAAAGCCACCGGCCCATTAGGGCGCAAGTATGGCTAAAACATGTAGACCTGTATGATATGCATGATGTGAAGGGCACCTCACATAACCCTAGACGCATCAGTCTTCGGTTTTTAACCTTACCCCTATCCATACCTTATTAAAACATACAGTTTTATGGTTAGGAGGTAATTTTAGATTGAATACTTTTTTGTTAATACGGATCCCATGCAGTCTTTTAAAAAAAGAAATGAGACTGCCTCCTGGTGGAGAAATCAAGACCCGATGATGATTCTATCGGTTATTAGTATGTCAATAGCTGCCACAAAAACATACTGTTGACCGAACATAGCTGGTGAACGTCCCAAATGAATTTCAAAGGAGATCCTCTTCTGAATTTTGGTTCCACTCATTGTGATACTTTGGAAGACTTCAGGAGACCATGACTTTAATGTCATTTAAAGCAATCTGGATTGAACTCCACAGATTTGATAAGTGATCTTTTCAAAATGAGCATCTTTTGAACCTGGAATCCAATTCTTTATATAAAAAAAAAGTAGAGTTATGAACAGTCAAGGAGGATGGACAGAAACATTCCATGTGATCCATACTAATAACCATGAATGGGTGTATGGATTAAAAATAACGTTTTTAAAATCTGGATCCAAGAAATAAGACAGATGAATATTCCACTAAGGTGTGAATGCATCATGCTGGTCTACAGTCACCACCAGCATCATGCTTTGATTTGAGTGTTAATAGCACTACTCTAAAAAAAATTTTTTTTTAAATGGTTAATAGAACTCAAATCCGAGGCTTTCTAGTAGGGGAAACCAGACGTGAAACACTAAAGCAATCTCTACATACACTCAATAGTCATACAGATCTGGGTAGATATTCCACATATATTTAAGTCCAGCAAATATTGCAGACACTTGGTCAGCTTGGCTGGCACAGGAATACTTCATCCAAATTCATGCTGTAATAGGTTGACCTGCTTTCTCAAAAAAGTGAGTCGGAGTAAAACATTTACTGTAATAGCGCAGAAATAATGCAGGCAAATTGATTTTCCCCCATTACATCAAAATCAGAATAAATAGTAAAAGCCTACCAAGTTGCAGCATAATAGGGAAACTCTAAATATTCCTACAGAATGAGACTTTTTGAAAGTATTGAAATGCTTAAAAGACGGGGGTGAAAAAACAGAACGTCAACCTATTTTATGAACTTTGCATGCAGCTCTTTGATGACAGTTCATATCAGTCACTGTTCTGTATAAGGGTTGTATCTTTTGAACTGCAGTAACAAAAGGATCTCTGTGACAAAAGCAGTAATCCACTCAGCTATCCACATAAAATTCAGATCTGATATCTGCACGGTACACGTTCTGTGCAGCAGACATATTAACCCTCTGCACTACTTCATGCTGGGTGAAAACTGCCCCTAGGCAAAATTCTGATCGCTCTCTCTAGCAGGAATATTAATCACAAGAGTTATCGTGACATTTTTAACGCTGCCTGAAAACCGAGCACACAAGGAACTCTGCTGAAGGTGTTTTCAAAACATAAGTTATTGCTAAACACAGCCCCCCTCCCCCAACCCCCCCCCGAAGTCAGCACCCCCTCCCCAGGTCAGCGCACAGTGCGGCCGCACCAGTTGCACTGCTCTCAAGCTGGCGCTGCCCAAGACTGTAGGCTGGGTGATCTCGCAGCATTTCATCACTGCCACCTCTGTTCACCTCCCAAAGAGGGAGTTTGCTTTCAAAAGCCAACATTTCAGCGGCCATGATGTGCAAGTAGATTTCTCACTGCGCATCGGGGGCATTGATTTATTACCCTGCCTGCGATCGCCATGCCTTGCATGGCAGTCCCAGGCAGAGAAATCTTGTGGCAGTTGCCCTGGCGATAATATGGTAGGATGACCATCACTATGGCATGGTGGCCTTTTAGTGAAGGGGGCCACTGAACACAGGTTTTTACTGTTGGAGCGGTTGCAAATGTTATGATTCTGCCATCTCTAAATGAGGCGGTGAAGCCACTGATTTCAAGGAGCAGTTGAACCATGAACTTATGGCAAATTTCTTATTGTGCCAAACTCTAAATTACCCCATGAGATCTCTATAGGTGCCAGCCCTTCCATATGATGAGCAAGCTAAGGCAGCATCCATAGGACTCTACGTAGAGGTGGTACAAAATTCCTGCAAGTCTAGAAAAAAATTATTTTCTAATTGTGTAGGAAGCGTTCAGTAGGTGAATTTCTATGTTACATGGAATGCTGACGGTTTCGGGACTGTATAACACTTTTCACGACCTTGTCTGGTAAAATCACGATTTTTAATCACATCATGCAATTAAATTTATACTACAGGCACATACGTGAGACTCTGTTGGAATTAACCGATGTCCAGTCCTCGAATGAGCACAATTTTAAAACATGCCTACAGTGATAAAAATGCACTTAAAACAGTAAGTATATTTATTGTTCCTGCTAGTTCCACTTAAAAAGAAATGTTCATTGAAAGTGTGTGTATCGCTCAGTTAATGCCTTTTCAATTGGGACAAACAGTTTAACATAAATGTGCCATTTCCAATCACGGCAGACAAAGGACCTCTTTACAAGAAATAACCAGCCTTTTATCTACACAATTAGCTATTTTATAACTGAATGCGTATAACCTTTAATATTTTACATTGGCGGAGAGATAATTCACCCTCTTCCATAGTTCATAGGTCTAAGCATAAACTAATACAACTTTTATGAAGTTAAAATTTATTCCCTAATCAAAGATATACTTTTAATGAGATTTTGTCTTTGATTGAAAGTGCGAGGCGGTAATGAACAGCTGGGTCATTACTCTGCTTCCAGGCATTTTATTTAATTTTTATTTAATTTCAGTTCCCTGATGCCTCAGATATGGTACCCATAATTTATTCTTATGGTCTAAATCTAGGTTCTCTTTTTCAAACTGTAGTTTTCCCTATTGAAATTTCTAACCTTTGCACAAATAAAAGAATGTATTTATCCACACTGTTAAAATCATAAATTGTGGGTTACAGAAAACATATTTGATTAAACGATGCACGAAAACATTCGGTACTTCGTATAAAAGGAAGGTCAGAGAGCTGCCGCTTTGAGTCCTGAAGTAACAAACACATCATGTTCTGCTAATCTCACAATCATCGTTTTGTTTTTGGTAAGGATATTGAAATACAATCAGCTGGCTGATTTAATAATTAAACTTATCAATGCAGCAGAGGCATACTATGTGGGAACGCAGAGCATGATGTGCAACTGCACACACTCTTTCTCCATGTGGAAAGTATTTTACGCTGTTAAAAAGCTTCACGTCCACCGCTTCCAAGCGTGGAGGTTATCCCTTCCAATTCTCAGATTGCAACCCGGAATCCGACGCCTAGATCATGCGCTGTCTGAATTACCGCGTGGACTTCACAGCGTTAATTAAATAAGTAGCGGATACCGGAGTTAGTATGTCTCAGCCGTCGCCGTACGTGAACTAACTCGTCACGTCCGGCCGGCTGCCCTTTATCAGTGGAGGTCACGTGAGGCAAAGAGAACCACCCTTAATACAACAAAACGGAGGGGGCTAGTATGCCAACTCTCCGGGGTAACACACGTCGCCCCTGTTACGTCACAGGGTGCGACATTACATTCCTCCCTAAAACAGATCCTAAAAACCACAAGACACAAAACAAATAACAATAATGTGCCGGCTAGAAACTAGACCCCTCCTCTCAGGTGCCATGGCACTTCAGTCCTGGCAGCCGGATACACAACATGGGCATAGCTAGATAACAACAAGGAAAAGTCTTACATGAAATGGTCCTTCAATCTGCAGGATGGTTCAGGATTCTGGCGAAGTCCATACCGGGTGTAGGAACGATGCCCCTATGAGTTGCTGGAAGGCACTTCCGCAGAATATCCCACCAGGGGAGCAGGGGTATCCAGAACCTCCGGCTCACTGATGGGTATCATGAGGGAGTCACTTACAGAGCCGTCTCTCTCTCCAGGGTCCAGAGGGTCAGTCACCATGGGTCGACTGACGCGCCCATCCGGAGACTGTTCCCTGAAAGGGTGAAATCTCTTGAAGAAGGACACGTTCCTGGTTACAGTCTCTTGGCCTCGCTGAACGGTAAGTCTCGTACCCTTTCGATCAGTGATGATCCAAGGTTCTCGTTCAAATGGCAGGTGAAACTTGCTGCTAGCATGACGATTCTGCATTAACACGGCATCACCCACATGGAGACTAGATGGCCGCTCTCCACGCCGGTGACTCGCCTGATCATTTCGGCACAGACGTTGAGCTTGAACTCGTCCTTCGTCCACCCTATCGGGTTGCGATCATGGATGATGCGGGATAGAATCCATGACCACTCAGCCCATGGACAGATGCCCGGGGGCTCTGCCGGTTGTGGAATGGGGAGTCTGGCGATATATTCGGAGGAAAGAAAAGATAGCCAGTTCCAAGGTCTGCTGGCAAGCATGTGCAATACGAATTACTTTGTTTAATGTTCGCATGAACCTTTCGGCCTCGCCATTGGCTTGAAGCCATCAGGGAGTGATCTTCTTGTGAGTGATGCTGAGTGAAGACAGATAACTGGCCAGTTCCTGGCTCTGGAAGGGGGGCCCATTGTCGGTTCTCAGTTCTTCTATTAGTCCATGGGTGGCCATTACCTTCTCTAGCTTTGGGATCACATCCCCCGCACTCAGTGACGGAATGACCTCTACTTCCAGATATTTTGAGTGGTCATCGATTAGTACAAACGTACTTCCCGTCAGGGAGGCTCCCAAAATCAAGGCTGGCGCACACCCATGGGCGGCGCGGCCTGGGTTCAGTTATCACTGGCGCTGGCGGGCTGGGTTCCCCAGTGGCTTGACACCACTCACAGGATCTCACTGCTTCCTCCACTTTCTCGTCCATTAGAGGAAACCACACCTTCGTCTCAACCTGCTCTTTGTTTTCACCATCCCCTGGAGCCCCATATGGGCGAGTTGTATTACTCGGGATGTCAGGACAGTGGGGATGACAAGGCGATGGCCTCGGAGGAGACATCCTGTGGCATCCTCATTTAGCTCTTGTCGAACGTAATATAAGCCTTCCATTATCCGGCGAGCCTCTGGTGTGAGAGTGTTCCATCCCTTCTTGGCCTTTTGCCATTGGTTTCTCATGATTGTCACGGCCCTCTGGAGGCATTCATCCCGCTGAGTTTCTTCTCTCAGGACATCCATGGACAGTGGAAGAGGACATAATCGTGCGGACATATGCCTCAGTGTCTTCAGCATACTCTTCTTCCTCCTGCGTGGCTGCGCGTGGGTGCCGTGACAAGTAATCTGCAGGATTCTGCGACCCTGGATGATATTCCACTCTACAGTTGTACTCCTGCAACTGGAGCATCCATTTTTCAATCCTTGGGGGCGGTTTACTGGCAGTGCCGGCGAACAGTGGAAGAAGAGGCTTGTGGTCGGTTACTACGACAAAAGGATGTCCATACACATACAGATGGTAGTGTCGACAGCCCCAATGGATGGCAATGGCCTCTTGTTCAATCTGGGAATACCTCTGCTCAGTATCAGTTAGAGAACGACTGGCAAATGTCACCGGTGTCCAGTCTTCTTCTCGTTCTCCTCTCTGTAATAAGACAGCACCCAACGGCAATCATGGTGGTTTTCCGGGGGTCAAAGTGGGCCAATGTAGTGGTGGATGATAGGGCGTCCTTAATCGCCTGAAACACTGCGTCTTGGTCGGGACCCCAGGACCAAGGGACTGACCCCTTAGTGAGCTCTCTTAAGGGCTGGGTGAGCGTGGTGAGGTCTCGGATGAACCGGCTGCAGTAGTTGACCATTCCTAAAAAAACTTCGGACCTCAGTCACAGTGGTAGGAGCGGGCGCTCCCTTTGTATTGCGCACCTTCTCCTGGTCAGGGGTCACACCAGATGCCGAGAAGACATACACGAAGAACTGGAGCTTCTGTTTGAGGAATTCGCACTTGTTTCGGTGTAAGGTAAGTCCCTCCTCTTGAATCGTTTGGAGCACCTTGGTCAATCGAGCATTATGCTCTGCAATGGTCTTTGCGTGAATCAAGATGTCGTCACTGACGTTGACGACTCCTGGTAGGTCTGCCAACAGTTCCTGAATGGTGTTTTGTAACACCTCAGCGACGCTCAATACACCAAAACTAAGACGGGTGTATCTCCGCAGGCCTACATGGGTGGAGAAAGTCGTGATGTATCTCAACTCATCATCGAGTAATAGCTGGTGGTATCCCAACTGGAGGTCAAGTTTCGAGAACCAGCATGCTCCACTCAGCTCCCCTATTAGGTCGTCTATCGTGGGCATATCGACACAGATTCTCACCTCTCCTGGTTGCTTCGGTATCCGGGTGACGACGATGGGGGACACCCACGGTGTTGGTCCCGTCAACTTCTCGATTAGCCCAGCAGCTTCCAGCTTGGCCAGTTCCTTCTCCACCAAAGCCCTCAGGTGGAATGCGATCCTCCTGTGTCGTAAGGCAACTGGTTGCACCTTGGGGGCAATGTGCAGGTGTATTTCCTTCACCTTCAGCTTTCCGATGCCCTCAAAGACATTTGGGAATTCAGCCAGGATGTGCTGCACAGTTTCTTGGTGTACTCCGAAGGCAAAAGTTACAATCCTGAGGTCTTCCGCCGCTCGACATCCCAACAGCATGCCATGCCCTTCCTCCGTGACGTAAATCTGGGACACTATGGAATTGGAACCGTATGAGAGGCTTGTTTTAAACTTTCCTCGCATGGCTAGCGGCTTATCTTGGCCGTATGCAAATACCTTGATGGTAGCGGCATCTAGGGGTGGAACCAGCTTCAAGCTCTCATAGGTTTTCGCTGACATGATGTTAATGGTTGCTCCCGTGTCCACGACAGCAGTGGTGTCTTGTTACCCCATGCGCAACTGGCATTGTGAGAGACGACGCGCTGACTGGGCGGCCATGCCTATGGTGAAGGCTGAATGGACAGTGTGCTCTTCTGCCTCATCTCGTCCATGTCGCTGTTTCAGCCCCTGACTTCCGGGATCATGTTGACTGCAGGCCGGGAACCCCGATGTCTCCTGGATCAGCATACGTGCACAAAGTGGTTCATCTTGCCACATCCTGTGCACTTCTTCCCCCACGCTGGCCATTCCGTTGGGTCATGAGGGCTTCCTCCACAATAACCACACATCCGGACGTTCGCGTTGTCCTTCCTGTGGGATTTGATCCTTGATTAGGTGGTGACGGCATTGACCTGCTCTGTCTTTACCAGAGCATGTAAGGCGGCTTCCATGTGGGCTGCTTGGACCCGCAATAACTCCTTCGTGGGAGTAAGAATGTCTGCAAGGGGCTTTCCGGACTCTTCTAGGATTCTCCCCTGGAATTTGGCAGAGGCGCACCCTTGTATAATTTGCCCCCTTATCCCCTCATTTTCATCATGAAACCCGCAGGTGCTTGCGAGGTCCTTGAGGCGAGCATGAAACGCATCTATTGCCTCCTCCGCTTGTTGGCGAGCTTGGCGAAATACGAAGCATTCGCAATCTTGGTTCGCCATGGGCTCAAAGTGTGCAGAGAGTGCTGCGATTAAGGTAAGATGGGTCTTGGGGGCTACTTCCGTAATGGATTTTGAGATCTTGTAGATGTCTTTTCCCCTTAGGTGCAGGAGCATTGCTCTCTTTTGGTCATTTGCTACCCGAGTGGCTTCAAAGAACAGAATAAGCCTCTCTACCCATTCCTTTCATCTGGGTGCTTGCGCTGAGGGGGCCCCTTCCACTATGAAAGGTTCGATGGATGGTATCATAGCCATTTTCTCTCCACCCCGGGTGCCTTTGGTGCTCGACTGGTCTGTCCCCTAGGTGCTGGGTCTACACTGTGGTCTTACTCTGAGGTGGGGGTACAGCTGTGGTGGTATTTTGTTGTCCACCCCCCCTTTGTATCCACTGATGGCTGCCGTTGTCAGGCTGTAGGCGTCTCCTTCCCTTGCAGCAATGAGCCCTGTGGGGCGAGTATCTCTCCCTGGGGTGTGAGAGGTGCCCTGATGATAGTGATGCGCAGCACCCTTCCAGCTGGCACTCACCTCTTCACACTGGTGTGCCCTGCGTCTTCTGGAGGCCTGTGGGAGGCCCACCTGCAGCAGCTGCTGAGCATGGTGAGCGCTAGACACGTGGGGGCAGGGGCACTTCTACAAGCCCCATGGCACGAGCACTACATGCAGTGAATGCGCACTTGTGGCCGCCACAGAGCCGGCACGGTGGTTGCACACACACACCCTCGTCGCCAATGTGGTATCGCGAGTCCGACCCAGAATCCGGCGCCTAGATCATGCGGTGTCTGAATTACCATGTGGACTTCACAGCGTTAATTAAATAAGTAGCGGACACCGGAGTTAGTGTGTCGCAGCCGTTGCCGTACGTGAACTACCTCGTCACGTCCGGCCGGCTGCCCTTTATTAGTGGAGGTCACGTGAGGCAAAGAGGACCACCCTTAATACAACAAAACGGAGGGGGCTAGTATGCCAACACGTCGCCCCTGTTAAGTCACAGGGTGCGCCATTACACAATTGGATGTTATCCCAACCCTTTTCCGGAGTAAATGCCCTCTTATTACCATGGTGGGAAAAGGTGAGTTCAGAGTTTGCAAATACCCACGGACAAACAAGTGTGTGGACGATCACAGACCTGCAAGGCTAAGCACTCATTGGTCTGCCCACTTCCTGTGCCCTGGATTGGAGCTAGTACAGCACAATTCTCTTCACCCGAGGAACGAAGATGAACAGTAGCAGACTGATTTATGCCTAGTGAGATTCTTTTTGTCAATTCCCGGCAGGTGTAAATGGAGGCACTTTTGGATGTAAACTAAGTGGCTTATTTATCACAGCCCTGCGTCACTTTTACCCCACGTAAATTGGTACATGCGTGACGTGGGGCTCTCAAGTATTTACGAATCCACGCAAAGCCACCCTGTATGGCTTGAGTGGGCTCCTAAATCATGAGTAAGGTGATGCAGCGTAAATTGCTGCTTCAACTTACTCTAAGCCCAGGAGGCATTCCATGGGCATTACGGTGGGTTTTCCCAAGCAACACCCATGGAATTTGACGCTGCCCCAAATTTACAAAGTGATGTAAACCTGGGGAAGCATCAAATACGTACGCCTCTCGAGGTGTAACGAGGAGAAATATGTTAATTTCTCCTTGTTTTTTCCTCTTTCCATGTGTGCTGCATTCACTACTTAATTTGAGCCGGTGGTTTCCGGTGTTCAGCACCGGCACTTAATCATCAACACCGGCATTTTTCATGAGCACCAGTTAAGGACACATTAATTTATGGTAGGCACGGGGAAATTTAAGTGATTTGCCCAGAATCACAGGATGTTGAGCCAACGCCAAGACTCGAACCTGGTTCCCCAGCTCCAAAGTCGGCAGCTCTAGTCGTTACACCACATCCTATCTTCACTGTCATGGTTAGTAATTGGGTCTGTTTTAAGCAGCGCCAACAGGAGAAATGGCCTGGTGCAAGCTGCCTCCTGATGAGAGCCCCGGCACTTATTTTTTTTCAAATTAACCTCAGTGCTTAATTTGAGCCGGAGCTTTGCAGTGCTGAGCACCGGCACTTAATTGGTTTCCGGTGCTCGGCACCGGCACCTAATTGTCAACACCACACTTAGGGCAGTCTGCCACAAGGTGGCGCTGCTCATGTAATTTAGAGATGAGCAGTATAACAGTTGTTTAGTAAAACAATATACATTAAAAAAAATGACTAATACCTGCCTCCCCAGCTATTCCTTTAGCTTTGGGGACCTGGAATAATCTGAACTGTCGCATTTACATGCAAGAGAGATGGTTAGTAGTTATTTTGGCAGCAATGACAGGGGCGATGGGTGGTGCAAGCTGCAGTGGCCTCCTGGTCGGAGCCCTGGCACTTAATATTTTACAAATTAAGCACTGCAGTGCATTATATTTACAGCAAGAAGCCTCAAAAGGAAGCTACTCTCTAAGAATTCACAAATTCATATGTATATACATATGCACACACATACCTACAAACATTAATTCAATCAGCTTATGTTCCTGCAGAAACCAAATCACATTTGAGGACAGTGTGCAGGCTTCAGCGTATGCTTTTCAAAGGGGTTCTGATGGTTATGGTGGTTTCAGTTAAATTTGCTTTCCTTAAAAAAAGGCCATCCGATCTAGGGCTGAAGATGTCATTTTTCAACTGTAAACCGAGACCTTTGTTCGATTATGCTGCGTTTAATGTGTCATTGTATACAAATAGTGCATTGGATTGGTTACAAACAGAAGCCACTAAAGTAATTAAAATGATTAAGTAATTGACTAGAGGGCCACATAGGTGCCTCTCTATTTTTTATATGACCGAGTCTGAGGTGGTTAAATACTGTTGAATGTAAATATTGAACACTTACAAAACAAAAATTGGTGGAGACCATTAGTATTTGCCAATGCATGTTACATTGTGCTGGCATTTGCAAAACAAACAGTGGTGGCTGACCATCTAGGAATGGTAGTTTCTATATTTCCAAGATGGCCAACACTTTACACGTAGAAGCAATGTGTCAGCCATGTTGTAAGAATAACAAATACCTTTCCGCAAACTTGGAACATCATTTTCTATATTTCCAAGATTGCTTCCACGTCGTGTGAGCACAAAATTTGGTGGACATCTAGGAAGTATAAAAAAATACAGTTATAACATTGCGGCCATTTTGCAATGACTTGTACCTTGGCCTCTTTTGGAGCTACAAAAATATCATTCCAAGATAGCTGAAATTAGGGATAAAGACAGAGAGGGGCATCAAGCTACACTGAAATGTTCAATGTCAGGGGTTATGAGAGGAATATGTAGCAGGGAGGAGGAGAACAGTGGATGATGGGTGGTTGGGACAGTGACATGGGAATGTTAAGGGAAAGAGCACAGCTCTCAAACAACTTGTTTGAGAAAGACAGAGCAAGAGAATGAAATACAAAGGAGCTGGACAAACATTCTCATGGATGGGTAAGCCACACATTTTTAATAAATGTAGTTCCCTGAAGTCAGCATTATGGAAGTATACACTGATCAAAAATGATGATGCCTAATTGATTCATGGAGGAACAAACAGAAGAATAGGTAGGAAAGTTGTTGAATCAGAAGTAGCGAATCAAAACAGACAAGAAAACCATGCATTGGCGACTAAGGGTCAGAACCAAAATACACTGTGAGTATATGCTGAAGTATTGGTTACATAGGCGTCTGACAGACAGCTACAGCTGGGTACAGCAAGACTGCAAAAACAGCAGGCACACACTCTGAGAACTGCATAAAATTACTGGTAATCAAATAATGTTCTATTCTAATAAAGATCCATCCACAAATATTTCATTATACCAATTGCATATAAACAAGGCCATTGACACTATTTGATTATTCGGCTGTGGTGTTTCCTGCATAATTATGGATCTTTTAACCATGATGCCGCTCAAAGGACGGCAGTTTGCAAATTTAACTGGTTATCTTTCAGTTGCTGAACGCCATTGTTAGCTGTGAAACTAATACTAATGAGGTGAAGCCTTTTCCCAGATAGTGTTAGCATGAGTAGAAAGAGAAATATAATGAAGTAATACTCCCACAAATTGTGCCACAAGCATGCTGCATAAACTGCCCTTTCTGATTGCATAATTTATTCAACCTTGCTGCATAATTTGGTCTTTCCCTTCCCGCATAACTCCGGTGGCCTGCATATAAATTGCAAAAGAAAAGAAACCCACGTGAAACTGATATATGGCATCCGAAAGTTAACGGATCACACTAAATCCATCCCAAGGCACTACACATGGAGAGTGAGAATGTACACATAACAAGCAGGATTGGTTACAATGTTATTTCGAGGGTGCTATAAATTGAAATATATGTGAAACATGTGTTATCGTTGTACAAATTTATGTCAATTATACTGAGAATCTGGCTAAACTAAATCATTCTGCGGGTCTGAAAAAATATGACATCTTTATGTACTGACTATTTTTAATCAATATTAAGATCCTCATGGTATTCGGACAAAATATTGAGTAAAAAAAATTGAGATGCAGAAATAAAGAGTTTTTATTATCGTGATCCACAAATATCGTGAAGCAGGAATATCATTGACAAGAATATCGATTTTCTAAGGTAAAAACTGTCTAAGTCAAAAATATCTATGTTGTTGATATAGATGTTAAAAATATCTATGTTGTTAATATCGTTTACAAAAATATCGCTGTTAATATTATCGTTTTTAAAATAGTTTAATGTATTTTAGTAAATGTTTTAATTGTCTATGTTTTAAATTGCTTGTATACTTATTGTTAATGTTTTTTTATATAGTTTGTAAATTTGCATTTGTTTATTTATTCTGTTCATTGTAATTTCTAGTGTTGTAGCGGGATTGTGGGGGTATGGGGTGGGAAAGTATCCAACTATAATTAATAGATTTTTTATTATTATTTATTTAATTGATAATTAATTATGTAAACTCTCTGATTCATTTATTTGTAAAGTAAATTTTACGTGTGGGTTGTGAGGTTTGTCGGGGTAAAGGTAGAAAGTAAATACATTTTAATTTATCAATAATTTTTAATCATTCATTATTTAATTGATAATTATGTAAATTGTGTAATTAAGATATTTTTAAAATTATTTGCCAGTTGTGGGATGTTGGATTTGTAGGGGTACAGGGTGGGAAGTAAATGAAATATAATTAATTAATAATACATTAAAATTATTATTAATGAATTGATAATTAGTTATGCAAATTGTGTAATTAGGACTACAGCGTTGTTAGTTAAGAAATAATTTATTGATAATTATTGCTTGAATATTAATTATTTAATTGATAATTATGTTAATTTTGAACTTATATTTGTTAAGTTATATTTTAGGTGTGTGTTTAGTTTGTAGAGAAATGGGGAAGTTATTTAATAAATAAAAAATATGTATCCATTTATTTAAATTGTTTTAATATTATAAAATATGTTAATTGTTTTATACTTTGTTTATTTCTATTACATTTTAATTGGTGGCTGTTATGTTTGTGGGAATATAGTGTGGTATTTTAATTATATTAATATTTGTGTTAATTGATAATTATTACAAATTGTAATGTTTGTTATTTTTTGATTTTTGTTAAAATTACATCATTTTGGAGGTCATTACGATGGCGGACGGAAAAACAACCGACCGCCATGGTAGCGGGAAAACACCGCCCGCCGCTACCGCGGGAAAACCGATGGCTAGATTAGGATCCTCGGCGGTAAAACTCCAACCGCGGCGGAAAGGAGACCCGAGAATCCGCCGTACGCCTGCGGTAAAGGCCCAAACCCGACCGCGGCGGTCGGTTTCGCAGCGGAAACAGCCCAAACGCCCGCAACCACAGCGGAGACACGCCATCAAAATTATGATATTCCCGACATCCCCGCGGTGCAGTGCGCTGTTTCCAACCGCCGCGGTCGACAACATTGAAGAATCAGTGAGACGGCGGAAGCGCCATAGCCGAGCCACCACTGCGGACGCTCCGTTAAAAAATGGCAGTCGCTAGCAAAACACACAACATGGCCACAAAGTGCACCAACCATACAAGGCATGCACCCAAAAATAGCTAACACAGCCCAAAGACACACCCCCATGGGAAACTCCAAAACTACAAATTCCAGGTTCACACACCTGCTACCAATACCCCATCCTGACACACCCACAGACACCAGTATAAATCCAGCCCACAACAGACCACAATCCTTTGCAAAACTCCACAACTGAGGGGACATCCACCACAGATGACAGGAGAGGCAAATCTGCACAACACACACACACATCACCACCACCACTTCCACACCTGCACCTCTAACACCTTTGCACAGCACACACCATACACCTCACAACCACCACTACCACTCCCAAACCTGCACCCTAAACACCTTGACACATCACACACCATGTCACCACAGAGAATGCCCAAATTCACTGAGAGTGAGTTGAGGGTCATGGTCGATGAGATAATCAGGGTAGAACCACAATTGTTTGGTAACCAGGTCCAACAGACACCACTAGCAACAAGGACGCAAATGTAGAGAAGGATAGTAGAGAAGGTCAATGAAGTAGGGACCGTGCCACGCAATAGAGATAAAATCGTGAAGAGGTGGCATGATCTGAAGGCAGTGGTCAAAAGAAGAGAGCCAAGAACCATGAGCTGGCTCACAGGACAGGCAGTGGCCCTCCCGTTCCACTCAAAACATTCACTGAATGGGAGGAGAAGGTGCTTGGCATTCTACATCCAGAGAGTCTCTCAGGAATACCCGGGGAGTGGAGGCTGGTAAGTACAAACAAATGCCTAACATCACACAAATGTACTGTCTTGCACTATTACAAAATAATACCTCCTAGGTACAAATTCATTCATGTGCACAGCACTCCCCAACACATCTCTCACAGATACAACAGACACTCCCCTGAAGCCCCCAAAGGTAGTTAGCAACATCACCATGGGTACATGTGTACATGCTGCCAGCACTACAACTCCCACCAGGCCCCCTTGGCCCACAGCTGAGCAGGATGGAGCACTGCCCCCACCCAGAAGCATGCCTCAGCCATTGTGTGCTACACCCTCACCTAACAGGTAGGTAGCCATCTTCACAGGGAGGTGGGTGGGTGTTTGGGAGGCCTGCACCACAACTCCCACCAGGCCCCCTTGGCCCACAGCTGAGCAGGATGGAGCCCTGCCCCCACCCAGAAGCATGCCTCAGCCATTGTGTGCTGCACCCTCACCTAACAGGTAGGTAGCCATCTTTACAGGGAGGTGGGTGGGTGTTTGGGAGGCCTGCACTACAACTCCCACCAGGCCCCCTTGGCCCACAGCTGAGCAGGATGGAGCACTAGTCCCACTCATAGGCATGTGACGTCTGTGCAGCCGCACATGACACCATGCCACTTAGTCCACAGTCACCAACACAAATAATGCAAAACAGTTGTGTTGTACTCACCATGCACAAGTCTCTGTTCAAAATTGACCCACATTGTGTACACTGTGCCAGGCATCACACACTGCAACACCAACAACGATCATGCTGCCCTGCAGCAGTGTCTGGCCGTTTGTATGGCAAAGTGCAAATCACCTATGTCATACCACAGTGTTGCAATGTAAACAGTGGAAGTGCATTGCACCCAAAAACTACACTGCAGCTGGGACTCACAATGCTAAACTAAGCACATCCCAAATGTCCTGCAACACACCCAGCTACCACAGTGCTGCACTGAATTGCAGAACAGCACCTTGTCTGAATTAAATTGTCAAAGGTGTCTTGTTTGGACCACCAATGTGTGTATGCATTGACAATGTTCACATCTCACACTGTCTGTCTGAACAGTGCTGGTATAGTCTGGCCCCAAAACCACACATTGTCTGCACAGGGCTGAGTACATCTCACACACACACCACTGTTGACCACAACATGTCAGTGTATGGATGCCCTGGAACAACTGCTTCACCAGTACTGGGCTCATGATCTCAGGTCCACAAATACCATGAAACCATGACAGTGCGGAAATGTATGCTGGGTGAGATCTTCACCCTGCTGTATGTCACCACTGTGCTACGAGACCATACCCCTTGCCCTATTGTGCCTTCAGATATCAGGGGAGTGAACCCCACAGCCAGATAGCTGGGACAACAGTGATGGGGGGCTATACCCCATGACCAAATGTAATCTGAAATCAATGGGTACAAAAAGCCACACACACATCATGCTCACCACACGCACATTCCATCCAAAGATTTCTACCAAGTCACATAGCCATGTCATTGCTCACCTTCACCTCAAACGGTAGTTAGCCATCTTCACAGTGAGACGGTGTAGTGTGTTTGGCTATCCGTCCCACAAAATGCAACATGCATGCTGTTCCACCACTATGGAGGATGGGACACTACACCCCCAATAAGAAGCATGTGGCAGGCAATGTATGCTACCCACCCAACTCACAGGTAGGTAACCGCATCTCACAGGTCGGGGTGTGTGGGGCTGGGAAGATGCACAACAACTCACACGGGCCCACCTGACCGCCAGCACACAAGACCCATTACTTCCTGGCACCAACATGCATGTGTCAGTCATTGCAATGTACACTTCAAAAGAACTGGCATGTGGACATATCATGCTGACTTGTCTCACACTGGACCAAGATGGAAGCCCTCATCCTACACACACAGAGAGGTCTCACAAATACAAGGAAAACACAGCAAACACAACATATCAACAGCCACAACATGCAGCCAGATATGCATTTAAAAAAACATGTTGGCATAGGACACCAGGCCTCTCAATGAACAACTGCACACCCAGATAGCATTGGCAACTATAGTGTGCACACACCTAAGAAAATGAAACTGTGACAGCAACCAAAGTGTGAATGACTGAAACACATGTCGATGGAACTCCGAGCACAACCATGCACACCACTACATGCCATCTGACAGTAGCAGTGGTCCAGACCACCTAGGATCTAATTAAAGCAAACTTAAGCATGTCTGGAATTGCAAATACTGATATCTACACCACATTGAAAAGGTATGCATGAAACTACAATGCTCACTCACTGTGCAGAGAGAACCGCTGCAAGGGCTCTACAAGCGACACATACGCGTAAATGGATGACATATGATTGATCAATAACAGGATGCCAACATGAGACTGTCAATGTCAAAAAATTATATTGTGCATGTCATGTCTTGACAACTCCCAATATGGACAAGTAATGTATGTACCACAACAGCTTGTAATGCATCACTGGATGTCGGTCAATGCTAATTTGTACAGTGAACAAGTGCTGGATGTACAAACAGTTGATGTAACACAGCTAACACAAACTTTGATGGGTGCAACACAATGACCATTTCTCATCTGACCCACAGGTGACCAAGAACTCACTGCAGAGGATGACACCACCCTGCAGAGCCAGGCCCCCAGAACAGAGACAACTGGATGAGGACTCCCTGGATTCCTTGGATGAGGAGCTCCACGCTGGCCCATCTGGTGTGGCAGGCCGCAACCAGTCCCAGGCACCCATTGTCCCCCCAACCACATCAGCTGCAGCCCCTGACCATCCTTTGCCAGCTGCTGTCACGGCCTGTGTGTCAACCACTACTACCACCACCACCACCACCACAGCTGTCCGCAACACCCTCCCTGCCCCAGGGGTTGAGCAGCCCACCACATCGACTGCGGAGGCCAGGGAGAGGATGCAGCGGGCCAATGTGAGGACCGGACAGGACCGTGGCAGCAGTGCAGCTGGTCGGGACAGGGTCATGCAGAGGTGGACTGATCCTGGGACGGAAGCCCTGGGCCACATCGACAGAGTCCTTGGGGCATACCAACAGGCCCAGGGACGAATGGGCCGGTTAGAGGAAGAATCTCAGGAGCACCTCCTGCTGCTGAGGTCCATGGACACACGCATGGGACAGATTGTGGGCCTCTTGGGGCAGCTAGTGGCGGTTCTGAGGAACAGGCAAGCACAACATTCTACCCCTCCGCCTCCCCCTGTTGGGCAGCAGGATGACACTTCATCATCCTCCCCTGCGTCCACAGAGGGGGGTGAGTCCTTAGACACCACTGCCCCTGCAGCAGTGGCCCCTCCAGTGAAGCGCAAGAGGGGCCGTCCAAGGAAAGGCCAGGGGGACTCACGTGCCAAAGCACCTGCCAAACGCTAGTCCCCGAACCAGCCATGATGGCAGACCACTGCATTGACCTTTTGGACTATCCTTCACCACACTGTCATGTGAATGGCATCCATCTGTTGGACTGGGTCTCCACATCATTGTGGGGACTACTCAAGTATCTCATTTACCATGACTGTCAACTCACTTCTTCAATTCCCCCTTCACATTTTCTCCACCCTCGCATGTCACAGTTGTAAATAAATACACCTTACACACATGTTGTTGTGTCTGCTCCATCTTTAATACAGGATGTGCAACCTTCACCGTGTAGGACATGGTCCAGGGGAATGGAATGTAGGTAACAAGTGAGATGCTGAAGGGACCTAGGGAAAACCGCAGAACAAGAGTCACTTGTATGGGTGTGGCATTGCACACATCACACAACACTTGTCAACAAGGTACCCAGATCTACAAACTTTACACAGAGCAATAGTCACCATAGAGACAATCTGTATCACACTAACCAATCAACATACATTGGCAGGCAGCAATGAGTCAACACCAAGCTGCAGTCAGCAAGCTCACATACACCCACACAGCAACAGCAACACCATCAGACCATTCTTCCCTTCTACATCGTCACTCACCTTCAAGTGAAGTAGCGGGTGATGAGCTGTCGACGCATGTCGACCCCTTCCTCCTCTCCACTGCCCTCGTCACTGGATCCGGCTTGATTTGCAGGCGGCGGCCTTGGCTGCTCATCATCGTCATCCAGGATCAGGAGTATTGCCTTGCGAATGGCCAGGTTGTGGAGCATGCAGCATGCCACCACTATCTGACACACCTTCCCTGGCGAGTACATAAGGGCACCGCCAGTACGGTCCAGGCACCAAAATCTTGATTTTAGGAGACCAAATGTCCGTTCTATCACACGCCGTGTCCTCCCATGGGTATCATTGTTTCGCACATCAGCTGGCGTGACGGGGTTCCGCAATGGGCTCAGCAACCACGGGCGGTTTGGATATGCCGAGTCACCTGGGTGTGAGAGACACAGATTAACCTTGCAGTCCCAAAATGCAACACAACAGCATGTCACACACACACACCACTCTAATCCACTATGCATACTCACCCACAAGCCATGCACGCTCAGGAAGCAGATTGGCCATCAACTGAGGAACGATGCTGCTGCGCAAGATGTGGGCATCATGGGCTGAACCGGAAACTTGGCACACACGTGTGAGATGATCATGTCCGCCAGGCACACCACTTGAACATTTACCGAGTGTGAATGCTTCCTATTGCGGTAAACCTGTTCACGTGCCTGTGGTGGCACAAGCCCAACATGTGTGCAATCAATTGCACCAATGACATGGGGAATATGTCCAAGGGTATAGAAATCGCCCTTCACAGCCACCAACTCAGGCACCCTGGGAAAATGGATATATCTGTCTTTGTACAGCATCATGGCCGACAGGACATCCCTCAGCACCATGCTGAACATCGGCTGTGACATCCCGCCTGCACTTGCGACCGTGTGCTGGAATGAGCCTGTTGCAAAGAAATGCAGGCATGCCATCACCTTAGATGTTGCGGTGAAAGCTGTTGGATATGTCCGACGTGGCTGCAGGTGGGGCTCCAACATGGCACATAGGTTCTGCAGGGTTTGTCGGTCCAGACTGAATTTGCGGATTATATCCTCATTCTCCATGTCTGCCAGGACTGTGAACGGACTATGGATATTGTGCCTCCTCCTCCTAGAACAGATCACAGTGCACAGATGTCAATGCAGAAGACCATGAAATGTGCATCACATCAATTTTTCCTACAGACACATTCCCAAGTCTTACAACATGCACCATTAACCGACAGGGCACTTCACAAGTAGGTACACATCAGGCACACTACTCGTACACCTGTCCCCTTACCAGCAGCAATCATCTGTGCACCCCTCCGGCTCATTCGCATGCACAGTGTGATGTACTAACAGAAATGTGTGCATACCTGTGAGTATGACCCCCAGCATATGTCACTAATTGCAATACTACCCGAACACACCATGTTGCTGGCCCTGATACACCTACCAAAACAGGTTGCACATGGCACACTTCAACTACACACTGACCACCAGCTGAGCGTGGGGGACACGTGTGTGCATGTGCATTGGACAATGGGCCAGTTGCTGATGCCCCTAGTTCAGTAAATGAGAAGACAGTGTGCGTTACATTGCACACACAGACATTGACCATTATCTACATATGCTATGCAACACATTAACTGGACAGTCTACATTTCATTACACAGCACATGTGACATGTGCGAGTGTATGTGACCATGCAATGTACTGGCGACCCATATATGGTATGTGTTGGTGACATGAGTGACATGTCCCTTTTGTGCATTTGCCCTCATGAGGACCCTTCAATTGTTGAGACACTGGGCACTGTACATGTTGGCCTATGCAGAGAGCTGGAGGACACGTTAGGTGCAGCACAGCTACTCCACAACTCCATTAACGCTCACTCCAGGCACTGTCTGGCAGATATATGGCGGTGCCTACCGCCTGCCCTGTGGTGTGTCACCGCCCATTACCCAGGCACGATCGCGGGTGACACCGCCAGATTTGTATGTGACAATGGCGGCCACCATGCACCGCAACCCAAATCACGGTCACTCCAGGCACTGTCTGGCAGATATATGGTGGTGCCTACCGCCTGGCCCCTGTGGTGTGGCACCGCCCATAACCCAGGCACGATCGCGGGTGACACCGCCAGATTTGTATGTGACAATGGCGGTCACCATGCACCGCAACCCAAATCACGGTCCCTCCAGGCACTGTCTGGCAGATATATGGCGGTGCCTACTGCCTGGCCCCTGTGGTGTGGCACCACCCGTAACCCAGGCACGATCGCGGGTGACACCGCCAGATTTGTATGTGACAATGGCGGTCACCATGCACCGCAACCCAAATCACGGTCCCTCCAGGCACTGTCTGGCAGATATATGGCGGTGCCTACCGCCTGGCCCCTGTGGTGTGGCACCGCCCATAACCCAGGCATGATCGCGGGTGACACTGCCAGATTTGTATGTGACAATGGCGGTCACCATGCACCACAACCCAAGTCACGGTCCCTCCAGGCACTGTCTGGCAGATATATGGCGGTGCCTACCACCTGGCCCCTGTGGTGTGGCACCGGCATGGATCATGCCCTTTCAGCCAATGGGAAGCAGCCTCGCGTTAGCCTGATGCGAGTTTGAAAATTGCGGTAGGCGTGCACCACCCCCGCGGAGGCGGTCACTGGAGGCATTCAAAAGATGCACCACCGCGGTAGCGCGCACATGGACCCTACGGTGTGTCACCAGCATGGACCATGCTCCTGCAGCCAATGGGAAGCAGCTTCGCGGTAGCCTGATGCGAGTTTGAAAATCGCGGTAGGCGTGCACCACCCCTGCGGAGGCGGTCACTGGAGGCATTCAAAAGATGCACCACCGCGGTAGCGCGCACATGCATCCTACGGTGTTTCACCGGCACGGACCATGCCCCTGCAGCCAATGGGAAGCAGCCTCGCGGTAGCCTGATGCGAGTTTGAAAATCGCGGTAGGCGTGCACCGCCACTGCGGAGGCGGACATTGGATGTGTTTGAATGAGGCAGACCTGGTACACCAATTGCAGCACACTGGGGCCACTGACACAGCCCCAGGGGCCTATATATGTGTGGGAGGGCGCACCACATTTCCACAGCTACCAGGGACTGCTGACTGAGAACCCTCCACCTGCTGCTGCTGCCTCAAGGGACTGCTGACTGCCACCCTCAACGTGCTGCTGCTGCCACATGTCGATTGTGATGTCGAGGACTCAGAAGATCCGTGCCAATCCCTTCACCAGTGAGGAGCTTGGGGTCCTGGTAGACGGGGTGCTTGCACAGTACCCAAGGCTTTATGGTGGCCCTAATGTTGTGGTAAGTCTCCCAGACTGTGAGTGAGAGTGCAGGGTGTGCACACGTGGGGTGGAGGTGCTTCGGTATGTGTCAGTGGTTGTGGGGCTCTGACATGCACTGCCTATCATGTTTACTACAGCGGGAAGGGCTTGGTGGGCTCTTTCACACGTTACCCTGCATGCCTATCCTGAGTAGAGGGACATGTCCTGTAGTGTCAGCCATACAGTGCAGCTGCATTTTGGTGATGCAGGAGTCTGGCCAGTTAGCGTTTGTGTGAATGGCTGTGTTGCTCCCAATTAACCCACTCAGTGTCAGTCCACCTGCCCTGCACAGTCCCCACTGAATGCCACATGTCCACATCACTGCATGTACAGTGTGTACCATGTGTGTTTGGCTCACACCTCTTCATCTAAGTCCCATCTCTGCCATGTAGATTGCACAGGAGCAGGCGTGGGAGAAGGGTGTGTATATGACAGTTGTTGTCACTCTATGTGAATTCCAGGACACAGTGAGGCTTTCACAGGGCTAGGACACTTAGGTCTGCGCAGTGTTGGACACAGTGAGTCCAACAACATGACACATGTTTTGCTATCTTCTCTATGTGTAGTTGTAGGTAACTGCAGACAGTAGCTGCAGGCAGACTACACGTTGCTTGCTGTGTTGGTATCCTGCATGTGAATGGGATGTGGAGGTACTGTGTCCACCATCGAACATGCATGCCTGTACGTCGGATTGACCAATGACATTACACCATGTTCAGAGCAATTGTTGGCTATGTGACAGTTGTAGCTGGAGTTTTGGATGAGTCACTGTCGTGCTACTGCACTTTCGTTGTGTTGTCATTGTGCACTGTGTCACTGGAACCTCACCCCTCTTGTCTCCCATGCCTGCAGCTGAAGGTCCACCAGCGTAAAGCCGTGTGGAGGGCCATTGCCTCCAGAGTCCGGGATCTGGGTGTGTCAAACTGAAGGCGCACCCACTGTCAAAAGGTGGGACGACATCTGCCGGCTGAGCAAGAACGTGGCCGAGATGACGCTGGGGCTGCTCCCTCGGACTGGCAAATTGGCTAGGCGCAGCATGACACCACTAATGGCCCGCATCCTGGCTGTCACACAACCTAAGCTGGACAGACGACTGAAGGAGCATCAGCAGCGAGCCAGGGGTGAGTATGTGTTGCAGGCTGCCTTTGGCTGGGAGTGGGTGCATGTGTCTACATAGTGTGCAAATTGTCAGCTGTGTGACGTTGTTTGTGTGGTGCAATGTTTTGTGAGTGGCCTCTGTGCTGGGTGTATGTACCATGCTTTTGCCCAAACGGCGCTTCATGAAGTGAGTTTTAGCACTGTGCATCTCTCTTACATTTGGAGTTGTGGCCTTCAGGTACCTTCTGCTGTGGGGTAGTGTGTGAATTCTGATGGATGGGAATGCCAGTGTGCCAACTGTGAGTGCGTTTCAATGAATGCGTGCAATTCCAGACCTCAGATGTCTGCCAGTCAGACATCTGAGGCCAATGTGCAACAGTAGATGTGCCCATGGACTCGATATGGTGGATGGCATGTGTGCAGGGTCATTGTGGGCTGGTATGTTGTAATCTGTGTGGTCCCCTACTGCTCCACACATGTAGGTGATGTGCACCATGTCGTAGTGTTCATCCTTGCCAACATCGGGACAGTGTGTGTGCACAGGCCATTTTGGGGCTGTGTCTGATGTGAGCCAACTGCAGGATGGTGTGCTGTGTGAATCACCTGGGGCACTTATGGCAGGACGTGTGGCAGACATGCACCGTTGTGTAGAAATTTTGGGTGGCAAGATATGTGTGTGCACAGGGTGGCATGCAATGTGCTGCACACCTCTTTCTAGGATGCAGATGTATTGGCACGTGTTAGTTCTGTTGATGCCACTCATCTCACAGTACTTCTCTCTCCTATGCAGCAACTCCCGTATGTGCAGAGGGAGAGGGGATGGACACCAGTGGTGAGGCTTCCACTGCAACAGCCGCACCGGAGCTGACTGACACAGATGTGACCAGCGCCGAGGAGGGGGACAGGAGTCTGCTAGAGGATTCACAGCTGGAGACACAAAGCTCTACCTCATCTGACGCCAGCGGTGACACATCCATGTTGGGGGTACAGGGAACGGGGACTCTGCCTCCTCTTCCGCCACACAGCGTCCAGTGCCCAGCCTCCCTTCAACCTCCACTGGTGCTGCCCATGTCCGCACGAGTAGGAAGGGAAAAGTCACCTTCACCCCAGGCACAGCTGCCCCAGCCCATGTCAGCCCTGCTGCCCTCAGTGCAGAAGCAGTCGAGCTATTGCGCCAGCTGTGTGTGGGGCAGACAGCACTTCTCAATGCCTTGCAGCACGACAAAAAGTTGGGGCAGGTTATAGCTTTCATGGAGGGCTTACATTCCAATGTAGGTGGGCTACACCGGACTGTGCAGTCCTTGTCATCAACTGTGACAGCAGCCCTGCAACAGGCACATAGTCAGGGAGCGGCTCCCAGCACTCGGTCCGGCCCCGTGTCACTGTGCACCTCTGACGACAGTGACAATGCCCAACGGACCCCAAAGTCCCGATACAGAACCCGCAGCACACTGGAGCAGCAGCAACCCAAGCGTACTAGGCCGCAGACACCATCCCCACATAAGAGTAAGGCCACCCCAGAGCGCAGAGAGAAAAGCCCATCAGGCGACAGCAAGGGCCACAAAGCAAAGAAAAAAGCATCAGGGTCACAGGCCTCACCTTCCTCCCCTGCCAAAGACTCCCCTGTCCCAAAGACGTCTCGCAGAGGCAAAAAGACAGTTTCCACACCCACTGAGAAGGTGTTGCCTGCAAACATTACACAGGATGAGGGCCCCATGGATAATCCATCCTTGACCTCCACTCCCATCCCAAGCCCTGTGAAGCCAGCACGGGAGGACACTGTAGGGGGCAAAGCTGGTGGACAGAGGGAGGCAGGGCGGCGGCAAACACCAGGCAAGCGCACAGCGGGTTCCAGCATGTCCCCAGAGGGGGGGTCACCATCCACACCAGAATCAGCTTTGGTGTTGGGGTCACCTGTTGTGTCTGCCCCAGTTCCCCTCAATCCCCAGACAGGGAAGCCTTTCAGGATCCCCAAGAAGTGGAGAGGCACCCCTCCACAATCTCCGGCACACACACTGTGTCTCACCAGGGCATGAGTCCACCTCCCCGGGCCACCACCCCACCTGGTCCAAGCAGCCCCCCAGCTACCACATGCACAGTTGGCTCTTCCACAGTTGTTACTCCCACTGCCCAGGGCAGTCCTCCAACTGACCCCAACACACAGTCAGCTCCAAGTCCGACAGACAGCCCCATCTGAGTGGTGGTCACCCTCACACACCTGTCTGTCCACAGGGGTGCGTGTGATGCCCATTGTCAGGCCCATTACTCTGTTGCTGGGTATGGCATGGTAGAGTTGCATACATTCCCTGTGTAGCTTCTGATGTAACTACTCTGCACATTGTACTTGCCTTGTGTTTCACTGCTGTGTGCCCCCTGCCTGTGCAGCTTCTCATGCACTTAATCTGCACATTGGACTGGCCACTGGCCTTGCTGTTCACTGCTGTTTGCCCCTTGCCTGTGCAGGATCTCATGTACCTCACCTGCACTGTGTCCTGGCCACTGGCCTTGTTGTTCACTGCTGTTTGCCCCTTGCCTGTGCAGCTTCTCATATACCTCACCTGCACTGTGTCCTGGCCACTGGCCTTGCTGTTGACTGCTGTTTGCCCCTTGCCTGTGCAGGATCTCATGTACCTCACCTGCACTGTGTCCTGGCCAATGGCCTTGTTGTTCACTGCTGTTTGCCCCTTGCCTGTGCAGGATCTAATGGACTTCATCTGCACATTGTACTGGCCAATGGCCTTGTTGTTCACTGCTGTTTGCCCCTTGCCTGTGCAGCTTCTCATGTACCTCACCTGCACTGTGTCCTGGCCACTGGCCTTGTTGTTCACTGCTGTTTGCCCCTTGCCTGTGTAGGATCTCATGTACCTCACCTGCACTGTGTCCTGGCCACTGGCCTTGTTGTTCACTGCTGTTTGCCCCTTGCCTGTGCAGCTTCTCATGTACCTCACCTGCACTGTGTCCTGGCCAATGGCCTTGTTGTTCACTGCTGTTTGCCCCTTGCCTGTGCAGCTTCTCATGTACCTCACCTGCACTGTGTCCTGGCCACTTGCCTTGTTGTTCACTGCTGTTTGCCCCTTGCCTGTGCAGTATCTCATGTACCTCATCTGCACTGTGTCCTGGCCACTGGCCTTGTTGTTCACTGCTGTTTGCCCCTTGCCTGTGCAGGATCTCATGTACCTCACCTGCACTGTGTCCTGGCCACTGGCCTTGTTGTTCACTGCTGTTTGCCCCTTTTCTGTGCAGCTTCTCATGTACCTCACCTGCACTGTGTCCTGGCCACTGGCCTTGTTGTTCACTGCTGTTTGCCCCTTGCCTGTGCAGGATCTCATGTACCTCACCTGCACTGTGTCCTGGCCACTGGCCTTGTTGTTCACTGCTGTTTGCCCCTTGCCTGTGCAGGATCTCATGTACCTCACCTGCACTGTGTCCTGGCCACTGGCCTTGTTGTTCACTGCTGTTTGCCCCTTGCCTGTGCAGCTTCTCATGTACCTCACCTGCACTGTGTCCTGGCCACTGGCCTTGTTGTTCACTGCTGTTTGCCCCTTGCCTGTGCAGGATCTCATGTACCTCACCTGCACTGTGTCCTGGCCACTGGCCTTGTTGTTCACTGCTGTTTGCCCCTTGCCTGTGCAGGATCTCATGTACCTCACCTGCACTGTGTCCTGGCCACTGGCCTTGTTGTTCACTGCTGTTTGCCCCTTGCCTGTGCAGCTTCTGATGTAACTACTCTGCACATTGTACTTGCCTTGTGGTTCACTGCTGTTTGCCCCCTGCCTGTGCAGCTTCTCATGGACTCACTCTGCACATTGGACTGGCCACTGGCCTTGCTGTTCACTGCTGTGTGCCCCCTGCCTGTGCAGCTTCTCATGGACTTAATCTGCACATTGGACTGGCAACTGGCCTTGCTGTTCACTGCTGTTTGCCCCTTGCCTGTGCAGGATCTAATGGACTTCATCTGCACATTGGACTGGCCACTGGCCTTGCTGTTCACTGCTGTTTGCCCCTTGCCTGTGCAGGATCTAATGGACTTCATCTGCACATTGTACTGGCCAATGGCCTTGTTGTTCACTGCTGTTTGACCCTTGCCTGTGCAGCTTCTCATGTACCTCACCTGCACTGTGTCCTGGCCACTGGCCTTGTTGTTCACTGCTGTTTGCCCCTTGCCTGTGCAGTATCTCATGTACCTCACCTGCACTGTGTCCTGGCCACTGGCCTTGTTGTTCACTGCTCTTTGCCCCTTGCCTGTGCAGCTTCTCATGTACCTCACCTGCACTGTGTCCTGGCCACTGGCCTTGCTGTTGACTGCTATTTGCCCCTTGCCTGTGCAGGATCTCATGTACCTCACCTGCACTGTGTCCTGGCCAATGGCCTTGTTGTTCACTGCTGTTTGCCCCTTGCCTGTGCAGGATCTAATGGACTTCATCTGCACATTGTACTGGCCAATGGCCTTGTTGTTCACTGCTGTTTGCCCCTTGCCTGTGCAGGATCTCATGTACCTCACCTGCACTGTGTCCTGGCCACTGGCCTTGTTGTTCACTGCTGTTTGCCCCTTGCCTGTGCAGCTTCTCATGGACTCACTCCGCACATTGGACTGGCCACTGGCCTTGCTGTTCACTGCTGTGTGCCCCCTGCCTGTGCAGCTTCTCATGTACCTCACCTGCACTGTGTCCTGGCCACTGGCCTTGTTGTTCACTGCTGTTTGCCCCTTGCCTGTGCAGCTTCTCATGTACCTCACCTGCACTGTGTCCTGGCCACTGGCCTTGTTGTTCACTGCTGTTTGCCCCTTGCCTGTGCAGCTTCTCATGTACCTCACCTGCACTGTGTCCTGGCCACTGGCCTTGTTGTTCACTGCTGTTTGCCCCCTGCCTGTGCAGCTTTTCATGTAAATACTGTGCATATTGAAATGCCCACTGGCTTTGCTGTTGCCCAAATTTGTTGTCTCTATATGCAAATTGTGAATAAACACAGTTGGTCCTGCAGTGAGTTGTGTCAGTGTCCTTCCTGAAAAAAAGTTGTTTCTGTGTGTGCATGGTTTACTGTGTCACAGGCTCAGTATGCCACTTCGACATTGCCAATGGGTTGTGTCACATTTCATTTTTTGCAGGGGTGGGAGGCACTTCATTTCTACATGACTGTGATACTTATGGGTGCAGTGCAGGTGGTTGGCAATGAAATCTTGTAGTCATCTTCCTTCTTGGCTCATGTTATCTATGGTGGACACATGTCAGGTTTGTGGGCAATGGCAGCACAGGGTGGGAGTTTGGGCACAGGCTTACAGGCAGGCAGGCCAGGGTCATGGGGTCTGTGTGAGCTTCCTTTGTGTTTCAATCAGTGTCGGTGTATGGACATCTTCTGGTGTGGTTATCCAGGTCCCATGGCTTACTTCCAATGTGTGCACTTGGGTGGTGGAGAAGTGTATGGTGTGAAGGGGGTGACTCTGTTGTGACTGTGGATGTGTGTGCACCTGCATTGTCAACTACTGCCATGTGTGACCCTGGAGTGGTGTGCCTGTATGTGTACTTGTTTAGCCCTGTGGTTGTGTTTTGTGCACATGGCAGTATTGTGTGTTGCTGTTGTGGGAGGAGGTATGTGTGACATATCCTACTTGTGCTTGGCTGTCATGTAGTGTGTCACTGGGCCCTGTGTGTTGTGCAGCAGACATTGTCTTGTCCAGTATTTGGATGCCTATGTGTGGCTGGTCAGTGTTTGAGTTCAGGGCCTTCCTTACATCCCTGTGCCTATACATGGGTGTCCTTGCTGTCTCCAGGAGTTGTTGCATTTGGGTGACCGTGGTTTGTGTTGACTGACTGTGTCAGCCATGTGTGCTGTGATGGGCTGTGTGTGTTCTCACATGTGTCTTGTCTTGTATGTGCATCACACATGCTTGATGGTTGTGTCACTGCCCTTCCATTTGTGGGCACCTCACTTTGGCTTTCCTATATGTTGTCCTCCATTACTGCTGGCATGTGGTGTGTGTATGTAGCTGTGTGTCAGGGTGGTGTGTGTGTGTGTGTGTGTGTGACTTGTCAGGTAGTGTGTGCAGTGAAGTGTTTGGTCCTTATCTGTGTGTGTGTACATTTTGTGCCTGCCCTCAGTGTTCTTGGCTTGTGTGTGATGTTGTTGTGGTGTGTGTGTTGGCTGGGGCCTGGGCTTCTGTGCTATGTGTTCCTTTGCAAAGGGTCCTGCTGTGGCTGTATATGCAGTTGTTGGGACGTGGGGCATGGTGTGGCTGTAGTTGTGTGGTTGTTGTGCAGGAGTGGCACTTGTGAGGCACATGTTGTGTCCCTTCAGGGAGGTAGCTGGTGTGTTGTGGATGGAGTTGTGGCTCTGTGCAATTTGTACGGTGCCCTTGGCATGCGCTGGCCCTGTGCTCTGCGTTGTGTGCATGGTTTCATGCACACTGACCGCGGCGGTGACGTGACCGGGACATTTGTTCATGAATGCGGTACATGGGTGGGCAGTATGTGGCGAGATGTTTTTGTGACAGGTGGGACATGTGTGTGTGCAGTGATGGCTGTGTGCCTGTCCCCACAGGGGTGTGTGGTGTTCCCATGCGATGTTTTTCCACCCTGGAGCCGTGTATTGTGTTACTTGCACTGTTGTGTCTGTACGTACCTGCGGAGGCGTCCGCGGCGGTGGATAACTTGCAGGTGGTGGATCATGTACAGCACCTGGAAGGCGTGTAGGGCAGGATCCATCGCGGTGTGTCCCGGGTGTTTCTTTTCTGTCTCCACTGTGGTGTCTCCGCCGTCTTTCGCTGTGCGGTTTCTCCGCCGCGGTGCGCTGCCCTGTTTCCGGCATCGTGATATCTTCGGCGTACGGGGCGTCATTCCGCACGGCGGTGTGTGGTGATTGGCTCACTCCGCCGCGGTGGCGGGCGCACTTTGATGGCGGTCGGCGTCGCACCGCAGCGGGCGGGAAATGTGCAATGTGTGGCCATCCTAATATGGCGGGCGTGAAGACCGCTGGCGGCGTGCGGTAAATGGGTGTTAAGGCCACCGCCAGCACCGCGGTCGTGTCTCCGCCCGCCATCGTAATAGGCCCCTTAGTTTTTATATTTAGATGTGTATAAGTTGGGGTATTAATAGAGCTGTTAAAATATGTTATTTGTATAAAGTGAAGTACTCTCTCTGTACTGTACCAGTGAATGGAGTGGGAATAGTACATTTTACCCCATCCAAGTCTAACTCTTTCCTTACTGTTGCATCGACTGGAGTGGGAATAGTAAATTTTACCCCGCCTGAGTCCAACGATTTCCCTAATGGTTGCACCGACTTGTGTGAGAATAGTACATTTAACCCCTCCTGCGTCCAATGCTTTCTCTACTGTTGCACACAGTGGAGTGGGAATAGTACATTATACCCCCTCCTGAGCCCAGCGCTTACCCTACTGTTGAATTGACTGGTGTGGGAATAGTAAATGTTACCCTTCCTGACTCTAACACTTTCTCTACTGTTGCACACACTGGAGTTGGAATAGTAAATTTTACCACTCCTGAGTCCTACGCTTTCCCTACTGTTGCACACACTGGAGTTGGAATAGTAAATTTTACCACTCCTGAGTCCTACGCTTTCCCTACTGTTGCACATGCTGAAGTGGGAATAGTAAATTTTAACCCTCCGGAGTCCTATGATTTCTCTACTGTTGCACACTGGAGTCGGAGTGATAAATTTTACCCCTTCGGTGTCCAATGTTTTCCCTATTCTTGCACATACTGAGGTGGTAATAGTATATTCACTATTCTTTAAGTTTAATATTTTTTTAGTACTGTTCACATATTTATTATGTGTTTATGTATTTAATTTTATATTTTTATATATATACATTTTTGTTATTTGTAACATTTTTAGTAAAGCAAATTTTTTTATATATGGTTTATTGTTTTATGGATAATTGAATTAGAAATATGTTTCATTATTTTGCAGTTTGTTACATTTATTAATTATTTTTATAAGTGTATTTTATATATATATTATCTACTGGCGGTCGCCAGTAGATAGTTATAGTTAGGACCTATTTTCCATAGGAAATCCGCAACATTCTATTTGAAATAACTTTGGCGCCGGTTGACGAATCTTCGCGAAATTTTCAAACTTTGTGGCCCGCTCCGGTCCGCTCCTATCCTGAAAGTCTCGGGGTGATTCGTCAAGCGGGGGCCGAGAAAAAAGGGGGGTCCCAAAACATGTTTTCCCCATGCAATTTTCCATAGGAAACTTTAGACACGGCTACAGCCCGAACTGCTGAACGGAATTACACCAAATTTGGCAAAGAGGTAGTTCTTGGTTCAGAAAGAACCATTTTCGTTAAATGGTGTAAATCCGTTCAGTAGTTGCTGAGAAAATCAAAAGTAAAAACACATATATATCTATGGTCACGGAGGATCCGCGCACCCTCCCGATGACCAGCTGTATGCTAATTGGCTGTCCACACTCCAAAGCAGGAAGTGTTGGCAGCCATCTTGTGACTCGGTAGAACCGAGTCACAAGAAAACAGTAAAAACAATTGCGCAAAACGCAAAAAGGGGGCAGGGTAGAGACACCCTGACCCCCTAGGCCTGCTCAGGCTGGGTGCGCGGATCCTGCCGATAAAAAAAAAAATGAAGTGCGGGCTCCCGCGCTTCGTGGTTATTTGGCCCCCGGGTGGGCCAAGTCCCGGGGGCATGCGGGGTTTAATTTAATAATAATATGGGGGGCCTCTAAGGCCCCCCAAGCCCCGGGGACCGCCACCTCCGGGGCTTTATAAAAAGAATGGTGGCGGGGGGCACATGGCCCCCCCGCAGCCCCAAGGACCGCCACCCCCCGGGGCTTTTTTAAATTTTTTAAATTACCTGCGTGGGGGGGCTTGAGCCCCCCCACACGCCCCGGGGACCGCCACCTCCCCGGGGCACTAAATAATAAAATGTGGGGGTCTGTTTAGGACCCCCGGGGACCACCACCTCCCCAGGGCTGTGCACAGGATGGGAGGGGGGCCGCGCAGCCCCCCTCCTGGAGCCTGTGGTGGCCCTGGGGACCGCCACCCCCCTGGGCCAGCTCCTGCAGTGTCCCGGGGTGCCTACCCCCCGGGACACTGCTGTTTGCAATCACAGGACAGGAGCCTCGCGGCTCCTGTCCTGTGATTGCAAACTTGCTTTGCTTCATTGAAGCGAGAGCAGGAAACCTGCTCTCGCTTCAATGAAGCAAGCAGAATTGCTTTTCCATAAGGGGAGCTGCATGTCAGCAGCTCCCTTATGGAAAGCAATGCCGGCTCCCGCAGGACGCGGGGAGCCGGCGGGACCGTGCGGGGATTGGGGACCCCCCCACGGTCCCCAACGAGTGGCCAGGCCCCGGGGGATGGGGTCCCCGGGGCCATTAGTGGCCTGGGAGGGGGGCCACGCGGCCCCCCTCCCCAAAATTGTATTTAAAAAAAAACAAATTAAAAAAATACAAAGGCCGGACCCGGGGGATAGGGGTCCCCGGGGCCATAAGTGGCCTGAGGAGGGGGGCAACGCAGCCCCCCTCCGTAAGTTTCATTTTTTTTTAAAAGAAGGCCATGCCCCGGGGGAGGGGGTCCCCGGGGCCGATTAAGGCCTGGGGAGGGGGGCCACGCGGCCCCCTTCCAATTTTTATTTTTTTATTTTTTTTAAACAAAATATTAGGGGTCAGGCCCTGGGGGATGGGGTCTCCAGGGCCAATAAATTAGAAAAAGAAGGGGGGCCACACAGCCCCCCTTCTTAAAAAAAACAAAAGACCGGCATCGCGCCGGAGGCCACACTCCCTCCTTGCAGCACTCTGCAAACGCGCCCCCTGGCGCGTTTGCAGATGGGGAACAAATTCCCCTTGAATACTGGGGGTCCCTGGGGGCCAACTTGCCCACCATGAACCTCCAGTATGTGCCAGGGGGCTGGGTTGCAGAGAGGTGTTCAGAGGCCACGCCCCGTTTTACACCTCTCTGCAACGCAGCTCTGTGGCGCTTTCTGGACATACCTGGTGGGCTAGTTGGCCCCCAGGGACCCTCAGGATTGAAGGGGATTTAACTCCCCACCTTAAAACGCGCCACGGGGCCTGTTTGCACACATGTCACCACAGGCCTCCCTCCCTTCACCACTGTGCAAACGCGCCCCGTGGCGCGTTTTAAGTTGGGGGATTAAGTCCCCTTGAATCCTGAGGGTCCCTGGAGTCCAACTAGCCCACCATCTGGCATCGGAACGCCTCTCTGCAACTAGCTCTGTGGTCCTAACTGTAGGTACCTGGGGGGCTAGTTGGGCCCCAGGGACACTCAGGATTCAAGGGGACTTAATCCCGCAACTTAAAACGTGCCATGGGGCGCGTTTGCACACATGTCACCTCAGGCCCCCCTCCCTTCACCACTGTGCAAACGCGCCCTGTAGCGCGTTTTAAGAGGTAGTTTTAATCCCCCTGCCCTATTATGTACTAGGGACTTACAGAGGAGGTCATGCTAATCACAGGGGTACCCCAACGCATAGTGTTCCCTAGTGTATGTAGGTGTTTTCACTGTATTCTAAGTGTGTTTTAGCATAGCACTGGCTCTGGTTAGTCAGAGTCAGTTACCACCAGTACACGTCGGAAAAAGTTGTGGGCACAGGATGATTTTGGAACAAGGCCTCTTTCTGCTCCTCTGTTGGTTCTTTCTGCACATCTTTTGCTTCTTCCTGCACTTTTCTTCATCTTTGTGGACTTCTGTTGCTTCTTTCTGCATTTCTTTTGCTTCTTTCTGTGCGTTTTTTCTTCTTTCTTCACATGTCCTACCTCTGTAGGCATAGTTAGAAACTAGCATTTAAAAAACCTTTGAAATTCACTTAAAAACCATAGGTTTCAGGCACGTTATAGTTAGAAATTAGCATTTAAAAAACCTTTGAAATTCACTGAAAAAACCATAGGTTTCAGACGCGTTATAGTTAGAAATTAGCATTTAAAAAACCTTTGAAATTCACTGCAAAAACCATTAGGTTTAAGGGACAGTTATAGTTAGTTGGACATTTCACTCGTACAAAACCCGTGAAATTCCCCCGTTATAGTTAGTTCAGCTAACTATAACTCGTGTCCCCGCAATGCACTGCTGATGACGTCACATATTACATCACTCATGACATGGTCAGTGACATCACTGATGACATCTCAAATGACATCACTGATGACATCACTGATGACATCCTCCTTGTGATAATTTGATGCATCTTCTCACACCCTAATATAACTTTTGATACACCCACTGTAAACTACAGACTGCCATTCTGAAAACCATAGACACTCCAACACCAATAACTACATACACACTCATTGATTCTTAGGTCTACACACACATCCACTCACTCACCTGTACAGTCACTCATACTTACGGTCACTCAGTACAGGACTATCATATGCACTCATACACCTACATAGACACTCACACACCGCCACTCATCCATAGAGGTACTCACACACCTAGTCAGTCATGCAAATAATTAATCACACTGCCATTTACTCACCTATACAGTTATACACACACCAGCTCACTTACTCATACAAATACTAGCACATTCTTACGCTCTTATACAATCACTAATACAAGTACACACTCATCCATACAGCCACTCTCACAATCACACACTCTCACTTATACCCATTTATATACTCCAACACACATATATACTGCCTTTCACATATGTAGTTACTCACACATGTACCACTGAGATATACATTCACTCACTAACACACCCATACACACACTCACCCACCCATACAGTCCATCACAGATGCACTCTTGAAACCATGCACCCAGTGAATCACCCACTGATACATCTATGTGCAGTCACACACACCCCACCCACACAAACACTCAGGCACCCATACAGATACTCAGACAACCAATTAATAACCCATGTAGACACTCATGTAGCTATTTACAAACCCATGCAGCCACTTACACACCAACAAACAGACGGATAAAGACATTCACACAGTTTAGTCACTAACCCATGCATTTAGTAAGATACGTTTAATCACTCACATAGAGTCAGTCACGCACCTACTAAATCATCCATCCAGACACTTATACACCCACTCATTATTCAATACACCTTGGCATATATATTAAACATATTTAAACTTTATAGAAACACACAGTCACTGCATGATGTCATCAGTGATGTCATTTGAGATGTCATCAGTGATGTCATGAGTGATGTCACTGACCATGTCATGAGTGATGTAATATGTGACGTCATCAGCAGTGCATTGTGGGGGCGCGAGTTATAGTTAGCTGAACTAACTATAACGGGGGAATTTCACGGGTTTTGTACGAGTGAAATGTCGAACTAACTATAACTGTCCCTTAAACCTATGGTTTTTTCAGTGAATATATATATAGTTTTCATAGTGGTGTATTTAAAAAACATAAGAAAATTAAAATATAGATTATAATTATTAAAAAATAGTTTTATATTATATATGTGTATATAATATACATACATTAATATATGTGTGTGTTTGTTTAAATAGGTGTGTTTTTCTATTTATGTTTAAATATGACAAACATTTAATTTACATTATATTATTATAAGTTAACATACAGTTTTAAATATATATATTAAAAAACAATATTATTGTATATATTTTTTCAATGTTAGTGTAAAACTATATATTTTTTCGATATTGTTGTAATTACCATTATACGTATAGAAAAACAAAATTTTTGTGATCGATATTTTTGACATGATATTTCTGTATCACAATATTTTTGGGTTCAATATTTTGTCAGTGCTCTGTCCTCACAATACTTATCTAAGGGGTAGGCCTGAGCAAATTATTCAGAAACTGATCCATAAATTATTAATATGTTCCTCTAGAAGATAAGGGGTGTTCCAACATCTGCACTTCAAGATTCCTAATACCCCAAATTTCTCACATTTGTATTTGGAAGGCCCCTAAAATACTTAAAATGTGAGAAATATTTTGAAAGAGGGCTGAGAAATGTACTGTCTCTTTAACGGCCTGCAAGCAAAGGCAAGCCCCTTCATCACAGTACGATAAAGGAGCTTTGGTCAATCCCATTCATATTTCTTTTTCATATAAAAAAAAGGCCTGGCTGCAAGGATAATTGGAGCACCTTTAGAGAATGTTATGGCAAAGGTGCCTCAAACATGAAGTGCAATACATGAAAACCAGGATGTGAGAGACAATCGAGACAACGTAATAGTCAACCTATTACTTTAAACATACTTACATTTGAAAAGTAGTTATAAGTTTTTATAATATGAGGCACAAGAAAATTAAATGTTTTTTCCAAAAGCATCCTTGAGCACCAAGTTAAACATAAATCAGCACTTGTAGAAGTGCTGTTTGACACAGGAGTAGATTTACCATTTCCCCCTACTCACAAATCTCAGGGCTTGTTCATCTAGGAAGCCGCACCAGTCACAGTTATTCAGAAGTATTACTGCATGAGCCATGTGATTTTATTTAAAGTCTGCTGTTTCCTAAATGTGTAATTGTACATACTATACAATGACATTTGTCTTGTGGCAAAACCCCTTCCACTACACCCCCATAAAGTTTTGAAAAAATTCCATTTACTTTCCCATCTTGGAAGGGGAGCTACTCTAGCCCTTTGATTTGTGACCATTTCCAAGGTGGGATAAGGGTGCAAAGGAGCTTGTGGGAAAACAGATTTAAAAATCAACAAAACAATAACACTGGTTTTAATTAATGAGAAGAATTAATTTGCAAGTTCTGATAAAAATAATATACTTAGACTGCATAAAACTGTAAGCTGTTTTTATTTACTTGTACTAATCCTCAATAATGGCTAAAGCAACGCTGCTTGAAAACCAAGCTTAAATAGAAAATGTTGACTGGGCATAAAATGTTTGATTCTTGACCACTCCATGAACCTGCTTTCATAATAATTAATAAGTTACCCATGTAGTTTCAAGTATTCTCACTGAATGTTTCTATTTATGCAAAGATCACTGTTACACATAACTAATTTTCGTATTTTAATGGGGTAATGAACAGTTCATTCATTGAATTATAGAGTTTATTTAGTGAATTTGATATTCTATCCCTTTTGGTTTCCCCCTTAATGATGATCAAGCAGAAATGCTTTCTTTTGATTAATACAGATGCTTTGACTTTTACATAGTTTACTGGTTAGAAACTGATATTAAATAGCTAAATAACTTCGTACATATGTGGGAAAGCAAGCCTGAAGGAAGCAGACTCCAACTGAAAGCATAGTGGATATTATTAAGCTGAAAATGTAACATTGCCGTCTAAGGACTACTGTATTGACGTGAGAAGATGAGGAGTGATCCTGTTCCCAGGAGAGCATCAGACAATGATTGGCTGATGGAAACGAGAAGAGCAACATTTTGCAAAAGGCTTTGCGAAATGTGTAGTCTATAATAGTGCATGTTCCTAGAGTAGGTTACTACATTCCAACTCATTATTTTTGAAGAGACACTCCTTTTTGCCCATTTTCTCATTTTATCCAGACCCAGACTTTAGGTCACATTGCTTTGAGACTATTCTGAGTTTCACAAACTTTGAAGTTCTTTGGTTTGATATTTTTGATCTACTTGAGCTGATTTAAATGCTTACGTTTTATGCTTTTCTCTCACTCTCTCTCTAACTCGGTTTTCATCCGATTCTTAGAATAGGGATACTTTCCGTTATGGAACCTGCTTGATGCATTTATTGATTGATTTCATTAACCAATATTGATTTTATATTTCTGTCATTTATTGACTATTGAGATTAAATTTAAATTGTGGTTTTCGACAAAAATGTTCTAGAAAAGATTTGATTATTAAACCCCTTTAAACCTTTATCAACTCTCGTTATTGACTAAGAATATTAAAATAGTCATTGTCATTATTATTGATGTATTGTTTATACCCCGTTCTCTAAAACAATGGCAAAGATCCATCGCGCAGGAGTGAGCAAAAAGGGTTAGCCCTGATACTTGTAAACCGTGGCTTTTAATCCCTTCATCGCTTACCACGCTCTCGCCTCAATGGACTACATCCTCCTCAGCGACCTCAATTTCCAACTGGGCAACCTCAACAACCACAACACCTCATCCCTACTGGAGAACCTCGCCACCATTGGACTAAAACAACTGTTCACATCACCAACCCACTGAGCAGGACACACACTCAACCCCATCTACTCCACAAGCAACAACATCTCGGTCAGCCACACCTACAAGCCACACTGTACTGACCACCACTGCGTCCACTTCACCAAACCCACCATACAACAACACACCCACCGCGATCATCGCAGAAGCCTGAACAAGGTCACCGAAGACCAGCTCACCACCTCCTTCAGCATAACCCCACCACCGACTTCCATGGACAAAAACACCTCAGCACTTAACCTCCACCGCTGGACCTCCGATTTCGCCAACACATTGGCTCCCCTCAGAAAACCCTCAGGCAAGCAGCCCCCCAAAAAATCCAGCTGGTTCTCCCCCGCCCTCCAAGAGTACAGGTGCACCTGTAGACAACTCGAGAATAGATGGAGGAGCATCAAGAACATAGCAGACCAAGCAGCCTTCAAAACTGCCATCACCGACACCACCACCTCATCAGAACAACAAAGAAAGCAGCCATCCAGGAACGCATCAACGCCAAAGCACCGAACAACAAAGAACTCTTCGCAGTGGTCAAAGAATTCACCAAACCCAGCACAGAGACAGTAGACATTCCTCCCTCTCAAGACCTCTGCGACAACCTCGCCACCTTCTTCCACTGCAAGATCCAGGAGATCTACGACAGCTTCGCAACCCAAGACCTACCCCCCACACCCACAACCACCACCACCACACTCAATAGCTCCAGATCCCAGCCAACCTTGCCCAACTGGACCACCCTTACCCCTGATGACACCCTCAGGATCTTGAAGAGTATCCACTTCAGAATCCTCCGGATTCCTTCCCTCACCACATCTTCAATAGAATCGGCACCTCCATCACTCCCAATCTCTGCTGCACCATCAACTGCTCCATCGAGTCCGCCACCTACCTGGAAGACTGGAAGCACACAGAGATCAAACCCGGCAGACGAAACCCTCTGCCGACACGACAGAGCTCAAGAACTACAAACCCATCTCTCTGCTCTCCTTCCCAGCTAAAGTAATTGAGAAAGCTATCAAGGCCCAACTTTCCAAATTCAACGAGATGAACCACATCCTGGACCTCTCCCAATCGGGCTTCAGAAGCACCCACAGCACCGAGACCGCTCTCTTCGCTGCTACAGACGACATCTTCACTCTCCGCGACTGCTGCCCTCATCCTCCTGGACCTCTCAGCCGCCTTCGACACTGTCTCCCACCACACTCTCTGTGCCCTAGAATGGATCCTCTCCTTCCTCACCAGCCAAACACAGAGTAAGACTTCCACCGTTCAACTCACAACCCACAGAGATCAGCTGTGGAGTGCCTCAGGGATCCTCCCTGAGCCCCACCGTCTTCAACATCTACATGGCCCAACTTGCAGCCATCGTCAGATGCCATGGACTCAACATAGTCTCCTACACCGACGACACCCAGCTTATTCTCTCCCTCACAGACAAACCAACAGCTGCCAAAAGCAACTTCCACAACAGGATGAAGGCAGTCGCCACCTGGATGAAGGAAGGCTGCTCAAGCTTAACTCAGACAAGACAAAAGTCTTCATCCTAGGCTCCAACCCCTCTGCCTGGATGTCTCCCGGTGTCCCTCAGTGCTCAGAGCCCCCCCGCACTCACAGACCACGCACGAAACCTCGGCATAATCATGGACTCCTCACTCTCAATAAACAGCCAAATCAATGCAATTTCGTCCTCCTTCTTCCACACGCTCAGCCTTCTTTGTAAGATCTTCAAGTGGATCACACCAAGTCCAAGAAAACGGTTACCCCATGTGCTCGTCAGCAGTAGACTCGACTATGGCAACGCACTCTACGCCGGCGTCATCAAGAGACTCCAAAAGAAACTGCAGAACATCCAGAACGCTTCTGCCAGACTCATCCTGAACATCCCACGCCACAGCCACATCACCAGCCACGTGAGAGACCTTCACTGGCTACCCATTAACAGAAGAATTACCTTCAAGCTCCTCACGCACGCATACAAAGCCATCCACAATGTAGGACCTGCATACCTCAACCACCACCTCTCCTGCTACACTCCCACCAGACATCTCTGCTCAAGGGACCCTGGCCACCATCCCACGGATCCGCAAGACCATGGCTGGAGGAAGATCCTTCTCCTACCTCACTGCGAAGTGCTGGAACTGCCTGCCTCTGCATCTCAGGCAATCACCATCGCTGCCGCAATTCAGGAAGGACCTCAAGACCTGTCTCTTCGACTAAACTGCAGATCCCCCCCCCCCCACGCAGTGCCTTGAGACCCTTATGGGTGAGTAGTTGTGCTTTATAAATATTATGATTGATTGTTTCTGCTTTAACACCAGCAAACCTACAAATCTATCACTCCCCACTTACTGCTGCATAATTGTATGCAGCCATGGGATATGCAGTAGTTAAATCATGTGTGCCTAAAGGATAAGCAAAAACAAATATGGTATAATTTTCTGGATAGGTATTAGGCATTTATGAAACTATTTCAGGCCATAATCGTAGGTGTTGGGCCAAATAAGCCCCAAGTTAAAACCCAGGTGTTCCAGTCATAACAATAGCTTTACTGATTGACTACATTACTTGCATCCTGACTGAATCCATACATTTCAATTGAAACTTGAATATGTTGGCTGGTGGAGGAAAGATGACTGTTGGTCATGACTGTACCATAACTTGCAAGTCCTTCCTCTTCAGTAATAGTACAGGAAGGTTAAATTGATTGTTGTCCCTATGCTACAGTGTTAGACCTGGTATTTCCAGCGGGTTTATCCCCATCTTTCTGCTTTTGAGGCTCCTGTTTTTGACCCTGTTTTTGTTGGTTGTATGACTCTGGACACTTTACCACTGCTAATCAGTTCTAAAGTGCATATCCTGTCTGTGTAAATTGTTATAATGGATTGGTGTGTCCATGATTGACTTATTTGATTTACTACTAAGACCCTAGTACTGTTGTGTAGTTCCTATAAGACCTATATAGGATCTGCGCGTTTAGACAACATGCACTGCGGGACTGGTGTCCAGACGGATTCCAGACACCCCCCACCGGGTATGTTGGCCTGTGTGCCAGCTAGCTCGCAATGCCACTATAACCTCCTCTTACCAAGGAGAGAATAGTTCTTGGCAACTATCGAACATGACAACCCTGATCCCTCAGGACCGTGGAAACAGTAACTTACTTTTTGCTCAGTCACTCGTGCTCACTTGTTCTCAGAGAGATGCACAGAATAAACGGCTGGGATGTTTTCAATAAGTATTTATTGAACAGTCGTTATTCTAGCGTAAAATAAGTGCACTGAAATCACCAGTAAACAGTAGCATATATAAATGAGTAGCAGCACTAAGAAAGTAAACAGATGGTAGGTTTCTACCATTTTGCTAAAATCATAAATATAGGCGAGTATATAAAATGCATGGCAATAAAATGCGTAATCCTACGATGCACCCTAACTAGATGTACCTAAGTGTACCTAGCATGTGAGTAGGTGTAAAGCCAATAATCCCTCTAGGATAAAGCCAACCCCATTACCTTATGTTAGCCTGCGGGTCCCTGTTCTGGTCTCGAGCTGAACACCCCGCAAAGGATGTCAGACCACTGCGAGCTGGAGTATCTGCATGCAGGAAACTCTGCGTCTCACGTCAGTGTGTTGGCATGGAAGTCGTGATCTCCTCTCCCTATCTCAGCAAGATGTGGTGTTTACATACCCTAAGGTATCCCCAGGGGTTCTACCTTGCTGTGCCAGTGTCGGACTTAGGATGACGTCAGGAATGAACTTTATACACAGTTATTATGCAGGAGATGATGGTCCTGCTGTGATTCCAAGAAACTAAGAATCCTCATGCATAATTTATGAGGCCAGTGTCCAGGGAAAACCCTACGCACTTATGTGTAGTATTGTAACTGGGTAAAAGGTCAGTCCTCTAAATCCGTTATGTATGTAGTATAGGAGAGAGTGTAGGTGAAGGGTTATGATGATACGTAGACCTATATCGGGGTACCTATATGAAATATAACACCCACTCCTCGTCCGACTTTACAACATTACTAAATTCTAGCGTACTACCAAGGCGTCTAGAGGTTTGTACGCAACAAATAATAAAACAGTTTTTAAGAGAAGTTAAAAAGCGGTAAAAAAAAACCTTTCAAAAGTGTTCTACAAAAAAAAACTAAGTCAAGTTGTCGCTCTAAAGTGGCCGTTTATATAGTCCGAACAACTACAAGCATCTGAAAGCCATGCAGGTGAAAAGGTTTCAATTTGAAATTTCGAAAAAGTTAAAAGCCAAATCTTCCCAGCGTGCGACATGCCAAATGTTTATGTGTTCTTGCTGGTAGACGCAACATTGCTGCTGTCTGCATATGCAGCTGACGATCCCTATAACACCTCACAAAGAATATCAATTGAGCACAGATGATCTTCCGTACTGCCTGCAGCAGGTACCGGGGCAGCCTGAGCCACATCCAAGGCCTGAGTGTTGGAGGAGCCGGTGTCCATACCAACAGGAGCCGAAACTACCTGTGCTGGCTCTAAGAATGCTGCCAACATGGGAATGCGCTGAGGACACTGCAGAACATGGGCCATTATCAGGTCCAGTAAAGCATCAATGTCCGGTGGTGCAGCAGATGGAAGTGTCAGACAGAGGTCCAACACGCATTCGTCTCCGCAGAACAAGCATCGGAGAACAGGTAGGACACAGTCCATCCAGACTGGTCTAAATGACAGGAACCAAGAGGCGCTCAGTTCCCGTAGGCGTGGTGGCCCAGATGTTGTACCATGCGATCACGGTATTTGCACTCCAGGAGAGCTGTTGCTACTTCCTTGGTGGCTGGGACATCCATTGCGTAGCAGAAAGGTAACAATCAGGATTCCTACTATTAGAAACAGAATCAGCGGAAGCCCTCCAAAAATGCTTCCAAAGACGGAGTGTATAAAGTTTGGTATAACTCCGAGGACCATCTGAAAGGTGCTTAACAGTCCGGAACCTATGGTCTTAAATAGGTGTACAATACCCGTCGTATCGGACATGTTAAAGAAGCGACTTACCATTTCTGTGAAATGGAAAGGGCAGTTTGTATGTATAAGTGCCTGTATCTCAGCCGAGGACCTTGCGATCTGGAGATCAAAAGTCTCCCGGGGGGTTAAGGGCATAGTTCGTTGTAAAAGCATGGCTTTCATTCTGCTCAGAGTATCAAACCGTATAAAGGAAACATTTAGCGAAGGCCATAACGGCGCCTCCCTGACTGTATGTGTTGGTGGAAACAATACTTGCATACAGCAAGTAACCCTGGAGCTCACGGTGACTAGACATGCGATGCCCGGAAGCATCCCACAACAACCTTGATCATTCAGCATCAAGTAACTCCCATTCGAGAGAAGCCTGAATACCGGATTATTCACAGCTGCTAGGGTACCCCTCAAGTGACAGGACAAGTTCACCACAGACCCATTACAAGCCCCGTGTAGCATAATATCCTGGCATATGAGAGATGTAATGTAATGTAAGTTGCATTTATATAGCGCAGCTGTCACCCAACGGGCATCCTGGCGCTGGGATTACCTAAGTCACTGTGCAGCTAAAAATTATAAATCACCACGAGCAGGTCTCTCAAGGCTATTCTCTTGGGAAGAGCCTGGTTTTTAGCTTTTTTCTAAACTGCAGTAAGTCGTCAGTTTGTCTGAGTTCACTTGGTAGTTCATTCCATAGCTTTGCGGCTGCATAGCCAAATGATCTACCTCCTAGTCGGGTTTTCGTAACTCGTGGGGTACATACTAGGTGGGCTGCTGAGGAACGAAGATTTCTAGCTGGGGAGTACCAAGTAAACATTCTCTGTAATGGTTTAGGCCCCATTTTGTGTGCCGCCTTATGAACAATGCAAAGTGCTTTAAATTGAATTCTTTGCAGAATAGGCAGCCAATGGAGATCCCTTAGCGCTAACGACGCGGAAGATCTGCGTTGTCTTTTTAGTGCCAGCTTAGCCGCGATTGTTTGTATTCTTTGCAGCCTTTTTGTTAGAGCCACCGGTGCTCCAAGAAGCAGTGCATTACAATAATCCAATCTACTCATGATAATACTCCTTACCACCTGGGGTCTGGCCGAAATTGATAAAAGAGGGAGTATTTTCCGTAGAGCTCGGAGTAGAGAAATACATGTATTCACTGTTTTATTCACTTGTGATTCTAGCTGTAGATTACTGTCCAGTAACACCCCAAGTTACGCACTGTCTTGGCTGGCCGTGGTGGATTGTTCGCAGAAACCGGCCAGAAGTCCACTGGCAATGGACGGGGTATTTTCTTTGCTGTACAGTATATAACCTCAGTCTTGTCTCCATTGAATTGCAGCGAGTTCTCCCTAAGCCAACCTGCAGTTTCACGCATACAGCTGTGAAATGTATCCAGTGATACTGCTTGATTCCCTTCAAAAGAGAAGACAAGTTGAGTATCATCTGCATAGTTAACCACTTCAATACCAAAAGATTTAATAATGTACATGAGTGGACGCAGGTAAAGATTAAAGAGAATGGGACTTATGGCTGAACCCTGCGGGACCCCATGTTTTATATAGCTACTGTGAGAAATAAAAGGTGACATGGCCACTGCCTGCTGTCTCCCTGTTAGGTACGACCGAAACAAGTTAAGTGCCCTTCCCACAACTCCAGCCTCCTTTAATCTTTTAATCAAGGTCCTATGATTGACCGTATCAAAAGCGGCCGACATGTCCAATAGTACCAATATAGCTGCTTGGCCAGTGTCGGCACGCATTCTAAGAGCGTCCAAAACTGTCACCAGGGCTGTTTCTGTGCCATGACCGGGACGAAACCCAAATTGTACTTCTTCCAGTAGATTGTTTTCTTCTACATATTTCGAGAGAGTTTTGCTAACCACTCTTTCCACGATCTTTACCGGGTATGGCAACAGAGATATAGGTCTGTAATTTGATGGGCAGTCGGGGTCAAGTGTAGCTTTTTTTAGCAGAGGAGTCACCACTGCCTTTTTCCAGCATTCTGGGACTAATCCACTAATGAGGGACTGGCAACAAATTTGATAGAGCTGAGGAAAAGCTCTACTCGGAAAGCTTTCCATAGCTTATGTGGGAGAGGGTCCAACGGAGAACCAGAGGAGATATTACCTGCTAATATATTAAACTCCTCCTCTGTAGGAATTGGGAAGGATTCAAGGGTTACTCTGATCTCTTTATCAATTCCCTCCTTCTGAGTATTTTCTATTGCTCGTTCCAACTTATCGTTTTCTCTATCTATCTCTGTTTCCATATTGGAATTTAGGCCACTAATAATTTTATTAATTTTTCTTCGAAGAATACTGACAGGCCATCACATAACTCTTGTGAGGCTATAGTCTTAGTTTTCACACAGTCCGGATTCGACATGTCTCTTACTATACTAAATAGAGTTCCGGTTTTGTTAGATGCCTGCAGGATAGTTTCTTCATAATATTTAGCTTTGGCCTTAGCAATTGTCCCTTTATAGCTGTACAATACAGTTTTCAGAGCAGCTTTATCTTCCTCTATGTATCGCCTCCTCCATTTTCTCTCGGCCTGTTTACATTTTGTCTTAAGTAACCTTAGCTCCTCGTTGTACCATGGGGCTGACAGTTTTTTTCTATTTTTAATATTTTTCATCGGGACCAATTGATCTAGTGTGTAGGTGATTTGGTTGCATAGGTTCGAGTAATTCTCATCTACCAGTTTATTAATATCAAAAGTAATTTTTTCGGTAAGTTGTGGGAGCCTCTCATTCTTCAGCAATCTCGTCCATTCCGATCCACTTAAAGCGTTCTTGCAGTTAGTTCTGCTTAGAAAAACTTCCAGATCCCCACTCCTGCATCGAACTCTGTATGGTAAATCCCAGGATTCCCTGATGAATTCCTTACCCATCTTTTCATATCTGCCTGCCTGTTGTTATTCTAGGCAATATTGAAACTGGAAAGTTGCGACCGGTAATGTTATATGGCCGTGGACTAACCATTCCGTGGACGGTGACTCAGCCACAGTAAAGGGTAACCTATCCAGTTTCTCAATACGCAGCATTGTATATTTTGCTCCCCTTTGTGCCGTTTTCATCTGTTTTTCTGTTAGATTATATGCAGAAAATAATGACGTAATGTTGATAAAACGCCAAGGCACATAACTGGCGCGCAATGACTGCAGCATCCAGCTTAACAAAATAATAGAACGTAACTGCGACTGTCCGTGTTGCAATATGGACAAATCCTGTTCTATTACATCAATAGCAAAAGATACAATGTTGCCCAGTGAATATAATCTGGATGTTAATGTAGTCATACCATTGTCAACTACGGCTAACGCCTTTTCTAGGCTAACTCTATCTATTTCTCTTAATCTCTCTGCAGTTTCTTGTTGAGAGGTTTTCCAGAGTACGTTATAGACAGCATACAAAAAGCGCTTCTGACGTGGTTTCCTGGGACCTAATAAAAAATCCTGTAGGTCCACATCCTCTGAGAGTAAGGACAAGTGTTGCTTCACCTGGGGTAGTGTTGAGGTCTTTAGCCAATCAAGGCACAACTTCCCAACACTGTATGTTGTCTCTACCCCCCGGATGTTCTCGTTGTACATAACATGGGTCTGGTCTGTAGATACTAAACCCTTCGGTGGAACCCCTGAATCTTTCCTGACATCTGTTTGTGTCAGTAGGCCAAACCAACCATCCCTTCCAATTGGGGTCTGATCTACTGTATTGCAATATGTTATCCAACTTGGCCCTTCTTTCTGATGTAAAATTTCCCTCGGGGTTTAAAGGTGTTGGAATTTTAGGTGTGTTCAAGTCCTTGTTCTTGGCTATTCCAAGACAGGAAGTCTGTTGCACAGTGTCATTCAGAAAACTAATCTGCTGTGGAAGGAGGCATGCTCTAAACAGTGCTTCTGTCCCCTGGACTTGCCAGTCCCTAAAACCCCAGATTGATTTCTAGTAAACAGTGTCCATCCATAAGTCAAAATCCTGTTCAGACAGCTGGGTGATAAAGGAAGCAGAGTAAATCTGTTTGGTGATTGTTAACATATTTTTCTGTGCAGATATTGGTGCAACCTTATAGTAGTACGAGGTTGGGTCAGAAGTGTTAAACCCTGAAAAATATGAGAATTTCTGTGCAAATGTTTTTGAACTACTTTTCAGTGGTGTGGGGCAATGTTCCCACTGGTGGTATGTGAAAACATTTCTGGGTTTGCTAGATTTATGCAAGAAATGATGACCATAATGTTGGTAACAATACATTTTGTCAAAATCTGATCTATCCTCTAACATTTCAGTGCTAGAAAATGCGGCAGATTGTTCTAAATCAGACAGTAAGTTATTAACAGTTTCAAAATCCCAATCATCAGAAAATGTACTGGAGGTAATGATATCGTTCAATGAAATTTTAAACAAATGTGATATTTTTAAAAGCTCGGTCAGTCCAAATATATCAAAATTCACTTTGTCCCACACTATACCATCCGGTATAGGAACTGCTGAAATGTTCACGAAGGACAAGTTCACGATGAGATGAAACATGAGGTTTTAAAATTAAGTTTACTTTTTACGTTGCAGAGCTCTGTTGAAGATAAGTTCCATTGATGAGCAAGTGGAAAGTTATTACTAATCCTAACCAGAAAAGAAAAATAAAATACCGGTGATTATCCAAAGTTCTAGCCAAGGTGATACTAAATAAGTTTTTCGAAGAAAGTTAAAAAAGTCTTTAATCCGTTGCTTGCGAGACATTTGGGCTGGCGTCGTTTTAGGTTCACTTGGAGCCAATGAAAAGGTATCGAAGTCGATGAAATAGCCAGATGCAGTCCGATCTATCTTTGGTAGCTCAGCAGGTTTTGTTGAACTTGTAGATTGCTCTTGTTGAGGCATGTTGACGTAGACATCTTTATTAGCTTGAATTGAAATTTGTCTTTCACTTTGATTTTGAGAGTTTGTGTCAAGGGGAACTAGTTCCAATGCATTGTTATTGATTCCGTTGCTTTGCAAAGGTGACTCTTCAAATGTTATGAGTCTTTCTGTTTGTACTTCCTGTATTGTAGCGAGAGGATGACGTCGGCTACTCAGGAGCCCACGAGGCCTACTATTTAGTATCGGCCACATAGTGTGGTTTGATCAGATCGATTGAGACGAATCTCTTTTCTTTTCTGGCAAGAGGCGGTAGAAGTACAGCTCTTGATCCTTCAACGGCCAGGACAGGTACAGGCTTTCGATAGGATGGCCCGAATTATTTCTTGTCCACAATCTTTTCTCTGACCAGATCCCCAACTTTAGGGATCCAGGCAGGTCTTGCCGTGGCTGACTTGACTTCCCCCAGTGGCGCTTTTCTTTGTCTCGACGTTACTTAAGGAGGCTCTGGATTCATTCAGACCCTATAAAACAGCCAAACGTTTATTGATGTCAAACGGTTTTTCATCCGCCACTGTGCCTTCACAATCGAGATCAGGTACCCACATTCTTGTCCCAAACAGGACCTCGTAAGGAGTTGCAGCTCCCAGAGAGCTTCTTGGCTGGTTATTAAGGGCCCGCTGGACCCCAAATAGGTGATTGACCCAACTACCACCCGAGCCTAATACCCTAGCTGTAAAGATTGCTTTAAGTCCTGGTTTTTCCTCTCCACAACCGAATTTCCCTCGGGATGGTATGGAGAGGAGTACCGCAATGCTACACCCATACTTCCCATGGCTTCCTTGTAAGCCTTAGAGCTGAAAGCGGGGCCACGGTCAGAATGTAATGTGCCAACTGCGTATGTCCCTATAAAGACTCGCAAATCTTTTATAACAGTTCGGGCGTCAGCCGAGCGCTGAGGCCATACCCATAAGAATCTTGAACAGGAATCCACTGCAACCATGATATACTTGTAAGCCCCATCACATTTTAAGGAACCGCAGTGGTCCAGGTAAATGCACACGAACGGTCAGTCTGATGCTGTCTAATAATGGGATCTGCGCTGGGCGAGCTGCGGTGGCCCCATTTATCTGTTGACAGATATCGCACTTTAAGACAAAGTCTTTGGTCTGCTTTGTTAACCCTGGTCACCAATAGCGTTGTTTCAGTAAAGAAACTGTCGCCTTAACTCCTGCGTGCGCAGAACCCAGACCCTCGTGTGCAGCCAAGATTAAACCTAACCTGCGATCCATGTTTGGTATTACTCTATCTCCTACTCCAGGAATCTGAGCAAATGGAACATTGTTTGCATCTAGCTTGTAGGAGTACTTGAGTGGTAGTGCTTTGCTGCTATTGTGTGAGGCAATCACATCTACCATTGTGCTACCGTCTACCCTCGTTTTAGAACAGGTGATTGCAGCTACGGACGCAGTGCGTACTGCCCCCTTTGCGGCTTCATCAGCCAATGAATTCCCTTCAACGTGAACTCCATCACCTTGATGACTCAGTGTGTGTATCACGTGAGCCCTTGGTAGTTCGTTCTTTAACTCTGCTACCTGTCCCCATACTTTCCTATGTTTGATTGTGCCACCTTTTGAATCTCTGAACCCATTTTGTCCCCAATAGTGGAGGTATTCGTTGTATGACACGACACAGTAAAAGGAATCACACACTATCAGTGTGGGGACTTCTGGATCCGTATTTATCAGTGCCAGTAGTAGTGCTTTTAATTCTGCCAACTGAGCCGTGCAGTCTCCGAGAGACTGCGTTTTTGTACAGCTTGGACGGAACTTGCCGTCCTGCATCCTACCTTTACAATAGCACATGCTGCACTATATTGTTGCTTACTCCCTATGGCCGGTTGAGCAGATCCGTCAGTATAAATAATGTATTCATACCGATCTAGAGGCATTATTTCATTTGGTAGAGGATATTCTTGTTCATATTGCAGAAATGCTTGTGTTTTTAAACTATGGTCATATCTGTATTCTACATCTGTTGCAGTGAGAGAATTAGCCCATTGTATCCATCTTGGATGTAACGCTTTTGCATTTGGGACGCTTGCCTTTGTGACAGCCTCTAAGGCTGGTATCGGGGTCACGACAATTATTTGTTTCCCCTGAGCCAGTGCTCTTTCTCTCACTACAGCAGTCTGTACTGCTGTCAGAATTTTTTCTGTAGGAGCAAAACGCATTTCAGCGTTGGTGTACAAATGCGATTTATATGCAATTGGTACTGTTTCACCTTCATTAAAGGTTAAGTAAGTGTACCCAGATTGACCTGCGACTATGCGGATCACCAGATTGCATACGTTTACGCGTGTCTGTAAGTGTTTTGATTATATATCAGCTTGTAGGGAACGAAGGATATTTGTGTGTTCCTGTGTCCATTGTCTAACTGAAAAGTCTGGTCTTATTAGGTCGTAGAAAGGTTTTACTCTCTCTGCGTAATCCAAAATGTATGTTCTGCCAAAATTAAAAAATCCCAGTATGGACTGTAAATAATTTTTTTAATGATTTTGGAGGTTGTAGCAGTGCGCACTTTTCTAAAAAGTGGGCTGCCAGGCTTTTTCCTTCACTTGAAAGCTCATATCCCAAAAATAGGACATTGAGGTGGGCTATCTTTGATTTTTTAAAGTTAAATTTGTACCCCTCAGAGGCGAAACCCAAAATAATGGTGCTTACCCTGGTCAAGTGTTCCTCTAAGTCATCATCCGTCAGATAAATATCATCTACATTGGATAATACTTCTTCATCCAAATTCTGTAGTAACTCTGTTACCCTCCTTGAGAATAACCCCGGGCTATTCTTATACCCTTGGGGGAGTCGACAAAATTGACGCTGGGACCCTAGCGCTGAGAAGGCTGTCAAATATCTGCTTTCAGGTGCTATGTTTTGGCAGAAAAATCCATTTGAGATATCTAATGTTTTGTATTTTTTCCGCACAATGTAATTCATTAATGCGGCACTATGTGCATTCTGAACTGCAAATGTTTTTGTGCACGAGTTTAAGTGTCTATAGTCTAACACTAGACGATATGAATTGTCGGGTTTCATCACGGGAAACAAAGGATTATTCATTGATGAGGTGCATGGTTCAATTACACCCTGGTATTCAAGTTGATCTAAGATGTCCCTGAACTGTTTTTTAGCTTCCTGTTTTATGGGATACTGTCTTTGTGGAATTGGGTTTGTTTTTATTGGAATAACGTGGTGGGGTGACTCTTCAACCCACCCTACGTGGTTGTGGTATAATGCTGGAGCAAGGGCTACCGCCCACTCCTGCGCATATGTATGTCTTAGTTGTGCAGGGACTAGGTCGGAGAAAGCTGGAAAAATTACAGTTTCCCCCTTTGGGCATTCCATAACAATAGTAGGCGGCCAATGTTTTTCCCCTAATAGGATGTCATAGCCCGAAATCAGGTTCTCCCAAAAGAGACCCTTAACTTGTCTCGGCTTGTCCCCCTCCATTTGGAGTGTTATTTCATGTAACTTGTGTGGGACACTCACCCTAGTATCAGGTATTTCCACCGTGATATACTCACTCAACTCCGCTGTCACCAGAAATTCCATCAGGTTCCGGCGAGCTATTGTTCCTTCTGCCGCGCTGTCTAGCATCGTCAGAGCCCATTCCCCGTTCAGTAGCTGAGTCCTCAGAATTCTGGGCATGTCTAACTTTGAGACCTGCTACCTTCTTCTTTTTAAATTGAGGTTTTGCTCTAGGTTTTTCTTCTTTCTTTGAAGCGTAGTCTGAAGTGCGTTGCTTGTCTCTGGACTTTGTACGCTCTTCTTGTCTTTGTTCTGACCGTCCTTCCCTCTTGCAGTTTTTTGATGAACCCTGAAAGGAACGAGAGGAACGAGTATCAGTATCCTGATACCTGTCAGGTTTTTTAATGTTATCTCTATTCCTAAGATCATATCTCCTTTCTGGAGTCTCCTGCTGAGGAGACCTTCCCCTGGAGTGAGATCTGTTCTTTTGTTGTTTATTATTGTCCCATTTCTTCTTTGAAGAAACTGGTGTTTGCTTTGCCTGTTCTTTATCTGAACTCCCCATTAGTTGGGGTTTTACAGGTCTAGCTCCCAGACTGTCTCTACCTAACTCTGCATAAGCAGTTTCAATTATTTTAGGTAGTTCTGTCTCCTGTTGTAATGGAGTGAACTCTCTCAGGCGCTGGCGTATTGCCACTGATGCTGCTTCCCCTTTAATATTTGCCAATATTATCGCAGATACCTGGGCAAAGTTATTTAACAACTTCATCCCCAAGTTTAGAGCAGGCTCCGCTCCATACTCGTTCTGTATTTGTCTCAATACATCTGGTATTACCACTAAAGAAGGGATACCATGAGTCCTGGTATATATTGCAGCGAAGACTGTGCCCCAAGAGGTACAATCCTCTATAGAGGGAGCTATCCCCATTGGCAAGCAAATAGTAAGTATTCTATGCTTTTCCTTAGGACCAGTGTGTGGAAACACCGCCTCCAGTTGTGTAATTTTCTGTGCTATCCAGAAGGGCATTTGTTCACATTTTGTGGGCATTTTACCCATTACTGCGTGCAGTGTCTGTGGTGTAATTTTAGTTGTAGGAGCTTGGACTGGTCCTGGTTGTGTAGCCTGTGTGGGCTGAAGTGTGATTGTTCTCAACACAAACTGTGTCATGTTTCTGTAAAGTCTTATTAATTCTTTATGCTGTACAAGTAAGTCTCCTGGTATTGTGTCAATGTCAGGATGTGGTGTGTATAAAAAAAAATTAAAAAAAATGCAGTACTTGTATAGCGCACAAATCACCCCCGAAGGGGTATCTCGGCGCTGGGGGCCGTTGGGAAGATTAAGCGAGCTATTGCCCAGAGTTGCATGGTGCTGGGCAGACCCCTGCCGCCAAAGCCAGGGATCGAACCGTGATCCCCAGCGTCCAGTGTCAGTCGCCCTGGCCGCGGCGCCACACCTCTCCCCTCCGCTAAAACTGGCCATGTTGCTCCGTCTCTTCCGAGCGGACCGAGTCTTACTCTATTTCTTGTATGGGGGAGGGCACCTTTAAACCAGTAGAGGTGTTCTACGTAAGTGAGTGGAATTTAAATGTCCTCATATGGACTATACTCATTTGCTATATCATCTTCTACATAGTAATGAAATGTTTTGGTTTGTGCATTTACCTGCTGGAATTTAATCCATGAATAGAATACCTCTGTTCTATATGATTTGTGTGCCTCAATCACAAAAGTCACTTGCCCACCCCTAATTGTAACACCATATGCTACTAGTTTTAGGGTGACAGCATTTCTAACATTATCTGCAAAGTATATTGCATCTGCATCGTCTTCTTCGGCTGAGAAGTTTAGTGCATTTCCTTCATCTACGTCTCTCTGTTCAGTCATTATTTTTTAGAAAGGAGAGCATTTCAAGGGAACTGAGATAAGGTGTTATGCACAATTAGGAACACTGTATCCTTCAAGCTTGATTAAACCAACAGCCAATACATAGGAATTTTCCTACCCAGCTGCGGCAGATTTGTTTCCTCCCACTCCAGACGTCTCTGGGGAAAATGTGAGTAGGGGTCTCTGAGAATAGCTCGACTGAACTACTCAGATTTGACTGTTAAATAAGTGCCAATACCAACGTTGGCGGCGCCATGCCATGTAGTTCCTATAAGACCTATATAGGATCTGCGCGTTTAGACAACATACACTGCGGGACTGGTTTCCAGACTGATTCCAGACACCCCCACCAGGTATGTTGGCCTGTGTGCCAGCTAGCTCACAATGCCACTATAACCTCCTCTTACCAAGGAGAGAATAGTTCTTGGCAACTATCAAACATGACAACCCTGATCCCTCAGGACCGTGGAAACAGTAACTTACGTTTCGCTCAGTCACTCGTGCCCCAAGTTAAAACCCAGGTGTTCCAGTCTTAACAATAGCTTAACTGATTGACTACATTACCTGCATCCTGACTGAATCCATACATTTCAATTAAAACTTGAATATGTTGGCTGGTGGAAGAAAGATGACTGTCATGACTGTACCATAACTTGCAAAAGTCCTTCCTCTTCAGTAATAGTACAGGAAGGTTAAATTGATTGTTGTCCCTATGCTACAGTGTTAGACCTGGTATTTCCAGTGGGTTTCTCCCCATACTTTCTGCTTTTGGGGCTCCTGTTTTTTACCCTGTTTTTGTTGGTTGTATGACTCTGGACACTTTTACCACTGCTAATCAGTGCTAAAGTGCATATCCTGTCTGTGTAAATTGTTATAATGGATTGGTGTGTCCATGATTGACTTATTTGATTTACTACTAAGACCCTAGTACTGTTGTGTAGTTCCTATAAGACCTATATAGGATCTGCGCATTTAGACAACATGCACTGCGGGACTGGTGTCCAGACTGATTCCAGACACCCCCATCGGGTATGTTGGCCTGTTTGCCAGCTAGCTCGCAATGCCACTATAACCTCCTCTTACCAACGAGAGAATAGTTCTTGGCAACTATCAAACATGACAACCCTGATCCCTCAGGACCGTGGAAACAGTAACTTACGTTTCGCTCAGTCACTCGTGCCCCAAGTTAAAACCCAGGTGTTCCAGTCATAACAATAGCTTAACTGATTGACTACATTACCTGCATCCTGACTGAATCCATACATTTCAATTAAAACTTGAATATGTTGGCTGGTGGAAGAAAGATGACTGTCATGACTGTACCATAACTTGCAAAAGTCCTTCCTCTTCAGTAATAGTACAGGAAGGTTAAATTGATTGTTGTCCCTATGCTACAGTGTTAGACCTGGTATTTCCAGTGGGTTTATCCCCATACTTTCTGCTTTTGGGGCTCCTGTTTTTTACCCTGTTTTTGTTGGTTGTATGACTCTGGACACTTTTACCACTGCTAATCAGTGCTAAAGTGCATATCCTGTCTGTGTAAATTGTTATAATGGATTGGTGTGTAGATGATTGACTTATTTGATTTACTACTAAGACCCTAGTACTGTTGTGTAGTTCCTATAAGACCTATATAGGATCTGCGCATTTAGACAACATGCACTGCGGGACTGGTGTCCAGACTGATTCCAGACACCCCCATCGGGTATGTTGGCCTGTTTGCCAGCTAGCTCGCAATGCCACTATAACCTCCTCTTACCAAGGAGAGAATAGTTCTTGGCAACTATCGAACATGACAACCCTGATCCCCCAGGACCGTGGAAACAGTAACTTACTTTTTGCTCAGTCACTTGTGCTCACTTGTTCTCAGAGAGATACACAGAATAAACGGTTGGGACGTTTTCAATAAGTATTTATTGTACAGTCGTTATTCTAGCGTTAAATAAGTGCACTGAAATCACCAGTAGACAGTAGCATATATAAATGAGTAGCAGCACTAAGAAAGTAAACAGATGGTAGGTTTCTACCATTTTGCTAAAATCATAAATATAGGCGAGTATATAAAATACATGGCAATAAAATGCGTACTCCTACGATGCACCCTAACTAGATGTACCTAAGTGTACCTAGCATGTGAGTAGGTGTAAAGCCAAGAATCCCTCTAGGATAAAGCCAACCCCATTACCTGATGTTAGCCTGCGGGACCCCGTTCTGGTCTCGAGCTGAACACCCCGCAAGGGATGTCAGACCACTGCGAGCTGGAGTATCTGCATGCAGAAACCTCAGCGTCTCGCGTCAGTGTGTCGGCATGGAAGTCGTGATCTCCTCTCCCTATTTCAGCAAGATGAGGTGTTTATATACCCTAAGGTATCCCCAGGGGTTCCACCTTGCTGTGCCAGTGTCGGACTTAGGATGACGTCGGGAATGAACTTTATACACAGTTATTATGTAGGAGATGATGGTCCTGCTGTGATTACAAGAAACTAAGAATCCTCATGCATAATGTATGAGGCCAGTGTCCAGGGAAAAACCATACGCACTTATGTGTAGTATTGTAAATGGGTAAAAGTTCACTCCTCCAAATCCGTTATGTATGTAGTATAGGAGAGAATGTAGGTGAAGGGTTATGATGATACCTAGACCTATATCGGGGTACCTATATGAAATATCACAGTACAGTGCACTGTGCATGCCCAGGGCCTGTAAATCAAATGCTGCTAGTGGGCCTGCAGCACGGATTGTGGCACCCACACAAGCAGCCCTTCAAAAGGTTCTCACACCTGACATTGCAGTGTCAGAGCGCAGTCTGGTACTGTCATGTCGACCTGGCAAGTGCACCCACTTCCCAGGCCCTAACCTTTCGTTTTCTTACATGTACAACACCTCTAAGGTAGGCCCAAGGTACCTCTGTGGGCAGGGTGCAGTGTATGTGAAAGGTAGGACATGTACTGATGTGTGTAACATGTCCTGACAGTGAACTACAGTGAATTTCGTTTTTCACTATTGAAAGGCTATCTGTCCCATAGGATAGAATTGGAGTTTATTTATAACATCCTATAAATATAACTTCCTATTGGGGCCAGATAGGAAGGCTAAGTTTAGTATGCCTGAACTCAGAATATAAAGATGCATCTTTTAGTTAGGATGATTTTTACGTTCTGTGTTTGAAAATACCACTTTTAGAAAGTGGGAGTTTTTATGGCTTAGCCATCCTGTGTGCCTCTGATGGTTTGTGGATTGACTACCTGGCTTTGGAGTGACAGGGGCTGGGGATGTGCATTCACTGTAGACAACCACTGGGGGTGGTTGAGGTGTGTCCTGCCTTTCCTGGATGAGTCAGGGCTGGGCTGAATAGACCTGGGATACATTTAGAATAGGGGGAGGAGATTTTCTTTCACCTGAATGGGCCTGGTTTGCCTTACACAACACTGTCTCCACCTCCTGCCGGGAAGCTGGACCAGAGAGGACAGAACTGGGCTTGACTGAGCACGGAGCCTCTCTGTCACAAGAGAACAAAGGAAAATGCTGTATAAATATTGGGGCCTAGACCCCATAACCTTAGAATACTTCTGGACTCAAGAGGAACCTCTGCCAAGGAGAAGAGCTGGGAAAGCTGAAGGGGAAGTAGTTTGCTGTGTGCTATCTGGGGATGGCCTGTAGTGGCTGTTTCTGCCAAGGAGAGTATGAAGACTTTGCTGTGTGCTGTGTATCCTGCTTGAAGGCGATCTCCAAGGACTTGAAGTAGAGCTTGCCTCCTGGCTGAAGTCTCAGGGACACAAAGACTTCACCAACAGCTCCCCTGAACTTCCTTGCTGGGAGTTCTGACCTGCCAAGAGGTGCCTGTTGCTGAGTTGGACCTCTAGAGGTTGTTTCTGCTGTTGGGAGCTGGAAAAGAGACGCAACTACGAGAAGCGTGACGCATTCGCACCTGTTTCCAATGCATCGCTGAAGAAACCGACGCAGCGCCTGCCCGCGGCTGGAGAAATCGCTGCATGCCGAATCCTGTGCACCGATCTCCAAGATCACTGCACCAATTCCGACGCAGGCCCTGCTGTGCGGCTGCAAGAACCAACACATCGTGGGACCACAGCTGGAGAGACCAATGCAGCGCCGTTGCCGCATCGAGAACCGACGCATCCCCGATCCCCATGCATCACACCGGGGCACCAAATCTACACAGACACAGGGGCCGCAGTAAGAAACCGACGTATCACCTCCACTGCGTTGCAGTAAGGAACTGGCGCATCACCTCCCCTGGAGTAAGGAACCGACGCATCACCTTCCCAGCGCGTAAGGAACCGACGCATCACCTTCCCTGCAGCTGTTTTTGTTTATAATTTTGACGCATCCAAGGTACTTTGTGTTGAAAGTGTTGCATCTATAGTTTGCTAAGGACAGAACTGTTTATCAATTCAATTCATCAAATTTATTTGATCTAATAAATAGACCATAAAAGCACAACGAAAAATACATGCAAAATATTAAAAGACATTAATTTCATTTCATTAATATTTGTCTGTTACAACATTTGACTCGCCCCGCTGGTTTTAAAATGTGCAATCAATAAATGTGCGGGACTGTAAAAACCTCAAGTCGGGTCCGCCATACATTCCTATACTATTCACTTAAATTGATTCATGTTAAAGGATGTTTAATAAGAATCCATATTTAAAAATGTTTGTCGTATAGAAGCGTGTTAATTAGGAGGCATATTTCTTTTAGTCAATTAACCGTTGTCACACAAGATTATTCATGTCATAATCTAAAAAGTTCTTCCTAGCATAAAAAACACTCCATAAAAAGCTTGACATTCTCACACATATCTCGATGGTTGGCAATGTCTGTAAAAAAAGATACGCCGGACGGCATTGAGTAAATGATAGCAGCTTCAAAAGACTTAAAATGTAACGTTTCCTCCATGTGTTATAAAATTTACAATATAGTATGACATGCATTGTACTCTGTACAGAGATGTTATCACAGGGACAATTGCATAAGTTTGAAGACCAATCATTAGGTTCCGGGAAGCTGACCATCCGGTGAAAAGTGTCCATTCTGAAACGAGTCAAAAATGAATCTATGCCTATGATTCGGTGTAGCTGTCAGATAAATCTGCATATCGTAACTGGTTAAAATAAGCTGATTCCTTAAAACGGTAGGTTTTAGTAGTTCATCTGTCAACCTTAAATTCTCTAAATGCTTTAAGCATTCTGTTTTTAAATCTTTCCTACTGATTTCTGCTAGGGATTCGGGTCTAAAAAAATAGTCAGGTTGCCCCAAGTCCCGGCAGAAACGTTGTATAAAAGTCAGCCATGGTATACGAGTGTACAAAGTCGATTTTAAACATTCCTTCATTATAGAGCGATTCAAGGCAGTGTGTTCGGATGACCATACTTTATGCCACAATAGGATAGGTTAAATCTTGAATAATTCAATAAGAAACGGTACTCCCAGCTCACCGTGGCATACAAACGTAGAGGCACTTTTGGGGGTAGCAAGTAAGTATCTCAAAAACTCGTTTTCCACGAGTTGAAGCACCGTTTAATTTGTGTGTCCCCATATATCCGCCCCATATAGTGCTTTACTAATACATTTAGCCTTGTAGATGGAAAGCATCTCTTGAGCCTAACCTGGAGGCAAATTTTCGTAGGGTCATACAGGCACTTCTAAATAGTAGTGCCCTAGTTTTAATAGTACGGTTCCATGTGCCTTCTTTATCAAATAAGATTCCCAGATATGAGAAGTTGTTAGTGACTTCTATAGTAGTATCCTAGATTTTAATGGCACAGCAGATACCTGTTTTCCTACCGCATTTCATTCTAAAAGTTTTGGATCACTTGCAAGTCAAGATCCGACATATAACTGTCAAAATCATTGAGTACGGACTGCATCGCAAGGTGGGTGCGGGCCAATAAAACAGCATCATCAGGGTAGAGGAGGGCGGGCACAGGACGATGACCCACCTGAGAGAGATTTTTGGCATGTGCGGTCAAAGCGGTGCCTACATTGTTTATATAACGCGAAAAGAGGAAAAGTGCTAAAACGCAACCCTGTCTCACCCCTCTCTCTACGCTGAAAGGCTGTGTACATTCACCTCTGGTCCCGTATCTAACCCTTGCTTTCGTACCAGAGTACAGATCTCTCAAAAAGGTGATGATCGCAGGCTCCACTCCCATATTAGTCATGATTGCCCATAACTTAAAATGGTTCACACAATCAAATGCGGAGGACAGATCTTCAAATCCAAGGTATACGTTTCCTCCCTTAATCTTGGTGAATTTTCCCAGTAACATACTCAGATTAAGGCCCTGTTCTGTAGTCCTCACCCCAGTGCGGAACCCATATTGGAGGTCAGACAGAATTCCCTTGGATTCAGCCCATTCTTGAAGCCTGTTTAAAATTATTCAACCCGCTATCTTTACTAAGGAGTCGAGCAATGAGATCGGCCTATAACAGGCGGGATTGTGTCGGTCTCCTTTTTTATAGATCGGAACAATTAAAGATTCCTCACATGTAGGGAGAAAACCTAAATGACAACAGTTAAAATAGGTCCCCACAAAGCAATGTTGGCTTTGTACAGGTCCACTGGGATAGCGTCGGGACCAGGTGCCTTTCCCCCTTTACTGGCCTTTATTGCGTTGGTGACCTCCTCCAAACTAAATGGTATAACAGTAGTAATTTGTCTTGGAGGTAAATTGGCATTACGTTCCAATGCCTGGACGGATTCTAACATTGGGGTAGCTGCTGCATAGATGCTAGAAAATGTTTTAATCCAATCAGCCTCTGGTATTGCTACCAGGATCCCAGGGCCAGCATCCTCTCTCAGTGGTGCAGAGTTAGCTACCTTCTAAAATCAATTATTGTCATTATTAGTGCTTGCTTCAAGAAAAGCGTCCCATGCCTCTTCTCTTAATTTTAATTTCCTTTGTTTCACTTCCTGTTTGTAGGCCAGTCTACAGAACTGGACCTCGGCTCTACATCTAGGGTTTTTGTGTAATGCCTCCTTTAGTCTCTTGTCAGCCTTAGCACACAGCAAATCAAACCAACCATGTATATCTTTTTTCCTTTTCATTGTTGCATGAAGGCTTTACTTTACAGCCTGCGTGATTGTTAAAAAGGCATTAATAATCTCCTTTGGTTGTGAAATGTCCTCTAAGCAAATCTTAAAGGCTTCTCCGGTGTCACAAATTCGTTTTCTTAAAAAAACCTCAGGTGTAATCTGTTGCCACCGCAAGGAGTAGCCATTGAGAGTGGCTAGCTCGAGCTCTCCTGGGTAAATAAAACCCTGGCAGTGCTGCTTTCTAATTAGTGTCATTGATGCAATTTGTACGGACTGCGGTAAGTGATCACTTAAAGGAATAGAGTGGGTATAAAAGTTAGAACGATAGTTGGAAAGATTGTTTGATGATAAAACATAGTCAATGATAGTATTAGAGTTTCTCCCATTAAAAGTGCATCTAAATGGGGCATATGGAGATGAGATTTCATTTGAAAATGACAGATCAAACTTGTAAATAAGTTTGTTTAACTTGTCTCTGTATCGATTATGATAAAAATGGGTTTGACCCACTTTGTCTAAGTTATTCATACCACATATTCTGTCAGAGGGTGAATTGCATAGTTGAATATTAAAATCCCCACCCCACAGGATAGAGAGCTTCTTTCTGCCACTGCTGTCTAGATGTTCTAGATACTCGTCCAGTTTGTGCAAGTTTTCTATGATTTCACAGCTTGGGGCGTTATTGTACAGATTGATCAGTGCTAGTCTGGCTGGGCCTGAACCTTCACACACAATTACTTGATAGTAGTGGTTAGTTAATTCTTTTACCATTCTTACAGATGGTAAATTATTAGATACAAGAATGTATAGACCCCCTTTTGGTCTACTGTGTGTGGTTGGAATGGCGGGAACATGATAGGTTCTATACCCATTCAAGTGTACAGGTTCCACAAGCCAAGTTTCTTGGAGACAAATAAAATTGAAATTAAAAACCTCAATAAATTCTAGCCATTCTGCGTTGTTAATTTTGTTCCGGAGACCTGCCAAGTTCCAGAACAAAAAAATTATGTTATCAGAAGAGGTATGAGGACAATTCTGTGGACTGTTAGGTGGTGTTATATCAGTAGTAAGCCTGTTTGGTGGTGTATAGAGAGAGCAGTTGGTAAGAAATTTGGGTCAAAAAAGTCTCGGGTGAAAGCCCCCTCTCCCAGGTTAGGCAGTGCAGTAATCCTTTCTGGGCTACCGTCGATGCCCTCCCCATACTCCACGTCTGAACTTCCCTTGTTGCCCTCCCCATACTCCACGTCGGTTCAATCTATCCCATCAAGGTTTGCTAATTTCTGGAACCTGTTAAAGGTTGGTACATTGTATAATTGGTTGGTCAATGGTGACAAAGAATGTGTGGGCTCTATGGTATTGAAGGCCCTTAAAGTGCTTGGTTGATGAAAATAGCCTAATGGGAGAGCAGAGATGGAGTTCATAGTGACGTAAACAGGCCTAGTTCTATTCAATACTGTCTCCACCAATCTTGGTGTTTTGAACGACAGAACAACACAATCTCCTGATAAGGATTTCTGTGACCTGCCCACGCATTTAATTCGCCTTACCATCTTTATATCCTCGAACAATTGTTCGGTCAGACCTGTTCTAACCCCTAGCCAGTTTAATGCTTTATTCCTAAGGGAGGTCCACGGTTCCATTCTCTGTGATGGTAAAGGTGGGAGATTTGCCAGAACAATTACATATGGGTTGGCTGCCGGAGGAAGATCTAAAAATTCAGTTAGTTGTGTTTGTAAGATTTGCGTGGATCTAATATTGACTACAGGGGGCGAATCGTTATCTAGTCTTTCCCCTACAATGGAACCTGACCCAAAATGATCCCGGGGTATTGTGTCCTTAATGCGCTGGTTACATGCTTGGTTTAATTGCCTCTCTGTACTAGTGGTTTGCATCTTATTACTAGGGGCTACTTTCCCAGCGGTGTCACCTACAGTTCAAATTTTCAATAGGTCTAGGCAGGTCGTGCATTTAATTTCCATTTGCTTTAGTCGAGAGTTAATTGAATCTAAGGTTATTTTCACATATTGCTCTAGGGATTTAACTACCGTACATAAAGTGTAGAGTTTTTGATTATCTAAATCGCTGCTCTGTTGAGCAGATTCGACTCTGTCCGCTATTATCCTGGGCAAGATCTTGTTTTGCGGGTTTTTTTTTTTTTTTGTGTTGCCTCCTTATTTAAGGTGCTAGATGTAGTACATGCACTGTTTTTTTTTTACCCGTCTGGATGGTGGTGGAGAGTCTGAATTTGATGAATTAATAGTTTTGGATGTGTGTTGGATGCAGCCATTCCCCCCCTTGTTGATCACCGCAAGCCTGCCTTTATCACTGGACTTTTTGCTATCAGCTTGATTATCTGGGGACTGTACCAAGCTCGTGCGAGCCAAAGTTTGGTCGCCACAGACTAGTAATGACTCCTCCCCGAAGGAGATCTGTTTCTCTATCGCTCCCATCGCTCCTGAAATAAATTTTAATAGCGTGGTCTGTCTCTGTGGCTTTTCTTGTGATCTTGAACTTCCCGTTTCAGCTGTAAGTTTCCTTTTTCCCATACTTATTTCAAATTGGGACCGGCCAGCTAGATACAAATATACAGTTTATATAAAGATAAGCATACAAAACATACGAACGCACTTTAGGAATTAAAGTAAAATATGAAGATGTTTATCTTCTAAGAACTGCATTTTGATTACTGTATTGTCGATTTTTGTAGTTTTGGTCTGGTTTGGTTTAGATAAAGATTAATATTTTTCTAAACTGGTGTGGTGTCCATTTGTTGTGTTTTCACTGTATTACTGTATGTGTGCACAAATGCTTTACACACTGTCTCTGAGATAAGCCTGTCTGCTCGTGCAAATGCTACCAAGGGGGCGAGCAGGGGTTATTTTAGGAGTGTATCCCCCTTACCCTGACTAAAAGCAAGGGTCCCTATTTGGATAAAGGTACCTACCTCTGCCATCTAGAGACCCCCATTTTTAACAAATACTTTTTCACTTTTTATCTTTAATGTGAACAAAACCTGATTTTAGATGGCTTAGTGAGATGGCTGCTCTTGTTACGATTTCTGATTTCTTTTTCTCCATTTCTATTCTAAGGTTTCGATTGAAGGTTGAATAGCACTCTGCTGCCTTTGAGAAAAATCTGTGTTATAAAATAAAGTAAATTAACCAAATATAGATCATACTGCTAAAATCTCTTATGATTATCAAAATGATGTAGATCAAAATTTGAGCCGTACTTGATAATACAAAAACAATCAGATCACAAGCTTTAGTGAATATAGCTTTGCGACTGAACTTACTTGTACAATATTTGCTGAGGCACAGTGATGCCTGACTTACAAGACGGATTCCTCTTGAACAGAAACTGGCAACAGAGCAGCCTTTATGTTCTGTGGTCCCCAAAGTCATTTTACATGCAACATCATCCTTTGGTTATAATAGGAGCTACTCATATGAGAGTCTGTAGTCAACACTTTAAATTAAATAAAAACATGTACAATTGAAAAACCTTATTTAGACATCAAAATTCATCAATACAAACAAAATAAACATATCAAAACCAAATAAACATGAAAGTTTAGAAGTTAAAATAATCACTTCATCAAGAATGTAAGACTTCAGCACAACTAATAATCTTGTTAAAAGTAACAAAGTAAAGCGATCAGTTTCTTTTATAATACAACTCTATCCCACAGGGAATCAAGAAATTGGGAAACCAACAAAAAAATCATTTTTGACACAAGCAAAGCAGGTGGCAGGTAGGTTTAATTAAAGGTCTGTCTTTATTTACCCTTTCACCTTATCCAAGGTGTAAAATATGGATCTGAGTAAGAGCAGGCTGGTCAGTTTATGAGGACCTTGGGTTTTCTTATTTATTTATAAGAGGTAGAACAGTGTAAATACCCTAACAAGGTCATAGATTATTTTCTCATTTCAGGCATGTTCTGACTTCAGAAAAAGTCTGCTATAAGTCTATTACATCACTATTCACTTGTAATAACTCATTAGATTTTGAGGCGTGAAGTGAACGCGGACTTTTTATCTTTTTTCGATTCATTAATACAAACCATAAAATGACATACACATGAAAAGTGATGGTGTTTGCCTACACCGCAGGACATGTTCAAGAAAAGTAACCACACCTACACATACTTCCGGTGGTGGAAAGCTTCTGCAGAAATAAAAGTTCCGGGATGTGTCTAAAAACAGAGGCACTTTAAAGAAGCAGGATTAAAAACCTTCTAGTAAAACAATGATAAAACCGCCGAAAAATACAAAGTGCGCCAGTGTTTGCAGGGAGTACTCATCACAGGGGCAGACTAAAATGAATTTAGGGTTATACTGGCCCAATGGGAATGAAAACTGGCTCCTGATCTGGCCCAACCTAAACCTGGTCAGTAAGACCCTGTCCTAAGTTCTGGGCACCATCTCCAGGTACGATTCCAACCCTAGAGTGGTTTGAACCAACAAGTACTCCCTATTGGTAGTCTTCTTCAGCTCCAGCAGCTGTTCTCTTACCCCACCTTCTAAAATCCCTAAAGCTGGATTTAATCGAGCTTCTGTCCCTCATAGTGATGTTAGCTGGTAAGGAAAAGATATTTGGTCATCATAGCTTGCTACAGGTGTTCTTGATGTAGGTTAATCAGAGGATGTGGAGACCCTTGTCTCATGAAAGACAATTTCCAGATGAGCTTCTAGTTTAAAGAGGTGTCAGGATTACACCAAATGGAGCACCATAACAAACGGGGCCAAGTTAATGTCATTGACTACATATGGCAGTCCGAGTTCCTCATGGACAGCGTAGGTCAGTGACCGTGGGGAAACCCCAAGAATATGCCTAAATACTCTGTTCTCCTCATCCCGCAGATATTTAGCCCTCTTTAATCCCCAAAGATCAGAACCATACGTTATAACAGGAAGGTATTTCTTTTCATAGATCTCAACAATGGGAGCAATAGGCTTATTGACGATTTTGGAGGCCAGGCATGAAAGATAGCCAATCGAGTTGCAGAACTTAATTCTTCTTTGTTGCAGACAGTGGGCCCAGGTCCCCTGGGAGTCAAATATGACCCCCCAGGTAGGACAATTCATAAATTCTAGCAATAAGGATTTCCCAAAGTGCAAGACTTTGCAACTTCAGATTTTTGGGGCCACAAGACGAAGGTTTTGGACGAATTTGTGACCAAGCCTAGTCCATCCATAAAGCTCACAAAGGTGTCTAACAGTAGCTAAAGGCCGCTAGGTGTTCTTGCCAATAAAACAGCATTGTTTGCATTCAAAAGAACGGGGCACTCCGCCCGTTCACGGTTGGCATGTTTTTCCCCTTACCAACTAAGATAGAATCGAAATCATTAATATACAAAAGAAACAAAATTAGTGCCAAAAAGCATCCCTGCCTAATGCCTCGGCCCAGGCCAAAGCTCTCAGTGCATTCACCATTTGGACCGAATCTGATAGAGACATTAAGATCCGAGTCATGGGCCTATAAAAGCAACAGTAAGCCAGAGTTCAGCCCTTTTTATTCTAAGACGTCCGAAAGTTTGGATCTGATCACGCTATCAAAAGCGCAGACCAGATCCATTAAGGCCAAATAAACAGGACCACTTTTAGGTAGAGTATATTTACTAATTAGCACATATAAATTAAGGCACTGTTCAGCAGTGGCAATAATGGATTATCTTTAGAAAAGCTTGTTAACAGGCAAGTGCCTTCACTTCTTCCCTATCCATCTTCCCGCTTTGTTGGAGCAGTCGCAGATGTAGCTGATTGTTAGTTTTGCCCATAGCTTTGCCACTGTCTTTGAGGGCTCTCTTCACCTCCTCCACTCTCCTCATATGCAGAAGGAGGGAGGCCACAACCCTGCCACATTATTCATCAGCAGAAATATTTCTCAAGCCCCCTTTCATGTGGACCTGCACCTCCTCCTGCTGCCTAGCTAAGATGTTGTGACATTGGACAAAGGGAGGGCATGGCAGATGTAGGGCTACAAGATAGGATCTGTCATTTGCATTTCTTGGTTGTAGAGTCATAGGGGCATATGTATCAAAGAATGGTTTTGCGATTCTCAAATAGCGATTTTTAGAGAATTGCTATTTGAGAATCGCAAAACGAGATGTAAATAAAAATTCGCAAATATTTTGCGATTCCCTGACATTCCTTAATTGCGACTCGCAAATTGCGAGTCGCAATTAAGGAATACCTTCCCATTCATTCCTATGGGACTAGAGGCCCATAGGAATGAATGGGAAGACATCTGCAATTTGCGAGTACCCATTAGGTACTCGCAAATTGCGAATGCAATTTCAGGGTGCAAGGGTGTCAAAAGGACACCCTGTTGCACCCCTGAAATGTGAATGTGTGCACATGTGGCGCACATACATGCCCTAAGGGCATGTATGTGCGCCACATGGCACTTTGAAAAATGCAAAAAGTGCATTTTTCAAGACATCGCAAATTACCACCATCTTGAAGTTGGTGGTAATTTGCAATTCCTTAAGGCCAAATCGCAGTTTTTTTGTGCTTCTTACATTGCATTTAAGGAATCGCAATTTGCAATTCCTTAAATGCATTTGCAAAATAGGGAATCGCAAATTTTTCGATTCCTTATTTTGTGAGTGGGTTTTTGTGTGATACATTGCACACTGCTAAATTGCGATCGCAAACGCTGAAATTCTGCGAATTTCAGCATTTGCGATCGCAATTTAGCTTGATACATATGGCCCATAGTTTCCTTTCACCATTGCCAGTTCACACTTCAAATGTCTGCAGGGCAACCTTTATTTTATGGGTGGATGCATTTAATTCCGAGCGCAACATTAAAATGGAGAATATATTTGAAAGCACTTAAAATAGATAGAACACTTTTTCAACTCCTTTGTTGCCTATGGTGATCATTTTGTCCTATGGCATAATAAATTATAGGAATGTGCTTTGAACAGAGCTGCTTGCTTCTGTTAACCAATGTAGGTTGGCAACTAAAACATGTAAAAAAGCATAAGTGTGACTAGTTTATCTAGGTGCACTGTTGGTGTGCTTAACATTCTGGAACTTGTAGTCCCGATGTTTTTAAACAAACTACAACTCTAAGAATACCAAGCCTACAGAAGGGAATATACTAATCACACCTTGCCTAGGGCAACTATTGAACACTTTGGGATAGGGGAAGACACTTATCCCCAAACATACAAGGGATATTGTAAGTCACCTTGTAGCTCTGTGACCTTACCAAGACACACTGCATGTGGCCTCATGCGAGGGAGGAGCCTGAAAACTAAAATGCCCCCACATTGAACAAAACCTTTAAGTGAAGCAAAGCAAGTAAGTCCAGCCCTCCCTAGAATAGTTCCCGTCACCCTTACATCTCTTCATTTATCCATACATCCATCCTGCTAGGCTTCCACCCATCTATCATCTTTTTCTCTTTCCATCCTTCATCCATCCTTTCATTATTCTAACCATACATTGGATTCCATACATACATCCGTTCTCACATCAATCCATCCTTGCACTTTCCCATGTTTTCATCCATCCATCCAACGACCATTTTCTTTACACATAAAACTATCCATACTTTCACTCTATCTATTCATCCTTTTTACTGTTAGGGGCTGATTACGACTTTGGCGGTGCTGCAGCAGAGCGGCACACCACCACTCCGCTCCTGCACTGCCAAAGTCGACAGCCTTCCGGATTACAAGTTCTGGGTGTGCGGCAGTACTGGTGGGCGGTCCTACTGCGGCTTGCCAAAGGTGCTGCTTTCCAGTGGCTCATAGGAGAGCCTTAGAAAGGCAGTGCAGTGGGTCAACGCCAGCGCGTTCCAGCACGGCATGGACTGGAAAGTCCATGACGTGCTGGAACTGCTGCTGCATACAGACAGGGGGGCACACCATGTGCCTCCCTACATGCACCCCCATGCAGCGAGGCACCAGCATAAGTTTCCTCACTGCCAGTAGTTTCATGGTGGGCTTACTGCCAGGAGACAGCTGGCATTGAGGAAACTCGCAATATGCTCAGCAGGGCTGCAGCGGCCGCGCCAAGCATATTGCAGCCTCACACCGCGGCTCCACCACCAGGTATGGCGGATCCCTGGTGGTTGAGGCAGTTCTATGGTGGTCCAACCGCCGTATTCAGAATACGGCGGTTGGACCACTGGTGCAGCGGTCCCTGACTGCCACCACACCATCCCACGAGCCAAGCGGCCCTATGGACCGCCAAACTCATAATCAGGCCCTAAATCTTTTCAGACACCAGTCCTTGCATTCATTCTTCATTTTTTCTTTCACCCACAATTCCTTATACGTTACCTTTCACCTTTCCTTCTTTTCATATTTCCTTCCTTCCACCTTTTCATATTTTACCTATTTCTTCCTTCTCCAATTCCCACGTTATTGATTCTACCACAATTCTTTCATTTCTGGCATTATTTTTATTATACGACTTTGTCTATCCCACTATTTACCGCTCTGTTTTTTTCTCGTTTCCATCATTTCTTTCTGCTTTAATGAACTTGGATTCCATAACACCCGACTCCGACCTCTCAGTCATGCCCTGCTATTCCCTAAAATCCCTTTTGCCTGCAGCCATGCAAATAGTGAGACTTTCAGTGGTTACCCGCCCTTCAGCTGCTTAAGCGAGGGGTTGACTATGCCACTGGCCTTATGCCTCTATATGAACACAGAACTCCTCATTGCCTTTGAACGTCATTATGATTGACAGTTGGGGGGGTGGATACGTTATCTCACATATATTATTCACACTTCAACTAAACTGCTTCTTGGTACAAAAAGTTAGCAAATACCAGAATTTAGAAGAAAAGCAGGTGTTCTCGTTTTTTCTTAAAAGCTGTTAAGGAGTCAGTTTGATGGAGCTAGAGTTCCTGAGTTCATGTCCTAAAACAGAAATTATCTTGAGGTAATCATATCATGGCACTTCACTGCAACAAGATCAAACAATTATGTGCTTTTGTGTATCATTGAGCCATGTGTAATTAATTGATTGTGCCGAGTTATTTCTTATAACAAAACCTTTAGTTTGTGCAGGTTATGTATACACAGACAAGCAAAGGCTACATAACGTGTGCTTTTATATGTATATGCTTATTTGCAAAATCTGCAGTTTCTGAGCTCTGAAAAAGGACCAACAGAGAACAAAGGGACAAGCTTGCCCACTATGAATTAATTTGGTGTCAAGAGCTGAACATGGGTCACATTCCACGTTTGTTTAGCAACAGAAAACAGCTGGTCATAGCAAAATACTTCCTTTTAGTGTATTGATAGCATTCTAGGGTCTGTAAGTCAGCTATTGTCCAGAAGAAGCCGCTGTTCTCTAACCAAAGTAAGCAGAACAGACTTTACATATGATATTTTCCTAGGTACCCCTATAAAATCGGTAACATGCATATTTGCAAAGCACACATTCACCCTTGGTCTCTTAGCACAGACATAACAGGTGGTTACTGTATACATTATTATAATATAAACTAATAAGATGGTGGCTATCAGGTGTTAACTTTCAGACGTTGAAGTTGGACTAAATTGAAAACAAAAATCACATTGGAAAAACAAATGAATGAGCATGTAATTCTGAAATTTTGTATTGTGGATTAAATAGTTAATGCCAAAAAAATTTGCGGAGTGAAACTTTGATAGAGCACCACCGCAGGCTACCTTTGCCTGCAGCCTCTCAAAACCACGTGTAGGTTAACCCGGATCCTTCCCTCCCCATTTGCCATCTGCTAAAAAAAAAATCGTTATATTCATACACGATATGGGGATTTTGTATTCTGGACCACTCGATGATTTAAAGAAAAACTTATTTGGTGAACGGAAACAATATTCCTAAAATAATATAAATGTTCTGCCACTGCAGTAAGATCAATGTCATGTGAATATTAATTTGGAGCAAATTCAATTCACAGACTTGGGGCCTAATTACAATGTCGGCCGGAAAGCCTCCGACCGCTGATCGGAGGCTTTCCGACCGACATTGTAGGTTTAAAGTCCGAACGCTGTATTATGATGACGGCGGTCAGAGTTTAAATTGGGCCCGTGTATCCGACGCAGTTCTGACGGGCTCAAGGAGTATGTTGGCCAGTCGGAATGGCCTCATAATCTCTTAAGGATGGCGTTTCCACCGTCTGGATTATGTTGGTTTCCGACAGCCAATCCATGTTGGCCTTTCCGGCAAGGATTGGCTGTCGGACACTGACTTTGGGGGCCCCTAGCAGGGCCCCTCTTCTCCCCTGGTCCTCCGCATTTGGCCGTGCCCCCCTAAACCTTCCTGCACCAAGTGGCAGCCACCATGAGGTGCCTGCCACACGGTGCAGGGATGTTTGGCAACATCCATTTTTCTATGGGTTGTTATGCTGCGGGCATTTTCCGCCAGCCGCACAAGCTCCCATAGAAAAATTGATGTTTCAGGCCGCACTGTGCGTGGTAACATCCAAATGATGACGTTGGAACCGCCGACCTGATGTTGGTCGGTTCCCATTCCGCAACGTCCGCCCGACATTGTAATCAGGGCCTATATTGGTTCTCCTGGTGATCAGCAACATTTGCCCTTCGCACATAGTCAATAAATACTCTAAAATGTTTTACATTTCTGCACACAGAAATGCATGTGAAAAGGTAATTTATTATCAACTATTTTTGTACAGTTCAGGTCTGAGGCTTTGCTTATTCAAATCACTAAATCACAACACTTTTCTTGAACTCTCTGTCTACCAATGCTGAGAATGATGACCCCCCAGGGAAAGCAAGTCGCAGACTAGTCTTTCCCTGGGGAATTTTTGTGCAGGGAAACAGTGCAGGGAAACAGGACATGGGTAGGGGAAGGGGCAGGGTTTTTTGGAATGGGATATAAGGGCCTGAAGAGGCGTAGTCTGCCGCTTCCGGACTCTGTGCATCACCGGTGGTGGGGGAAGTAGAGGGGGTAAAAAAAATTGTCAAATGCTGGCTTATCCACACCCTCGGGGGGAAGAAGAATGGAGCACAGGTGAAACCTCAGTGTGCAGTACCTTGCCGAGTAAGGCGAGAGTTCAGGAGAGGGTGTTTGGGAGATAAAAGAAAGAGATTCTGGGGAGACAACAAGAAAATAAGGAGGGGATCAGGGAAGGATTGAACAAGGTATGACTTTTTAATGGAATGGAAGTTGGTGTGAGATGAAAGTGGCCGCTGGATGTATGGGGACGTGCCTTATTTGCAAAGTTGGTGTTATTGTTGAATAAAATTTAATAAGTTTGCAACCATGTCCTAATAAATGGCCTTTTACGCTAATCATGGGTCATGAGTGTTTTGTTGTTGCATGATGAATGAAAATAGAACTGTAGCAGATTGTGTGCCTCCTCGAAGGAGCTGGAAGTATAAATGTTTATATAACACATTTTGTCAGATGAAGGATATTAGGATGCTAAACTGGTCATATTTGTGTATTTACTAGTCATTGATATTATATCATGTATTTTCAGCGCCGTGCAACTTTGAATTGCATTTAAGGATCACTCGTTTTTCTCTGTCAGACCCACAGAGTTCTTGGTCCGTGCATACCTACCAAAGTCACATCTGTTTCTATTACCTGGACCAGCCGTTCAAAGTTGGCATGACACCTAATTTTAAGTCAAACCTGACAGTATCTACTGCTATTGAAAGCTCACCTAGCAGATATGTCTAGTCCAACAAAACTGTTTTAGTCTCACTTTTGGCACATCTGAATGACGTCGAAATAAACTGTTAATTTTTCCCCAAAATCCAATTATGTAATTTTTTTTGTTATTAAAACATATAAAGTTGTTAGGTCTATTAAGCTTATAATATGCAATTAAAACATACATTTCAATACCATAACAGCATATACATATTTTCTCTTGATGCTTTAAACAAAAATCGCGGTGAACCACAACATATAAATACGGCATAAACCCAATTAAATGAGTAACTTATTTTAGATCATAATTTATATTGTCTAAACAAGCAGCGCAAAATCGAAAACAATGGACAATCAATTAGAATGTGCCAAATGTTAATGTTATCTTGGCAATGAGAGCCTGCATTGCCTGTTCACAATTAAAAAAAAAATCATGAAGCTGCCGTATGGAATAGATGCCCGACCCTCATACTCAATATCCCCAAACGAAGCTATCTAGCAACTTCACTAAATACAGAAAAAGTAGGTTATTCCATTAAGAACTGCTAGTCAAAAAAACTTACCAGTAAAATAAATCTCATCAAAACCTCTGTTCTTTAGGTTTATTTTATACCACGGACGTAACTAGGAAATTAGACTTTTCTTCATGCTGATGCCAAATATTTTGAATTTTTATGGACCTTAATTTTGCCCATATCATGACTCAATGACACTGCTACTCAGTGCTCCAATCAATTTGCTCTATCCCTAAAATGTACTGTGAAAATTGTTTCAATCAGGCAGGGTATTTAACTTTCCTGTAAGACCATTGTAAGTTGTCACGAAAACTGCACTAGTTGCATGGAAGATAAATGTAGTGTGTGGGCTATAATGACAGTACCCACACTTATTGCAAAAATATATGGCATCAGGGAGCACCACCGTTCTATGACTAGGCTTCAGTTTAAAAACACCACAGAAACGCTTGCTAAGGAAAAGTATGTGTGTCATGTAGGAAAGCATATTTATATATATTAAACAAAACACTCCCTAAGCATGCCTTGTATGCTCACAAGGTATAAAAATGTGACATACCACACATTGGGAAAAGTATGCCCTCACAGTGAACAATTTTACAGTTTAGGTAAAGCAGAAAACTGCCTACCAATGAATAAAAGTTTTCTTTCAGAAACACTAGAGGAATGATTAAAAGTTATTTTTGGCTTCGTATGAAAAATCTAAGTAAGTGTTGATAGTAGATTTTTTTATATTCGTAGCTGAAAAGTAACTTTAAGAAAGTTTACTTTAAGGAAATATGCTGTGTACAGTATGAGAAACAACCACCTTAAAACTTGTTTGCATCTCTGTAGTAATTCAGAGTCCAATACGGATCCTGGAAGACACTTGCTTGGCCTCTGGAACCAGGAAGACAATAGGATGGCAAGCAAATAATCGCTTACGAGTGACTTCCCTTTCGAGAGCGGTAGGGACAGTTCTCAGAGGGAAGGGCAGCATTCCAGTGATATCTTTGATTTGGAAATGAGTCAAAGAAAATGCTAAATGGGGCAGTTTAAAACTGCTACATTTCACTATCAGGGCTATTCATTTTTTTCTGTCTCTATCCCCAACAAGAGGGGAAACCGTTCAGGCCCTGACAGATGGAAGGACACTACATCAGCACAGGGCATTGTCTAGTGATAACATAAGAGCTACTCAAGAAGTAAGATGGAAGATAAAGGGAGCCATCTTGGTTCAAGGGTGTTTTGCTGTAAATCAGAAAACAAATCCTGACAAATTATGCGGGGATACTTTGAGAAAGTAGAATTGGGTGCTGGAAATTCTTAGTCACTGACTAGCTTAGTGGATATGATTGGCACCTCACCGCCACCCCCAAAGAACATTCCTGAACATAAAAAGAAAACACCTTGAAGAAAGAAAACTCTGCCTGACTGGTGGAAGAAGATGACCCAATAAATCCTAAATCCTGCTGCACATAGGGACTGACACTGCTCAAGGGTTAAGTGGTTGACTTCTTTTACCTGCTTCAGGGTCACAAAAACATAAGTATTCTTGACTCCCCAAAGTCCTCAGGGGATCTCTGAGGACTGGGCACTGCAAGATCCCTTGCTAGAGATAGACCTGGTGCTCATAAGCCTGCCTGAGGGACCTAAGAGCTATTGTAGCGACCAGGAGGAACCTTTCTAGCAGTTGAGTAATAATGGAGCTTATTTATTTTTTCCTACATCTGGAGGACTGGGACAAGCTGCTGAGTTTTCTTCAGGGAGGAAGCACACTCTGTGGGCAAAAATAAAAAGTGTTTGTCCTGCTTTGAGCTTTGTCTCCTGCTGAAAATGGGTTCAGTTGGCCCACCTGGTAATGGTGTCTGGCCTCTTGTACCCTGCTCAGCTTCAAGTTGTAATCCACTATTGGATTTTGGGAATCGAAAAAGTAACTAAGTCCTAATATAAATCTTGGAGGAGGTGCGAGGTTGCAGATCTATCAATCTGGTCCCTCTTGTGAGACTTCCTCCTCTCACAACAAGCCACACGATAGCAAGCTCTGGCCCTTCTGAGTTCCTCCCCATCGCATGCCTGCCTGTGCAGGGAGGCCATGAGTTCACTGTGGGCCTCAGTAGATGCCTTGTCAAACCATCGACTGGGCGGCACAGGATGGAGAGCTCCAGGGGCAGTGTGGGCAGACTTTATCTAGCCAGCCAGATTAGCAAAAGCAAGCAGAAAGTTAGAGTCAGTGGCCCCTTCCTCTACACAGATACTAAAATTCTGACAACAGGCGTAAAGTAAAGAAAAATGGAAGTACGCTAGAACCACCTTAGCCCACCTAAGTCTTCGTCCCTGAGCAACAGGAAGATGCGGTTCCAAAAAAAGGGCATCAGGCCTGGCCTCAATCTCAAACCATCTGAACGAGGACAGCACGGGGCTATAGTCACTCAAAGGGTGCCAGAATACCTTATAGTCAATTAAAGAAACAAGAAGACAGATAGAAACAAAAATATAACCCATGATAGAAGAGCCAGTCCCAACTTCCTTGAAAGTGAGTATCTGCAAATCATTACGGGACTCCCACCAATTTAAAAGATTCACAAAAGAGTGATCTACAAGCAGTGAGTCAAACCTAAGGGAGTGTGTTTCAAATGCGCCTGTTCCCCAGTCATCAGGTTATTGTCTTGAGATGAATCTCCATACAAAAAACAGTCAGCACAGGGGTATAAATTAAAATCAGCCAACAAGAGGAGCACGGCAAAGCTAGAAGAACTGGCAACAATATTTCTAAGGAGCTGACTAAGCCACTTACAACAGTGTGCTCCCCTCAAGGTGAATGATAGACATTGATGACTAGGACCCTCAGCTGGTTAGGAAATGTCAAAAGCATGCCTAAAATGGAGTGTAGAGATGAGTCAACTATCTCCATTTTACATTTCATACTAACTCTAATAAAAGTGACTACCCATCCCTTAGCTCTATCACGAGGGGAGGGCAAGGCAGGGGGAAATAAATGAAGCAAAGCCATTTATGATGAGAGAGCCCTCCGTCTGCCAAATGATATTGCTCAGGCTTAAAAAGTCAGTGCACTCTTTGTCCCCCAACTTCCATCTAATGCCACAATATTCCAACTCAGAACCTTAAGGATGTGTAAATTAATGGCAGCATAATCAGATGAATCAGGAGTAGTATGGGGCCAAGGCTCAGACAGTACGACACCCAGTCAATCCTGTGTATCCAGCTCAGTCATGGGCTCAAAGTGATTGTTTAAGATAAGGTTGGTGACCTGGGAGGCAAGGAAGTACATGGAGCCCGAGGTCCCTATAACGCCAGCCTGGGCAACCCTCTCCTGCCATGCCACCATTGCAAAGTGTAGGAAAAGGTTTATAAAAGTAGTCCAAGGGGAACAAAGAAATATTCCCATCTTGCACAGCCACGCAAAAACTGATCTCGGATAAAGCCTGCCTGCCAGTTGTTTGATAAAATAATTACCACACAGTCACCTGTGAAATGTTTGGGGAGAGTCCCAACTTCCCCAATCTCCAAACCATGACAATGTCCCATGCATAAAAGTGGTTGATATTGATCTTCTTAGAGAGACAGTGCAGAACTTTATTTTTCAATTGCGGGTAACTCTCTGTAGTCATTTTTTTAAGGGGGGGGGGCATTGGCCATAACGACAACATAGGGAGCTGCCTCTAGGGGAAGTTTTATAGCAACCTTACTGGGGGTTCAACCTGTGTGTGGAGTAAAAGAATTCAGACCATCCTTCCCCTGTTGCGTATCAAATGTCATGGTGTCAGGAATGAAGACTGAACGGGGAGAGGGAGGAGTGGGGCTAAGAGGTAGGGAATGTTGGCAGTCTGATTATGGGCCTGTCCCCCACTGACCAGGCGGGGGGTCCAACTTACTAAGACTGGCATCGCAAGCAAGGCAAGTAATGCCAGTCTTGCCCACCCTCTCACTAGAAGACTTCACAGGGCGATTATTGACAGTTAAAGATGAGAGAACCACAGAAATAGAGTCCCCCAACTGACTAGTAAGATTCTCCACCTTGCCCATAAGGGTCATCAAATTATCAAAAGCCCTAGTGAAGAACTCTTTCAATTGATCAAAATAGTCATGATGGGGGCCTATTTCTGGTCTGGGTGGGAGTCCAGGAGGATCTCTGTGTACTCCCATATTTACTATGGAAATATTATTCTTAGGTGCTCCCACTTGCCTCTTACACTTGTGCCTCGGACTATTAACAGGGCGAGACTGTAGTACATCCCCCTCAAAACCTTCAGAGAAAGTGGCTCACTTCCTCAATGAGGGGAATTTGTCTGGACACATCACTGATCGCATACTAGTGGGAGAATATGGGACCTGTAGGGGTAATAGGGGTAACTGGTGGGAGGGTCAAGGTCATCTCTAGATAGGGATAGCCTTCTGTCTACCGGCTCAATTTCTTTAGATGCCACGCTCACAGCGCGCCAAGAATCCCTCTATAGTTGACCTTTGAGGGTATCCTGCGGTGTCCTTGGGGTGGGCCCAGTTGTCTTTACTTCCCCCATATCTACAAATAGCAAGCTTGTACAAAAGAGCTAACTCCCCAGCTGAAACAAAATAACCCCTCTCAAAATAAGACAGAGCTGAGCAACTGAAACCAATAAGGCGTAAATGAAAAAGGATAAAATGTTCACCTCCCTGAGTCCAACGAGTCAATGTAGGTGACTGTGAGCAAGAAAAAAAAAACATGCAGTCTTGTGAATGTGGGACAGCTGAATAGCAACAAACAATAAGAAATGCACGGGCTCTCCAAGATGCAATGGGACCCAGCTGAAACCGACGGGCGGAGACAAAGTCACAAGTCCACAAATGTCCGATGTAAAGGGAGACAAACCTCAAGCAGGGCTCACGGCAGTGAAGAGACTTGTAAAAAAAAACAGAACCAAAACAAAAGAAAACAGCCCTCATATATGAATGAAGCATATGCCTCGAGAGAGCACCATAGTGCTCTGGCTGGACTGCAGTTTAAAGGCACAGTATTTGGAAATGTCAAGAAGCAGCATTTTGCAATGTAGGTATACCTATTTTTTTTTTACTTTAAGTCAACCCTAAATTACGCCTCTTAAGCCTAAAGAGCTAAATATTTAAAAGTGTGACATGGTAAATATTAAGGTAAAGTATGTCCACAGTGTGAACAGTTGCAAATAGCAGTTTGTCTCTGTTGGAAATTGGGCTATTGGTTGTGTGGCTATCACAAGTAATAGATCCACCAATGTCCTCAGTGGGAACCAAACACCCCATTGTAGAACTTGACTCTCACAGCGTCTACTCAGGAGAGGTGGTGTGGCTAGCAAGCACCAATCACTGACACGCAAGAATAACACTCAATAAATGATTGTCCAGTCAGTACTTTTTACACTACTAAATGCTACACAGTAATTTACAGATATATATATTGGCAGATGGAAAATACCATATATGACATTGTGTAATCACATGTGACCCCCTAAAGGGGTCACACAACCATATTGAGTAAGTCTATTGGTTTTGTCAAGGTTAAAGAGCAATAAACCACACGTTAAAACTATCATTGTGTACCTAGAGGCAATTATAAAAAATAATACTCCAGCATGAATGCACTTATTAAGGTTAATAAAATATATATAATACAAGCAGTAACCATTGCCATCAATATGGAAACTAATATAGCATTTAAAATCATTATGGTGATTCAATAAAGCATTTTCAAATTAGCAAAACCTGTCTCTGTGTGTTTTTTATACATTTATACCAACCTGCATTTGTAAAAACAGCCTAGCCACTAGAGAGCATCATATTGAGTAAACAGGGCATTGCAATCATACACTTGCCCCCTTAAGGGCATTTCAATACTGTCTTTAACCTCCATTGGGCATTTCAGCAATAATGAATGCATGCAACAATACACATAGCTCCTAGAATGGGCAGCACTCCCAGCTGTAAAGTAAAAGTTCCATCCATATCCAGTGAGGTGATAATTTTGGAGTCCCCCCAACTTAGGGTGAGGACTCTGGAGATCCATGGAGGAAAAAGGCGCCAACCTTCTGAGTTAATTGATGATGATCCCACCTTTCTGGGGCACCACAAAGGAAGAAGTGGGCCAAACTGTGGGCAAAACATCATAACTCCACAAAGCATTATGGGGCGATTTGTGCGAGTGCAGTGAATATTCTATGATAGGCTCCCCGCTGATCCAGGAGAGGCGTGCTGCTTTTTCTATTGTTTTCTTTTTGTTCTGGGGGGGTGCCTGGTCCCACCTGAACACCCCCTAATACCTCCTTTGTTGGAGACAGCTCGGGGAGCCCACCCTTGGCTGCCCCTGCCGGCTCCTAGGACTAGCAGCATCTCCTTCGCTGCCCGCGGAAGCCGGCAGCTCTTTTCCCATGCCCGCTTATGTGGGAAGGGATCTCTTTGTGTGTGGTGGCCACTGCTCCCCCCAGGGCACTGAGAGTGGGGCAGGCCCACCGCGACTGGGGGAGTGCGATGGCACTCCTCCCTGAACTCCTGTGCTATGGGGGGCTGGGTATGGGGACCCGGTCCCCATTTAAATTAGAACAGCCTGGGGAATGGAGTACTAGGGTCATGAGAGAGTCCGGGGAGGGGGCACCACACACGCCACCACTCTGACCCAATTTATTCAAATCAATCCTGCACCGATCCTGGCCCACCCCGAGGGTAAGAAGCAAAATGACGGCAGAGCCTCACACACTTTGTCAGTGAGCAAAAGGTCGCCAAAATTTAAAATGCCAAAACTCAGGCCTCATTGGGCCAATTTGGACGATCTTGGGCTCATTTTACTCCTGGAGATGAGCTCTATCCACCATGGAAAGTTGCAGCAACCCTGTCCAAAGAGGCGCAATCCTCAAGGAGTTAATTATCCTGGTTGCCAGCGCCAGCTCTCTTCCTAATCTTTCTTTCTGCACACAAAGTCCAGGGCTTTCCCCAAGCTGGTCCTCTGGCGGTGTAAGGGAGCCAGCTCACTGGCCCTTGGGGAGACCCACTGGTCCTGGGGTCAACTGGGCAGAATCCTTGGTAGGGGTCAGGGGGTTCCTCCTTCCAGTTCTCCATGGCAGTCCCAGGTTCCATCAGTGAAGTGTAGAGATATCCGAGGGCAAAAGAGAATCTCTCCCTTGTTCAAGAGTTTTTAAAGGGGAGAGGAAGGTTCCTGAAGACAGGCACCCCTGGCCTATCTGGGGGTGCAAAAGCAAAAGACACACAGTTGTCACAGGAATGGCATGGTGAGCAAAAGAATGATGGATTCAGGCCCAGATCTCTGTACTGGGGTGAATGTATGATACTGTTCTGCATTCTGTCAATTGTTCTTTTTGCATTTGTCATCCTGAGTGGGACGGGTATGCCCAGACATGGGTCCCATGCTCTCCATGCCACTGGAGTCAAGCTATCCTGGCTGATATGGGGTGATACCCTGAAACCGGTCCTAGGATGCTTGTTTCCAGTCCAGGGAAGACCTGGCCTGGCAGTCCGGGCTGGACTGTTCCCATTGGGTGCAGGGTCAAGACTGATTTGCAAATGGCTGGGTTCAAACTGGAATGGCATGGTGAGCAAAAGAACGATGGATTTAGGCCCAGATCTCTGTACTGGGGTGAATGTATGACACTGTTCTGCATTCTGTCCATCAATTGTTCTTTTTGCAATCTGGGGGTGCCACATCACCTCTCCACCCCTGTCCCTATTCTCCTGCACAGCATGTCGGGACAATCCAAAACGACATCATCCAGAAGCCACTGGTCACATCAGCTCCTGAGGTCTCAGCTCCACCCCTCACTGACAGTTGTATGACAGAGGCACACATGGCTAAACTACACTTGCCCCTACCACGCAGCCTGAACCATGAATGCATCCTAACCACGCATTCCTTTACCATGCATGCCTTTATCACACATTTTCATTGTAAAGGCATGCATGGTAAGGGGGAATGCATGGTTAAGGTTTGCCACTACTTCGCCCCTGCCCTAAGCCCTAAAATTTGAACCCCTACCTCGCCCCCCCACCCCCGGGGCCTAAACCTGCCCTTAAAACTACCCCTTCCCATCACCCTGCCCTGAGGTCTAAAACCATGCCTCTTACCATATACTACCCCGCCCCCACCCCCAAATTTGAACCCGCTACCTCGCCCCCTTCCCTGAGACCTAAACCTGCCCTGCCCTTAAAACTACCCCTTTCTCTCTCCCTGCCCTGCAGCCTAAAACCATACCTCTAACCATATACTACCCTGCCCCTGCCCCGTGCAGTCCCTAAAATTACTTGGCCCCCCTCCCCCGACCCTGAGCCCTAAAAACCTCCCCTTTCCAAAACTACCCCAATCCCTTCCACTGCCCTGAGGCCTAAAACCCTGCCCCCAATTAAAAAAACTACCCCGATCTCCCCGCCGTGAGCCCTAAATCCGCCCACACTCCTAAAAACTCCCCCCCAAACCCAGCCCTTAAAACTACTTCAAAGAGACCCCCCCCCAGGTGGTTTCAGTTGACTGGATATTCTGCTTTGTTCAGTGGGCTTGGGCAGGCCCATCCCTGGTGTGGTGTGACAGCTGACTGACTGATGGAGATCATTCTACCCCACCATTTTCCTCCTCTGCAGCTGGTGAGAAGTACTGCTAATTGCTCCTTTGTAGAAGGTGGCCTTTGGTCCTGCTGGTGGAGAAAATGTAATTAACTGGGCACAGTAGGGTGACACAAAGCCCTTTTCATGACATGTTGAAAATCTATCATAAGTGTTATAATGTTAATGAAAGATAGGTGATTAAATCCACAGGCCAAGATGAATCAATTTTCTTGTCCTTAATTCTAAAAAGAAGTGGGTTAAAAAATTACAGCTAGATCCTGTTTGTGTTCAGAACTTTTAGAAAGTAGTCATTTTCTTGCTTTACCATTCTGTGCCTCTGCCTGTCTGTAGAATACACGTTTGCATTGATTGACAATTGGGCTTTTGTGCATTCACTCTAGACAGTCATACAAAGGGAGCGGAGGTATGCCTTGCATATCCTGATGGCCCATCACCAGGCTAATGGGTCTTCCTGAGCTAGAGTGGTGGGAGGAGTTGTCACTGACACCTGAATTGGACTGGGCCTGTCCTCATACAAAGCCGTCTCCACCCCCTTGTAGTGTGTCTGGAGCCAGGTCAGGGAAAGACAGAGTCCTGTGCACTAAAAAGACTTTCCTTTGAAGTGTGCCTACTTCAAAGGCAGAACGGGGTATAAGTATTGGACCTCTGACATCCCAAAATCTGATCACTTCTGGACTGAGGAAATTCTGCCAGAAAGAAGAGCTGGATGCTGCAGGAGGAGCTGCCACTCTGCCTGTTGCTTTGTTGTGCTGGCCTGTTGCTTGCTGCTTCTGTCCTGGGAGTGAAAGGACTGGACTTTGCTTTCTACATCCTGCTTCCAAGGTTCTCCAAGGCCTTGTGCGTGCTTACATCCTGTTAAGAAGTCTCAGGGCCATCAAAGACTTCACCTACCAGTGCCTGGGCTCTTCTGCTGAGAGTCCTGACTTGCCAAGTGATGCCAGTTCCTGGGCACTTGGAAGTGTAACCTGGTGATCTTCAAGAGAAAATCCCACATCGACGCGCAGCGCCTGTTTTCTCAATGCAAAGCAAACACAAGGAGATGATGGACGGAGCGCTGAAACTTTTCAGACACTCACCCCCAGTCACAGATCTGGGTTGAATCCATCATCGTTCTTTAGCTCACTCTGCCACCCCAGTTCAGACACAGCTATATGCAAATCAGTCTTGACCCTGTGCCCTAGGCCCAGATCTCTGTACTGGGGTGAATGTATGACATTGATCTGCATTCTGTCCATCAATTGTTCTTTTTACATTTGTTTTCTCAATGCAGCACCTGCATTGTGGCTATAAAATCACTGCTGCTGGAGTCCTGAGCACCGTGTCACCAACGTCCGTTGCACCCATTCCAACACAGCACCTGCTTCACCGCATCGACGCAGCACTTATGAATTTTTGAGGCATCATGCCTTGACAACAACTCTTCATTGGCACTGCACCGTCGCAAGGAACCTATGCCTTGCCGTCAGCGCTTCCTCACCTCCCCTGCAACAGTAAGGAACCAACACCTCATCTCCCCTGTGGCAGTAAGGGACTGATGCTGCCCCAGGAACATCTCATCTCCAGGATGCCGTGCAACGTCTTTGCTTTCATCACTTTTCAAGGTACTGTTTTTTTTTTTTACTTTGTTTATTGGCATTTTGTCAGTAGAACAGTACAACAATTACAGAAATCGGTAGACACTACATTAGTTGTCAATGAATATTTCCTTTCCGTGCATATCTGGTATTAAAAGTACATCAGTCTCAGTACATTACAATCATCAGTGTCATGACTAGAAGGAATAAGTATCACAACAAGCTCCTGATTGGGTAATAAGTTTCCCACATGATCCGACCATATTCGATACAGTAGTAGCCTAATATTTATAGGGGGGGTGTTTACTACATTGGCAGTTCTTGTACGCACCTGTCCGGCGCATGGCTGAGGCCTGGCATTATCAGGACTGTGAGAAGTGGGGGAGATGTCTCAATGGTCTCAGTTAGTGCCTGTCTATTGGCAATAGTGCCCCTTAAGATGTAATTCGATCACTCTCCAAACCCCATGTATGGTGAACTCCACCGCTGCCCGTGATGCAGCCACCCCTCTGAAGCGCGGCTATATCTCGCGTATCTCAGATGCATTGCTCAGCTATCTGCGGAATTATAAATATCATTCATCCTGTGTGCCTCAATGTGAGTAGAGGCCCGCAGTGGTGTGCCCTCTTCTTCCGTGTCTGTGGCTGCCATTTTGAGCATATATCGAGTGAGCGGCTTCCAAATATCACGTGGTCTCGAGTGAGTGGGGAGTAGTTCCGCGTAGATATTATTTTGCTCCTGGCAATAAGTAATATCTTTCAGCCATTCCTTAAACTTAGGCGCTCTGCCCCGCCCCCACCTACATGCAATTTTGCATTTGGCAATTAGTAAGCCTATCGCCAAGAATCTTTTAGCAAGGCCTCTGTGGTCTGGGAGGTATCCCAGGAGACACATTTCGGGCGTCAAATCCAAGTGTATCTCCAGCATGTCACTCAGTGCATTTCCAATCTCGACCCAATAGCTCGCTATAGTCGTGCATTCCCATGCTAAATGTAGGAAGCCAGCTCCTTCCTGCCCACAGCGGTCACATCTATCGCTGTCTTGTAATTGGAGTTTATGTAACCGCGCCGGAGTATAATACATTCTGTGGAGGAATTTAAAGTGGATAATTCTAAATCTACTGCTAGCGGTGATGCATTCGGTTTGTTGACAACTGTATGTCCAAGCCTTTTCTGTAATAGGATGTCCCAGTTCCGTCTCCCAACCTTGTTTAGCTTTCAAGGTATTGTGTGTCCCTGCTCCTATGGAGGCTTTGTATATGCGGGACATGGCATGCGCTGCCCCTCCCCGTATAAGTTGGTGCAGTGGGAGCAATGTTAGAGGTTCTTCTGGAAACGCGGGGGTAGCTGCTTTGACTGCTTGTCGCAAACGAATATATAGGAATCTATCCATTGCGGTGGGCAGTGTGTCGCCCATAAATGCAATAGCATCTTTGAATTGTCCCTGATGGTACATATCCTCCCACTTGTTAAGCCCCAGACGGAGTAGCATGTGTTTACAAATCCTTTCCTGTGTATCCAGCAGGTTATGTTGGTCTAATAGGGGAAGTAGGGGAGAGTACAGCATAGGGATTTGAGATCTTTTCGCGATGGCGCGCCATGCATTATTTGTGCACACTACAGTAGATCTTCGTCCCCCGACTGTCTTGTCATCTACTCCTAGGAATCCCCTCAGTGGTATCGGTGCCATGGGCCCCTGTTCCACTGCCAGGTGCGTCATGAAGGGGGGGGGGAACCAGTATGCTGTGAAATGTGCCTGGGCACTGAGATAGTATAGTTCAGGATCCGGCGCTTCGAACCCGCCCTGTGCGAATGGCAGTGTGAGAGTACTCCATTTTATCCTGGGTTGCTTGCCGCCCCACGCGAGGCGGATGAGTTGACCCTTTAGTCTGGTGAAGAATGAGCGCCCTGGAGGGAAGGGGATGTTCGTAAATAAATATAAGAATTTGGGCAGTATGACCATTTTCATGAGAGCTATTTGCCTCGCCATAGAAAGTGGGAGGGCGATCCATCTACTCATCAGGTCTTCCACCTTAGTGAGAGCCACCCAGTAGTTGGCACGCATGAGTTCCTCCTTGTCTCTCGTAACATTGATCCCCAGATACTGGACCCCGTCATTGCTCCACAGTAGTGGATAGTCCATTTGGAATGAGTCGTAGCATCTGTTAACGGCATGACTTGGGATTTACCCCAGTTAATGGTTATACCCGAAAAAGCCCCAAATTTTATAATTTCTCTTATCATGGCGTTAAGCCCGTCAGCTGGGTTACGCACATATAGTGTGATGTCGTCTGCGTATAGTGATATTAAAATAGGCCGTGTGGGAGAATCTAGTGCATAGAGTTTATGTTGTTGGCGGAGCATGGCCGCAAGGGGCTCCATGGCGATCGCGAATAATAGAGGCGACAGGGGACAACCCTGTCCCGTACCCCTGGTGATGGCAAAGGCTGGGGAGCGTTCCCCGTTTAGAAGAACTGATGCACAGGGCTCGTTATACAGCAATTTGATCCACTGGAGAAATCCCGGTGGAAATCCCATGTGTGTCAATACCGCCAGGAGGTATCCCCATTCCAGGGAGTCGAACGCTTTGGTGGCATCCAAAAAGACTGCCACCGCCTGTTTGTCCTGGTCAATATCATGTAGGATAGAAAAAAGTGTTCGCAGATTGTGCGACGTTGAGCGGCCTGGTATGAAACCTGCCAGATCAGCTCGGATAAGCCTATCTATCAGTAGGGTTAGTCTATTCGCAAGGACTTTATCCAATATTTTGACGTCACAATTTATCAGCGATAGTGGCCTATAGGAATCTGTGGAGTCCTGGGGTTTCCCAGGTTTCAACAACGAGACCAGCATCGCTTCTCGCATAGTAGGCGGGAGTGATCCTGTTTTGAAGGCTTTCTCATAAACTGCTTTCAGGACGGGGGCGAGAGTGTCTATATAAGTTTTATAAAACTCGATGCCCAGGACGTCCGGTCCTGGTGCTTTGCCATTGTTTGTCTGTATTATGGCCTCTCTTATCTCATCCAGCTCCAAGTTGGCCGCCAAGAATTCCCTTTGGCCGTTGCTAAGCCAAGCTAGTTCTATTTGTTGCAAGTACTCCCCCCTGGCATGCCGCACACGAGGTATATAGCGTTTGGTAATGCGTGATGAATGCCTGACCTATAGCCGTTGTGTCACGTTGCATCACGCCGTCTCTATCTCGGACGGCCAGAACATGGTTTGCTGTTCTGGGTGGCCGGATCATCTCCGCAAGTGCTTTGCCAGGACGTTCCCCCTCGCCATACCGTCACGCCCTGTGGTATTTGCCGTGGAATAGACATTCTCTTTCTGCTTCCGCTTGATATTCAGTTATGGTCTCTCGTATCTTGGCCATCGTGGGGCCATCATCTGTCCCCCGCATGTCCGACTCCAGCTGTTTTATCTGACGCTCCAGTCGCGCTAACGTCGTTTGTATGTCTTTAAGAGTACCCCCCGTCTTGGCCATGCAATGTCCCCTCACAGTGACTTTTAGCGCTTCCCACACCAGAGCCAGGGATGGGACGGAGTCTACATTGAGTCGCAGCAATTCTTCTAGCGTTTTACCCAATTCAGACACAAACACCGTATCCAGCAACGCCGCGAGTTGCAGGCGTCACTGCCTAGTCTGGGAGGACAATCCCGGGGGAGTCACCGAGATAAGCACCGGGGAGTGGTCTGAGTATGTGCGCGCAAAGTGGCGGGAGGAAAGGACGCGCAGCGCAATGTCTTGTGACACAAGCCACATGTCTAATCTAGACCACGTGTGATGTACAGCCGAGTGGAAAGTGCCTTCATATTGTGTCGGGTGTTGGTGGCGACATACATCTACAAGGAGATTGTCAGTAACTATTTGCTGGAGTTGGCGCTGCACTTTGTAGTAGTGATGTGGTAGTGGGTGTGAGCGGTCGTAGGGTGGATGCAGTGTTAGGTTAAAATCTCCTCCCCATATGAGGTGTGTTGAGCCTATATTTACTATGCGCGCCCAGAGGGTGATAAAATAGTCTTCGTCATCTATATTGGGTCCTTAACTGCACACCAATGTGACGGAAGTCGATGCCAGATTTCCCCACGTTATGCAGTATCTCCCTTGCGGGTCATTCTCGGATCCCTCCTCTATGTAGGGCACCGTTTTTTTAATTAGGATGGCTGTCCCTCTGGAGAAGGCCGAATACAAAGAGAAATATCTATGCAAAGCCCACCGAGTGGTGAATTGAGGCCGCGCCTGAGGAGAGGTGTGCGTTTCTTGCAGCATAGCTATGTTCGTATGATGCCTGTCTAGATAGGCCAGGATATGGCGTCTCTTCCTGGGATTACCCAAACCCCTAACGTTCCAGGTGAGGAGAGTGAATCGCAATGTCGTATCAGTCTTACGGCTGTTATCCACCATCCCTCCTTGGCTTGTATTCATATGATCTATCTTGGATTACCCGATTCCTATGGCTGTGTGGTACCCCCATGCTGTGATTGTCTGAGTCATAGTGAAGTATTATCCCTTGAGTAGTGTCTTCCTGGCCCCCCCAACATTCCTCCCACAACGGCGTCCCCAACTTGCCGTGCATTGATCCCTTCCTCTGAATCCCTCCCAAATTACCTCCAAATAGTCTGGACATGCTTATCACCATAACATTGATTATGCGGCAGTCTATGCTTACTATTGAATGATACATCATGCATGGCAGTTGTATCTTCCAGCATAGGACCATAACTATATTATGCCATAGCATTCTCAAGCGCGATTCTGCATTAAGGTCGTTTAGAGTCACTGGTGACAATGTCCATCGAACAAAACAAAACAGGCAGATGCCTAACAGTACAGTTCCCGCTATCGGGAAGTAGGGGTGCTCCCTTTGAGACGGGTGTCCCAGGGGGTGTGGCGGCTCCTCCCACTCCATGATGTCGTGCGGGAGGGTGCCCTGAAATAACATTACGATATCTGGTAGCGTCTTTACCATCAGAAAAATAATAAGAACAGAAGTTCGCTGAGAAGGTATAGTTCAGTACCCGAGTCGGGTTTTGCGTTACCTTCGTGTTGAGGGCAATGTCATCAGCCGCAGGAGTAACAGGGCGTCTCGCCATTCTTTGTATGTTCAGTTGCAGTCCTTAATGTCAATCGTCTTCCTGTTGCGTTGTAGCACCTCCGCCGGTTGTGGGTGATCGCACCGCTCTCCTGGATCCCAGTATTGTCTTTTTGAAGAACTCTGTTGCTTGTTGTGGGGTGTTGCAAATCTGGTGCTTGCCATTGTAGGTGATCCGTAGCCTCGCCGGATAGAGCATCGCATATTCCACTCCCTCCTGTTGAAGTTTCTTCTTGATGGTTGTAAATTTCTTACGCACTTCTTGCACATTTAAGGTAAAGTCCGGATACAGCGAGATAGCCTTGTTGTAAAAAATTACGTCCTTCAGTTCTCTTGCCCTGCGGAGCGCCGTGTCTCGATCGCGATAGTTGAGCAGTCTCGCAACTATGGGACGGGGAGGTGCACCGGGCGGGGGTCTTGGCGCCAGTGTGCGGTGTGCTCGCTCCACTATGAGCATCTTGGAGAAGGCTTCTTGTCCAAAGCACGTTAACAGTCGTTCTACATAATCCTCAAGGCTCCCAGTGTTTGCGGACTCAGGCACGCCCGTTATGCGTAATTTGTTTCTTCTTGATCGGGCTTCGATGTCCTCATTTTTGGCTGCTATCACTTTTAAAAGTTTATCAATGTCTGTGAGCTGTCACGCTGCTTGCGCATGATCGTCTTCTAGAGTGGATATCCGCGTTTCAGCCTCTTTAATTCTCCCGTCTTGTTTTTCGAGCTTGTGAGTAATCTGTTCCATTCTGGCACACATAGAATCCATTTTGCCCTCAATGGAGGCGAAGCTTGCTTTCATCATCTGAAGGATCGTCTTCATGTCCACCTCATCCGGGCTACTCGTCTCGGGGCCAGTGCTATCTTGCTCAGTGTCTGGCAATTGTCCTCTGGGCGTTTTGCGTGTGTCAAAGCTCAGTTTTGGTTGTTTGCCATCTTGTTTTCCCATTGTCGTATGCTTCGTGGTAGGTGGAGTTCCCCGGCTTCTATGCGGAGTTGACCGGCTGTCTGTTCTCCCCATACGGTATAGCCGGAGTATGGACAGTCTTGGATCTAGTTGGCGTATTCCCTGGTGCTGCCCAGCCTCTCAGTGCAGGAGTCGGGGTGGTCTCTTGGCGTCTATAACGGTGAGTTGTGGCGTCGTGGCAGGGGCCCTCCACAGGGCCTTGGACCGGGACCCAGCGGGGATAGTGGATTGCACTTGCGAAGCTAGTGACGTAGAGCAATTCCATTCAGGGACTTGGAGCGGGTGCTTCTGTCCCTTTCCCACACCCACGCAGGTTTTAGGTGTTTCGTGATTCTCCGTCCAGACGCCGTGGTCGCCTAATGTGTCTCAGTGGCAATCAATAGCAGTTGCCCGCTCCAGCAATGAGGGGTGCCCCCAGGGAACAGTCCGGGCGTCGCCTCCTATGGGTTCGTGCGGGTGGCCGCTTCAATTGCGCGTGTGCTCAGTCTTGGGCTGATCCGGGGGCCGGAGCCTGTCGGGCAGCGCGGCGTCAGGCGATTTCCATACACAGCTGAAGGCGTATGAAGGATAGGTCTTGGTGCGCAGATTGCACTTCCCTCTAGCAGAGTGTATTTCCCTCACTACCGCAAGGAGGTCCCTGGGGGACGCCGCGTGTCTAGGCCCGTGGCCTTGGTGATGATCTCGGAGGAAGCGGCAATTCGGTGCAGAGCAGGTAAGGATAAGGAGCAATCAGGCAGGCTCAGAGTGCAACTTGGCAGGTTTAGGGTGAACCGCGGCAGCTTAACGGAAGCACAGCAGGCTCAGGCTCAACAGACCCGAGATGAAGCCCGGCAGGCTCGGGGTGTAGCCCGGCAGACCCGGGGTGAAGCTCGGCAGGCTTGGTGTGTGGCTTTTGGCGCTATCCAAGTGGGCGGCGTATATTGCGCTTGTCTCAGAGCCTATGCACACATGCGGGCTGCACCACTAGCGACTAAGGGGCGACATGCAGGCAATGGGTTTCGCAGTGTTCAGCAGGCGTTTGTGGCAGCGCCGCTCCCGGGGGCTCACCTTCGCCGTGCGGGGCAATGCCGTTTTTCCCAGTCGCGCGGCGATGCCCAGAGTAAAGGCCGGCAGGCTCAGGATGAGGTGCAGCAGTTCGGATGAGGCACAGCTGGCTCAATCTCGGCAGTCCCAGGGTGAAGCTCAGTAGGATCGGGGTCAAACCCGACAGGCCCGGGGTAAAGCTCTCTGTGATCCCTCTGAGGCGTTATCAAGATGGCAGCCGAGGCAGCGCTGGGACCAGGGCCTATGCGCTCATGCGGGTCATATCACCATCGATCATTAGGCGGCCTATAGGTGAGGGGGTGTCGCGGTGCTCAGCGGTCATTTTTATGGCTGCCCTTCTCCTAGGGGCTCGTCCAGTGTCGTGCGGGACAACGCCGCCCTCCCCAGCCGCGCGGCAAAACTCGCGGCACATGGCCAATTCTTCCACTTTCAGCCAGGCCCCAGTCCCCGGCCCGCCGCAATCCCGACCCGCGCCTGCCTCTCCGGAAAGATTACCCGCCTTGCTCTCCCACAGTCGCATACCTTGAGTGCAGCGCTCGTCTCCAGCAATTCTCACTTTGTCCGGCGGTCGTCCGCTTCCAGCTAATGGATTGCCGCTGTCTCTCTACCCCCGGCTGTTACAGGTCCGTTACGTGCAGTGCGGCCTTGGCGGTCTCCACGGGGCGCTCAGCTCGCAGCGCAGCCTGCTCGCTTTTCGGGGCGATCGTTGCTCCAGCAGCCTCACAGACAGCTCAATTAAGTGCTGGTGTGCTTGCCGATTCAAGGAGAAGGGTTGATGGCAGGATCCACCGCCAGATTTAGGATAGATAGTGAATGTTGGGTTCAGGGCTGACAGAGCCTCACTACAGTGCGGCCATCTTGTTGCACGCCCCCTAGCGTCTCCCACTTTTCAAGGTACTGTAACTGGGGCTATGTGTCTCCATAGCCAGCCTCGGCTTCCTCGCCGTTGGCACCAAAATGTTGGATTCGTATCTGTCCTGATAGCGAGATAGCCACAGATGATCAGAAAAGCAAAAAGTCAGTGGGTACTAAAGTGCAGAACCCAATTTGCAACAGCTTCTGTGTAGATGAAGCTATATTTTCCATTTGCAGGCCTACTTATGAATAAAAGCCTCTTCTTTGTACCTTACCCCGGGAAAATGATAGAACTTTCCGTCAAAGTTATTTTACACTTATTCTAATTCAATGGTGAAAACAGATTTTGATAAGTTTAGTGGATAAGTAATTGTGTAAAAGTGCTCATTGTGCTTACTGAGAACAAAGTGGTTAGAACAGGTGTGCCAAGTAACTCTAATTCCAACATTGACTACACATTCCAAGCTTTCTATTAACAACCCTGTTAGTGACTTTTCTCACAGATAGTAATCATTAGGTTTCTGGTAGCAGGGAGACAGGGACAACACAAAGGGCAGCTTTTACTGTTTGTTTTTCATAGTGGAAAGCCCAAATGGGATACCAGTGGCTGAAAGCAATCATGTTTGTAGACACCCTAGACATTTTGCCTGTGATCCCAAAATGAGGGATATCAGTTCCAGTAGTGCAAGTGGGGGGAACTCCTCATCTCTATATGGAAGTGACTAGGGAGAATACATTTCTTGCAGCTAGAGGAAGGCTAGGGCCATCTTGATGAGTAACTCTGGGAAGGTTTGTTATAAAGTGACAAAGGATGTGCTTCAAGAAGAGGTGGATATTCTGTGGAGCAGTTTATAGGATTTGGTGTATGGTATTCTCCAATCACTGACTAGTGCCCAGGAAAGACTGGCATGTTACCACCACCTCCCCAAGACATTCCTTGACCTACAAAGAACGATCTTGAGAAAAGAAGACTCTACCCAACTCTTGGAAAGAAAAAACACCCAAGGACTCTTGACAACATGCTAGCACCCAGGTACTAAAAGTGGATGGCCTCTTGCTGCTATTTCAGGGACTCAAAAGATAGGTAGCCTCCCTGACTTGAAGGCCCAGGTGGACACTGTAGGCTGGATCATGAGAGAAGAGACCTTGACTGGAGAGAGACCTGATGCCAAGTGCTCTGCACTGTTGATATAAGTGCTGAAGGAAAGACAAGGATGAACTTTTCCAGCGGGAAGAATTTTGAGGGCGGTAATAATGTTTTCCATTTTTAAATGGCCTAGACAAGGTGCTGAGGCTTCCTCATGGAGATTGCACCCCCCAGTAAGATCTCCAGATGTGTTCTACTTTGATCACTTTAGCCATGAAGAAAGGGGCATAATAGGGACCTTGCGGTAATGGTATGTGGCTTTGTGGTGCTATGCTTGGCTGAACTTTAACCTGTCGGATCTCTCATGAGAAAAATGTCTAGCAAGAGACCTTTTAATGGCATGTAGATTGGGAAGTCCAGGTTTTAACAATCTCGGTCTGCCAGAGGTAAGGGTGACCCCTTTCAGTAGCCACGATGCCATCGTCGCTTGAAAGCACCAAAGCAGATGGTGCCTTCTAGAAGGACCCTTGAATGAAGGAAAAGGCAGAGAGCAAAAAACATTATAAATGGCAGCAAATCTCCAAGAAGACAAAGAGTAGCCCAAGTTAAAGGCAACCTCTGAAAAACTAGAGAAGACAGGAATAACTGGAGAAGCCAACAACTGAAACCACTAGACAAATGAACTCAGGAAAATTCTAGAGCTGTCAGAAGTGAAAAAACACCAACTGGAAACAAAGTGTTGCGAAGCAAGGAATAAAGAACCAGCTGGGTTTTATGCCCTAGGACAGAAAATACCTCACAGGAAGGAGGAATCACCATCTTGGAATAGGATCACCAAGTGCAAACTAAAGAGATGGCATCCATTTTCCAGGGGGTGGAATAATATTCCAGAAATCCTTGCTAGAGGATTTGGGAGGAAGAGAGTGAACATTGGGAAGGTGCTGAAGGAGTCTCCATATCAACCCCCCCCCCCAGGGAGAAAAGTGAGTGTGTGGGAGGTTGTACTAGTGCGCTGGCCACTGTGAGCTAAGTTTAACAGATGAGGATGGTGGCCTGTGCCAGCCTTCATCCTGCTCGACTCTCTACCTATGAGCTGTGCGTCCTGCTTGAGATCACCTCAGGAGATGCCACATGGTGGTATGCCAGCACAACATAAGCTTCCCCTGATGGAGGATATCAAGAAGAAAAACATTTCTGAAGGTAAATCCTTGTACCTGGGCAAGGAAGCTTATGCGCTCCAATGTCATGGTAATTTTAGTGACTTTGTCCCAATCAGTGCTTTTGACACCAAAATGAAATAATTTAGAGGGGGCTTGACAAGGGCACATTCGTCTTTAACGGATACTCACTGACCTTAGTGGCTTTGAAAACAAAAACTTCTCCTACATCCCCAAGTCTAAATTTTGACTGGTGTGACCCATGTGCATTACCATACTCCTGCTCTATTGCTGCTCTCCTTAAATTGTGCCTAGGCCCTGATTAACAGAGAAGTCACTTTTAACTGGTGTTTTGTATTTTCTGGGTGCCTTAAAACTAAGCCTGGGCGGAGTTTGCGGAGTAGCAGAACTCCGCAAAGTGCAAAAAAACCTCCACCGCCCTATGTGGAGCTCCACAGGCGTTAGATAAATGCCATTCGTGATGATTTTCAGCGCCGGGTGTTTGTCCACACTGTGCAATCATCGTGAACAGCACCATGCACAGCGCAAGCGGACACTGCTTTCTTTCTGCCGCTTGAGTAGATTCTTTACTCGAACGGCAGCTTTCTCAACGCGAACGGATGGTTTCTCATCGCGAGCTGTTGTGAGCATACGAGACCACTTGCAATTAGAAATCCGACCATCCACGTTGAGAAATCGCCAGGAGGTTGATTTTCCACGCTCGCGCTGGTCAACTTGATGTTGACGACCGCGAAAGAGGAAGAATCTCACTGGGAGGTGTATTTTCCTCGCTCGCCAACTTGACGTTGCCAAGCGAGTGAGGAAAAAAACTCTGCTCCGCGTGACACGGAAAACACCGCAAACTCCGCAAGAGGAACGGGTTACTTGAAACTTCAAACCTCCACATCTCCAGTTATCCTGGTTGTTATATTTTAATGCCATTTTGCTCAATATTTGTTTTATGCATTTGCTTTATTGAGAATTTTATTTGGCTGTTTCACTTTGTTGTGTGACTCTGCTTGAACTTAAGCATTTGTGTGGGTATCGCTTGGTGTCTGCACCATTGCTACCGGGGTTTGAGCAGAGATTCTCTCAGAACTGTATTGTAACTGTCGGGTTCTCCTGTGTACTCGGTAGAGTGCCAATTTCCTCGGGAGCGAAGAAGGACCTCCACTCTCCCCCGGGGTATCACCAGATCAGGATATTACCGGATTACTAGTTGTCTACCCACAAGGGAGAGAAGAGACATCTCAGGACCACCAGAGTGAGGGCAAGAGCAAGGTTTTCCACAGGACTCTCAGAAGGGGCAGAGAAGAAGCCTTGAGGTGCTACAACAGAATAGACAAAAGAAATGCAGATGAGTGACAAATGTATGTTCCTATTTTAACCACCCACCTCCTGTTTAGATTATAACCCCTTCACTAGTTGTGTACGACCCCAGACTCACCAGTATAACAGCCGTTAATCGCCGTAAGTTTAGACCAACTTCTAGCCAGCAGGTATCCTCACCAAGCAACGGTTAAGTTCACAGCGACTCAGTGTCAGGAGTTCAGGCCATCCAGAAGTCCAACTTCCAAGGATCCACTCAATCCAGGAGGTGCAAAGGGTTGAATCCAATTCCAACAGGGTAGGGGGGAATTAGTGCGAGGACTGGATACTAATAAACAAAGACCGCTAACTATCTAGTAGCGGTAAAACCTTTCCGGGTTTAGAACACAAAAAATAAGAGGTAGTGCGCGCACACGACACTCATAAAAATTAGGCGAAGGAGAGCCAATAAATCCTGCTCCCTAATAGGAACGATAGTGTAAATATATATCAGAACGTGAGACTCGCGAAACATGAATAACTCTCTCGTCGAACTGCGAGGGAGCCTAGAGAGAGCCGTCCGGTAAAGCAGCAGGCAGGAGAGCGTTCAAACCACGGGAGACCTCAGATAGACAAACACTCGATCTCTATTCCTCGAACAGGAAACAAGGCACAGGTGAAGCAAGGCGTGGTCCAGCAGGTAGAACGATTGCCAAGCACCTGCGCTTGGGAAGGGGCTGTCTTTATCCCCCACAAGGTCACGTGGTGAGTCTGTGAGCGCACACAATCATTCTCCCTAGTGTTGCATTCTGGGTAATGTAGTGTCTACGGTGTGCCGTGTCTAACCAGGACCCTAAAGTGTAACAGTTCTCCCGCCCAAAGGCCTTCCCACCGGTCTGGGTTTGGAGGGATATAAGGCATGAAACCTTCTCACTAGTAGCGGGGCATGTACGCCTGTAGCCGGTTCCCAGGTTCGATCTTCTGGGCCATACCCTACCCAATCCACTAAATACTGCAATTTCCCTCTGTACCTTCGTGAATCAAGTATGCGTCGTACTTCATACTCTTTTTCCCCGTCAACGAGAAGAGGAGGGGAGGAGGTTCAGGACAGGACGGAGGAGCATATGGTTTAAGAAGTGAGGTGTGGAAAACTGGATGGACCTGTATCTCTGGGGGAGTTCTAATTTTACAGCAACAGGGTTGACTTTATGCACGATGGTATAAGGCCCAATGTATCTAGGTTGTAATTTTCTAGGACCAGGCATTCTCAAGTTTTTTGTGGCCAACCAGACTTGATGGCCTTTCTGATACTCAGGGGCAGGTCGTCTATGTGTATCAGCTTGTCTCTTCATCCTTTCCTTGGCTTCTGTTAATTCTTGTATGGCTTGTTTCCATATATGTGTGAGTTGAGTGTGGTGTTCCAACACAGCGGGGATTCGTGAGAGGGAAGGGGGTAAGGAAAGAGGCAGGAATCTAGGATGGTAACCATAGGAGAAAAAGAATGGAGAGACTTTGGAGGAGGCGTGCGTGGAGTTATTATATGCGAACTCTGCCAAAGGCAGTGCCTGTACCCAATCCCCTGTGACCGTGTTTAAGAGGCACCTGAGATATTGCTCTAACGTTTGATTGGTTCGTTCTGTCTGCCCGTCTGTTTGGGGGTGATAGGCTGAGGAGAGGCGTTGATCTATGCGCAAGGCAGTACACACTCCTTGCCAGAACTTAGATATGAATTGTGGGCCTCTGTCAGACACCACTACCAAGGGTACTCCATGTAGTCGTATGATGTGTGTGATGAATATGTCTACTAACTCTTTGGCAGAGGGTATTTTCTTGAGGGGGACGAAATGGCCCATCTTTGACAGCATATCCACCACAACCAATACCGCTGTAAACCCTTGGGACGCAGGGAGATCCGTGATAAAGTCCATACTAATGGACGACCAAGGGGCAGGAGGGATGGGTAAGGGCTGCAATAATCCAGCTGGGGCACAATGCAGTGCTTTCTGACGAGCACAAACCGTACACCCTTTCACGTAATCATACACTTCTGTATTCATTTTGTGCCACCAGAACCATCTCTTGCACAGCCGTAGTGTTTTCTCACCTCCTGGGTGTGCAGCTAAGGGAGTGCATGACACCAATTTATGATGACTTTCTGTAATTCTTTAGAGGGAATGTATAAGAGAGTATCATGGAAAAACAACCCATTTTCAATCTTGTTCATAGGGTCTGCTAACCACTCTTCTATACTAATGGTCTGGTATGCCGTATGTAGTTTCTCATAAAAAGGTTCATCTGTAATCCCCTCAATTTTACCAACGGCCACCATCTTATTAGCCGGGATCAAGGGTGGGGGAGTGTCAACCATGTATTTGTACTCTTTACCTAGTCGTGATAAAGCGTCAGCTCTTCCTTGTTTGGCTCCTGGTCTAAAGTTAATAAGAAAATCATATTCGCTAAAGAAGGAGACCCATCTCATCTGTCGAGGAGTGAGTGCCTTTGCAGATTTAAAGAACTGTAAATTCTTGTGATCTGAATAAATAGTGATCACATGAGGTGATCCTAATAGGTAGTGTCGCCATTCCTGAAATGCTAACTTAATCGCTAAGAGCTCTCGTTCTCCAATGGTGTAATTTTGTTCCGCGGGGGATAGAGTCTTTGAGAAGTATGCTATTGGATGAAGGGTGCCTGTTCGAAAGTCTCTTTGGGATAAGACCCCCCAACGGCGTATTGTGATGCATCTGCTTCTACAAAATACGGTTGAGTTTCATCCGCGTGTTTTACAATAGGTGCTGTACTAAACTTGTCTTTTAATGCTTGAAAAGATGTTTCTGCATTGTCATCCCAGTTAAAAGTAACTCCCTTTTTTAACAATTTGGTGATGGGTGTGATGAGGTCTGAAAAATGATCTATAAAGCGCCTGTAAAAATTGGCGAATCCCAGGAATGATTGCACCTCTTTTACCGAGGTAGGACTAGACCACTTCACAATGGCCGATACCTTGGCGGGGTCCATGTGAATACCTTCTGGTGAAATTACAAACCCTAGGAAATCTACTTTTTGTGTATGGAAGATGCATTTCTCCAGTTTGGCAAACAGATGGTTTTCACATAGGCGTTGAAGTATGAGCTTCACATGAGTGATGTGGTCTTTTTTGTTTTGGGAATAAACCAAAATATCGTCGATGTAGACGATGACAAACACATCAAGGTATTCTCTCAATATTTCGTTGATAAAAAACTGGAAGGCTGCGGGTGCATTGCACAACCCGAAAGGCATCACGCAATATTCATACAGCCCGTATTTCGTGCGAAATGCCGTCTTCCATTCATCTCCCTCCTTTACCCTAATCAGATGATAAGCTCCTCGTAAATCGAGTTTGGTGAATATTTTGGCTTTTCGTACTTGGTCTAAGAGCCCGGAAATAAGAGGGAGAGGATATTTGTTTTTTACAGTCACCTTATTCAATGCTCTATAATCCAGGCAGGCTCTCAAACCCCCTTCACGTTTTGGTATAAAAAACAGAGGGGATGAGACAGGCGAGGTGGAATGGCGTATAAAACCCTTTTGCAACATGTCTTGGAGATAGTCATACAAATACTGGCTTTCTGGTTCTGTCAATGCGTATACTCGGCTGACCGGCAAGGTGGCACCTGGTACTAAATCGATACGGCAATCAAAAGGCCTGTGCGGTGGTAATGCTACAGCTTTGGCCTCGTCAAAGACCACTTTATATTCATGGTATTCTGCAGGCAAGGTGGTATTTCCTAAATCCGTGAGCGCGCAACTAAGTGAGGGGCTGACAGGTAAGGAATCATGGTAACAGTGCAACATACAATGAGAGGAACGTAATGTTACCTTTCGGGTAACCCAGTCAATGTGAGGGTTGTGAGTCTGTAACCAGGGCACTCCCAGAATGGCGCCAAAATTGGGTGTATCAATTAAATCAAATCGTATCTTCTCGGTATGCCCGTTATCACAGACCATGGTCAGAGCGGAAGTGTGATAGTGTATTAAGCCAGATGATAACTCTGTGCCATCTACGGCCCTCACCTTTTCAGGGTGAGTTTTCTGTAGGAATTCTATCCCGAGACTTTTTGCCAACGTGATGTCCAAGAAATTCCCAGTTGCCCCAGAGTCTAGCATGATCGATAAGGGGATTCTGCACTGGGACGGCATTACCAATACTACTGAAATCGTAAAATGTTTAGGGACGACCGTGGAGGTATTGGCAAGGAATAAAGAGACCCATGGGGTTTTAGGACTTGAAGAGCTGGTCTCAGATCTCTCCAAGTCTAGTAGTTTTCCGATTGGACTGCGAATCCCATCTTCCCCCAGGCAGTCGGGGTCCTACCTTCGGTTTAACACTACAGTCCTTGGCGTAGTGTCCCCCTTTTCCGCAGTAAAGACATAGGTCTAGTCGTCTCCTCTTATCGCGTTCTTCTCGGGACAGTGGGCCACGAATCCCACCTATCTGCATAGGTTCTACACTATCCTTGATTTCCTTCTTCTCAATGCGAGGTACCAGAAAACGAGGAAATCCCCCTTTGTGCGTTCTCCCTTCCGTTCACTCAACCTATGATCCAGTTTAACCACCAAGTCAATAAAAGAAGGACAGTCTTCTGGAGGGGTCACTATCTGTGATAAAACATCCTTCAACTCATCACGCAGCCCTCTATAAAATAAGGAAGTTCGTTTCTCCTCCGGCCATTGCGTTTCAGCCACTAGTCGATTGAAGGTAGTGATATAACTCAACAGATCTTTTGAACCTTGCTTTAATCCTAACAATTCGTTATCACTCGCCTGCATGTAGGAGTGACGAGCAAACAAATTCTTCATGCTATCCTTGAAGCTTACTAAATCATACAAGACTGGATCATTATTTTCCACCAGCGGCACAGCCCACAAGGCTGCATTACCCGTCAGATAGGAAATGATGAAAGCCACTTTTGCGGCATCGTCGGGAAACGAGGCTGCTCTACACAAAAACTGTAACTGACATTGGTTCATGAATACCGAATATCTAGTATTGTCTCCATTGAATCTCTCAGGCATCGCTAATGGTGTTTGCGGTGGAGTAACCACTGTTACATTCACCGGAGCTGTGGGTGTGCTAGAGGACGCGAAGGAAGTGGGGACAGTAGGAGGGGTAGGACCCGGAAAGCGGGCAGGTTGTATATAGGTCTTTTTGTGCTTGACTGTATTAGCCATGAGGCTGGGGTCATCTTGCGTTTGGGCCTTCACCGTGTTCAGTTCAGCCGTTAATCTAGAATTCTCAGTTTTTACAGCCCTGAGTTCCTGTTGCAAACTGGTTACTACTGCAACTAACTCGTTCATAGTTAATACAGGATTATCAGCGGACATAGCTCCACCCTGGAGCATGTCAAATGTGTCCGCTATGTCCATCTCCGCTCAGGGGAAAAATGAAACGTGGGCTTGGCAATCTGTCGGGTTCTCCTGTGTACTCGGTAGAGTGCCAATTTCCTCGGGAGCGAAGAAGGACCTCCACTCTCCCCCGGGGTATCACCAGATCAGGATATTACCGGATTACTAGTTGTCTACCCACAAGGGAGAGAAGAGACATCTCAGGACCACCAGAGTGAGGGCAAGAGCAAGGTTTTCCACAGGACTCTCAGAAGGGGCAGAGAAGAAGCCTTGAGGTGCTACAACAGAATAGACAAAAGAAATGCAGATGAGTGACAAATGTATGTTCCTATTTTAACCACCCACCTCCTGTTTAGATTATAACCCCTTCACTAGTTGTGTACGACCCCAGACTCACCAGTATAACAGCCGTTAATCGCCGTAAGTTTAGACCAACTTCTAGCCAGCAGGTATCCTCACCAAGCAACGGTTAAGTTCACAGCGACTCAGTGTCAGGAGTTCAGGCCATCCAGAAGTCCAACTTCCAAGGATCCACTCAATCCAGGAGGTGCAGAGGGTTGAATGCAATTCCAACAGGGTAGGGGGGAATTAGTGCGAGGACTGGATACTAATAAACAAAGACCGCTAACTATCTAGTAGCGGTAAAACCTTTCCGGGTTTAGAACACAAAAAATAAGAGGTAGTGCGCGCACACGACACTCATAAAAATTAGGCGAAGGAGAGCCAATAAATCCTGCTCCCTAATAGGAACGATAGTGTAAATATATATCAGAACGTGAGACTCGCGAAACATGAATAACTCTCTCGTCGAACTGCGAGGGAGCCTAGAGAGAGCCGTCCGGTAAAGCAGCAGGCAGGAGAGCGTTCAAACCACGGGAGACCTCAGATAGACAAACACTCGATCTCTATTCCTCGAACAGGAAACAAGGCACAGGTGAAGCAAGGCGTGGTCCAGCAGGTAGAACGATTGCCAAGCACCTGCGCTTGGGAAGGGGCTGTCTTTATCCCCCACAAGGTCACGTGGTGAGTCTGTGAGCGCACACAATCATTCTCCCTAGTGTTGCATTCTGGGTAATGTAGTGTCTACGGTGTGCCGTGTCTAACCAGGACCCTAAAGTGTAACAGTAACCAAATCAGAATGCACTCATTAAACTGGCAGGTGTACCTCATCCCAATTTAATAGACAATTTCTAACACTATCCATTCTATGAGAGGGTTATGGGTCAGAGGTTAATGCAAACCAGGGACTCAATACAACATGTAAATGTGCAAAAGACAGATTTCAACGATTCTTCCACAATCATAAGTCTTGGTAATTAATAGCAACAAGTCATTTTGCAGCTTCAATGCCTTTCAGGAGGCGTCTTTATGTGGATGATATTGACACTGTCTATTTATAAAAGCTGGACTTGCTGTTGGCAGCATGGGTTTGATCCTTAACTAATTGTTAATGAGTACTTATTTTTTAATAGAAGAATTAAAACAATGAATTTGTCATACATAAACCTTATCCCATGACTGGTTTGTTGCACATGGATGATTAGTAGTTCTTGGTGTGCAACATACTGAAAAAAGGTCAAACCTGTGCACTGTGAAAATCAATTCCACTGAAAATTAATTGGGCCCTCAAGCACCAAACCGATAGAGCCTCTCCAATATCATTCTATGCTTAGCTAAATGTATTAATCTGGAATCAATCATTCCACTCGTCTGTGCCTCTGAACGTAAAAGAACATGTTCACTTGTCTTTCATTTTAAAGTTTGGAAAACACCAATATAGCTTCCTAGAGTGTACATTTCTTTTTTTCTTGCCCTCTTCCCTTTCCTACCTATGTGCTCCCATTCTTTGACTATGACAAGTTCAAATTAAGTTACTGTGGGCTAGCATCCTGACTGTTACAATGAATCCCCCAAATAACTAAAATAAAATTAAAATAAACAGCACATCACGATAAACCGGCTGCCTGTCATAGCCAGCTACCGATTCTAAACAGTTTATTCCATTTACAAAACGAATGACCTCACCACCCTGAAATTTCTAAGAAACAACCTGCAGATTTCTGGAGGTATCCCGAATACTTAGAGGAAGAAAGAAACTGATACTCAACACTTCATGCATCAGAAAAACAGCTACACTATCCAGATTCCTATTGCCTAAAACAGGATGTTTGCCTACAATTTGGACTTTTTTTATGGGTCCTAAGGCACACACTAGTTTCTGTGTCCCAATTGTGTCCATTGAGGCCTTTCATCTATGGTTTTCCCAGGGCCTGACATAATAATGGACCCAAAACTGAGCACCAAATAGATCCTTTAAAATCTTATCTTCTGTTAGTGAAGCAGAGCTTACTTGGTAAGGTGGTGAGTAGTTAGAGACTCGGTACAACATCAAAAGCAGACAATCAATATCCAGTTAGTGTCTTATCTTTACAAAGATATAATACTTTATTTCCTTTCTAAAAAATGACTCTACATCTAACTAACAGAATCAGTTATCTGCACAAAATGCTGGGGCATTCATTCTGATTTCTTCAGCCTATGATGAACATGCCCCACCGCCTACCATGACTTTAAACTAATTCTGTAAGCTGCCACATGGCACCCTTGAATCAAGACACCCTTGGATCAAGGCACCCTTGGATTCATAGTTCACAGACTGTATTCTCATCTCTTAGAAGTATCTCTGCCTAGGCGTCTTCGAGTAGAACATGTTCAGCTCTATACAATTGTTTGCATCTTGTTTCAATGTTTTACAGTTTGATATTAGGTTGCACCACACCAGGGGTACCCATGATATTTCAGCTGCTTTCATCATTCTAAAGTGTGCAGACCATGCTGAATGGTGTGCAATGGGCCATGAAGGGATTAGGCAATGACCGACTCTCAGCAAATCTGGATAAATGCAAGCCTCTTTACTCCCCTCCTTATGGTTCCTGGTGGGGAAATCTTCCATGGACAAAATCCTGGAAGGTCATGCTGGCCAATAACCACCACATAAAGGGTCGAAAAGCTCCCCTCCACAAGTGAGTTTTCCAGGTCAGATTCAAATGGTAAGTTTTAAGGGAGTCTAGTGGGGAATTATGGTGGTGACTAGGTGCTCTGCATTCCAATAGCCCCAGGTTGCAGCGGTGAACACTCACATGTACAAAGGAAGGTGATCAGATTGTTCCCATGGTAATGATGGGAACTTAATCATAGATTCTTGTGTTTCTCGCACTGACTAGGAGCTGGAAGAATAGGATTGTAAGGGTTACCACTGATTGTTTTCTGGCCTTTTCACAATGAAGAGTCTCTACTAAGGATGACAAGACCCTAGGTAGATCTTTGTACCTACAGGAGTTTCATGTAGCAGTGCACTAGCCACACAGGACAATAGTCCGTGCACCATAGCTTCAGATAGCTCACTGAGTCCCTGACATAACTGTTATACAGCTGCTCAGCCTGGGTGTCTGTGAGATAGAATGTTGGTGAATGGAATGTTCATGTGTGTGAGTGTCAGTTGGTGGATGGGCTGAGCAGCAGTGAGGCTGCTCCTGGTGGGGCTTTCTTCATTCTACATCTTATCTTCAATAAATCTACCTAAAGAAACCACATGGACCAGTCTACTTTTATTTACAACAATCACTCTGTCCTCTCTTGGTGTTGTTCAGGTCTTTCTCCACAGCTCTTCCTCTTCACCAGTCAGCTAAGCTGTTGGTCACCCTTCTAGGTGCCTCATCACTACATATTTCCAATACTTCTTTCTTCTTATTGACAGATCGCTCCTTGAACCTTTCAAGCACTTCTCATAGGATTGTTGCAGGGGTTTCAGGTCTGCTCATGACCTGGTAAGGGGACTTGCTGCTAAATATATCAGCCCTTGAACTAACAAGGCTTCCCAGTTCACTGCTATGATAAAGCTGGTCTTCCCTGATAGAGGTATTGACCCAAAAAGGATCTAGACTTCCCTCACTTGGCTGATAAACAAAGACCATATGTGTGCACCTATGAAGAAGAATGGACAAGGAGGAGGAAGGCACTGTCCTTACATTTTTTAGGGGGACTGTTGTCTCCTTGTTTTATTTCACAGGAACTGTGTTGGAGCAGCACACTTTGGTGTTTCCATACAATCATTCAGCAATATATTCATTGTGTGATAATATTAAACTGTGTGCACTTTTAATCAAAATGCTAGTGGGTGGCTGTATTACCTACAGTGAAAGCCACCTTTAGATAGTCGAATAATAACCCAAGTATTTGCTCATGTTAACTGTATTCATTTGACTGCCATTTTCTTTCTTGCCGTTGGCCTGACTGTCAATAGGCCTGAGTCATTTTAACTATAAACTTTACTGTGAGTTTCATTTTCTTCTTTCCTCTGCAGGTAAGTTTTTGTAAAGTGCTGGTTAGTTAGAATAGGCTTTTGTTTATTGTTAGATAAGACATTGCAATTAGAACTTGATCGTTGATGAGTAATGTGTGGGAATGAGAGGAAGCCTTCTGTACCAGGCAACCCAGATTGTTGCTAACTTCAAGGCCGTGCAGCTGTACAGTTATTTGTTTAGTGATGGCAACCTGGGGAGTCCACCTGCTCCCAGAGAACAGCGTCTCTGAGTCCTGATTGGACCGTCCAGAGGAAGTTGGTGGAACAAAGCTTTCAGAGTCTTCTATTGCATATTAGAACATTGGAATGTTGGGAGCTCCATTGAAGACAATGGAGTGCTCCCTGCTTCTACGGGCCGGTAAAGGCCCGCAGAGCAACATTCCAATGTTTTACAAAGGCCTCTCGGGGCTCGAGGGGATTTAAATCCCCTCGAGCTTCGAAAAGCCTTTGTTTTATTTGTTAGAACATTCTGCCCTCTAGTGGCAGAATGTTCTAATAGCCTTATAGCCCTTCGTAGCAGGGCTATACCGGCTATTAAAGTCCCTCACCCTTGTTAAAGACCCTCGCCTTCGGCTCAGGCCTTTAACGCAGGAGCGGGCCTTTAATAGCTGGTATAGCCCGCTACGGCAGGCTATAAGGCTATATTAGAACATTGGACTGTTGGGAGCTCCATTGAAAACAATGGAGCAGCTCCGGGCTTATAATGGCTGGTATAAGCCCGGAGCTCCAACATTCCAATGTTTCTTTGTTCACAGCTGTGGCTGTGAACAAAGGCTTCAGGGAGCCTGAGGGGATTTCAATCCCCTCGCGCTCCCTGAACCCTTTGTTTTATTTGTTAGAACATTCTGCCCTCTAGTGGCAGAATGTTCTAATAGCCTTATAGCCCTTCGTAGCTGGGCTGGCTATTAAAGTCCTGCTCCCTTGTTAAAGGCCCTCGCCTTCGGCTCGGGCCTTTAACGCTGGAGCGGGCCTTTAATAGCCGGTATAGCCCACTACGGCAGGCTGTAAGGCTATATTAATTGTGTGCGTTCCTTGGAATAGTTTAACAGATCCTCTCCTGGCTTTGCTGAGAGAAGACCTTTCCCGAACTCTGCTGATTTTCCTTGCCTAGGCGGCTGAGCTTCATGCTTCAGCACTGGTGCCTATCGCCTGGACTTTGATTTGGTGGTTCTGATGCCGACACCTTCCTCATAAAAATTCCCCTTGGCACTTTCGTTTCCATATTTAGAATAGAGGAATTCCTTTATGGAACCAATATGTTTCTTGTTCTGTGCAATCTACATTGTCATGTTTGGCATCTTTTTCTTTATAATATACAATTTTCGATTGCAGAATTATATAGATACATATATCTATTTTATAAATTGATATACTAAATGATTATCTTGTAAACTTTGACAAATTTTGTTAATAAGCTTTCATGGTTTGAACACCTTCCTCTGTCGTTTTTGTGGAGACACATTGGTTTCACTGAAATTGAAATGTGTCCTGATGCTACCTCCGTTCATATGCTTCCAGTCAACAACCGAGGGTCCATGCGACCAGTGGGTCCAGTGCGGCAATTATACTAAGTATTTAGGTACAGGAAGAGACGCCGTATCCGCATCCAGTTCAAAGAGCTCTCAGGAAAGAGCTATTATTCTCATCCTAGTCTGGGAGGCTCACTCTGTCCTCCATTTTGTGAACCATTCCTACACTGGAGATCTAAAATTGATTACTATGTCCCACCAGTCACACACGGTCCACTCACTGCTCTCTCTTCCACACAATCACAGATCAAACACACATACTCCATCCATTCCTCACATGGATGGAGCAAAGCACCTAAGTTTAAGGGACTGCCAGAACCTGTTTTATTTATCTATTTATTTTTTGACAAGAGAGTCCAGTAGGCTACTCTGCCCATGCAAGTAGCAGGAAAAATTACATCTTATCATAAATAAACAAAACCACTTACCTTGCGCCCGAGGCGGCGATGCGGCGAGCGCAAGGTAAGTGGTTTTATTTTTTTATTTTACTTTCCCTATCCCGTTGTCTATCCACTTGCCTCCCCCAACCACCCTGCCCCAACCCCGCCCCACCGATGTTGCCTGTGCCGGCCGTGCCTGCATCTTATATCGATTTCTGACATCAACGGCAGTATTTTGCACCATGAGAAGACGAAGGTAATCCTCAACTACCCTGGGCTACACTTGGCGTGCACCTTCAGTCCACTAAGCATGGCTCTTGACCTCAATCCAGGCCACCTGTTATCATACACACACACGGAGTCGCGTAAGACTTCGCCCACCCAATGAAGCAGAGTTGAAGCACGCAGCCTAACCTAGTATGAGATAATATAGGTTAACCTAAGGTAACTCAGCAAACATCCATCACCAAGGAATTAACATGGCGCTGGATCAGGAGCGTTCAACCAGTGGCATTGATCATAGTCCGCAGTATAACATAATATGGCAAAAAACTGTTTGGCATAGCTGCGTAACCTCATATAGCACATCAAGGTATGACGGGTGTTTCTCGCTTTCTCCCTATAAAACTTGTGTCCGAGTATGGAGGGGCAGGCAAGGGTTAATGCTGCGCATCTTCCAGTTCTATTACCCCTCCTCCTGACGGCTGCTGGCGAGACTTCATGCTTTATATATAAAGCGCACGCTGTCCACATTTGATTTATGTCATCTCCGCAGTTTTGCACAGTTCAGCTGAAATTTTCTCCTCTCTGATCAAGGTCAGGGAACCCAGGGATTGTGCCATTTATCTCCCTGGCTTCAACGGTGCCATAAGTCTTGTGAAAGAGGGGATGTGAAAAACAACTCTGGGTGATTTGTTTGCCTGCGGCCTTATATCTGGAATCAGCGTGCGCATCGCAAAGTTCTGATGTACGTCTCCAAGTGCCTGTACACTTCCCGATTAACAGGCTTTTCTGCCTAAAGGACCTGCGCGATTAATTTGTAAAAGCTTCAACAATTCGCATGTCACAGTACATTCTGGACGGAAGAACGACCCACTGTCGACTCCTGGGTTAACACGATTCATGTTTGAGTGACCGTATATTAGGTAATTGTAATAATTAAATGTGGACACCTCCCACGAAGGTTGCTGTTGTTATTGCTTAACCTGCCTTCATGTAAACAACCATGAACCCAATGGCTCCCGCATGGCATTCGGGGCTCCCCACGTCACCAATATCTTAACATACACAGAATGCACGGTCTTAATACTCTTTTCGTTAACCTGGGAAGGATGAACGTCTGCGCTGAGGTACTGTGATTCGAGTGGAAGTCACCGTGGCTAGTCTGTCATGGGTCTAAGTGCAAGGAAGGAAATTGGCTCCCTGGCTGCAGTCAATATCATATAAACAGCAATTGCCAGGGTTTTTTTGTCTGTTTGATTTTTATATAGCGCGAACTAGACCCGAGGATATCAGGTATCAGAGCGCTTTACGTGAGCACCAGTTTCATTACAGATGGACACATTCATTTTTGTTAGGCAGATTAAGTGATTTGCCCAGAATCACGGGATGTTGAGCGTCGTTGCCGAGACTCGAACCCTGTTCCCCAGTTTCGAGGTCGACGGCTCTAGCCCTAAGGCTACATCCTCTCCCCCTGCAGTTGCACCAGGGTTGTGGGCCCTGGTGCCACTGCACCTGCTGCACCAATGGGAGCTACACCCCTGCATACAGGAAACACTCGTGTCTCTGCAGCAGAAGCATCAACACACTGCCTACTAGCAAGGAGTGTTATGGGTAAAGGTTGGAGGGTACACCCTGAAACGTCCTTATCCACACACCCCAATATCTGTTCTTAATGCATTAAATCAAGCACCGAGCTCTGCGTCCCATGGTTTACAGAAAGCATTTGGAGAGCTTTAAAATCTATCCGTGGGATGAATTGTGACTCAGATGCCTAGATGTCTATTAGTCTCATTTCAGTTTTGAGTGGTTGATCAAATACCAGTATGTACAGAAAAAAGGAAACCACGAATGAGAAAAAATATTCACACTTACTATGAGGTAACTCGAGCTCCTTGCAGACAAAACAGCTGTGACTTAAAACCCTTAGTTCTGGCCTTCTGGGAATATGCAAAGCTCGCGTTAGAAAGATGTATATTTCTAATAAACATTGCTTTCAAGTGTCCACATTTCTCTTGGCTTGTGAAAGAAGTGTTGGGGCTGATCTGGTCGGATACAGTCCCGACAATATTTCCTGCCTCTGGTGTGCACTCTTTGTGCTACTCTTCGGCTGACCAGTGCACAGTCAGGGAGAAGGGGGTGGGAGAGAGTGCTAGCCTCACAACACAAACACTGGCAAAGCCAGTGCACAGTCAGGGAGAAGGGGGTGGGAGAGAGTGTTAGCCTCACTAACACAAACACTGGCAAAGCCAGTGCACAGTCAGGGAGAAGGGGGTGGGGGAGAGTGCTAGCCTCATCAACACAAACACTGGCAAAGCCAGTGCACAGTCAGGGAGAAGGGGGTGGGAGAGAGTGTTAGCCTCACAACACAAACACTGGCAAAGCCAGTGCACAGTCAGGGAGAAGGGGGTGGGGGAGAGTGCTAGCCTCACAACACAAACACTGGCAAAGCCAGTGCACAGTCAGGGAGTAGGGGGTGGGAGAGAGTGCTAGCCTCACAACACAAACACTGGCAAAGCCAGTGCACAGTCAGGGAGAAGGGGGTGGGAGAGAGTGCTAGCCTCACAACACAAACACTGGCAAAGCCAGTGCACAGTCAGGGAGAAGGGGTGGGAGAGAGTGCTAGCCTCACTAACACAAACACTGGCAAAGCCAGTGCACAGTCAGGGAGAAGGGGTGGGAGAGAGTGCTAGCCTCATTAACACAAACACTGGCAAAGCCAGTGCACAGTCAGGGAGAAGGGGGTGGGAGAGAGTGCTAGCCTCACTAACACAAACACTGGCAAAGCCAGTGCACAGTCAGGGAGAAGGGGGTGGGAGAGAGTGCTAGCCTCACTAACACAAACACTGGCAAAGCCAGTGCACAGTCAGGGAGAAGGGGGTGGGAGAGAGTGCTAGCCTCACAACACAAACACTGGCAAAGCCAGTGCACAGTCAGGGAGAAGGGGGTGGGAGAGAGTGCTAGCCTCACTAACAAAAACACTGGCAAAGCCAGTGCACAGTCAGGGAGAAGGGGGTGGGAGAGAGTGCTAGCCTCATCAACACAAACACTGGCAAAGCCAGTGCACAGTCAGGGAGAAGGGGGTGGGAGAGAGTGCTAGCCTCACAACACAAACACTGGCAAAGCCAGTGCACAGTCAGGGAGAAGGGGGTGGGAGAGAGTGTTAGCCTCACAACACAAACACTGGCAAAGCCAGTGCACAGTCAGGGAGAAGGGGGTGGGAGAGAGTGTTAGCCTCATCAACACAAACACTGGCAAAGCCAGTGCACAGTCAGGGAGAAGGGGGTGGGAGAGAGTGTTAGCCTCATCAACAAAAACACTGGCAAAGCCAGTGCACAGTCAGGGAGAAGGGGGTGGGAGAGAGTGCTAGCCTCACTAACACAAACACTGGCAAAGCCAGTGCACAGTCAGGGAGAAGGGGGTGGGGGAGAGTGCTAGCCTCACAACACAAACACTGGCAAAGCCAGTGCACAGTCAGGGAGAAGGGGTGGGAGAGAGTGTTAGCCTCACAACAAAAACACTGGCAAAGCCAGTGCACAGTCAGGGAGAAGGGGGTGGGGGAGAGTGCTAGCCTCACAACACAAACACTGGCAAAGCCAGTGCACAGTCAGGGAGAAGGGGGTGGGAGAGAGCGTTAGCCTCACAACAAAAACACTGGCAAAGCCAGTGCACAGTCAGGGAGAAGGGGGTGGGAGAGAGCGCTAGCCTCACAACACAAACACTGGCAAAGCCAGTGCACAGTCAGGGAGAAGGGGGTGGGAGAGAGCGCTAGCCTCACAACACAAACACTGGCAAAGCCAGTGCACAGTCAGGGAGAAGGGGTGGGAGAGAGCGCTAGCCTCACAACACAAACACTGGCAAAGCCAGTGCACAGTCAGGGAGAAGGGGGTGGAGAGAGCGCTAGCCTCACAACACAAACACTGGCAAAGCCAGTGCACAGTCAGGGAGAAGGGGGTGGGAGAGAGCGCTAGCCTCACAACACAAACACTGGCAAAGCCAGTGCACAGTCAGGGAGAAGGGGGTGGGAGAGAGCGCTAGCCTCACAACACAAACACTGGCAAAGCCAGTGCACAGTCAGGGAGAAGGGGTGGGAGAGAGCGCTAGCCTCACTAACACAAACACTGGCAAAGCCAGTGCACAGTCAGGGAGAAGGGGGTGGGAGAGAGCGCTAGCCTCACAACAAAAACACTGGCAAAGCCAGTGCACAGTCAGGGAGAAGGGGGTGGGAGAGAGCGCTAGCCTCACTAACACAAACACTGGCAAAGCCAGTGCACAGTCAGGGAGAAGGGGTGGGAGAGAGCGCTAGCCTCACAACACAAACACTGGCAAAGCCAGTGCACAGTCAGGGAGAAGGGGGTGGGAGAGAGCGCTAGCCTCACAACACAAACACTGGCAAAGCCAGTGCACAGTCAGGGAGAAGGGGGTGGGGGAGAGCGCTAGCCTCACAACACAAACACTGGCAAAGCCAGTGCACAGTCAGGGAGAAGGGGGTGGGGGAGAGCGCTAGCCTCACAACACAAACACTGGCAAAGCCAGTGCACAGTCAGGGAGAAGGGGGTGGGAGAGAGCGCTAGCCTCATCAACACAAACACTGGCAAAGCCAGTGCACAGTCAGGGAGAAGGGGGTGGGGGAGAGTGCTAGCCTCACTAACACAAACACTGGCAAAGCCAGTGCACAGTCAGGGAGTAGGGGGTGGGGAGAGTGCTAGCCTCACTAACACAAACACTGGCAAAGCCAGTGCACAGTCAGGGAGAAGGGGGTGGGGGAGAGTGCTAGCCTCATCAACACAAACACTGGCAAAGCCAGTGCACAGTCAGGGAGAAGGGGGTGGGGGAGAGTGCTAGCCTCACTAACACAAACACTGGCAAAGCCAGTGCACAGTCAGGGAGAAGGGGGTGGGGGAGAGTGCTAGCCTCATCAACACAAACACTGGCAAAGCCAGTGCACAGTCAGGGAGTAGGGGTGGGAGAGAGTGCTAGCCTCACTAACACAAACACTGGCAAAGCCAGTGCACAGTCAGGGAGAGGTGGGTGGGAGAGAGTGCTAGCCTCACAACACAAACACTGGCAAAGCCAGTGCACAGTCAGGGAGAAGGGGGTGGGAGAGAGTGCTAGCCTCACAACACAAACACTGGCAAAGCCAGTGCACAGTCAGGGAGAAGGGGGTGGGAGAGAGTGCTAGCCTCATCAACACAAACACTGGCAAAGCCAGTGCACAGTCAGGGAGAAGGGGGTGGGAGAGAGTGCTAGCCTCATTAACACAAACACTGGCAAAGCCAGTGCACAGTCAGGGAGAAGGGGTGGGGGAGAGTGCTAGCCTCACTAACACAAACACTGGCAAAGCCAGTGCACAGTCAGGGAGAAGGGGGTGGGGAGAGTGCTAGCCTCACAACACAAACACTGGCAAAGCCAGTGCACAGTCAGGGAGAAGGGGGTGGGGGAGAGTGCTAGCCTCATTAACACAAACACTGGCAAAGCCAGTGCACAGTCAGGGAGAAGGGGGTGGGGGAGAGTGCTAGCCTCACAACACAAACACTGGCAAAGCCAGTGCACAGTCAGGGAGAAGGGGGTGGGGGAGAGTGCTAGCCTCACTAACACAAACACTGGCAAAGCCAGTGCACAGTCAGGGAGAAGGGGGTGGGGGAGAGTGCTAGCCTCACAACACAAACACTGGCAAAGCCAGTGCACAGTCAGGGAGAAGGGGGTGGGGGAGAGTGCTAGCCTCACAACACAAACACTGGCAAAGCCAGTGTACAGTCAGGGAGAAGGGGGTGGGAGAGAGTGCTAGCCTCATCAACACAAACACTGGCAAAGCCAGTGCACAGTCAGGGAGAAGGGGGTGGGAGAGAGTGCTAGCCTCACTAACACAAACACTGGCAAAGCCAGTGCACAGTCAGGGAGAAGGGGGTGGGAGAGAGTGCTAGCCTCACTAACACAAACACTGGCAAAGCCAGTGCACAGTCAGGGAGAAGGGGGTGGGAGAGAGTGCTAGCCTCACAACACAAACACTGGCAAAGCCAGTGCACAGTCAGGGAGAAGGGGGTGGGAGAGAGTGCTAGCCTCATTAACACAAACACTGGCAAAGCCAGTGCACAGTCAGGGAGAAGGGGTGGGAGAGAGTGCTAGCCTCACAACACAAACACTGGCAAAGCCAGTGCACAGTCAGGGAGAAGGGGGTGGGAGAGAGTGCTAGCCTCATCAACACAAACACTGGCAAAGCCAGTGCACAGTCAGGGAGAAGGGGGTGGGAGAGAGTGCTAGCCTCATTAACACAAACACTGGCAAAGCCAGTGCACAGTCAGGGAGAAGGGGTGGGGGAGAGTGCTAGCCTCACAACACAAACACTGGCAAAGCCAGTGCACAGTCAGGGAGAAGGGGGTGGGGGAGAGTGCTAGCCTCATCAACACAAACACTGGCAAAGCCAGTGCACAGTCAGGGAGAAGGGGTGGGGGAGAGTGCTAGCCTCACAACACAAACACTGGCAAAGCCAGTGCACAGTCAGGGAGAAGGGGTGGGGGAGAGTGCTAGCCTCACAACACAAACACTGGCAAAGCCAGTGCACAGTCAGGGAGAAGGGGGTGGGGGAGAGTGCTAGCCTCACAACACAAACACTGGCAAAGCCAGTGCACAGTCAGGGAGAAGGGGGTGGGGGAGAGTGCTAGCCTCACAACACAAACACTGGCAAAGCCAGTGCACAGTCAGGGAGAAGGGGGTGGGGGAGAGTGCTAGCCTCACAACACAAACACTGGCAAAGCGTAGGGGGTGGGGGAGAGTGCTAGCCTCACAACAAAAACACTGGCAAAGCCAGTGCACAGTCAGGGAGAAGGGGGTGGGGGAGAGTGCTAGCCTCACAACACAAACACTGGCAAAGCCAGTGCACAGTCAGGGAGAAGGGGGTGGGGGAGAGTGCTAGCCTCACAACACAAACACTGGCAAAGCCAGTGCACAGTCAGGGAGAAGGGGTGGGAGAGAGTGTTAGCCTCATTAACACAAACACTGGCAAAGCCAGTGCACAGTCAGGGAGAAGGGGGTGGGAGAGAGTGTTAGCCTCATTAACACAAACACTGGCAAAGCCAGTGCACAGTCAGGGAGAAGGGGGTGGGAGAGAGTGCTAGCCTCATCAACACAAACACTGGCAAAGCCAGTGCACAGTCAGGGAGAAGGGGGTGGGAGAGAGTGCTAGCCTCACTAACACAAACACTGGCAAAGCCAGTGCACAGTCAGGGAGAAGGGGTGGGAGAGAGTGCTAGCCTCACAACACAAACACTGGCAAAGCCAGTGCACAGTCAGGGAGAAGGGGGTGGGAGAGAGTGCTAGCCTCATCAACACAAACACTGGCAAAGCCAGTGCACAGTCAGGGAGAAGGGGGTGGGAGAGAGTGCTAGCCTCACAACACAAACACTGGCAAAGCCAGTGCACAGTCAGGGAGAAGGGGTGGGAGAGAGTGCTAGCCTCACTAACACAAACACTGGCAAAGCCAGTGCACAGTCAGGGAGAAGGGGGTGGGGGAGAGTGCTAGCCTCATCAACACAAACACTGGCAAAGCCAGTGCACAGTCAGGGAGAAGGGGGTGGGGGAGAGTGCTAGCCTCATAACACAAACACTGGCAAAGCCAGTGCACAGTCAGGGAGAAGGGGGTGGGGGAGAGTGCTAGCCTCACAACAAAAACACTGGCAAAGCCAGTGCACAGTCAGGGAGAAGGGGGTGGGAGAGAGTGTTAGCCTCACAACAAAAACACTGGCAAAGCCAGTGCACAGTCAGGGAGAAGGGGGTGGGGGAGAGTGTTAGCCTCATTAACACAAACACTGGCAAAGCCAGTGCACAGTCAGGGAGAAGGGGGTGGGAGAGAGTGCTAGCCTCACAACACAAACACTGGCAAAGCCAGTGCACAGTCAGGGAGAAGGGGGTGGGAGAGAGTGCTAGCCTCACAACACAAACACTGGCAAAGCCAGTGCACAGTCAGGGAGAAGGGGGTGGGAGAGAGTGCTAGCCTCACAACACAAACACTGGCAAAGCCAGTGCTTGTGATTTTACAAAGGTAAGTGCAGGGGCTCAAGATGAAGCCTGTCAGATCTCAAGTTTGCTGACTAACACCGCTGCCTAGACTGGATTCCACCCCAAGCTTGTTTCTACCACTAACCAACTCTTCCTTTCTCTTTTTTATCCTGCTTCTGTCACTCTTTTCATATTTTTCTCTTCGTCACGTTTTCTCCCTTTCTCTTTCTTGCTTTGGGTCAAATTGTGATGATGAAACATAAGCCATGGCCCCCAAAAATGAGTGCTGGTATCCGTCACCCTCAAACACCGGCACAAATTAAGCAGTCTGCAAAACGAACATTTGGCTTTCTGCGAGGGCCGACTGCAAAAAGATGCACAGCGTCTGTAACCACACATCAAACCTTCAATTATACTTAATATCTGAGTCAATAAACTTTATTTCGGTCAGCAGACCCTGAAAGTGGAAAGTGCATATACTTGGATGTATACTTAATATTTAAATCATTTTTCTACTGTTGCACAACTATCTGTTCAGCACACTGCACTGTGACTTGCAATGTCCTTACAACGCAGGACAAACCTTTGAACCTGGTTGAGTAAAACTGTGTATATGTATATACTATTTCTACAGCGACAACCCAGCCAAAAGGCAGTTCGCATAGGATCAGTCAGTTTTGCTCATGAGAAGAAAATGACTCAGTCACTCACGTCCCCTAGTTATGCCTCATTTCGAGTCCTGCTGTAATCCCAAATGAGGTTGCTAACAAGAGTCACCGGCCGCAACTCTGAGACTCCACATTTCACTCGGAGACTTTACCTGCTGAAAGCAGGCGAACTCTCCAGGTGAAGTACTGGGCGACATAGGGTAAGAGGTGTAGAAACACAAATTCCTACATATTATTCACCGAAAACTTGGAATACGGGGTATTTCATCCCCATCCCCTGGAGTTACCAATGCCCCTCTATCAGTAACTCCGGGGCGTGGTAAGTACTGCGTCCTTTAGTACACAGTATGTATTGTATTGTAATTGCATTTTATATAGGGCTTACTACCCCTGACGAGGCGTCAAAGCACTTTTTCGGCGAGTAGCACTCTACTCCGCAACCCATAAAGGATTAGTGTTGAATTAGTATAGAGAAATATGAAAGTAATTTAAAGGCTGCTGTATCATATCCCACTTGATGGCGTCACATCTCTTTCCTTCATATAAGAGTATAGCAAGCTGTTAGACTTAACCACAGATTTTACTACCAGTCAGCTGAACAGAGCTCGTAAACCAGCGCTACTTCGCTTAAAACAAAGAAAACATATAAAGGAAAGGAAGGAAACGTCTAGAAAAGTAGCCCTGGTTTACTGCTATACGAGCACTGTTCAGTTGATTGTTAGTATAATCTGTCTAAGTATAACAAATAAGCAAGAGTGCAGCAGCAAGCTGCAGATAAAAAATAAATAAATACATTATTTGCAGGAAAGGGACGTGATGCAGCAAGTGAGATGTGATACAGCAACCTTTACAAAAGATCCGGTATTTCTCAAGCCCCACCGTAACCAATAGTGAGGCCTTGGTAACTCCCTATTCAAGTTTTCGGGCCATAACATGTAGGCATTGGTGTTTCTACACCTCTTTTCACATGGTTTTGCCCAGTATTTCACCTGGAGACTTCGCCTGCTTTCAGCAGGCGAAGTCTCAGAGTGAAATGCTTCTGAGCTGTGGAGTCTCATAATAACGTTGCGGGTCTTGTGGCGACCTCACTCAGATTACAGTAGGACTTGTAATGAGACATAATTAGGGACACTGGAATTGTGCGATTGTGCAGCCGCGGCGATTTTTCCATAATCATAGATTTGCCCCATTTGCCACATAGTTCATCATCTGCTGCATAATCAGCAGATAAAAAAAAACAAACGGTTTCTAGCTCAAACTGTTCAAAAGTTACTAACAACGATGCAGCACGTGTTGCTGCACAGTGGAAGGCCTTTTGCAATGGTTGACTGGTCACCTTTCTGTTGCTTGTTGCTATATTTGGGTATTAAACTGGTACTAAGGATGTGAACCCAAAGCCCAGACAGCGTTAACAAGTGTAAAAAGTACTAAATAATGAAGTAATACTATTAAAAAATGTGCCACATTACGTCACATAATTTGCATTTTCTTGCCGCATAAGTTTACTCAAGCCTGCCGCATAATTTTCCCTTTCCTGGTGCATGATTCCAGTGGCCCTGGGCATGACCAGGAGATGCGATTGATTGTGGTGTTTTCTTCTCATGAGCAAAACTGACTGATCCTTTGCAAATAAAAAAATGTGAAATGACAAACCCAACATATCATAGCCTTATGCCCATGATCTGCACAGTAAGATTACTCTTTAAAAAAAAAAATCAGAAGCCTGCCAAGTGCCCAAATTTGGATCCTCTGAAGTTTGTACTTTGCCATGCACGTCTCAGTCGGCCCTAACTCTCAAACTGCGGATTGTCGAAAGAGTAGCACTGGTGGTGCCCAGTGCGACAGTCATTTTTGCCCACCCCCCACCATGACTTCCTCCTTGGATTCCCTCCCTACCACCGGCAAAAGTGTCCCTCATCTTTCCATAGCCCATCTCTCACATACCTTTCATTTGTTTTAAAGCTCCGCCAAAGGCTGGCTTTACTAATCCACTCAACTATCCACATAAAATACAGATCTGTTCTTTACAGCAGGCATATTAACCCTCTGCACTACTTTATGACTAGTCAAAACTGCCACTACTAATCTCTCTCTCTCAGGAACAATAATCACGAGTTATCTTGACATTCTTATTGCTGCCTGAAAGTTTGACACACAAGGAACTCTGCAGCAGGTGCTTTTAAATCTCAAGTTATTGCTAAACACAGCGCTCCCCTGAGGTCAGCGCCCAGTGCAGCCGCACCGGTCATACTGCCCTAAAGCCGGCCCTGAGTAGAATGCAAGACTAGGTGCCTAGGTATATGGCAAATGTGAAAATGCACAAATTTTTGCTTCTGTGTATTTGTTCACATGGAAATCAATTGTGCACATGACGAAACACTTTCCCCTTATACCCCCAGAAGCAGCTTTGATTTCAAACCATTTTGCACCTAATTATACAGTTAATGCCTATGTTTTTATTTGAATATTTTTCTTTTTACGGTGGGAAACACACTACAAATGTTAAAGAATACCCCCAAAAATTTGCTTTTGTTTTCCAACATTTGTATTAGTCACTTGCCTAGCATTTTCCAAGGAACGCCCAGGTTCTAAACACTTTGCTCTGGTTTTAAAAAAAAAAATTAAAGATATTTTTATTGGCATTCAAATTATAATCTTATGCATCTCATTTGTTTGCTTAATACAAACATATATGTCCACTGTCATTTCAGCATCTACAGGGGACTATACAAACATATCACAGGAGCAAGATGGCAGGTGTGGATCGTAACAATATACAACAGCACTAGTTTAACGTATTTAGGTATATCAGAGACAAAGTGTCAGCAGTGTCAGCCATTTATATATCCTCACCAATATACCCGAGTGTGATTTCTAATGGGTTCTTGGTACCATCATATGTTGCAGGCGGCATAGGTGTAGGCCAATGTTGGAGAGGGAAACCGGGAGAAATCATAATTAAAGAAACTAAAAACTAATAAACATCACATGAATTTTGCCTCTGGCGTTTGGGGGGGGGGTGTATAGTCCAGTCTATTAGTATATGTGCACATGTGCTGCTGCTTGTGGGCAGCAGTCGACTTGTGCAGTTTATATGATGCTCATTTCCAGCATATCTAGGTCCGAGGTGTGGCTGTTGGTGGTCAGTGGTGGCCGCCCTGCATGCGTGGAAAGCAAGAATTGTTTGGGGCACATAGTTCAGGTTATCATATGTCTTGCCTCCAAATCACCTATTCTCCCTCGCTACTTCCCCCTTCCTCCACTCCATTTGCATTGGGTCTCCGGGTCATTGCACTTCATCCCCAGGGTCTCCCGGTTCCGAGTCTATGTCTGCCCCTGGGTGTTCCCATGTTTGTCAAAATCTCTTTCCATAATTCAACCAACGCCTGCATATTCCCTGGGCATCCCCCCTTCTAAGGGCCTGCCCTTCCTCCTCTGCCCAGATCGTGACTTCCTTCTCCAGGTATCCAGTCCTGGCCTTCTTTCAGACTTCCATTCCATTGCTATTCTGCATCGAGCTAGGGCCAGGGCCAAGTCAATGAATCTAGAGCCCAGTTTTCGCACTTTGGGTCTGGGAAAGCTCCCCAAGAGACAGGTCTGTATTGTGCAGGGATGCGTGCACCCCAACGTGGTCTGCAGCCTCTGCAAAACCGCAGCCTAGAAAGTCTGCAGTGCATGGCATCCCCAAGTCATGCAGTAGAAGTCTGCGTCAGGCGAGGACAGCCTCTAAGGTCTCCCCATATATTAGCTGTAGTCTATGTGAGGTGAGATATGTCCTTTGTAGGTAATAAAACTAAACATATTTCAGCTGTGTATTATGTAAGACCATTTTGGGGTGGGCTATCACCCTCTCCCATTCACTGTTTCTGATGTCATGGCCCAGCATCATCTCCTAGCGTGTCCTCAGGGTCACCTGCGGTCTCCTCCCCATCTCATTTAGTGCTCGGTAGAACCATGTCAACAAGTGCCGTACAGTGTCCATACAGAGGAGGAGTTATTGGAGTACCCTGCGGGGTGAGGAAAAAGAAAAGGGAAGAGGATTACAATGACCAGGTCTTCAGCTGTTATCTAAAACCTACTTGAGATGAAGCCTGGCGGTAATTGAGCTGATGGTTATTTCAAAGTTTTAAGGCCAGAGATCTAAAGGAACTGTTCCCTTGTCTGGTCAGTTTGCTTCTTGGTGTCATGTCCAGCTGCTAAATTGTGGACTGAAGCGCCCTAGAAGGGACAAGGTGAAGTAAAAATGATGATGAAGATAGAGTGGACCGCCATTGATAATGGCCCAAAATGTGAAACAAATAGCCTTGAAATTAACTGTCTTGGCAATCTGCATTCAATGCAGGTCCATAAGGTGGGAGGAGATGGAATGACGTCTTGGAACACACAGAAGACAAGAAATTGTGTTTTGAATAATTTGTAGGCATAGGCATCTAAGTATGGTTTGAGAAATGCCCAGATACAAGACATTGTCTCAATCAAGTCATGGGAGGATGGTGGTCTGAACAGCAGTTTTCTGTGCAGCTAGAGGAAGAAGTGAAAGGTTTTTATCAGGCATCTGAGAAGATCAAAACAAGCTGTAAGGATCGTATTTAATAGTCCATAGTAAGATTGGAGTCAAGCCAAATGCCCATATTTTTCACCACCATTTTGGTGAGGGGGGGACCTAGGGATTAGAACCGCCAGGTATAGGACAAGAGGTTGGATTGGTGGCCGGCTGCCATGATTTCTGTCTTTTCTCCATTCAGCTTCAGACAGTTGAGGGCCTACTGTTCAGCAACTTCAGTTTGACAGTTGTGGAGTTGAGTGAAGTTCAGGTCAGAGTCATGTGTCAACAAGATGACTAGCTGAGTGCCGACATCATAAGTCTGCAAAGTAAAAACAAATATTAAATAATATTGGGCAGCAGATGTTGGTATATATTAAAAATCATGGGGATCAGAGAGGAGCCTTGAGGCACACCACCCGTTATTGGCAGGCAGGACGACAGAATGGGTTCAATGGAAACTTGAAAGGAGTGATTTTTCTTTGAAGAAATAAGCTATTTCAGAGCATAACGACAGACCCGTGTTTCGCAGCTGGGTCAACAATGAATGGTTTGACACCACATTGAATGCTACACTAAGGTGTAATGAAATGATAGCAGCAGAACCTACTGTACCAAGGATAGGACGCAATTCTTCTATGGTCATGAGGAGCAGGGTTGGACTGGGACAGAAAGGCATGGGCACTATAATAAAAGTAGCACAAATTAGCAGATTGGATAGCTAAAAAAGTGACCCACATTGACAAATCAGGGCTGTTTTAAATGTGTTAAGACACACTGTATAGGTGTTTTGCAAGATATCAGAGACTGTATGCGTTTGTGGTTGATGCAAGCAATGTTTGTGATAAGAGAAATCAACAGTAAAAACTAGCCATCCAGACCATAAAATAGCCCCATAAACAGCCAAAAAACAAAACGGTCAACACACTGACTTATCAGACCAGCCCATCAGTCACTGCCTAATAGCTCTAAACATCAGTAGACCCTGATGCGGAGGACTGACTCAGTGCAATGTAGAGGACGGAAACCTGATTGCTAAGGGTGCAGAAGCTTGTGGCACTTCAAAGTAATGTGAGAGTTGTGTGTTAATATGCATTTCCAACACTTTGGAGGTTAATAGGAGTGGAGAAATAGGGTGGTATTCTTAGGCTTGAGGGGACTGAGAGATGGTTTCTTTGAGGAATGGGTAAACAACTACATGCTTCCAAGACTGGGGAACTGAGGCAGAGGAGATGGATAAATTCAATAGTTGATCTAGGAGAGGGTGAATAATTGTGGCTCCTTGGATGATGACATGAGGTGGGTTGGAAAATGGCCCTCTTTGAAGGGTCAGGACAAGCATTTTGCCTTCCTCCTCCTCTTTTTGCTGAACTCTTTGGGTTGGCCTTAGGACTCTGAGCACTTTACCACTGCTAATCAGTGCTAAAGTGCATGTGCCTCTTCGATAAACATGTGTGTATTTAGTGTACACTTGATTGACATATTTAATTTACTTGTAAGTCCCTTGTAAGGTGCTTTACAATATACCCAGGGCCTTATGTTAAATGCTACCATTGGGCTGCAGCACTGTGTGCCACCCACAGAAGTGGCCTTTCAAAACGGTCTCAGGCCTGCCACTTCAGTGCTTGTGTGTGCAGTTTACTGCCGCTTCCACTTGGCATTTAAAACTACATGAGAAGCCTTCAACTCCTCTTTTATAACATATTAGTCACCCGTAATTTAAGTCCTAGATAGCCCTAAGGGCAGGGTGCTGTGTAAGTAAAAGGTAGGACTTGTACTTGTATGTTTTGCATGTCGTGGTGGTGCCAAACAGCCTATTTCATTTTTCACTACTATGAGGCCTACTCCTCTCATCGGTTAACATTGGGAATTCCTTAAAACACTTTTAAGCTGCAATTCCTGATCAGAGAAGACTAGCTTTTTCATGTTTCATATGTTTGGAATGATACTGATAAATCTGACTTACAGGTGAAGTTGGATTTAACTTTACTGTTTTAGAAATGCCACTTTTAGAAAGTGCACATTTCTCTGTACTTACTGCTCTGTCCACTTTGCAGCATGTCTCCAATACACGTCTGGGCTGGGTGGCAGCGACACTTTGTGCATTCCCTTCAGACAGTCACAAACACAGGAAGGATAAGTGTGTCTGAGTACCCATCTACATACATCTGCATTCTGATGGCCTTGCCTATGCAGGATGGAAGGGAGGGGCTAACACTTCACTTGAATAGACAGTGTCCTGTTCCAGCACAAATGACTGATTACCCCTCACAGATAGCCTGGCAGACAGGATTGGGTTGAAAGGGATCTTTGTGCACTTCAGAGAGTTGCTTTGAAGTCACCCCTACATCAAAGGCACTTTTGGATATAAGTACTGGGTCTCTTACTCAATAAAATCAGACACTTGGGGATCTGGAACTAAAGCTCTGCCAGAGGAACTGCTGTGCTGCTTAAAGGACTCAACTGAACTGCTGATCTGGAGGCCTACTTTTATGTTTCTTGCCCTGCTGCTTGCTGCTCTCTGACTCTGCTGAAGTAGAGTTGGACTCTGCCTTCTCCCGTGTGTTCTTCAAGGGCTTGCTGGCTTGCCTCCTGTTTTTCTGAAGCCTCAGGAACACAAAAGACTTCTAACTCCTCACCTACAGCTCCTGGGCCCATCTTCAACTCACTCCTGACCCCCTACGAAGCGCCTCTGCAGTCCTGAGTCCTTCGAAGTAGTTTTTAGACCCTGAAAATCAAGTTTTTGGGCTCTTTGTGACTGCGAATGAGCTGTTTCGCTCCGGAACTGTGCCACTCGGTCGAAGGATCAGCGTGAGCCGCTGCAACAACATCTTGTTGCACAGCAAGCATCGCCACCCATGCCTGCGAGGCCCCGTTTGCCATCCACCACGCCCAGCCTACACTTCACGCCCACAGGGTCATCGCTAACGGCACTCTACTTGCTCCTGGCGACCGTCTCCCCCGTAAACAGGACTCTTGGCTCAACTAGAGAAGGTAAAACTTCAGCGGACCTGTTTGGAACTGTATCTGACTCGAGCTCCATTGTGGTTGGCCTGAATTTTGGATTTACCCCACTCTAGCATGACCTCAAGTAACCTTTTAGTGCTATTGACTTCTCAGCACTGTTTTTGGTTTATTTTTTAAAAATTCCTAACTCCGATTCTACGTATTGGATGTCTGTTGTTTTGGTCTTGTTTTATTCATAAAAATATAACCTATATGTTTAACCCTGTGCAGAGTATTTTTGTGATATATTTATTGTGTTACTGTGTGTCTGTGTTGCACAAATACTTGACACATTGCCTCTTTAGATAAGCCTGACTGCTCTGTGCTAAGCTACCAGAGGGTGATCACAGGCTATCTTTAGTGTGCACTTAGCTTACCCTAACTAGAGTGGTGATTCGTGCCTGGCCTGTGTGCATACCTCAGCCAATCAGGAACTCCAGTTCTAACAGTGAGGTCTAATGGAGAACATGATTTAGTCACATTGAGTAAGCTGGAAAGGATCAGGTTTGATTCAGGCAAATTCTAATTGGCAAGAGCCTGACTGATAGAGAATTCGAAGGAGCAGAACGCTTCAGCTGCCTCAGCCCCGGGTGTGGGGGGATGTTATAAATGTCACTGATTTTCTGAAAGAAAAAAGATGCAATCTCATTACATCTAGCTACAGAAGTGGGAAGGGAGGGCGTTATAGTGGTACCATCCATGAACAACTGGAAAAGACTTTCTTAGAAGAGCTGGCAGCTCCATCAATTTAGCTGCATAAATAACAGAGCACACATACCTGATGGCTTGATGGTATGTCTTAGTGGCCGCAATGTATTGAGTTTTGCTCAAGGGATCATACTGCTCGTGATACATATGTTTGAGAATGTTATTTTTCTTAATAGAGATGTACTGAAACATGGAGCAAGTGGCTTCCTCCTGTTAGTGAAGGGGGCAGTGAAAGGTGCTAGAGAATGCATAATTATCAGACCATGTGATCAGAATCGGCAGATCAGCTGTAGTTTTGGGGATATTGGAAAGCACTGGATCGAACATGTGTTGGACTATATGGGTGGGGGCGTTTACAAGATGAGTTAATGAATGCTTTGGAGCTGATTTGCTAAGTTAGTAGCAGGAGTGCGTTTAAAGTTGTCAAAATGCAGGTTATGATCACGTAAAATGTAAATATTAGGAAATGTCAAAGTAAAGAGGGCAATGGCTTAAACTAAGCTGAGGGAAACGTTTTGTTTCTGACCAGGGGGACAGTAACTAAGAGCACCTGAAAAGAAGAAAGTGGGTGAAACATTGGGTGAGAAAATTAGACATTCACAATCTGGAACTTGAATTTCCACTATGGAGCACTGCAGGTATGATTTTTAAATGATGGTTAGGCTGCCCCCTATTTTTGCTGGGCAGTTTTGCCTAAGAATGTAACAGCCTTCTAGAATAACCTGTTCAACATCGGACATGGAAAGGTTATTAAGTCAGGTTTCAGACGCACAGTGCATCAGGGAAAATATTGTGAATAAAATTAAAAATATCTAATTGATATTTGGCCATGAGCTGCAATTAATGCAATTAATGCTATTAAATCTGAAATTACCTTTCCCCTTAGAGTGGAGTTCAACCCCTCTCATCTTCCAAGACTTCTTTATGGAGGCCGCTGCATGGCTCCAGGGAGTAGTCCTTGACCACTGGTCACTGCGCCGCTCTCCCTGCCAATCACAGGTCTCTCGAGTCTGTGACCGCGCTCCCAGACTCCGCGGACCCAGGTTCGAGCCTGCTGCTCTCATGTCTTCCCACAAGTGTAGGAGCTTGTTACTAATTCTAGAAAACTGGGTTTTTGTTGCAGTACCCCTCCCCCACTTTTTGCCTGGTACCTGGTGAAACTTTGACTGAGTGTGTGCTGGGTTCCTGCTAACCAGGTCCCCAGCACCAGTGTTCTTTTCCTAAACTGTACTATTGTTCCACAATTGGCACCCCTTTAGGATACCCTGTAAGTCCCTTGTAAGTGGTACCCCTTGTACCTAGGGCATTGGACCTAAAGAGGGTCCATAAGGGCTGTAACACGAATTGTGCATCCTTAAGGGACCCTTCACCAATCTCATTCAAACTGCCACTGCAGCCTGCGTGTTTTGGTGAAGAGAATACCGATGAGTCGACATGGCATACATCCCTGTGTGCCATGCCAGCAAAGCACTGCATGTGGCAGGCCTTACAGCCCAAAGGCAGGGTGCTCTATACCCACGTGTGGGCATATCTGCTTGAGTCGATGTGTCCTCGTGGTATCGATGTCTATGTTTAGATATCACGAATGCACAGGAAAGCCATGATGAGTACATGGGCTGGACACTCGTGATTACGAGTTCCCTAGCTACATGATGGCGTCACTGTACCCCAAGGTGCTTGGCACCAAACACCTCGTCTTAATAAACCCACACTGATGCCAGTGCTGGATTTATTAATACACACAGAGGGCACCTTAGAGCTGCCCCCTGAAAACCTACCTACCAATTACTAGTGTGTTGACTGATTGGTCTCGACCAGCCAGCCACTGTAGACAGGTTTCTGACCTGTTGAGGTGAGAGCCTTCGCTCTCGGAGGACAGGGACAAAGCCTGCTCCGGGAGGAGATGTTCACACCTCCTCCAAGCAGGATGGACATTCCGGGGAGGGAAGCTTCAAAGGCCCTGCCGCATTTGATATGCAACCACGGGCATCTCCAGATAGTGGAGATGCCCACCCCCCTGTCCTGACCCCACTTTTGGGTGGCAAGACAGGTGGGAAAATTAGTTGGATTAGGAGTTGTGCCCAAATTCACCCAGCACCACCCCTAGGGTGGGACAGCTTATGTGGACCCTTTTTTCATATTTTTCCATGCTGTTTTGACAGGAATTAGCCTTCTAGGGTCAGGGTTATGTCCACTTTCCACAGGAAGTTGTCATATAGAGGGTATAGACACCTTAAGGTAGGTAGCCCATTGGCTACTACCTGTCACTCCTTGTAAACTCTGCTACATTGAGTATTTAGGTGGCACCCAAGAACTCAGATTCGACAGATCAATAATAGAAGGCTGAAGAAGAGTCACTGCCTGGCTAGAACTGCAGAACTTTGGCGTGAAACCCTGCCAACCTCAGCCCTCTCTCAACAATTGTAACATAGTGACTCATCCTGCGAGCTGGAGAACTACCAAAGCCTTGGTAGCCTGCCAACACTTCAACAGACACCGAAAGTCTCTGCTCAAGTAGAGGAGCCACTCCCCTGCAGTCCGCAGGCACCGACAAGCAGACTCTGGTCTACCGCCTTGAAGCTCCCTGGGCCAACCGGCACCGCAGATGACAAGGAGAAGGCACTCATGTTCTGGAAGGTCAGATCGGTCTCCCCACCGAGTGTGAAGACACCAGGACCAACTGGAGATGTGCCATACCAACCCCCAAAACCAGACGCCCTGCACCAAACATCAATCGTGGGTGTCCAGTATGGATCATCAGTACACAAGGACCAAGCAACCATTGAGGGACGCCAGCATCACTGAGACCCACATCAAGAGTGGCCCAGCTGCCTTGATTTCTCCTCTTCCAGCGGTTTGTCCCTGACCGCAAGGTGCATCTTTGCGCACCAGCCCAGATGACCAAAACACTCTACTCCAGAGTCCTCCGGGCTCTGTCCGGATGGACCAGCTGTGCCCCTGTGCTCCCAGACCCCTTGCAACCAGAGCACCCATTTGGAAGCCCTTGGACTTGGCCGCACGTCCCGCTGTGCAGCACTTTTCCAGGTGCCACCCCCCATCTCTGTAGCGTACCAGCTACCAGCCTTACCAGCACCCTGCTCCCCATAGAATCTGGATGGTTCCCAAAGAACTGCTTGTAGTACTTTGAACCTTAGCCTACTACTGTTCCGACCACAGAAGGTGAAATCCTGAAACCGACTGTATCTACCTTATATGCATCTTTGACTTTTACTCCCATAGGATTGCATTGTGGGTAAAAGCACACAGGTCAGAAACGTTTATTTGCCTGTGCATATTTTTATCCAAAACTGTACTTACCTTGAAACGAAATTCTAGAGTTTGAGAAATATATGAAAAGAAGTGTTACTTTTCTAAATTGGTCTTGGATTTATTTTTGGAGTGTGTGTCTCATTTATTGCCTCTGAGAGTACAAAAATGCTTAGCACTACTCTCTAATAAGCCTAATTGCTTGCCCACACTACTACAAAAGAGAGCGTTAGTATTATCTACTTTAGCCTCTGTAAACCAACTGGGGACCAACTGGACACTCTGCACAGTGTACTTTGTTTTAGTACACTATATAGAGAGCCAGATTCCTAACTCATTTAATTATTTCTATTAACTGCTAATATATATTTTTTGCCCAATATGGTATTATTTGGATTGCTGGTATGGCATAGTGTTTTTATTCTGGTTACTGGTTTATTATGGTTACTGTCAGATTGTTTTGTTAGCTCATTCACCCCCCTCCTGTTCCTGCCGTTTCTTCCCGCTCTGACGCGTGCTCCCGCCCTGACCTCCCACCTCCCCCTCCCACCTCCCAGGACTACTTATGGGGGCCACTATGCAGCCACGCCACAGGCGCGCCAAGGGTGCACCAAAGGCAAGCCTGTCTGTGCCCGTCCGCACCTGGACTGCACCCAGAGCCAGGACCCCTGGTTTTCCCACCATCCACCACTACTCCACCAAGGAGCTCCTGGTCCTCAATTCTGGACGCCGCAATGCCTGCTGCTTCACGTCCTCTCCACGATCTACCCAAGAACCCTTCACCTGCCTCCACTGATACTTCTCCTGCCACACAGGACCTCTTACCCATGGTGGATCCAGAGCCCCTACTGCCCATAAGACGACTAACAACCCGAAACCACTTTCAATGCATCCTTCTCCATGCCGACCCCTCAGCAAACACACCACGGAAATCTGGGACACCATCACCATCCTCAGCCCAGATGTGACCTTTATCACCGAGACATGTTCAACCCCACCTCGAACCCCTATATCCCCATTACCACTACCGACGACTACAAGACGATACACTGAGACCACCCCAACAAACACTGCGGGGGAATCGCCATCATATTTAAGGAATCCATCCAATGCACCACCACAAACAATGACCCAACACCTCTCATGGAGCACCTCAGTTTCTGATTATAAATCAATGCCAAGACAGAAATAGGAGGCACCCTTGCATACAGACCACCGAGACCCCAACCAGACTTCTGTGACACCATCGCCAAACATTATCGCCCCCTCACCCTCGACTCCCTCCACTACATTCTCCTTGGCGATCTCAATTTTCACATCGAGGACCCCAGGGTGCCAACTCCCCCTCCCTTCTGAAGAACCTCAACAACATTGGCCTCACCCAGCTAGTCACCAAACCCACCCACAAAGCCAAGCACACCCTTGACACCATCTTCTCCTCCAGCGACAGAATCAAATTCATGGAGCTCACCTGGAATGACTATGGAAACGTCCAATTTACTACCTCAAACTCCCAACACACCATCAGCAAGCACCACAGCGCCACCCACCGTAGCTGGGGCAAGGTAACCAAGAGCCAATATACACAGACTCTCAGCGCCACACCACCCGACACGTCAGCTGATCTTGACCAGCCCATCCACAAATTCTCTGCCTGGATCAACTAATGCGCTGACACAGTCGCCCCACTGAAACCGGGAAAAACCAACAGAACATCAAGGCAAGCCAGATGGTACACCACAGAGCTCAGAACCACCAAGAAAAACTGTTTCTGACTCAACAAGCAATGGCGCATCACCAAGGACCCCTCCGACAGAGCAGTGCACAAAACAGCCCTCAGCAACTACCACCAGCACATAAAGGAGGCCAAAAGAGCAGCCATCACTAACCGCATTGACGCTGGGGCTAACCACACTAAGGAACTCTTCAAAATCATCAAGGAATTCTCCAACCCGTCGGACACAGAAAACACTGTCAACCCTTCCCAACAACTCTGCTACACCCTCTCAGACTACTTCCACAGCAAGAATGCCAACATCTACAACTTCAACCCCCAACCTATTACGCTCAGCCTCAATAACCTCATTCAACCAGCAAACACCTGCCCAGCCATAACAACCTGGTTTCCACTTGACATTCAGACCACCATGACCATCATGCCCTCCATCCCTCCGGGGCACCCACCGACCCCGGCCCCCACCATCTATTTAACCTTGGAGCCGACATAATTGGCAAAGAACTCACAAACATCCTCAATGTTTCCTCCTCCACAGCAAGCTTACCAGGTGGATGGAAACACGCAGAGGTCGGACCCTCCTAAAGAAACCCTCTGCCGACCCCAGAGACCTCAAAATCTAACAGCTGATTTCCATACTCCCATACCCAGCCGAAGTACTCGAGAAACCCAACAGCTCACTGACTACCAGGAACTAATCTACCTACTCAACGCCTCACAATCAGGATTCCGGGCCACTGACACCGCACTGATCACCGCCACAGACGACATCAGAATTCTCCTCGAGTGAGGAGAAACAGTGGCCCTGATCCTCCTCGACCATAGCATTCGACACCGTCTCCCATCACATCCTCATCGACAGACTCCACAACATCGGCATTCATCAACATGCCCTCAAGTGGATCACCTCATTCCTCTCAGCACACACACAGAGCATCCATCCACCTCCCTAAGCCTTCGCTCCCAAGGACATCATATGCGGTGTGTCCCAAGGATCATCCCTCAGCCCCCCTGTTCAACATCTACATTCCCCGCTCGCAGACTTCATCAGATCCCACAGACTCAACATTATCTCCTAAGCCGACACCCAGCTCATCCTCACGCTCACTGAGGACTCCTCCAATGCCTGAACCAATTTCCGTAATGCCATGACCAACATAGCAGACTGGATGGGAGACAGATGCCTCTAACTCAGCTCTAACAAAACAGAAGTACTGATCTTCGGAAAAGACACCTCCACATGGGACCACACCTGGTGGCCAGCAGAACTTAAACCAACACCCACACCATCAGACCATGCACACAATCTCAGCATCATCCTCGACAGCCAGCTAACCATGAAACAACAACTGACTGCAGTCACCTCATCATGTTTCCACACCCTATGCCTGATCCGCAGAATCTTCAGATGGATCCAAATCAACACCTGAAAAACTGTGACACAGGCCCTCATCACCAGCTGCCTCGACTATGGAAATGGTTTCTATACCAGAAGTCCCACCAAGCTCAAGAGACTTCATACCATAGAGAACACCACAGCCAGACTCATCCTAGATCTCCCCAAGCTGACCCACATCACCCCTCACCTCAGTGACCTCCACTGGCTACCCATCCAGAAGAGATGCCAGTTCAAGATCCTCATGCACGCATACAAGGCATATACAACAAAGACATTCCACATTAACCATTGTATGAACTTCCACCTGCCCACAAGTTGCCTGCACTCCGCCTCATTTGCCCTCTCACACACCCTGAGCATCCATCACAGCCACAGCAGGTGCCACTCCTTCTGCTACAACGCCGCCAAGACCTGGAACGACCTCTCTCTCCACCCCCAAATGGCACCTTCACTGGCAGATTTCAGAAAGTGACAAGACCTGGCTATTCGACGCAGATGAGGCAACCTCAGCCCCCAGATACCACTACCTGTGTAAGTGTTGTGCTTTATAAATACTGATTGATCGCCACCTCTGACTTGCTGCGGCATTGCCGGCTGCTGTCAGCGGCACCTGCACCTGATTAAGCACATGTGTCGGAACTCCTCCTACCAGTGACACTGCCCTCGTGACCCCACCCACAATACTGTTCAAGGCTCCACGCCTGGTCGGCACTTCATATCTTCACGCATCTGGCTGGGTGGGAGTCGCTCACCGCAGTCGCGACTGGCATGACTCTCAGGTGGGGGGGCAGGAGGTCACACGGGTAGGGCGTCGCACGGGGGTAATTTTAAATATAAAAAAGTTAACTTATCTTCGCCGGCCTGGGCCTGCGTCGTCTCTGCTCCTCACAGGAAGCAGGCAACCTCCCTCCCCTAAGCCAATCACAACACTGCAATGGCAGCGTTGTAATTGGTTGGGACGCCGACCACACAGGCGTCTATGGGGAGGCCATTTTCTCCATGTAGGCTGCATGCAGCCTACATGGAAAAAAGGGAGAGTGCATATGACTGGAACACACAGTGCCCTCAGAGTGGGAAAGCCACTCCTCCCCTGCTTTAGAGCAGGACCGCCCACCCTCCTGCTCCCAACCAAACCCTTCTGCTTTCTCGCAGTGCGAGAAGCAGAAACATAAAATGGTATTTACATGGAGGAGCCACCCCTGGGTCATCGGCTGTGGGCCCCTGCAACGTCCTCTCCCAGTGTCGGGAGCAAACCTGCATCAAAGGGTTTAACACAGACTCCTGCTCAACGTCAAGCCTCTTTGAGGAGAGCCGGCATGAATCAGAAACATTGATAAAGTCACCTGCTTGAGTTCAGGCCTCCTTGTAGGTCCAGGACCTGGAGGCCGTCTGATTCACCGTCCCGCTGAGGGCCACAGCATTGGTGCCACAATGTATGGCGTTTGTGCTTCGCACCTGCCACCTGGTCCAGGAAGGTGGTATTTTAGCCTGGTGTGCCTCGGGTGAGAGGCCACAACACCTTGCAACACTGCCTGGCAGGCCCAGTTTGACCACAGATGCCTGGATGCACACCATCTGCACCACACCAAGACCCGGAGGTACTGAGTCTACAATTACCCTGCATGTACCACACCAAGGGCCTGCTCAACATGGCGGATAATGCCAACACCACACATGCCCCCACACCCCAACACTGCAGCAAAACTCTAGCCCTTCAGCGAGCTGGCTGATCCCGCCACTGCAACCCCCAATGGACAACGCAGGTCGGTCACCTAACAATTATTTCAGGGCAACATGCGAAACAGATGGCACTGTCAAATGTTCCCTGTTGCTTTACTATAGGGAGAAGAGATACACAAGTTGTCTGAGCACCTCCCTGGCAAGGGCACGGTTGATGACTACGATGCTGTGGGGAGAGTTTTGAATGCCCATTTCAAACCCGAGTTGAACCCAGAATTTGAGTGTTTCAAAGCACGCCAAGCTCCCCAGTGTGAAGGGGAGGCTATTGACACCTTCTATGCCCACCTACGCAAATTGGCCAGTTCCTACATGGCCGCCGACCATCTAAAAGTGATCTGGGCTCAGATCATCCAAGGTTGCTGATCTAACACTTTCCGGGGGCTGATCCTGAGACAACCCAACATCATTCTCAATGATATCCTTGCCCTGGCACGTTCCCAAGGCCTGTCAGCGACACGTGCTGTTGAAATGGACATGTCGCTGACCCACAAACATACAGCAGCACACAACCCATCATCAAGACTGAAGTGGACAGAGTGTCCACTGGTACAAGGAACACCCGCCACAAGGCGATGGTACCAACGGCCAACACCCAGTTCTGGAACTGCAGGAGCGTGGAACACCCCCTGAAACATTGCCCGGCCCAAGGCAAGACATACTCCAAATGTGGCAAGTGGAACCAGTTTGCAAGGGTGTGCCGTGGAGGCCCAAACAGGCAAGGCAATAGACTTCAGACACCAGTGACAAAAGATATCTGACAACTCACACTGACTGACATGGGTGACCAAAGCGTGCTCTCAAGGTGTATGTGGTCAAACAACCCCCAAGATGAGTCACCCTTGGATGACGAGGATGTCTTCCTCATTTCCTTTACGGAGCACCTCAAGGAGACAAGCGGCCCCAACCCATGTGCAAAGTCAATGTAGCAGGCACGACAATCAGGGCCCTCATCAACACAGGGTCTTTCGTCAACTAAATGTGTTACCACCAATACCGCTGCCTCTGCAGAGGCCATCAATCTTGCTGTCCATGACCAGGATCTATACCTATGAGAGGCACACGCCCCTGGTGCTCAAAGGAACAGTGGCTACACCTGTATGGTCTAATGGTACGGAGATCCCAGCAAAGTTCCACATCATCAAAAGGGAGGCTGAGACCCTCCTAGGATGTCACACGGTGGAAGACCTTTGTCTCATGTCCTTCACCCGGAACGTGCAGGCCTTTCAGGTAGATGAACACTAGCCACCCCGGTCTACTCCAGGAGTTTGGGTGCCTCTAAGCGCCCTCCATTAAACTGCACATCGACAGAATGGCCAGGCCAGGGGCATTAAGACACCAGAGAATCCTGTTCCACCTACAGCCACTGCTTGATCAGGAATTGGATAGATTGGAGAAGTTTGGTGTCATCAAGAAGGTGTCCAGGCAACCGGGCAAGATTAGCCTGTACATAGATATGCTCCTCCACAACTAAGTCATCAAACTGGAGAGGCACATCACACCCACGATGAATATCATTGCCAACCTCAACAGGTTTTCAAAGCTTGACCTTAAAGACGGATATCACCAACAACAGCTCAATGAAAACAGCAGGTACATTACATCTTTTCCACACACATGGACCTGCGGAAATACAAGCGCCTGAACTTTGGGATCTCATCCACAGTGGAGGTGTCCCAAAATGTAATCTGGGAGGTTCTCTCTGGCCTCCAGGGAGTGATGAACGTCAGCAATGACATTGTGCTATATTCCATAACAGCAGAAAAACATCACCACCGACTCAGGGCCTCTTACCGGCAACATGGCATCACCCTTTATCGAGAAAATGCTCCTTCTTTGAGACAAACGTTGAGTTATTCAGCTATGTCTTTACCAAGGACACCATCCAGGTTGACACCCTGAAATCACAAGTGATCCAGCAAGCACCCGCATCCAGCAATGCAACAGAAGTCTGCAGCTTCCTGAGGATGGCCACATACTGCAGATACTTCATTCCCAACCAGGAGACCAATGCAGAACCTCTTAGAGCTCTAAAGAAGGCTGACGCCCGGTGGGCCTGAGAGCCCACTGAGAATGAGTCATTTCAACAAATCAAGAACACATTCCTCAGTAAGTCTGCCCCAAGCAGAGAACGGAGCTTCTTGTTGATGTTAGCCCAGTAGGGCTGGGAGCCATACTAATGAAGGAAAGGGAACCAGGGTGGTGGGCATCACTCACGTTTGCAAGCAGAGCACTCACAGCAACTGAGACCAGAAACACCCAAATAGAAAGAAAAACCCTTGCCATCAAGAAGACTTATGGCCACCTCTACATGTACCTCAGTGGGCGACCTTTCTGCGTGGTCACAGACCTTCAGCCACTGGACCACTGATTCAAGGGCATGGCGCTCGATCCTCCACCCAATATAGAATGGTGGGCGATACAACTCTAGCAGTTTGAGGTTGTGTACCAACAAGGCTCCAGAACCCAGCTCACTTTGTCTGCCGGCACTCGTCACTAACCCTGTGTGGTGAACTCCACTCTGTTCGCAGAGTTTGCACAGTTTTCCGCACTCCACGCTCCGCGGGGCAGGCCGAAGTTCCCAAAAAGTCCCCTCCACAAAGCAGAGCATAGTTATCTTGCTTGCTCGCACTCGTTAACGTCAAGTTGGCGAGCAAGGTAAATCCACCTCCTGGCAAGATTTTTCCTTGCTCACTCTGCCAAGGTCTAGTTGGCGAGTGAGGAAAATCGACCTCCTGGCAAGATTTCTCAATGCGGGTGGTCATGGCAGGTCATGACTGCTCGCGTTGAGAAACCTTCCGCTCGCATTGAGAAAGCTGCCACTCTAGTAGAAAATCTACTCGAGCAGCAGAAAGAAAGCTGCGCCCTCTTGCACTGCGCATGGTGCAGTTTGCGATGATTTTACAGCGCGAGACAAACACCCGGAGCTCAAAATCACAATGCACAACATGACCCTAACGCACTCCGCCGCTCGCAGAGCTCCACGTAGCGCGGCAGAGGTTTTTTGCTACTTTGCTGAGTTCCACATAGAGGAACTCCACGAACTCCACCCAGGCCTACTTGTCACCCAGAAACAGCAAGGTGGAGAAGGATGCAGGATAGATCGAGGAATATATCCAGACCCTGCGCATGGTAGCATGCAGTGGAGCGCTGAACCTCCAGGAAAGCAGCCAAGGCACCGTGGAGTATGAGGTACTTGGAAAAGTTAGTGATGTTACAAAAAGGGACTGGAGCACATTCCTGCAAGACGCTAACCAATGAAGAGGCCCAGACAAATAGCGGCTGATGCACTCTGGAGGCTCAGACATGAGCTGCATTGCACACCAGATGGCCTTGTACTCTGAGGGCGCCACATAGGCATACCAACAGACTTAATACACCGATTAGTAGAGCTAGCTCACTGAGGACCTCAAGGGGCTAAGGTCAAACAGTAAAATCCTCTTTGGCAAGATCAATCACTCAGTTCTCATACATTCATGTCTATAATCAAACTATATCACCAAAACATAAATTAAAATTAAAAATGAGAGAGTATATTTACACTCCGTGTGAGCCAAGTTTATTTAAGCAATATCATATATGAATTTTTCTTCAAAAAACACCAATACAAACAATTTCATTATTAAAAAGCAACAATTTGTTATATCTAGTTTAAAAAGAGCATAAAAACATACAAATTATGACACAAATAACACGATATTCACAAATTAATAAATCTTCATTAGACAGTGGGAGAACACATCAAACAATTGTATCATGTCATTGGTTCAACGCCAGTCCGTAACTAATCATTTGTTTCCAGTCGGAATGTTATTTATACTTAGTTTTTTCCGACTCACAAATGCCCCAAAGATCTAGCGTTTTAGAAATTTGCAAGGCATCAACACATTTCGGTGGGTATTAAAATTTGACAGCCACCTTCTTCTGGAAAAGAGATATCTCCCAGCCTCAGTTTGCTCACTGTTTCTGTCGTCCTGTGAATCACTGTCACAGAAATAGTTAAAAGGGGAATATCCGGTACCTTGGAATTGGTTATAAGGTCATCCCCCCAGAAAGGTTCTCAGTGGGGGAAGCTTCTCAATCAAAGACTCCCTTTACTGGTAGGTCACTCCTACCTCGCCGTAAGGACACTTATTGCCTCAGACCCTTGGCACAGTGATGCGGTAGTATCCTCCGTGTGCTCTCAAACCAAAGGGGCTGCCAACACTAAGGGTCTTTTGAGACAGAATGTGTTGTTCCCTGGGCTCGAAGCAGCCGTGGATGACTTTGTACAACAGTGTGAGGCCTGCCAAGTGACCAACAGTGCAGAAGCCCCAGTACCAGTTATTTGGAGGAATCAAGTGAGACCCCATGGAAGAAAGTCAGGTTCAATTTTGGCAGTTTTTCCAGATGGACGCACCACCCTGGTGACAGTAGACAGTCATTCTAAATATCCCATAGTGGAGCTACTTGATTCGATGACATTTCTTAATGTTGGCCCTGCACTAGAGATGGTCCTGGCCCTATTTGGTCTCCCAAAGGAGATTAGGACAGACAATGGCCCACCATTGCAGGGTCTTGAATATCAAGGTTCCTTACACTGTCTCGGCATACGACACAGACGAATCATCCCTCAGTGGCCGCAAGCTAAGAACCGACATGGAGTGTTTTATGCAAACTTTGAACAAGGTGCTAAGGATCGCCATCTATGAAAGGGCTGACCCTGAAAACAGCATAGACTGATTCCTATGGGAATATTGGGTAACTCAGCCAACCTAGTGCACCCCATGGACCCTCATGCTGAAAGGGCAATGGCAGGACACCCTCCCGGTCCACCCTGAGCGGCCCCCTCCTGAATATGACCTCGAGAGCACAAAAGCAAGGATAGAATAGACCAACACAAAGGCAAGTCGGCAGCAGGGAGCCCGCCAACTGAAACCCGGAGACCAAGCACTCCTGAAAGACCGCCATCCAGGGTGGAAGTTTCATACACCCTACGAGCAAAGGGGCATGGAGTGTGATGAGAATAGCAAGCACGATGGTAACTGGTTGCAAAGGTGAAGAGACTGTGACCAGGAACATATCATGGTTCAAAAGAGTATATGCCCTACAGCAAGTGGCGAAGATGACGAAAAGAGCCGAGAAGAGCTGGACAAAATGGCAGGAGATGGATTCATTAACCAATGACCAGAAGACGAGGAGTCACAGGAACATTTTCGCCATGAAAACCCAATCGCGAGGCAGGAGGGCGACGCGAGCCAAGAGGAGCTGATCAATGTTCCCAGGAGCCAACACTATAACCCGTGCCCAAATCCCCAAACTGTCAAAGACTGTATGCAGGACACCACAGTCAGGGAAATCAAAGTAAAGTGGGGAAGGAATGTAGTGAGCCACTCGGCCACTATGGGCCCGCCTCCATGACCTTGAATTGTTCACCACAACCTTCAAGGCCAGTCTCGGCCGAGGGTATAAATAAAAAAGCGTAAGACCCCTCGAGGTCTTACACACACAGAGTGCATACCCAGTGTGGTTTGTATCCTTTTGCCAGTATTACAGGCTCTCAGGTGGTAAATACATACAGCCTAGCGCACCACCAGCTGTTTTACATCTATACCTTCAATTACACTGGGGTAAGGTTTTTCAAAGGATTCAGAAGGAAGAGCTGTATTAACATTTTTTTACCACAGCTGAACATGTTGCCATCATGTAATGCTATTTTGTTCTACCTCTTGATTTATATGGTGGCCGTCTGATCCCTACTCTGCTTTATGCAGACAACACAGTATTAATTGCTCGGACTGCCAGGGGGCTATAGAAACTTTTAGATCCATTTATTGATTTTATGATCAGCCTTGACTTGTCCACTAATTTTTCTAAATCACAGGTGATGAAGTTTGGCCCTCCCAAGACAAAAACCATGAAATTCATAGCAGAAGGACACCATATTAGCCAGGTTGATAAGTTTCATTATTTGGGTGTCCAATTAGACTCTGGTCTTAATTGGCACCCTTTAATAAATCATAACCTGGCAGCTTTCAACAGGGCGGCAATGTTTAGTATAGGAGACTTCTCGCGGTGGTTGGGGCGTACCCACATAATAACAGTTTTGGACATATTCACGACCAAGTGCATTCCAGTAGCCAGCTACGGGAGCGGTATTTGGGGATATGAGCCAGTTACTCTGATTCAAATAGCAGAAAATAAATTCCTCAGGGGCCTTTTAGATGTCCCACAAAGTACACCTTCTGAGGTTGTTCATGAAGAGATGGGTACGGGCCATGTGATTTATTGTATCCGGCACTGACCCTTGTTGCTCTGGCTCTCAGTCTGATCCAAGGAGGAGCTAGGCCTCAACAGATTGATCATACAATATTGTATGAACCTGGAAAACTCTTCTCTGATTCCTTGGCTGACCTATGTCTCCTCCACCATGGAAAGTCTAGGGAGACCAGAACTTTTTTTCGATCCAAATGGTATTGTCCAAACTGATAAAAGATTGGTCAAAGGAGCATTTAGAGAGGCTTCAGCACTGAATAAGCTTTTAGTATGTCATGTGATTTTAGTGAAAACAGTATGTGGATTGGAGCCATACCGTACCCTGGACCTGCCTTGCCACTAGCGATGATTGCTGACATTTTTTAGGCTTAATTTATTCCCGCGACTACTGCCCTTGAATCATGGTTCTTTTAAGGACTAGAGGCTGCCTTTGTGTGATTGTGATAATGTTTCCATTAATGATAACTTGCACATAGTCATGATCTGTCCAAAATATAATTATTTGCGATCTAAATACATATTTCCACTCCTGAAGCCCATAAATTTTAACCAAGTGTAACATGCACTATTGTTCCTCCAGTTTCTAACCACCACCACAGTGTGCTATCTTTTAATCGTGCTACCTTTCTGGTTTTCTAAAGCCAATCAAATTGTAATTTATCTGATGTTTATATTTATAATATGCATCGTATTGTGCTTGACTTTTATGATTTTTTTTTATCGAATAAAGAATATATTGATTGATTGATATGGTGGCTCATGTATAAGCACACAATATTGTCTTTTTTTTAGCATATTTTGGGGTTCAAGTTCATCGGAGTGGGTGGTGTGGTTCAAAACAACCAGGGATCCACTTAGACGTGGATGCTGTCCTGAGAACGTTTAAAAGAATTCTTGCTCATGTATATTGGTGGTCTGTTGATGTGTTGAGGATAATTGCGCTGTTTATGCACTCCGTGTTAACATGTTATAATTCGGTATTTAACATAAGCACAAAAATGCTGGAAAGTCTGCTTTGCACGAGCTATGAAATTTGTTGAAAAAGCGTAAATCGGGTGAAAAATATTCATAGATTGTGGGCCTGGAATGTACACAATCATCAAAATGGCCCCCTCATATTATTATGGGGCACATGATGGCGGCCAGTCTGATCCCGGTAAATGGGAAGCATTTCCCTGAAATGCTGCCAACAAGCATCAGCATCATCTCAAGAACCCTCAGAAGATTAAATAGCACTTACATGCATCCATCTGCTGCTGTTTAAAATAATCAAACATCTGTCAGTAAGCAACACATGAGGAAGCTATATTAGACCACTTGGAAAGTCTTTTGGGAGTGGCATGGCTTGTGTGTTTTAACTGAGAAATAGCTCCATATCTATTGATATCTAATGACTAAAATCATTGTTATGATGAGCACTACTCGTCCTACTACTAATATTGTTACTGATAAGCCACTACTTCTAGGACTACCATTACAATCACTAATAATAATATTGCTAGTGCTACAACAAAAACTGCTATTACTTCACTATTACTACACACCTACTACCACTCCTACTGCCACTGTAGTAGTGTAACCAGTACTGTTGCTACTATGGCTGCCACAACTTGCACTATCACTACTGTTACTCCTACTTCTAAATTTCAGCTATTACTACTACTTCTACAACTACTACCACAAATAGTACAAAAGAACCACCAACAAAATCCAGAAATATTATTCCCAAATTGCACCATAAATTAATATAATAAACAGAAACCAGCAATCTGAGTTTAAAACACATCTCTACTTTCCTTATGACACATGATGCCATTATACGAGTTCCTTCGATGGCGCTAGGCTTGCCACAAGTGTGTCGGAGCTAGGAGAGAGCAGAATTGCATCATATCTTGCACTGTTTTTCTCTCTCTCTTTCACACAATGCAGCATAGCAAATTTGCATACTGCACTGCATTACGTAAAAATTTTGGAAGTATGGGCCTCATTTACAACAAAATAACGCAGCGTGGCGCCGCAAGCCATTTTGCTGCGCCAAGCTGCGTCATTTGAAAAGCACAGGGATGCGTCATATTTACAACAATATGACGCTTCCCTGTGCTTCTCCCTGCACTGCCGCAGAACTGCATGCCATGCACCAACACAGGCACCCTTGCACCATGGTGCAAGGGTGCCTGCATTGCAGGGATGATTGTTGTTGTGCAGGAACCTTCCTGCACAAAAACAATGATTGATGGTGTTTTCCTCTTTCTATGCATGCTGCAGAATGTAGCATGCATAGAAAGAGGAAAAACGAAGAGAAATAAAAGTATTTCTCCTTGTTGCGCCTCCCTATGCATCCCCTGGGGAGGCGAGGGATTCTGAAGCATTCCCAGGCTTAGGAAATGTTGTTAATCTGGGAATGGGGCAGAATCCATGGATGGTGTAACATTGTATTAGACAGAATAAAGGACCCCTGTCGTACATTATAAGGATATTGCGAGTCAACTTGGACTACCATGATGTTATACAGAAGCTCTCCCTTTGCCCTCGTTCCTCTGAATGGTCATGGAACTTCTCTGTCACTTGCAGTATTCTGCGCTCCTACTTTGACACTTACAGCTTCGAAATCTGCAATTCGCCTGCTTGGCATTGATTTGCACCTTATGTTTAAGAAAAATGTTGAATTTTGCTTCGCATAACCTCTGTGACAGAATGCACATGGATCACTTTGCCGCATGGTGAATATAGGCATTGAAAGGCGATAGCTATCGCACAATCTGTCAATATTGCCCACTGAAATTCCACGTCACAAGCAGCCTTATGTAATGTTACAACAAAATGGTCACTACAGTTGATAATGATTCTGACAGAGCGTTAGGCTTCTTAATGGGTACGAACGAGCTATGTAATTGCCAATACAATGCAATACAAACATGTTTGCACTGCTTTTATGTCAATGAACTAATTACATTTTTAGACGGTGCACAGTACCAACTGAATTGTCTACAGATGTTAAAATCTTTAGATTTTTAGTCACTCTAGAACACTAATTTTTCCAACCTCAATATTTCCAGGGTTCTAATGTGACGCTCCTGCACCCGCATCCGTTCCAAGGCTTGCTTCACACCTGCTCACGCGCCATCCTGCGCTCAGGGCTTACGTGTTCTGAGGCAAATCCAGGGCATGAGTCTGGGGTACACGCTGGTGGACAGCGTCCACCCACTATTTTCATAGGGTGAACACCGTCCACCCTGCCAAGAATTTGGGCCCCACTGAATAATGTGCTGAACTCGTCCCAGTGTAATTTCCAAACACCGGGACACTTGCAGCAGCGCCTGCACGTTGTCTGCTTTCCATCTGCAACAAGCAACAACGTGCAGGCGGGGCGGAGCTTTCTTATTTAAGACTCCTGCTGGGCCCGTAAAAAAGGCCGAATTCGAGGGGTCATCAGGCCTCCTTTTGCTCCAGTCTCTTGGCTGGGAGCAGTCAGGAGCCTCACACCTGAGGCAAATGAAGCAGAGAGGAAACAAAGGTTCACACCTTAGTAGCACTTCACACATACTTAAGAGAAGCAGCTTTTCACTTTGTTCAGTCCCTATTTAGGAGGTATGCATGCACTGTAAGAATGTGAGATGTGTTGGTCTTTCCCAGTATTTACTCAAAGCAAATTGCATTTATATAGAGCTTACTTCCCCTGAGGAGGCGTTGAAATAATTTAAGAGCCACTATTTTTTCTTGTATAGCCCTACTCATCCCAATACGTAGTTTCAGAGCGCTTTACATCAACACGTGCATATTACATGTACAATAAATTATATAAGTTTGTAAATGAATGTACAGGATGTGTTACATAAAACTGGGGGGTCACAAGGTGTAGAAGTCACATCATCTACCATAGCTCACTGTGCTATTATCCTCGCCATGCGCTCAAACGTACACATGATAGACCTGCTAAACATATATGTGAGGGCTTTAGATCTGATGTCACTTCTTGTGATGCCACTTCCTGTAAAGTCATGGATTGTGATGCCACTTTCTATGATGCCAATTCCTGTGATGCCATGCGCCGTGATGTCGTGCGCCGTGATGTCGTGCGCCGTGATGTCACGCGCCGTTGTCACTTGCATGATACTGCCTAACTAGGTTAGTCCCCCGACTTCTTTTTTTGGGACTTATACCCTGGGCAGATCGGTTGCTCATTTCACTCGTGGCGCGCGCTGATTTTTCGGCTTAAAAATATTGAAAAGGCAGTACGAGAGAGACGCCAGTGTTTTGAAAATAAGATGCATTGGTACACGTGCCGATACTCTGACAATAGATTAACAAGACAGAAGCAATTCAGCCTGCTCTGAGCAAGGAGGCCAGTCAGGAGGGGTGATGAAAGTTCAGCCGGTGAACCATCTGTTCTCAAAGCACATCGAGCAAACAGCTTTGCAGCAGTCTCAAGACGTATATCCACCAGGGTAATTCAAGGCCAGCATTGAAGTCCCCTCCTAAGGGAAGCAGCTTTTCAGGCCAGTAGAATGATCCATTGAAAACTCCTTCAAGAAAACAGCACTACAGCCGAGGCAGAACAGGCATATTCAGACATTTCTGTGTGCAGACCACCCTGCTGTACAACACGCAGCTGAAAAGAATGAAGACTGACAGTGTAAACACTACGCTGAACACAGAGGCATGGTAGACGTTTAACACCGGTGGTGCTTGTGCATACTTAATGGATGGTGTGGGTAGAGCTTGGGGAAACACATATGTATTGTTGATGTTCAAAGTGTGGCTTTGATGTGTGGTGATTTGTCATGCTGATAGATGATGTTCTATGATCCTGGTCGTGATGACTTTGTAGCAAATGAGGCAACTGGTTTTGAAGACTGAGCCATCTAGCAATGGGGTGGAGTTACACCAGGATGTGGGTGATATGATCTCCATGAGAACAGGCTCAATGACCCCCACCCATGGACTCTAAAGCCCCATTTGATGAATTGGAAATGCCACTGAGCACAGTGCAGGCCATGCCTGACCCAGAACCAACTTGAGCAACTTTCCAGCCTCCATGCAGTCACTTTGGAGACCAACTGGTGGCCCTAAGATCCCTCTGAGAAATTAGGCAGGTCACCCTTGGGCACACAGTCATCTACCACCTCACTCAGCTCAGGGATCACTTCCAGTAGGAGTACCAATGTCTGGCAAGCTAGGATGTCTGAGAGGCCCTCGAAAGCTTCCACCCAAAGGCTGGCGCACCTGAAGTGCACCAGGCAGGAATGTGTTATGCATAGCACTGCACAACCTATCTAGCTTACAGTTCATAGTGACAATCCCCAACAGAAGTGTCTTGCACCAACACACTGATGCTCAGGGTCCCCTCCATCTGTAGCAGGCACCATCTATCTGCCTTGTTGTGCCGCAGAGGGTTCAACCCACCTCCTACACCACATCCTTCTCATGGGCCTCCACCACTTGTCCATTGGGTCTGATGCCCTAAGACCTACCATGAGTGGATACTAGGCTTGGCACACAGCTGCCACCTGAGGATCTGGCACAACAGTCTCAAAGATGACATCCTTCAATGAACACGGGCAGTCGCCAACCCTATACTGAATCTCAGGGACCATCACCCTCTTTGAACTCCAATGAGTCAGTAAATATCCCACATGAGGAAATTAGGACACTTATGACCCTCTCTTCTGTCTCCTCATGGAGCACCACTACATCTACAAGCAGATGGTGCCAAATGGTTACAGTAAGAAAACGTCAACTTTCTAAATGTGGCATTTTCAGAATTGCAATTTAAAGTCCAACTTCACCATAAGTTGTATTTTTAAATTGTGATTCCAGAGACATCACATTTGGGGGCCCCATGTCCTCCCAATTCAATATTACACTTTTACAACGTAATAAGACAATACCAATGTTATCCTATTGGAGAGATAGGCCTTGCAATAGTGAAAAAGGAATTTAAGAGTATTTCACTACTGGGACAGCTACAACTTAAAAAATACATGCCATGCTTTTTAAATAAACTGCACCCTACCAGGGGCTGTCCAGGGCCTAACTCAGGGGTGACTTAGATGTAATAAAAAGGAAGAATTGGGCCTAGCAAATGGGTTAACTTGCCAGGTCGACATGGCAGTTTAAAACTATGCACACAGGCCCTGCAGTGGCAGGCCTGACACATGTTTACAGAGCTACTCAAGTGGGTGTCACAATCAGTGCTGCAGGCCCACATTGAATTTACAGGCCCTGGGCACATATAGTGAACTTTACTAGAGGCTTATAAGAAAGTTAAATATGCCAATTGTAATAAGCCAATGTTACCATGTTTTAAGTATAGAGCACATGCACTTTAGCACTGATTAGCAGTGATGAGGTGCCCAGATTCCTACGGTCAACAAAAATGAATTCAGCAAAAATGGAAGGAAGGAAGGCAAAAGGTTTGGGGGTGACCCAGCAGAAAGGGCCATTTCCAACATCTGTCAATTCTGCACACCACTAATTATAACTCCTTGACTCAATGTTTGGTGACAGTAATGAGATATGCAAAAGACTACGAAGAAAGAAGAGAACAAACACCCATATCAGGGTAGGATGTGGTGCAGCCACCAAAGCTGCCGACTCAGGAGCTGGGGATCTGGGTTTGAGTCTCGGGTTCGGCTCAATAGTCAGTGATTCTGGGCAAATCCCTTAATCTCCCTGTGCCCATGGACAGCCCGTGGATACCCTCACTGGTGATAAGCCGCGCTGTATAAATCTAGACCATCATTGCCAGCTTTGCCTGCCTTGCCTGCCAGGGGGGACCAGGACTTCAGGTCTCAGGCACTTTTGCGGCCGCCACCGCCCAGCACATGCCAGGAGCCTCGTTAAACCAGCTCGGGGCTCCCACAGCACGGGAGCCCGTCAGTGCCAGCTTTGCCTGCCTTATCTGCCAGAGGGGACCAGGACTTCAGGTCCCAGGCACCTTTTCGGCTGCCGCCACCGCCCAGCACGCGCCAGGAGGTGCATTAAGGCAGCTCGGGGATCCCGCAGCGCGGGAGCATATCATTGCCAGCTTTGACTGCCTTGCCTGCCAGGGGGACCAGGACTTCAGGTCGCAGGCACCTTTGCGGCCGCCGACGCCCAGCACGCTCCAGGAGGCGCATTAAACCAGCTCGGGGCTCCCGCAGCGTGAGAGCCTGTCAGTGCCAGCTTTGCCTGCCTTATCTGCCAGGGGGGACCAGGACTTCAGGTCCCAGGCACCTTTGCGGCCGCCGACGCCCAGCACGCGCCAGGAGGTGCATTAAGCCAGCTCGGGGATCCCGCAGCTCGGGAGCACATCATTGCCAGCTTTGCCTGCCTTGCCTGCCAGGGGGACCAGGACTTCAGGTCCCAGGCACCTTTGCGGCTGCCGACGCCCAGCATGCGCCAGGAGACGCATTAAACCAGCTCGGGGCTCCCGCAGCATGGGAGCCCATGATTGGCAGCTTTGCCTGCCAGGGGGGACCAGGACTTCAGGTCCCAGGCACCTTTGCGTCCGCCGATGCCGAGCATGCACCAGGAGGCGCATTAAACCAGCTCGGGGCTCCCGCAGCACGGGAGCCAGTCATTGCCAGCTGTGCCTGCCTTGCCTGCCAGGGAGGACCAGGACATCAGGTCCCAGGCACCTTTGCGGCTGCAGACGCCAAGTACGCTCCAGGAGGCGCATTAAACCAGCTCGGGGCTCCAGCAGCGCGGGAGCCCGTCATTGCCAGCTTTGCCTGCCTTGCCTGCCAGGGGGTACCAGGACTTCAGGTCCCAGGTATATTTGCGGCCGCCACCACCAGTCACGCGCGAGGAGGCGCATTAAACCAGCTCGCGGCTCCCGCAGCACGGGAGCTCGTCATTGCCAGCTCTGCCTGCCTTGCCTGCCAGGGGGGAACTGGACTTCAGGTCCCAGGCACCTTTGCGGCCACGCCGCCAACGTCCAACACGCACCAGGAGGCGCATTAAACCAGTTCAGGGCTCCCGCAGCGCGGGACGCACCCAGACGTGCCCAGGCCAAGGGCGGGCCCATCTGCACCCGTCAGAGCCAGGAAAAGGCTGGGCCACCCCCCTGTCATCTCATTCCAGCGCCTCTCCTCCTTCGGATATTCACAAGAAGGCAAAGGTACTGTACCAAGTATGAGCCCCCTTGAATAACTCTTGTCTCCCTAAGTGGTAATTTTGCTGACTGTACTGTCATTTGTATGCTCCCACCCTGTGCGCTGAGAGACAGATCCATAATGTGTAAGCGCAAAGCCACTGAGAGGGGGCCCGATAGAAGTCTCCAAAAAGAAGGCAAAGAAGAGAACTCTGACTTTGAGCCCAGTCGCTGGGGGAGGGGTGTTAGACCGTATAGACAGTCTTTTGTCCGAATGAGAGGGCCTCCTTGATCCTAATCCAACGAGCAACTCCTCTAAGTATCCCAGTACACAGGTACCTAGGAGCCCCAGGAATCCTACACATACAGTCCAAAATATTTGCATACCAGCTATCTTTAATAGAGTAGTTGGCAAGAAACATCCCCCAGTCATCCTAAACCCACGTCCCAGCAGAGCCGATAAAGACATTGATGTGCAAGCATCTGTAGAGGATCTCTCTTTATTCCCCTGCAGCAATAGCTTTGCTCCACTTACAGATCACATAGATTCACCTGCCAACTTGGAAAGTAGGGCGCAAAAAGGGGGCATAGAGGCAAATAAATGCCCATATAAGAATGTACATCTAGCTTCAGGTCCAGCCTCGCGTCTAAAGAACCCGGATACCAACAGTAGCGAATCCATAATAGCCCATACAATTTCTATATCAAACGAGGCATCCATGCAAAGATCATTATCAGCCCAAATAATCGACCTAGTAGAAGAAAATAGAGCGCTTAAAGCAGCAGTGGGTAGTCTCTCAGAATCCTTTCGCAAGGTACTCACCAATGTTCAATTTGTTAAGAAACACCTGGGATCTAATACAATCAGCCCAGTTAACGACGACGTGGGGTCGGTTTACCCCCGTTCGACAACAGGGAAACCTCAGTGTCATAACATAGGAGGTAGTGGCAGTAGTAAAACATCGTTGTGTGCCAAGGCCGTCCACCTAGACCATAGACACCCGGGTGGGCTACATCAAAATAAGGCTGGCTCTCTGCAACCCACAACTCGGAATCAGGCCTGGGGTTTTCGACCCAGTCCTGCTCTCCTGCAGGCAAATATGAACTCTGCTCCTCACGGCACTGATGGGTCTCCCGCCTTGAAGCGGATAGTATACCTGGTAAACGTACCAAAGCTTCCCCCCAGATTACACATAGAGGACGAGGGCACCCTTATTAACAAGTGCACTCACTGGATCCATTGATGCCATTGCACTAACCTTGTCACACCGAGATCTTGTTGAAAACCTGGTAGCCTTTGATCTACCTAGTCAACACCTCTCCACAACCAACATTCATCTCAAATACAATCTTCCGGAAAAGGCCAGTGAGTTGACCCCTGCTTATTCCGCAACAGGCCAAACCAGTGCATCCCCTCTTAGAGGGAAAGACTGAAGGTTCCCCCTACCCCCTACTCAGGCTGCTAAACTTGAGTATATTTGCGAGCATATCGAATCCTCTCCTGAAGCAAATTCTCCATCCGAGACGAATTGTTCCATTAGAGCTGAGAGTGAGGCAGGTCATACACCAGGGACCATAATTTCTAGCGATAGACTGACACTAGATCGTCATTCAACATCACGTAGCATAACAGTTCTATCTTGGAACATTGCCGGGCTGAGGTCTAGGGGCGCCTCCCTGGACTGGAATACCTTCATTGAAAAGTTTGACATCTGCGTTTTTCAAGAAACCTGGTCCATAGAACCACTCCATCATCCGGGGTATCTAAATTATTATATCCCAGCTACCCAGGGTAACAAGGGTCTTCCATCGGGGGTCTCACACTCTGGGTTAGACAGGATATTGGCCTTAAGATACTGGCACTACCAACCGAAAGTAATGATATCCTTGCAATCAGGCTGGTGTGTGGCCCCTACGGAAACATTGATATCTATAATGTATACGCGAGAGGCCACAGCGGCGGGCGTAGGTCCGAAACTATCCTTGCCCTAGGTGAGCTTTTAGATAATCTCTCATGGGATGCCGCTGACGTAAACTCGACGTTCGAACCTTTTGATAGAGAGGAAAGTGACCTGGTGGGGGAGGAGGATGAGCTGGGGGTATTCCACGCCTGGAAATACCTCCAATTAAAAGATGGACAGAAACAGGCATTCAACCGAAAGCCCTATGTCTAGAATATGGGTTAAGGGCAGTCAATGGTAGGTCCATCTCCGACAGGCACAGGGCAAACACGTTTAATAATGGACATCACTCAAGTCGCATTGATTATCTCCTAATTAGCCTGAATCTATGGCATACCCTCGAGGACACGGTCGTGCGGGCACGCATGGAGAGCGATCATGACCCACTCTGCTCTAGGTTTGTGTTCAGGGAATTACACGCACAAGCCCAAACCTATAATCCACTTATTACTGGCGACTTGCAACTCTCAAACGATATGCTGCGAGTCAAATGGCCCATGATCTTAGAAAGTCCGGAAATACTGTCATCTATAACCTGCAATGTTGAAAACACGTTAGCAGAGATGGAGACCTCTCTCCTTAACTCCAAGCCGCTCAAAGAAATAACACTGTTGCACAACTCACTATTCACCAAAATGCATCCCTACTTTTAAAGACCCTTTAGGCTCAAGGCGAAAGGCACCCAGCTAAGGCACCACTGGTATAACAGAGTGCAAACAAGCCTGTGGTGCCCTGAGGGAGGCAATCAGATCAGGAAACTCGGCTAGAGTACGAATCATGAGGACAAGTTATAAGAATGTAATGTCAATTGCTAAACAATCCTGGGACGAGAACAGATGGCAAGTTTTAAAACAGGCTTGTAGTAGTAACAATGCTCAACGTTTCTGGAACCTGGCAAAATGGGGTAGGGGAGGAGTTGCACCGCCCCCGGAAAACCATGTTGAACATGGCCTGTGGGTAAAACACTTCGCCTCACAGTATGCTATTGATAATTTAGAGGATAGTGGCCCCCTACTGATTAATTTTTATTCAAATGATAAGGTATTTAATCAGGCAGATGTAAGCTCAGCCCTTAGTGCTATCACAGGAGGGCGAGCACCAGGTATTGACAGTGTTCCCGCTGATATTTTCTTGCAGGACAAGTCCAAATGGACTCCATATCTACTGCTATTAGCTAACGCCATTGCTCATGGCATCCCCATCCCGGATACTTGGCGGGGGGCAGAAATCATCCCAGTATACAAAAAAGTAGACAAGTCTCTGCCAGGAAACTACAGGCCAATAAGACTAATAGATTCAATACAAAAAGTGGTGGCACAGCTTGCAAATCTATAATACCAATGCGGTGAGCTCAGTTTTATATGGTGCTGAACTATGGGGCCTTGAGAATCTCACAGGGCTAGCAAAAGCAACGAACATGTTTTTCAGAGCAATAACAAGTCTTCCACAAAGTACACCTACTCTTCCCTTGCGGAATGACTTGGGTAGAAAATCTCTGGTAGATCTAGCCAGGTTACGGCCAATTCTATACTGGCGCAGAATCTGGTGCATGCTGGAATTGGCCACATAAGCAGAGGGTCTAAGGGACATCATCGTCACTGACCATTTCCACAAAATCAGTTGGCTGCGTGATATTAGAAGTCTCTTGATCAGAATGGGCCTAACGTACTTGTGGGATACCCCATCTAGCTCCCAGTTCTACCCTAAAGATTCAATCAAGGATAGATACTGGGAACTGATCGAACACAATGCGATTAGAAGTCATGATTGTACTTCCTTTACAGGGAGCTTTTTACAAATATAATCATGGCCTGCTTTGAGTACTACTGGGATGCCATTACAAAGCCCTTCGATCTGAAATTGTATCTTCAATTTAGAGCAAGTAGTTTATCACTAATGTTCTTCACCGCTAAATGGATCACCTCCGGTGATAATAAATGTCCCACTTGCATTGATCTAGTAGAAACCTACTCGCATGTGCTGTTTGTTTGCCCCGCCTATTCTGGCCCTCGCAAAGCATGGTTGGCGCAGACTTGTAGGAACATGGGTACTAGATCATGCAGTGTCGCCCTGAGAATTCTCTGAACAGATCCTTCACTCAGTTATGCAATTCCAGTGGCAAAGTTTCCAAGATGGATGTGGTATATATGACATTAATTAGCATCTGAAGAAAAGTGAACCTGGATCCCTCTTTTCACTGTGTAAGCGTACCCAGTTTTAATAATGATGTGTGGTGTCTATCATGCTTTTAAATATCTTAGGGATCAAATGACAAACATGTTGCTCTTGTTTTTATTGCATGACTTTGTTATCCTATCATGCACAGGGATGAACTGACTGTCTTGCCTATTTGCACATATTTTTATCTAGATCTTAACTTTTGCATTGTTTTAACCATGTTTTTTATGCTCAATGCTTTTATGACATGTATTGTCGAATAAAGCTTTCTTTGAATTTAATTGTATAAATCTACAAATTTAATTTATTTATGTCTCTGAAAACACATCTGGGATGGGTGACAGCTGGCTTTGTGCATTCTCTCTAGACAGCCACACAAAGGGAGCTTAGATGTGACTGATGGGCCATCCACATCCTGATGGGCCATCCTGGGCAGGATGGGAGAGAGGAGCTGGCATTACACCTGAAAGTACTGTGTCCTGTCCCCACACAAGGCACTACATACCCCGCTGTAGTGAGTCTGGAGCCAGCGCAGGAAAGGCAGGTACTTTTGCACTTCAAAGGCATCTCTGTGAAGTCTCCCCCACTTCAAAGGCCCAACTGGGTATAAGTACTGGACCTCTGACACCACCTCTCAGAACACTTCTGGAACTGAGTGCATTCTACCTGCTGCCCTCTTGCCTCGGAGTGAGAAGGACTGGACCTGCATCTCTACATCCCTGAACCTAAGTATCTCCAAAGGCTTGGTGACTTGCCTCCTTTTCTAAAGTCTCAGAGAAATCAAAGACTTCTATTAAACTTAAAAACAGCACCTGGTGAACTTGCTGCAAGTTTTGCTCTGCCAAGTGGTGCCACCCCAGTTCTGGGCCCTCGGAAGTGAGTATAAAGTGCTGCATCTGTCAGAAGCTATGCATCGTCACTGTTGCACGATTGAAACCGACCCATTGTTGCCATTGCAGGAACCAGATCAATGCATCGCACTTGGAACTGTCGCATTGCCTCCGGAACCAGCGCTTCGAAACCGACGCATTGCCTCCACTGCGTGGAGAAGATTGTCACATCACCTCTGCACAGTGGAGAACCCAGCGCATCGCATTCGGAACTGTCGCAGCTTGGAATCGGTGTATCGCTCATGGAACTGACGCATCAGCGCTGTTGCATGGAGAAATCCGGTGCATCACGCCAGCTGCATGGGGATCACCAATGCATCACTCGGCTGCACCCCGCATCTCATCGTTTGCAAGAAGAATCAAGGTACTTTTGCTCAGCGGACCCTCTGCAAGTCCTGTATCCACCCGGCACTCAATCACGATCGGCCTGAACTCTTGACTTTGTCCCAGTCCAGGGCAACTAATTAACTCTTTAAGCTCTTACTGCTTCCATGCACTATTTTTGCCTTTAATCTTTAAAAATTCATCTCTCAACTTCTACTGATTGGATTTTTATCATTTTGGTCTTAATTTATTTATAAAATTATTCTCTATTCCTCTAAACTGGTGTTGTGGTAACTCAATTGTATTATAAGTTTATCTTGCCAATGCTTGTTTATGTTTTACTGCCTGTGTGTATGTGTGTTTACTTATGAAAAGGAAAACCCATTGTATGTCATGGTTGCATGGCTTCTATCTACTGGAACATCTTGGTCAGTTGCCTCTAGACCCTGAGTTGAATGTACCTGTGTGGGGTGTTCTCAATAATGAACCTATTTTTGGAAATCATTTACTTTGTGGAACTTACTTCATTACAGGTGTAGAGTCTTTTTGTGTTCTTTTCACTGTGTTGCTTTTTGATGTGCTGCACAAATACTTTACACATTGCCTTCCGAGTTAAGCCTGTCTGCTCTGTGCAAAGCTACCAGATGCTCAGGCTGATTTATGGTGTGTTTGTGACCTACCCTGAGGAGGATTGTGGTTCCTGCTTGGACAGGGTGTATCCCTCTGCCAATCAGAAACCCAATTTTTAACAGCGGAGTACAATTCCGTGGAATCACACGGAATGACATTAACATTCTGCCAGATTCCGTGAAATTCCTTAAAGGGGCAACGTGGGCATTTGGTGCTATTATCATAACACAAAATGCACCCTTGCTTCACAAAATGGATGCAAGGGTGCATTTGTGCTATGAAAATAGCTCAGCCAAATATCACTGGTGCCCTTACATTCTCTGCAGTGATTAAAAGTTAACCACTGCAGAGTATGCAAGGGCGCCAAGTGATATGCAGTGGTTTCTAAACTTTAGAAACCACTGCATCATTTAATTCTGCTGGGGAAGTGCCGAATTTTAATTAATTAGTAATTCTGCATTGCAAGAGCAACGCAGAATTCCCAGAATTCCTGCAATTACGATGGCAGAATTGGAACATCCGCCCAGACCTAGTTGTAATCTGGATGATCGATTTTGTCTTTACTGACTCATCTGTTAACATTTTTGTAGCTTTTCTTTTAGACCGTTCTTCAGAATACGGCATTTATGGAGCTTGACCACAAGGCTGACAAATGCTTTTGAATTCATGTGTACGCAATCCTTCATTTCTCCACCACGGTAGATTCATGTATACGCAATCCTTCATTCTCCACCACGGTAGATCATTGTATAAAAGTGTACTAAGACAGTCATTCACCAGGAGATAATGTACTATGTGCCTTACTGTGATTTGCTGCTCTTTTCCCAATAAAAGCTTAAGTAAAGTATTGTTGAGAGGATGTAGCCTTACGGCTAGAGTGGTCGACCTCGAAGCTGGAGAACCGGGTTCGAGTCTCGGCAACGACGCTCCACATCCTGTGATTCTGGGCAAATCACTTAATCTCCCCGTGCCTAACAAAAATGAATGTGTCCTTCTGTAACAAAACTGGTGCTCATGTAAAGCGCTCTGATACCCGATGTCTCGGGTCTAGTTTGCGCTATATAAAAAAATAAAAAATGTTAATCATTTAAATTTCTACTATCAAATAATTATACAAATAGGAAGGTAGCTCGCTGCAGTCATTTATGAGTACATCCTGCTTAGGTGTACGTTTGATGCAACAAGCATGCTACCAGCTTTCAAATAGCGTGACTCGTCCTGTATTTCAATTTCAAGGGCTATTACCAGTGCTAATTTGTAAAAACAAAAAGGGACAGGAGCCCCAGTGGTTAATTTGTAAAACAATTTCTAGGGCTTTCGCAGGAAGCAGCTTGCACCAGCCCATTTCTCCTGTTAGCACTTCCTAAAACAGGACCAACTACTAACCCTGAAGGTGGGGAGAGGATGTGGCCTAATGGCCAGAGCTGCTGACTTCGAAGCTGGGGAACCAGGTACGAGTCTCGGCGTCGGCTCCACATCCTGTGATTCTGGGCAAATAACTTAATCTCCTTGTGCCTACCATAAATGAATGTGTCAACTGGTGCTCAGGAAAAGTGCTGATGATGAGGATTAAGTGCTGGTGCTGAGCACCGGAAACCACCGGCTCAAATTAAGCACTGAGGAGCCCAAAGTTTTTCGACTGATTCTGCCACCAGTGCTGCTGAACTCTGGGGTTACTGAATACCAGGCCTATTTTCTATCATTTTGGCGTCATGCCTATTTCTTCCACCACCCTCTACTTTCTGTGTCTTTATATAACTCTTGCAGGTTCATTTTCATCCCTGCTTTCCCCTTTTACGCTCTTTTCCTAACTTTCTCTGCCTCCTTTTGTCTTTCTCTCTCTTGGGTCAAAGTCTGATGATGAAAAAAGTCCCATCTCCCAAACATGAAAGCCGCGCCACCATCTGCAACTGTCGGCACAAATTAAGCCCCGACTGTTACATAGGAGTGAGTCTTTACAGTTATTGGTGCATTGCTTTCACATTCTGAGTGACTCCTCCCCATTAATCGTTTGATTCACCTGCAGGTGTGCTTTGCACATAATATTTACTCTCGTGTGACCCCAAGCAGGAAGGGAAATAAATCAATTGAAGATGGATTTTCTCTGATGCCTGTCCCACCGTTTACAGAAAATACTCTGAGGTGGCGGGAAACAGCGCTGGTAAATTGCTTTTGTGTTTGATTGTTGAAAGCTACAAACCAACGGCAGTATCTCATTTCTACCACAACTCGTGTTTTAACGAGGTAATGCTACATGTGGTTTACAAGTCATAGCAGATGAACCAGGTGTGTGTATAACAGGCTGGTGGTTTTACAAAGACAGAAAACACATGCTGTATGCTTTATCAAGATCATGCTGGAAATATATTTAAAATACAACATAGTGGTTAATTTCAGTCACTAAAAATACTTTACTATGTCACCGATGTACACGTGATACTGCACAGATATCAGGGCCACGGCAACATATCATGTAGCAGAAAACCATCTCAACCTATCCAGGGCAATAAAAATGCTGAAAAGCCTCAACACACAAAGCTACTCACTCTGCAGGCCAGTCACACAGAATGGCTCCTCCATGCCTCTGCTAAACACATATACAAACAACTTCAAACTTACTGCCGGCAATATGAGGAAATGGAAACACAAATCTTCCCTAAAAATAGACACCAAACACCCCTGCTTCACCTAATCTCTCCATACCCGATCCTCGCCCATTCTAATTAAAACTGCGCAATCTTATCTCATAACAGGGGGTTGGGGCAGCGCGACACCGGAAGTGTGCTCATGGGCATTTAGGGTGGGTGGTGCAGTCAAGGAGACTGCGCAAGCTAATTGGGTGGTCAGGGGTGGGAGAGCAGAAGTGATATGGAGTGTGGGAGGTACTGGTCACCCATTTTGAAGGTGACCGTGGCTGCTGGCAGACGGGAACGTTTTAAGGCAATTTGAAGGTGGTAGGGCCTACGGCTTTGAGTGAGTAGTGGTGGTTATGGTAGGGATAGGAGGGGGTGGGTTGGCCGAGGCCCGAGAGTGATTAGGGAGGCAAGTTGGGAGGTCTTATTGGCACCCGGTGTGCTGGGCATGCTGCAGGCCCAGTGTTTTACTCACCTGGCGCTGCAATGGTAGTTGGCCAAAGCTGCAGGGCAGCGGGTAATGCAGAGGAAGTTGGTATTTTTCAGGAGGCAAGGTACAGAAGACAGTGGTTTTCAATGGCAGACCAGCACTGGTGGGATGGCAGGCATTGGCACGTGCCACAGCCTTAAGGCCAGTTAAGAAGATTGAGGTCAGCGGAAGGCCAATGATGGTGTCAAACGTTGTGGCAGTTCAAGGGGTTGGTGTGGAGGAGACGAGAAAACTGATGAAAGGGGGCAACGAGAATGAGGGCGATAAGGTACAGGTTAAGGAGGAGACAGGGGGAAAGACAGAGGGATGGGTGGAGAGAATAAGTAAGGCGAGGAAGCAAAAGGGGAAGGTGATGGGCGAGTCGGGGAGGGTAAAGTTAAGGATAAGAAAGAACAAGCAATTGAAGATAAATAATGTGCCATACATGGGGATAACAAAACCCTTGGGAGCATATTTGATGGTGAGCATGAAAGAGTGAATTTGTAATGGGGAATACACAGAGCCATTGAAGTTACTGCACAAGTAGGTTTGGTCCAAGGAGGAGGGATTTGAATATGCAGAGAGATCGTGGGTCCCCCGTAACAATTGCAAATTAGACATCAGTTTTCATAATTTATGTCAGCGTTTATTGTGAGAAGTACCTAGAGTGGTGTGTATGGCTTTCAAGATACATAAATATGATCAGAAAGGCCCACATCACATTTGAGGGTACACATGGGTAGAGTATGATGAGGAGTCTAAGACACATCGGTCAGAGGATGTAGAAGGGAAATGGGAGAAGTTAGCTAATGACTTCTGGCTGAACACCATAGCTCCCATGAGACCGCCCCCACAGGGTTCATTGTAATAAGTGGTCTGCTGGTGGTGTGTTGTCCCTTTCAGGCAAGTCCCTCTAAAATGATGGATGGCCTACGTGGGTAGGAAATGGCCAGGGAATGTCAAGTTTGCTGGGCCCTGAGCATAGGGTTTTGTAGCAGGGAGTTTTACAGATTTGGACAGCAGTGCTGCAAAAGTGGTGTGCTGTGCCCGTCTTAAGTAATAAAGAGTCAATGCGGGGGGGGCAGGTCAGAGGGTGTCAGGGAGAGGTTGGCAGTAGCAGAACTAGTGAATAGGAAGAGAAGCGCACAGGACTGCAGGGAAAAGTACATACACCAATTAATCTAGACAGACTATGGTACTGCTTGAAGTGGTATGATCAAAGGTATTTGCACAAGTATTGTTGAAGAACTTTAAAGGGAATGTTAGATTGGGGTATAAGGGGCCATGAGTCAGGCGGTGGGTGGAGAACCTGAAATCTGAACAACAGCACCCGGAGGAGGTGCAGGAAAATTTAGTGAAACATACAAGAAGGCAGAATGGTGACACCCTTTTATAGAATGGCCTTTGGACAAACTTATTGTGTCACCAATAGATGCAAAGCCCAAAAAGGAGACAGGGCACCTTCAGTTGATACAGCATATTTCTTGTCTGGAAGGGGACTCAGTGAATGACTACATAGCAGAGGATTGGGTGTCTGTTAAGTAATCAGTGGATGTAGCTATTGAAATGGAGAGAAAGGATGGACTTGTGGCGATGATGACCATCACTGACAAAATCAGCCTCCGCCTTTTGCTGATGCATCCAGATGACTTTGAGCTGCTGGACATTCAATTTTAGGGTAAATGGGACGTGAACAAAGCACTTCTGATGGGTAGCTCTCGTCTCCCACCTTGTTTGAGAAATTTGGTTCATTTTTGTAGTGGCTGTTGACATTTGTAATGGAGGTGAGGATGCTGACCCATTTACTTGGATGTTTTTGGTGGTTAATTCAGCAGATTGCCAGCAGATGCTGGGTGGTCTGATGGCAGATGTGGCGAATCCAATTGGAGGAAGAAAAGACGTCAGCACAAGATACGATGCTACCATTCCTGTGGATTGAAATGGAGGCGAGGAGAGATTGCTGGACAACATGAAAGCAACAATGATTCTGGAGTCAGCACCAGTTGTGCTGCCCATGGAGCATTTTCTACTGATTATCGGCGTTAATTTACTGGCTTTGTGTCCAGGAGCTTCCTGCCAGGGAACGCTTTGGTTGACAATTGTCTTGGAGAAGTTCCCTGTATACTTTGTCATATGGTCTTCTCCTTTCTTCCCTTGCCTAAAGACAATAAAGGAAGATCCAAAGCAGTTAAGGTGGAGGATCTTACTTCTTAGCAGAGTGAGATTTCAGCAGCGTTAGTCTATATCCGCTCTTTGCATGCAGTGGACGTTTTTGACCTGTTGTGTAATAAACATCCTGAACTCCTGTTCATGACAATACAATACAATACAATACTTCAGCATTTGTAAAGCGCTACAGCTACCTCAAACAGAGGTGTCCCGGCGCTAGCATGATCCAGCAGCATAAGGGTATCAGATCTCCAAACTGAACAAATTCGACTAGTCCCGGCCATGCCTGAAATGGAGGCTGCTATCCACGTGGGTCATACATTTCACCACCTGGATAGGCCCAACAGGAGAGGAGAAGGGGTGGCTTTTGCATGCAAAGAAGCTATTCAATGCTCCATACTTGGAGTTGAAGAGATAGATGGAGGGGAGGCCATAGGCTTATATTTATCCTTTACTGCGCAGAAGTCTCTAGCGGGTATTTCATTGTATTGTGCCCTATACAATCCGGGAGAATTCATTAAATTGCTTGATGCAGCGTTGGCCCATGTTATTGTGCAATATGCTCATTTTATTGTGCTGGGGGATTTCAATATTAACGCTGTGTGTCAGATAACACTATTGCCCTGCTGGATAGGATGTCTTCTTTCAATCAGTCACTGCTCCTATGGATCATGCTGGGCACACAATCAATCTAATTTTTTCCAGTTTTCCTGTGTTTGTTCAGGATCTTTGTCTCTTGGTATGGACAGATCACTCTATGATCAGATTCCATTAGCTGGTTGATACTAAGTCTAATCAGGGCTGTTTCCCTACTGCTGATTCCTATCGGGCCTCTCAATGCCCGCTTTATAGTGGAAATCCTGAGCCTGACCCAAAGGGGGTTAATAGTAGTCTCCTTGCAGCACCAAATACCTTAGCTATCCAAGTGCGGTATAAGTCCCGCCGCCCCTTAGCCCCCTGGTTAACTCAGGCCTTAGCTATAGAAAAGAGTGCTTGTTAAACGGCTGAGAGATGATGATGCTGTCGCTATTTATTGGAGGATAAGGAAGCCTATAGAGCTGCATTAAGGAAATATCTTTCTGCAATTAAGACAGCCAAAGCCTCGTTTTTGGATAAACAAATGTCCTCAGTTACTAATGGACTACGAGAAATTTTCAAAATTGTGAAGTGGTTCTTATCCCCTGCATCACCAGTAATTAAATCACCCCTTCTCAGGAGCAGTGTGATAGATCATCAAAGTTCTTAAAAGATAAAATCTCTAAAATTCAGGCGAGTTTGATCAATAACCCTGTGTTAGCCAATTTTGAAGAACACAAATTCTAGCCTTGAGAATCAGCAATGCCCACTCCATTGCTTCAATTCCATCTCATTGTTGGAATCTGAATCTGTATTTTGGAACAAGTCAGGGTCGACAGTCAGCCCTTGCCTCCTTTCCTGTCACCCTTAGCGATTGATGTGGCCAATCCTATATTGAATAGGCTTCTGAATTCTTCTATTTTCACTGGCATAGTGCCTTCCAGCTGAAAACAGGCTAAACTGATTCCACTTTTGAAAAAACCTTCAACAGGCTTCGATGTTCTTTGAAAATTCCAGACACATCTCCCTTCAATCTGTGATCTCCAAGTGCCCTGAGAAATTAATAAATAGGCAGTTATCGGACTACTTGGAGACCAATAACCTGCTTCATTCCAGTCAATCTGGTTTTCGCCAAAGACATAGCACGGACACTGCATTATTTTAAGTAACTGAATGCATCAAATTAACCCTCAATCTGGGCAGGAAGGCAGCACTGATCTAACTATCTATTTGCGATGTTTGACACCGTTTCTCATGGACTCCTCCTGCAATGTCTTAAATCTCTTGGTGTCGACAGGCTAGCATTAGACTGGATTGAATCATTTCTGAAAATCGTGGTCGATCTGTATGGCTGGCCCCCTTTTCCATCTGGGTCGAAGCCCCTCTCAATTGGGGTGCCCCAGGGTTCCTCTTTTAGTCCAAACCTTTTTATGGTTTAAATCTTTTATTAATTTTCAACATTGAAAAACAAAAGACCCCCAGCTCCTGAGGACAGTGCACTGAAGACACAGTGTCGTAGAAAGCAGCATTACAATAGTAAAATGCAAGGAGCGGGTCTACGGGGAACAACAACATGTAGGGATAAGGAAAGGGAACAAACAGAAAACCCCCCCACCCCCTCCCTCCCCCCCCCCTTCGTCCATAGCTGGGTAATAAGAAAAGAGGGAAAGAAAGTTGCGCGCTCGCGCGCTCAGCATGTCCTCTTAGGCTTGTGTGTCGAGCTGGCCTGCGGGATTTGTGTGTCAGCAAGACGAAGCAACCTGAGATAGCGGGGACAAGTCAGTTCACGGAATTCAGTAGTGAGCAATGTCAAGAAAGGGCGCCACAGTTCTGGGAATTCGGCCCCTCTACCAGTCAGAGTGAGGGTCAGCTTTTCCATACCTAATACTCGCCAAAGCCGCTGTAGCCATCCAGAGTGTGTCGATGGCTGTGTGGAGCGCCAGTGTGCAAGAATATTTTGGGTAGCTGCCCCCAATGCGATCGCTATCAATCGACCCCTCCTAGACTTTAGGGGATATGAGATGGGGTTAGGGAGCCCCAATAGGACATAGGCGGGAAACCGTGGGATCTGCGTATCAAAGTGCCTGTCTATCTCATCTAAAAAGAGAGCCCAATATGCTTGGATGTGGTCACAGCTCCATAACAAATGTGTAAGGGTGCCTATTTCCCCACACCCTCTCCAGCACTGGGCACTCTGTCGTGTATCGAAGCAGTGGAGGCGCTCCGGTGTGTAGTACCAATAAGTGGCTACCTTCGTCAGTGTCTCTGTGAGCCTCATGTGGTACGCCGAGTGTCGTGCCCTGTGATAAATGCCCTCCCACTCTTTAAGGCTGAGATTACGACCCAGCTCCCGCTCCCAGCGTATTCGGCCGGCATTGTATGTAAGTGTAGAAGTCGATAATAACTGCTTGTAAAGGTCAGAAATAAGCTTCTTGTCGGAGGTGCGGGTGACGAGCCATTTTTCGTAGGTGGTGAGTAGACGTTGGGCACCTGGCTTGATAGACGGGTGGAGCGCCCAGTGTCTAATCTGGAGGTATGGGAGATGCTCCGACTCAGGTATGCCATAGTGCGTCTGCAATTGGGAAAATGGAATGACCCCTTCTAAGTCAAAAAGATGGCCAAGGGACCGGCACTCGGTGGGGCGCCATGCCGCAAAGGCCTTTGCTTCAGTGCCAGGGTGAAATTCTGGGTTGTTAAAGAGGGGTGTTAGGGGGGATGGGAAGGAAGTCAGGCCGTGTGCTAAATTAGTTCGATCCCAAACTTCCATAAGTGTGCCTGTGATATATGGCGCATATAGGTTGGGTGGCCTATCCGTTTTGCGAAGAAAGGGGATGCCCTGTAGGGGCATAGCAGCCACCGCCTGGTCTTGGAAGAGCCAATGTTTCTCCGACTCGGAGCGATGCCACTCCACCAGGTAACGAAGTTGTGAAGCTTGGAAATAAAGTTGTATGTCCGGGACCCCTACTCCCCCTTTTTCAGGCGGGAGGATAGCGACCGCGTGCTTAAACCGAGGTTTGCGACCCTGCCAAATGAAGTTTGCTAGGTCGGTTTGGGTCTGTTGGATCCAGCCCAGGGGGGGTCGGAGGGGGAGGGTCTGAAAGAGGTACAGGATCTGCGGGAGGATAGTCATTTTTGTAGCTGCAATTCTCCCCATCCACGATAGAGTGTGGTGCTTCCATTGCCCCAGCTCCTTGCGGATGTGTGTGCGGAGGTTGGCGTAATTAATGGCGGCGGTAGCAGGTATGGTGGGGCCAAGCTGAACTCCCAGATAAGGAATCGATGAAGTCGACCATTGGAGAGGGTGTTCCTCTTGCAAATGAGCTAATGTGGCGGGAGAGAGAGAGATGTCTAAGGCGATGGATTTCTCGATGTTGACTTTAAAGCCGGATGCCTGCCCAAAGCCATACAATTCAATGAAAAGAGCTCGCATCGCGGGATCGGGCTCAGAGAGAGAGCAGGACATCATCCGCATATAGGCTGATGGTGTGAATATCCCCTCCATATTTGATGCCCGTTATAAGAGGGTGATTGCGAATCCGCAGAGCCAGCGGCTCCATGTAGAGTGCAAATAGGAGGGGTGAAAGCGGACACCCCTGCCTGGTACCCCTACCTATGGAGAAACGCGAGGATGTCTGACCATTCACCCGTACCGTCGCTTTAGGTAGGCGATAACAGTTGAGGATCCGGGTACGCAGTTTATCACCAAAGCCGAACCGAAGCAAGACCTGCTCCAGATAGGGCCAATGTACCCGGTCAAATGCTTTTTCTGCATCTATCGCTAGCAACATGTACTCTCCTGGTGTGCGGGACGCCTTTTCTATTAGATGGAGTATCCTCTTGGTATTGTCACTCGTCTGCCGCTGTGGGATAAAACCAGCCTGGTCAGGCTCTATTAATGTTATGTTATGTTATGTTATTTAAGCTTATATAGCGCACGGTTACCCTAGGGTGTCCTGGCGCTGGGCAGGCCTGCTGGTCATCTGAGAACGGACATTACTGTGAAAAAAGCCAGGTTTTCAGCCCCTTTCTGAAGGAAAGGAGATCCGCTGCGTTCCTCAAATGGAAAGGAAGCTCATTCCATGCCTTGGAGGTACATGTGATGAAGCTTCTGCCCCCAGCTAGCTCTTTTGATCCGAGGAACTGGAACTTGTTTAGCTCCCAAGGATCGAAGGTTTCTAGCGGGGACATACCATTTGAACTTTAGTCTCAAATGGTTGGGGCCAATTCCATTGAGGGCCTTAAAAGCTACACAGAGGGCCTTAAAGCGTGCCCTTAGCTTCACGGGGAGCCAATGTAGTTGTTTTAACTCCTTCTTTACAGAGACAAATTTGGGAGTACTAGTAAGCAGTCTGGCTGCGGCATTCTGTACAATTTGCAGCCTGTTAACGTGCTGTTTTTGGGCGTTTAAGTATAGACTGTTACAGTAGTCGATTCGAGACATAATAACTGCCATAATTGGGCCATGTATGGTGCTAGACGAGTGGCGAGGATGCTGGTGTATAACTTGATATCTACATTCAGTAGGGATATCGGCCTATAAGCGCTGCAGTGCGTTTTATCCTTCCCGGGTTTCGGGATAACCACTAGCGATGCTTCTAGCATCTCCTCTGGGATGGCTCCATCTTGTGCAAAGGTATTGAAAAGGTTGCGCAATAAGGGGGCTATTTGAGCGCAGAAGGTTTTATAAAAGGCCGCCGTGTAACCGTCTGGCCCAGGTGATTTGCCCAGCTTAAGGCGGGAGATCGCTGCTATAACCTCCTCGGTACCAATGTCTCTGTCTAGGTATTCGGCCTGCGCCCCGCTAAGAGCAGGCATTGCCGCCTTCTCTAAAAAGGCACTGCTGTGTAGGGGTGCTAAGGAGTCACTGGCGTATAGCCTCGCATAAAAGTCTCTGAAGGTTTCTGCAATCTCCCCATCATTGGTGGTAAGATCCCCCCCGGCAGTGTGGATAGTCTGCACCCCCTGGCGCTGCCTAGTTTCGCGTAGCTTATGAGCCAAAAGGCGACCACACCTATCGCCCCCTGTGTAGTAGGAGTGTCGGAGACGGAGAGCTGCATACTCGGCTCGGTCCTGGTCAAGTGCTGCAAGCTGTTTCCGCTCTGTGCAAAGTTGGCGCCAGGCCCTAGCTGCCCCAGTACGTTGATGCATCTGTTCAAGCTCCGCCACCCTCTGCGTCAGCTCAGCTCGCTTGCGGCTGCGCTCTGCATTTTCAGCTGTGGATATGGCTATCAATTCCCCTCGTATCACTGCTTTAAGGTCTGTCCATTGTGGTGCCAGTGAGGTGTCTGAGGTGCTATTGTGCACAAGGTAATCCGTGATAGCAGACTTAATTTGATCGACAGGGGAGGCCCGGTGCAACAGTGTGTCGCGAAGTCGCCAGTGTCTCAATGGTTGTCGTGCAGGGGGGAATTGGAAAGAGGCAATGACTGGAGAGTGGTCCGAAAGGGACGCCGTCAGAATCTCAGAGTCAATAGCCAGTTCCTGGAGTGAGGTGGAGCTGAGAGAGTGGTCTAATCTAGCGTACGTTTTATGTGCTCCCGAGTGGAAAGTGTAGGCTCGGTTATGGGGGTGGAAGTGTCGCCATAGGTCAACTATACCCAGCTCCCGGAGTCGCTCCAACCCAGCCGGAGAAAGAGCACCCACCTGGCTCGTGCGTTGGCATGAGCGATCTTGAGTGTTATCGAATACCATATTCAGGTCCCCCCCAAGCAATAAATGTCTCTCCGAGTGAGCGGTTGCCTCAGTAAGTGCCCTGTGAAAGAGCGTGTCCTGGCCTTCATTGGGAGCATAGATGGATCCCACTATAAAGGAAACTCCGGTGACTTGGAACTGATATGTGAGTAAGCGACCCCTGATCTCCGCTTCCTTATGAAGCACTTTACCTTGGAAGGAGCGGGAGACGAGGATGGCGACCCCAGCGGATTTAGTAAGGTTGGAAGAAAATAGCTGCGTGGGGAAGGCACGTGATTTCAGCCTGTGGTGATCTTTAGGGATAAGGTGTGTCTCCTGTAGGAGGCAAATGTCAGCTTTGGATTGTTCCAAGTAGTGGAGTACCGCCCTGCGCTTAATGGGGTTATTCAGGCCGCGTACATTTAGAGTAAGAATTTTAGTAGGCGTGTGTGGCATCGGGATTGGTAGGAGAAGCAAGCTGAAGCATAGCAAAGCCTATACTATCTGACAACTGAGCCGCATAGCATGGTGAGAAAAAGTGGACGAGGGGACCCAACCCAGAAGAAACCCCCCCAAAAAAACCCTAAACATAAGCCCCAAAACAACATCCATAAGGGATCAGTTCGAATAATTGTAATCAGTGAACAGTGTCCGTCATCCCGAGATGACCACTCAAAAAAGTGAGGGGGTTCCATGTCGTGACCAAGGGGGAGAGTGCCACTCCACCCGCCGCCCGCCTAGGCCCAATGAGGGAATAAGCAACATGACAAAAATGGTATCCCGAGTTCCCAAGTGTCATTTAGTGCTGGGGCCCTCTCCCGCGAGGGCATCCGATACAGCTGTGAGAGTTGCCTGCTGGTTCTTGGCTATTTCAGCTTTGGATGGCTTCCGGGAGCGTCTTCGTCTGACCTGTCACTGCCATCCGGATGGGGAGGTCCCCGGGCCAGTCTCATCACCACAATCATCTTCGTCCTCGCTCGGCAGGGTGAGGCCCAGCAGGCGGCACGCGTCTATTAATGAGCTTAGTTGCAGAAGCCTACCGTTGTATCTGAAGATTAGGCGAAAGGGGTGTCCCCATGAGTACTGGATCCCCTGCTGTCTCAGATGTTCCGTCACCGGGCGGAACTGTCGACGTCGTTGCAGGGTGATCAAAGCTAAGTCCTGGAATAGCACCGGTGAATGGCCCCGGAAGGAGATAGGGTGCTGAGATCTCGCCTTTGCCAGAATGGTTTCTTTCACCCTAAAGTCCTGCACACACACCAAAATGTCCGCCGGGGGGGTATTGGGAGCCCGGGGTGGCCCCACTCTGTGTGCTCTGTCGAGGACAATATCGGAATCATGGGAATCGCCCAATATATGTCGGAAGAGACTGTTGGAAAAAGCAAACAGGTCTTTGGTGTCCTCCATAGTTTTCACCCCCCCGAATTCTGATGTTATGCCTGTGGGACCTGTTTTCCAAGTCCTCTAGATGCGATTGAATGTCCACGTGTTGATCTTGCATCCTAATGACCTCCTGCTGGAGCATCATCAACTCTGTCGCCACCGTATCACTCTTGTCCTCCAGAGTGGCCACGCGCTCTCCCACGGCATCCACATCCCTCCGCAGCTCTTTGATCTCTGCCGCAAATTCTGTTTTGACTGATTGTATGTCCTCTCGAAGGGTGAGAAACAGTGACTCCAGGGAGGCCTTAGTTATTGGCTCGTCCCCGGCCTTCGCGGAGAGTTTAGGCGTTTCCTTCCCTGGGTCGGCCGTCTCCATGCTGGGGTTGGGCAGCGAGCGGCCAAATATATCTTTGAGCGGTTTTCCCTTCCTTTTTCACGAGGTGGACATGCCCCTCTGGCGCCCCCGGACCTGGGGCTCGAAGAGAGGAAAGCTAGGGGAGCCCCAAAGAGGCCCGCCGATCAGTCAGTGGAGAGCTAACTTGTTGAGCTTTGGCAACCCGTGAAAGAGTGTCTCTCTGGCTACTTCCAGGCTCCAGTCGCCGCTGCGGGAGCTCCGCTCTGAGATGGGGGAGAAAACGTTGCGGCCATGGACTCCCCCCGCTACCCCCGGGATGCTGTGCCGCCGTCCCCAGAGGAAATGGCCCAGCCACGATGGTGGAATGCGAGTCCAGGCGCCCCGGTAAACGAGGCAAGTCACAGGAGGCGGCAGAACCAGCGCAGGTCGAACAGGCAGGGCCCCCTCCAACAGTCCCCGACACTCTCAGATCTCCCCACCAAGTGTGTCTCGAGTTGCGGCTGGGCGGTAGAATCACTCCAGTGCGATCGAAGGGCTGCCCACACCCCAACCACCAAGTGAGGCCCCTGTGACGGCAGGCCAGACAAGCTCAGTGATGTGCGTGGCAGGCGGTAGGTGTCCATTCCGCCCCCGGGGTCAGCCCCCCTCCACCAGCCCAATCCCGCGTCGGTCGACAGGCAGGTGTTGAGGCCTCTGTCCGGGCCTCTGCCGCTGTTGTGAGGGTCGGGGGCAGGGACCCCGTCAATGGCACCGTCCTCGCCCGCGACTGGGCCTCACGAGGAGCCGTGCGCCAGGAACTCAGTTCTCCCGCTAGCAACCAGGGGGGTGCTCGGGGGCCGCAGCCCAAGGCGGTGACATCGTGGACCCAGCACTCCGCCACCCCCGGTGCGTCTTCACTCACCGCTCCAGCCCAGCGCCTCTGGGCAGTTGTGCGGCCCTCGCTTCCACCACTCCCAGGCCTCGCGTCGCTGCTCTCCCCTGCTCCTCAGCCACAAAGAGTGCGCCGGCCTCAGGGGGCGACCAGGCGGGAGCCAAAAGCAGCTGGTCCGGTGTTGCTCCCACCGCCCCGCGGGGCTCCAGCAGCCTCCGCCGCTCCTGCGGTGGCCCCAGTTGCTTCACTCAGGGTGCTCCGGTCCCACGACTCGTCCAGGGCCCACCCCGCTCGGCGCCCCGCCTCCACCTCGGGCGAGGCGGCACCAGACGCCGGGGATCCCGGGGCCCAGAGGGCCGCTCATAGCTTTTCTCCGGAACTCTCCTCAGTCGACCGGCAAGGGCACCGGTGTGCAGCTGGGGCGCTCCGGCACCGTCCGAGCCAGCCCCGCGTTCCCGGGCGCCTTCACAAACATACTGCTCTCAAGCAGCACTTCCCCAGGCCCGGCGCCTCCGGGGATCTCCGCCCCCAGGGCCCGGCTGCACAGCTGCGTTCGCCACACGTGCGCCTCCCGGATCGCCAGAGGGACGGCTGCTCCGTAAGATGCTGGCCCCGATGGTCGGCAACACCAATCCACTGCCTTGTTGCGGCCGTCCTCCGTCGGAACCCAGGAGAAGCGCCGCTGTGCCCACACGTGGCCCTCCAGGCTCGCCGCTTTCTGCGTATTCTGCGGGGCTGCGACGGCCGATCAGGGATGTCCCGGCTTTAGAGACCCTCCGCCGGGTCCTTAGGCGGAATTTGCTTCCCGTGAGAGGCCGGTAATGCTGTTTTCGGCGGGCGGCAGGTAGGAGCTCTAAATCGTGCATCCTACTTCGCCGCCATCTTGGCCACGCCCCCCCGTCCAAACCTTTTTAATGATTAGTTGGCTTTGTTACTATTTTTGGTGGAATCCTTTGGATTTCAAGTGGTCTCTTACAATGATGACATCCAGCTCTTTTTCTCTTTTGCCAAGTCGGCCGAAGTGGACTGCTGCACTCTCAAGGCCTGCCTCACTGCAGTTTTTGAATGACTTTGTACAAGTCGTTTAATGTGTAATACGAATAAGACAGAAATTCTTCTGTTTGGGTCCTTTCTTGAGGATTGGTAGCTAAATTGTTGGCCAGATAGGGCCCTGTCCACGCCATCACACTCCGTGATTGTAAAAAATCAAGGGGTGAGTTTTGATGACCACCTATCCTTTCAACTTCAGGTATCCTCATTGGTGGGAACATGCTTTGGTTTACTACAACACTAAGGAAATTCCTCTTCTTCCTTTGTTATTGAGGAAGATGGTGGTCCATTTCCTTATGACTACAAGGCTGGACTTTACCAATGCCCTTTATATGGGACTTCCTAACTATTGGATTACTAGATTTCAGGTTGTTCACAATGCTACCGACTAGCTCATTCTTAGGCGGCCTCAGCATACGCCCATGTCTCCTCATTTTCTTACATTACAATGGCTACCTGTAAAGCAGAGAATCCTGTATAAATCTTTAGTTATGGCTCATATGGCATTTCAAGCTGAGCTCTCAGTATTTGACAATGAGACTGTTTCCATTCTCCGGCTAGGGCTTTATGCACCTCCCAGACATTGTTGGCTGTAGTCCCTAAAATCAGACAAGCTAGGAGGGGTGGTTGTGCTTTTTCCTATCTTTCAGAAAAGGCCTGGAATGCACTCCCACGTGAAATCTGATTTTTAAATTAAAATTCAGTGTCTATTTATTTACAACCTGAAAATCTGGTTATTTGCTGTGGCAAAACTATCCTCCAGCTGTTGTTCATTAACGTTGGGATACTCCTAGGAACATTTGTGTGCAGTATAAAAGCTTTTTCATTCATTGAGTTGTTGGAGGGGATGTTGGCGAGATCAAAGGCACAAGTGAGGGATATTTAGGTGTTGCTTGGCAATTAGAGTTATGCATGCAGAGTGATGAGAGCAGGGATGGCATTCTGTAGGCGGTTGGGTCTAACTCGGTCTGGTTCATCACTTCCCGATCACCGGGTCCGGCTATAGGCAGGTGTGCTGGTAAACTTGAGGATGTGGAAGAGTTTTCTGAAGCAGTTTAAATGCATCTCTTTGGGGGAGGGGGGGGGGGTTTGGGTGAAGAGACAGATCTTTTCAGATGCAGAATGAGGAGCAGGTTTTGGGCTTTCTTGGCATGGTAGGTGGTGTACAGAACAGGAGCCGGAAGGCTGGAAGAATGGGGGCATAGAACTCTGGAGTTCTTTCCATTGGTGGTTGCAGTGGTCTTGTCGGATGAAACACTCACAATTAAGAAGGTTCTGGTTAATATTGACAACATGGCTGAGGTGAGCATAGTGAAGAGGCAGTCAAGCAAGACACTTGAATGTTCTACAGCTGTTGTTAGCTTTTGGTTTGAAGTGTTTGAGGTACAATATTTACAGAGCATATCATGACCAGAGGATCGGCAATGACATTGCTGATGCTTTATCTTGTTCTCGGAGAAGCAGGTTTTGTGCTCTTGCATGGGAGCAGATAGGGAGAAAACGCTGAAGCCATAGGGCCAGTGGGAGATAGGTGCCTGAAGATACTGGGCCTGATACAGGGGTCACTGGTGCCGTCGACGCAGAAGGCGTATGCTCATGTGTGGAAGAAGTTTGTGGAAGGTGGGGCGGAGAGAAGAGAGGAATGCGTGGCGGGAGAATGATGATGGGGCACATTTCATGATGTAGAGGATTGAGAAAGGGTTGTCACGGGTCACTATTGCAGGTAAGGTGGTGAGCATAGCTTTCTTTGGTTAGTTATTGTATGGATATGCACCATCGGCGGGTGAGATTAGACACAGGTTGTACTAGGGCTGGGCACACCAGAAGGGGAATGGTGGGAAGATGAGAAGGCCACTTATGTGGTCAGTGCTATGCAGAGTTTTGATAATATACTGGGTGATGTGTGGATGGTCTGCAATGTATTTTATTATCATTATTTAAGGTGTGTACGTTCCTCTGGGCTTTTAGGGTGTCTGAATTGCTTAGTGCAAAGAGTGTTAGATGGTATAATTGGAGGACATGGTTGCATCAGAGGATGGGGTTGAGATTACGCTGTGGAGGTCAAAATTGGATAAGATGGCGTTAGGAAGGATAGAGATGCTGAAGAGTTACCCAATATGGTGACTATGCCCCCTGTATTGGTGGCACTGTTATTTGGAAATTGATCTTTCAGAAGGCAGGTGTATTTTCAAGCATTAGAACAGGGCCTGAGTAATTTCCTTCTAGCTGCTGGTGGTGTTTCAGGAAGCATTAAAGGCACTGGGCCTTCCTTGGGAGGAATATGGGATGGGATCTTTTAGGATAAGGCAGTGACAGAGGCGGGGAAGTGGGATTGGTCTACAGACATGATCAGGAACATAGGAAGGTGGTCTTGTGATTGCTACAAGAGATATATGTGAAGAGGGCAGGAGGATATTTAAATGGGTGACCAACTGGTTTTCTGCTGGTTGCTTTTATCTTTGTGTCCTTAACCCGCAAGAGGCGACAACCATTTGGAGCTGCGGGCACTGCTATGTTAAGTGGACAGAAAAGCAGGTGTCGACGAGGAGACACAGGAAGCTATTGGGTGTGATTAGGGAAAAGGACGCACGCCTTATGTGGCATGGGAAAGGTGATATAAAATGGCAAGAGTTGGTTTCAATGTTGAACAGGTATTGAGGCAGGGATGATTGTCTCAACATCGTGGCACTACACCTGGGGGAGAACAATTTGGTTAGGTTGAAGGGCTTAATCTCGAGCAAGGTGATGAAGAGGGGCTTAAGGGAGTTTAAGAGGTGTTGATAGTTTGCGCTCTTGACGGACCTGGTTCCGCTGCGATCTTGGTGATGGGCTGGCAAGCCAGCAGTGGTTGATAAGGCAAGACTAAAGTTGAACAGAGTTACAAAGGATCTGTAGGGAAGAAGGAATTGGAAGGATGAAGCATCCAGATGTAAAATACGAGTAGAAGCTTTTTTTCCGAGATGATGGGGTGCATCTGTCCATACTAGGGGTGGATTTGTACCTAAAGCAATGGCGGGAAGCCTTGGCAGGAGCATTGAATGTTAAGATGTGGAGAAGGCGGTAAACAGGAATAGGTAATGAAGAAAAAGGATGAGGGGTGTGGGGCAGAAAAACTCCTTGGAGGAAGGTTTTTCTGGGTGTCATGTTGTAGAGGATGATCCACAAACTTGCAATCTACTTTGGGGTGCGCAAAGCAGTTTAGTGGGGAGGGATGCTGAAGAACTTGACAGTTACAGGAAGATCAAGGTTTATACAATTAAAAAGTTAAACAGTTCAGGTTTCACAAAAGGGTGATAAGACTTAGTACAGCAAGCAATTTACAAAAAGAGGCCTAGACTCTCAATACCGCTCCTACCCAAATGTAGGGTGTCAGTCTAAAGAAGTGGTGCTTAGATCAAGGGAGTACAGCCTCCTGGGTCCCCATAAACGGATACATTCCGCACATTTATACACAAAAGAGATCCGCACCCACTATCTGTTGTTTTTCCAAATGATGTCTATTCTAATCAGAAGTTATTTGATTGCACATGCTAGATTCAAACATTATTTAGTCAACATAGTTTATCTCCAGAGTTCTCAAGTTCATTAAAGTTTCTTCAGACATGTCGTATGTCGAAAATTCTTTATTGACATTATGCAAAATTGTTCACATCAACGTAGGCTTCATTGATATGAACAATTTTGCTTAGAATAGACATCATTTGGGAAAAAACAATAGATCGTACGTGCGGATCTCTTTTGTGTATACAGACACAGTACAGTTAGGGGTGTTATTTAGGGGTGGGATAGGTGGGGAATAGGTTGCATGCATTTTAGTGAGGTTTACATAGTCTGTACAGTTACATGCCAAGCACTATTGTTTGTATTGTGCACCTGCTTCATTAAAAAGTCCTTTCCACAATATATGTTGTCGGAATCATATGTGCTGGGCCGTCTTGCCCAAAAGGCATTTGGGAGGCAGTCCAACTCAGAGTTGTGCCCCCATGCATTTTGGATGATGAAGCTAATTGGCTGTTCAAGGGTGATGGGGGGATAAGAGAGGCTATTAAAGGATGTGGGAATAACTGGTCACCCATTTTGAAGGTGACTGTAGCTGCTGGTGGATGGGGCAGTTTTAAGACCTCTCCCGCCCTCCCCCATTTTCAAAGGGTTAGGCGAGGATTATTGTAGGAAGTAGGTACATGCGATAATAGATCAGGTGCACAAGGGTTGGTTATGTTGGCAATGTTTAGTTGCTGATGGATTTTTACAGAATGTTTGGCGGTTAAAAGGAGTAGCATTCTAGCATTCTACTTTGTGCTGAGTGAAGCAGTTTTGGGGAGATGGGGGCATTAATGAACTTGACAGTTATGAGGCAGAAAGATCAAAGATGTCACATTTAGGAAGCTAAACAGAGTTTAAGTTGCAGGGGAAGGGTGATGGTACATTTGGAGATGTTTGAGGTGGTAATTAGGGCTGGGATAGGTGAGGACTCAGGTTAACTGTATGTTTAGTGAGGTTGATTTAGGGCCTGATTTAGATCTTGGTGGATGGGTTACTCCATCACAACGGTGACAGGTAACCCGTCCGTTGAAATATAAATCCCATAGGATATAATGGGATTTAGATGTTGGCGGACGGGATAGCCTTCACTGTTGTGACACAGTAACCTGTCTGACAGGATACATTGCCTGCCCTTAATCTGTATGGCTACATGCCAAGAGTCATTGTTTGTAATGTACACCTGCTTCATTAAAGTAGCCTTTTACACAATGCATTTTTTCGGAGTTATATGTATTATGCCGTCCGGCTCAATTTGGCAGCCATGAAAGGGCCATTAAAGAAACCAGTAGGATGGACTCATCATTTTTCCTCGTGCTATATTAATATGCATCACTCTCCAACATCTCGATCAGTGGTCCCCACCATCACTCTCAGCAAAGACGCCAATAAGGGGTAGCTAGAAGCAGCAGATGTTACCCCTGGCACTGTCCTCACTACTTCTGAACTAAGAGGTTATAAAATAGGGAATGGAGAGTAAAGGTGGCTCTGAAAGTTCTCTTTACCTTATGTAATTTCCACTCCTTGACATTCTCTTAGGTCATTAGCTGGTCAGACGCTAAGGATAGGACGCTGTGATATTATCGGGAGGTTCAAACAGGTAAAAAGTGACATTTTTGTTATCTATGCTACCATGCTGGGTCGGACGACAGATGACAGATTAGTCGTGTCTTGCCAGGGCCACTGGAATTGTGCAATTTTATGGCTGCTGCGTTATCAGCATAATTATTGATTTGCTGCATTTGCCACGTAATCCACCATCAGATACATAATCTGCAGATTTTAACAAAAAAAATATTGCTTGCTGAAACAATTACTAACAACGTGAAAAAACTTGTTTCCAGACAGTGGAAGGCCCATAACAAAGCTTGATTGTTCACCTTTATGTTGCTTTTTAATGTATTTGGGTGTCAAACTGGTAGTAATGAGATTAAACCTTTGCCAATATAGTGTTAACATGTGAACAAATGTCAATACATGTAACATAATCACAAAGGGCCAGATGTACGACGCTTACAATTTGCGAGTCGCAAATAGTGTCACTTTGCGACTCGCAATTTGTGACTCGCCAAATGTAATTTACAACAGTGTTTCAGACACTGTTAGCGATTCCTAATGGGGTTGCAAATTGCCTGCCTCATTAATATTCATGAGGCAGGTGCTATTTGCGACCCCATCAGGAATGGCTAGCACTCCCAGGGATGGTGGGGTGAGCAGACCACCATGTATGTGACTGCTTTTTAAATAAAGCAGTTTTTTTAAAATGCAGCCCGTTTTCCTTAAAGGAAAACGGGCTGCATTTAAAAAAGAAAAATGAAACGTTCCTTTTTAATTTTTTAAGAGTAGGCAGTGGGACGTGGGACCACTGCCTGCTCTTAAAAAATATTTTCGCACACACTCACAAAGGAGACAGGGTCCCCTTGGGGCCATTTCCCATTTACGAGTGGCTTGCCACCTACTTGAAGTAGGTGGTAAACTGTGAGTGTTTTGCGACCACAATTGCGGACGCAAAACAATCTTATATTGCAGTGCGAGTCGCTATTAGGAAGGGATGCTCTTGGCACGCCCCTTCCTAACAGCGAGCCGCAAACCCTATTTTGCGAGTCGGTAAAAGGTTACTGACTCGCAAAATAGGGTTTGTACATGGGGCAGACCAATTTTGCAGTCGCAAATGGGCCGATTGCCCGTTTGCGACCGCAAAATATGGTTGTACATCTGGCCCAAAATGTGCGGCATTATGGCGCATAATTTGCCTTTTCTTTCCGCTTAATTTAGTAAACCCCACCATATATTTTACTCCTCCAGTGCCGCATAACTCCCCTGGCCCCAACTATAGCCCTGTTGTAGCCTCAACGAGACAAGAGCAACAGTGCCCTTTCTGGCATGACCGGGTACAACTTAACTTCTGGGCAGATATTACAGATAGGGTTCGCGCCATTTTCCATGCCGCTGCTCGCGATTAAATGGGTGATTTACAAGACTAAATTGTCCTCTGCAGCTCCCCCAGGAGAGGAGAGTCCGATTACCTGGCAAGCATCCAAAGTTGCCTACATGCCGGGGTGCAGCGGGCGTTATGAGGTTCAGCGGAAACCGGTTTCTCCTAGAAAGAGAACAATCCTTGCACTCTTTCAGAATACGCTGCAAAATTCATTTTGTTATGACAGCTTTATCATTGAATTTCACACCTAAGAAAACAGGTTCTTAACATAAAGCTGCGTTGCCTAGTTTTACAAGAAACCAAATAGAAACACTGTTTCTACACAAGAGGAGCGCGCCTCATGTTTTCGAGTCATCAAAGACACAATATTTTTATGTGCGTGCCTTTTGTTGGTTTCTTCAGGCTGAATGTTATGAAAGTCTGAAACGCTTAAAACAGCCATTTACAGTACTGGGGAAAATAAGCAACTTCTGAAGTAATACCGCCACCTGGTGGCGTTCCACCACATCTCCTTCAGCTCCGAAGTTCCTTAGCAAGTTTATAACTGTCCTGAAATCTACAGTAATAATGTTCAAAATGCCTGACATTTGATTAAACATAACCCCGTATTTAAAGCGGTTCGGAAAGGTGTGAAATTCCATAAGTAAATATGATAATGTTTGGAAATTTATAGCGCAATAAAATCAGGCCAGGATACAAAGGTAATTTGCAGGGGCCACATTATATTTTGCATAATGAAATGGGTGGCCCTACTTAAAAGGCTACATCAGGGCAAGCAATAACATTGGAAGCAAGCGCTTTTAGCTTAGAAAAGGGCAATGGAGCTGAAGGACTGACCGCAATATATTTGAATAACTCCTATGTAATGGTACCGCTAATACAATCTAACGCCACTGTGTGGCTGGCCTCCACAGCAGGCGTTAAGGCACGTGCTCTGCCATGTGAATTAAGCATTGCCCCTACCATATTTCCAATCATAGTAGCAACACAACCACTAACCTTCACACTCCTACAAATGTTTCAATTTGGACTATTTCAGGCCTTCAAGGCTATCGGAATGCCTTGGGCAGCAGGTACTAGTCATTTTTAATGTATATTGAATTAATAATTATCTGTGTTTTGGTCATCTCTAAATTAGCCAGACACCGCCACCTTGTGGCAGACTGTCACAAGTGCTGGAGTTGACAATTAAGTACCCGTGCCGAGCACTGGAAACCACAGGCTCAAATTAAGCACAGCCCCTCATCTGCCCACCAAATATTTTCCCACTTAAAAGGCAAGCTTGGGGATTTGAAAATTAAATTGCAAATTATCTTTGATTAAAAAGGTAAATTGTGGGTTATCTGAGGAGGCAGTTGACACCAACTATACATGCAACGGGACAGCTCTCGGGATTGAAGGTGGAGTTGCTTTGATGTTCTTGCCACCTCATCCCGTTAGGTCCTGGCAAGGCCCACAAATTCCAGTGGCCTGAAACACTGTGCCAATTCACCTAGATCAGAAATCATGTGCTCTGCTCTTTCCAGCCACTAACAAACTGTACACAAGTGGCTAGTGGGATTGATTTACAGGTTAACATCATAGGCACTAGAGGTAGGTGTGCGGGTGGGGTGGGAGGATCCTGCAAAAATAGCCATGCTGGAGTTTCAAAGGTGTATGAGCAAAAAAATGCCTTTACCTTTTGTTTTTATTTTGTCACAATTGCTGTGAATTCAAAGACAGAGGTCAAATATGTCAGGCTATGTCTTATGACAAATTGCTACTTCTTTTTTTTCTATGGTATTCATTGTTGACTTTTCTTTTTCTAACTGCAAAGTGAGAGGATTTTGTAAAATGAACTATGTGACAATCTTGTTGTATGAAGGGAAGGGCTGCAGGATATAATTTTGCTTTAACACAACAATATATTAATACTATAAAGGAACAGTGGAAATATTTTGACATATAGCCTTAGGAAGAACAAATGATGCTCTTATTTGTAATTCTGAAGTGGAATAGAGACAAAGAATTTAATAGGATCAAAACAAATCAAGAGACTTTACTCGGTAATGCAGAAATGACAAACAAATATCCACTTGCACCTGATTTCCAGACATTGTGTGCTGTACAGTTTTATCAGTAAAGCTGTATGTGTTTGCAAAGTAGTCTCTATTTTAATGGATAATGTGCTGTCTGTTATCGGCTGTGGGCAACCACACCATGCTTTAGTCATATCTACAACCGTGTGCTTCAAAATGTAGCACCAGCTACATAATACACTCTTACCACTTTCTTGCTGAATGGGTTTGGCTCGTTTGCTACACTTGATCTTTGTATGACGTTTGGAATTTTGTTTTTTTACAATCCCTACGTGTTCAGTGAGGTAACATTGATGGCAGCACCACCACTCTGAAAATTGTTCCAGCACCACTGGTTAACATACACTGATTGCACCTCTGTGATTCAATCGAAAATATTCTTCTGACTCTGACAAAAACGGTGTTAATAAATACTCATGGGGTCCCTCCTTTCAAAAAGATGCTCATTATATTCTTAACACAACACACAAAGAGCAGACAGCGCAGTGATCATAGTGGTGAGAATTATGTAGTTTGCCATAAAATCACACGGTCATACAGGGGTGTATATTTAATTATGGTAACTCAGACGATCTTGTGTAATCCAAGTGATTTCTAAGCACATAACCATTTATGTATTAAACCTCAAGGCAATGCATTCTTTTCACTCCTTATTTGAGGTGAATGGTAACGGATTTGTTTGGATTTTAAAAGACCCACAATATGGTGACGGTAAGCACCAAGAAGTAAATTTGGTACAAAAGAAGAAAAGAATAAACTGTCACAGGTCAAAAGATAATTTAAAAAAAAAAAAAATCTTTTAATGCAGGATGTGCAATTTCTCTGCAGGATTTACAAATCCTGGACTGTCACTAGGTACCATAGAACCTCCTTGTCCTCAGAATTCGGAAATCTATTTAGAAAAATGAATAAGGGGATTCAGTGCTCTACAGCTGCACTTGCCTAAAGCCAATATGTGGGGGGTTGAGAGTAGAGCCTGACCACAGTCCAGTCCTTGTCATCTACCCGCACTGTTCACAACCTTCAGCCATATGCAGCGGGCATTGCCCACACGCAGTGGAATGGGGCCCTGCAGCCTTCACCTGCTGTGCAATTCTGAAGACATTGTGCAGCAGGGGTTGTCTGGACACAGTTTGTTGGCCACTGGGCCACGCTGCCTGAAACCTATCCCCACTGTGTAACATGGGTCTACATTGCAATTGAGGAGCTCACTTTATGTTATGTTTAAGGGGCAAGTCAAGCAATAGCTTGTTCCCCAACCCAAGTCAACACACAGGTTTACCTCCTCTGTATCCAAGTCTTCTCTCGTCACATGAGTCGCCTCTGAGGTACCCAAGGTCCTGTCACCAGCATTTACCTCGGACAAACAATAGTTAAGTAAGTGAGGTGGTAAATAGCTCTGCTATTTTGCTTTCCCATATATTTCTTCCTCGTGTTCTTATTTTCCCTTTATCTCGGCTTTAAGAAGATTCTCTGATTCTGCAACTCCTAGGCTCTCCTTCTTAATGTGTTCACTTTGGCTCCCTCCTTTCCATCAAGGTAACCTCTTTATGTTTTAGGAATTTCCAGGTGCCAGTTTATTCTTCCCTCCTCTAAAAACTGTTTCCATCGCTACACCTAAACCTTGGTGATCTCTCCTTTGCCTTAACAAGTCCTTCCACATAGGATCTTATTTCCGTGGGCTTCCAGCTCCCCTTCGTACTCTTGCCCCTTATTTCACAATGTGGTATCACTGGTGCCCTGTTTCCAGTTCCCCACCTTCCGTGCTTCCTTCTGTCGCTCTCCAACTACCCAGTCTGTTAGGGAAAGTACTCCTCAGAACTGTGTCAGGAGCGATAGCTGTGGGTGCAGGGTCAAACATGAATCTGAAGTAATGGTTGTGAGAAAGTCATACTTTTAGCCCTGATCACCCTTGTTTTTGGACTGATACAGGCGGTATGTGACTCTGACTGCAGCCTGGACTCTGCTAACCAGGCCCAGGGCCAGTGCTCTGATAAAAAATGGTAATTAGGTGTAATTACAATTGGCGCTGACAACCTACCTGTAAGGCCCTAGTATATGGTAGGGCATATAGGTTAAGAGGTCCAGCAGCTTTGAGAGACTTAAGTGTGCACTGCTGTGTTGACTGCTGTCATTTAAAATGTCAACCCTGCTTTGCAAGCTGATTTTAAATTGAAATTACAAGCAATTTTGACTTTGGATTTCAAGGTACTTCCAAAGTATTAAACTACCTTATTCTTATAAATAAGTCACCCCCGAGATCTACCCCGGTGTAGAGTGCCATGTAAAAATAAGCAGGGACATTTCAAAAGGTGTTCTATATGCCCGGTTGAGGGAAAAACTACCAATTTCGTTTTTCACCATTGTAGCACTTCTAGCTCCATCGGCTCACATGGGAATACTGTAATAGAGTGTAACTATTGACTGGAGTGAGTTAAAATAATATTTCAAGGACGTAAAAGATTGGTAATGATAAATCCAACAACCTGCCACTGTTGAATTTATCATAATTAATACAGATATCAAGTTATATAACTTTCTTTTCTGTGAGCCAAAATCCAGCCTTCTAGCAGCCTCTCCTGATTGGCTGCTTTGATTAGGTGATACGCGTCCTGCACAGAGACAAAGGCTATCTGATGGGGGAGAGCTGCAGAGAATAGGCCAGGAAGGGGCTGGGTAAATCAAACTGGGCTTCAAAGAAAGCAGGACAGAAAGGAATGCCAGCCAGGCCTACTCCTTCTTCTTGTACCCCCCAGCCAGATGGCAGCCCCAAGAGTGGAATTTGCAGGAGGTCTCGAAAGGGAGAGTTCAGAAAAATGAAACAGACCAGTGGGTTGGCTTAGTCAGATCTTACTTCCAAGGAGAGAAATTTTCCAGCTTGAATTTTAAAGTGCAGTGCTTTGTGGGACAAGACAATGCCACACTTTGGAGGTTCTGTCATGCTTTTGGGTACCACACTGTACCCTATTGGTCAGGGGTGTCCCTCTGCTTGTCGCCCCAGAACATTGGATAAATATGTGAGAGCTGCATAGCAACTCAGATCTGCTGCCTGAAACTACAAGGAGAAAAAGGATTGCTCTGCTCGAACCCTGGTCTGCACCCCAAAGGATTGCACTCTGAAGGACTGCTCCTGCTGCACACTTGAAACTACAGCCCTGAGGACTTTGCCTTGCTTCAAAAAGGATTAAGGGGTGGACTCCTAGAAAGCAACAGGTTAACAGAGTTCACCTGCACCATTTCCCCCAAGAAGTTACTAGACTGGAGTGGGTCCAGTGGACTTTTAAGGATTTGGCCTGGTGCATTGTGGGAACTGTAGTTCCAACTTCTGAGGAGCAACTCAGAGATTGTGGAACTTTGGATTTGTGTTGTGGACAATTTAAATCCTCAGGAGGAACTTCAGGAAGAAGTTCCAGAAGTTTGGAAACACTTTTGAAAAAAGCTCCGTAAGGGGACTGACCTGATGTCGAGTCAAGCCAACTACCTCGCATAGCGACCCAGCCTGGATTTCAGGTTCGTCCCGCTGAAAGCTCTGGAGCTCAAGACTTCCAGGAGTTGACCGGGGGCTCCCGCTGAACCAAGTCGACTAAGCCACTGCTGGAGAGGCCCGCTTGACGTCATGAGAAAATCGTCCAGTACCGTTTCTAAGTGTAAAGGTAACATTTAAGGCCTCCCGCTTAGTGTATCTGACCAGGGCTACATCACGATCAGCCTCAATTTTTGACTTTGTCCTGGTCAAGCACAGCCAGATGGCCCAAATTGGTGCAAAATGTTTTAGAGCACCAGAAAGTGTTTATTCTTAAAAGAATTCATATCTCCGGTTCCATATATTGTATTTTAATCATTTTGGTGTCATTTTAATCATAAGAACATTTACTATTTTTATAATTTGGCTGTGGACTTGTTCGTTTGTTGTGTCTTACTCATTTAATATATTGGTGTCATCAAATGCTTCACACTCTTGTCTCCTAAGTTAAACCTGCCTGCTCGCAGCCAGCTGCCAAGGGTTGAGCCAGGCGCTAGTGTATTGAGACCTTGACTGGACCTTATATTGCGTTGGTGGCCTTATTGCTAGTGGTAGGTGCATACATACCCCTACTAATGAGCCACCTTCCATCAATGGTCCTTTGGTGTCTCCCCATGTCTGTTGGGCCCATGAGTCGTCTTCCTCCTGGGTTTCGGTGTACTCTAGTGGTTCCAAGACTCCCTCTGAATATTGTGCTTATTCTAGACTTCCGCCTCCTTTTTGGCATCCTCTGTAAGTTTGGTGCCCTCTTTCCCTCTGTGGATGGCCAAAATCCAGATCATATCTTTTATTTCAACACACTCCTCCCTTCCTGAATACATCTTTTGTTTCTGTTATTCCTTTTCCTCGCCCATTTTCTCTTTCTTTCCGTTTTGTTTCCCAGGGTCCCGCTATACTCCCTAGTACAGCAGCAATTGTGGTAGAGTTCCCTCAGCTAAGTGTTCTCATTTCCTATTACCCTCCAAACATACATGCAGCATAGAGGCTTAGAAATAATCGTCTTTCCACTTTTAACATTTTTGATGTGCCTTAATTTTCCACAACATATTCAAGATAAGTGTGATAGTTGTGCTTTGGAAAATTACTCTAGTAACACATACCTTGCTTTAGGCTGTGTTCTTTTGGGTATAGCCTGGAACTCCGAAAATTAGGTACCACCACTACAGTCTGTACTACAAAATGCCAATAAAGTTTGTTTAAAAACAAATAAAGGCTTAGCAACAATGGTCTTTCAGTTTTTGAAGTTCATAGTAACTTGCATAAAATCTGACTGTTGTAAAGATGAACTGACCCTCACATAAGTTAGGGAATTTCTTGACAGGATACTGTTTCTGAACCAGAAGAAGTACCATAGCAGAGTCAGTCCTTTATTAGGTTTGTTGAGTACCCGATAATTTACCAAAAAATTATTTGGAGACTATTGTCTGATATGCATATTGTGTCCCAAATATAATTTAACAAAATATTGCCCCATTGTGGTAATATAAAATCTACACGTTACGAAACTACAATTTTTTAAACCATATTCAGCGCACAATATTTATGTCAGACAGTATTTTTGTATATAATTTGTCAATGACACAGGTTCTGTTACACTCTGAAGTGACATTATGTGGGAAATCATGCACCCTTACCCAGCAGGGGTGACCGTTTCTCCTTAAAAGGGGAACATGGCTATCTGCTTTGGTATATTTTATATGGTATCTTATAACTTAGCGTGATTAAAGGACATTTGTGCAGGTTCAGCCCCTTTTTAAAGGAGAAATTGGGACTCAACAGACCAGGTGAAGACCTAAATCCATCAGAAACCAGAAGGAAGTGGTATCTTCATCTAATTTGAACTGGCCTGCATTTATCAAAATCATTATGCCGGTTTACGCTTGATAGAGCAAATATTTCAGAACCACATTACATTACACTTTACTGATTTCAACACAAAAACCTGAGTGTGCACATTCCACAAAATAGACGAAGTGATACAACAATAGGGACAAGTGCAGTAACAGCACCATAAAAGCATGCTTGAAAGAGTTAGAAAAGGAGAAAACACATTGCTAAATAGTTATAACGCTATTAATAGATTTTCATAACAAGATTACTCATGAAATGATGTTTTATTATTCACGTACTGATGAAAACTAATGAATCTAAACATGAGGCTTAACAGTTCTATTGCCTTTCGTTTCAAATGCATTATAATTGCATTGTGGTGCAATTATGCGATAAAATTAGCTAGAAGTTGAAACTTACAGAAAGGATATTTGATATCTTCATGATTTTAAAAATGTAGAAACAAGTTTGGCAAAAAGGGTTTTACAAATAATTTAAATGTATGGCTGTTGAACAATTTTGGCAGTAGACCATATCTAACACTGATCAATTTTGTGTAATAATACATTGAAACATTTATTATTTTTCTTTTATTATGAAATAATGATTCTGTGCATGGTATTTGATTCTAAACTTAACTCATTTAGAGCTTATGCATGCATTTTAAGCTTTAAACATATTCTTTCTTGAGCTGCAATTTTACCTTTGCAAGCATAATAATTCATTGACATTTTTTGCTAATGTTGTTTTATTTGTTCTATGCATGTTTCAGTATGCGTACAAAGGACATTCTTTCGAAGTTCATGGTGAAATGGCTCATTAGGATATTCAACTCTCACCCAATTCCATAATCACGTTACATTGTATATTTTCTACCGTTGACTAACCTGTGAGGCCCGGAAATCCAAGTCGATCACATGAAGATCTTGGGAAAGAATACAGGAGCTAAATGAATTTTGTGACAACATACGTAAACTAATCCTACGATGGACTGACTAGTGGAGTGACACCACGTCATTAAGGTGTCATAAATACTTTAAAAGAAGAAACTCCAAAGGAGGGGTAGCGCCTTTCTTTTCCTCTGGTGCAACGCATTGCTTTACCTTTTTCCCTTCTGACAAGGCATCGCTATATTTTTCTTTGGGACAACGCATTGTTTATTTCCTTTTCTTGTGAGAGAATGGCACTCTTTCTATGATTTTATAATCATTCTTTAAATGCTATCTTGGACTGCCTTTTTTCTAATGCTGCTGCATTCATGCAGTCGACTTGGAATCCTTCTTTGCCAAACTAATTGATTTTTGCTTCATTTTGCCAATGCTCATGGACTCGCCCTTAGAGGACGCCAAAATTGATTCTTTTACCCCTTTGTTTTGAATGTTAGTTAGACCTGAACTATTCGTTTGCCTCTAATGGTGGTAAAAGCCTGTAATCTCATATCTGATGTTTAACACTATCCTCTTTGGATTTGAATTTCTGACTAAAAGTGTGGTCTAATAATACATGTTTTAATATTTTTGACTGCTTATTTGTATCAATATCAGGACAGTAATACAATAACTATCTAAATTATCTGAGTCTATTATTGTATCCAGACGTTCTTTATTTTGAAATTGTTTTGAATTACTCTTTTAATTTAAATGTGTTGTGGGGAAAATCAGCAACTCTTCTCAGAATATAAAGTGCTGTATCTTTTATTTTATGTCGCAGTAGCAGAGCAGAGCTTCTAGTTTGTATCATACTGATTAGACTTTATTTCTTTAGAAGATTGGGAACCACAATACTTTTTATTTTTTACAGTATGGTCCTGAGTTTAGTGTATTTGAGCCTTATTTCAAACTTGTGAGTCAGTCACCAATTAATGGTCCTCCTTGGGTGGCTAATGTTGTGTTTAGGACATCCTAATTCCCACCCCTCCTATAGTCGGAGAAAGACCCATCAAAGGAGTATTTGCCTCTGTGATGAGGGTAATGCTGTACTCCGTCTAACTGTAGGGGGCCCAGTGCAGTTAGAGGGATAGATGAGTAAGTAGCGAAGTGAAAGTTGAAATGTAAAATATTTATCCGCTTAAGCTGGATCACGTTTATAATCCCTGTGACATCTAAAGTGGGATAGAGTGCAGAGGAACACACTGCATTCTCAAACTACGAAGTAAGATCCGCTAAGGGCCTGAGTAGAGATATTTCACCCCAAATTGTTTTAAAGGGTGCTATTGCATAGCGGTATTCATTACATCTGTTTATGGAAGATCAAACTTTTTTTCCTGAAGGAGAAAAAATCATCTAAAACAACCGAAAGTAGTCAACAATTTTGTTCCATAAACAGCCCTGCACTGTCCATATATTATTTCATTTTTAATTTATAAAGTCATAGTTACAATTGTGAATAGGACTGATGAATGTCTGTTGGGTTTCTTCTGGTCATCTTTTTTATGTTATATAGCTACATATTGTATATATTGTGTTTTCATATTTTTATTAGAATAATAAAATTATCATTCAGTACATGTGAGTTTATGATTTTCTTTTTAACACTTCGATAATTAGCCAGGGGGAGTCAATGGTTTTTGGTTTAAGTAAATCATGTTCCCTTGGTTCTGAGCGGTTACTCTTTTTGACTCTGCTACTCTTCTAATACCACCATAGGCTGCCACCTTTTATTTCACATTCCTGAGACCTGCAACTACTCCACCAAGATTTTTCAAAACTTCTGCTATCTCTCCATTTTCCTTAAACCATTGTGTCTAAAACAAAAAACTCAAACCTTCCAACCCTGCTTAAGAGTAAATCCAAACTATTATCTGAGCATAGTCTTTTCTTAATATATTAACTAATAAAGGTGCTTAGAAGTTTTTGGAGTTGGTTTGCTAGCAGTGAACATGTACACTGGGAGAGAAGGTGTTCCCCATTACAAAATTTGATCCAATATTTAATCTAGGGTTTCAATTTAAATCTCTTAATTCCTCAATTGAGACCATGACCGCTATAGCGCATCCACTTCACTCAGGGCCAAGAACCATATAATTTTGAGGGATGTAGGCTGCACATGTTTACAAATTGTCTTCCATTTTGGATTGCAAGTATATGTGTGCTAAATTAACTGCTGATATCCTTTAGGATGAACTGACTTACGAGGAATCAAAAACAATCTTCATGCGACCGAATGAGCACAACACGTGTATGCCAAAAAACACATTCCCATATTTATTAAAATACTTTTCACCATGCTGCATGAAGACTTGCAGCACTAAATTGCAAGAACAGTGAAATTTGTGCTGTGCCACATTTACAAATATTGACGAGGTAATATCAGCTGCTGCACCGGTGCAAAAAATTGTATTTTGGTGTAATGCCAAGTGTAGCACCAAGTCACACAAGACAAAGAACTGTCCCAAGCATCAGATTAGTACCCAAGGCTTGCTCTGCAGTACAAAGCTGTGCTCAAGGACAACAGGAACCAGGAATGACTCAATACTTATTCTCAATGATAAGTGGATTACCAGAAGCAAGCTGTGCTGCCTTGCTTTGGACAAGACATTTTACAACAATCCTCTCATCCTCAGGAGGTTCGATGACAACTATATCCTTTTATTGCGATTGGAATCAATGAGAAAATCTTAGTCTTCCAAGCATAATGTACCTTGACCAAGATAGATAGCATGAGGAGATAATAGTAGGTGCCGAGGGGGGCCACCCAGTTAGGCTCCTGGCTTCACCATTTTGCTCTCGAAATGCGAATGCACGGTGTAGCACTGAACCTCAACTATACTGAGAAGGACACATTCCAAATTTCCTTTGTCCAGTTCCCGCCGGACAAGTGGGCAGTGGCCTGCGGCTCCAGGAAGAGGACAGAGGTTCAAGGTATTCCTCAAAGGAGGGTCCGAAGGAGGCGCCTGTATTTTATATATCTAGGCAGTGCCTGGTGCTCCCCTTTTGCTCCTGCCGTCGGATAAATCGCCTTCTCTGAGATCAACATTTTCCCACCCACCCAGGCCCCCAGATGCAGGGTCCTCAAGGGGGTCTCTTTAAGGCAGAAAACCCCTAAGGAATATCTAGGATGGACAAATATATGATGCCATACATGGATCGAAAGCTGGGTCATAATTACTGTGGATGTGGGTTTGGGGCTGGCTGCAATGTTGAGTGGCCCTGAAGGCAACCTAGCATTCTAGCAACACCCCGGGGTTGCTCACATCAGGATTTCAATTTTTGGCTGGGAGGGAAGTGGTTGGGCTTGGCTACAGGTGTTTTCCCTCCCTATACTGATGGGCGATGTTGCTATCTCTACACAACCAATTAATTCCAGTAAAAATGTACACTAAAGTCATATTATTGTGTGTGCGAATATATATCAAGATGACTGCCTTCTCTTTTGGCTTATGTATATGCTGCCCAAAGAAGGACTGACTTGTCCTCCCTGTCATTCTGTATTAAAGCATGATATTTGTAGTGCTTTGACTTTAAAAATGTGAAATATTGACAAACTGTTTGTTTACTTTGTTGCCTGAAAAGTAAAAAAAGAGCTACGGCCAACTGATAAACCAAACACAAGTCAGTTCATTTTGTGATGGAGAGTATTGTGTAGGGTACTAGAGTGCACTTACTATGAATGTCGAGGCTTCTACTCTGTGTGCAAGAGCATCTACTATCACTGGGATTTTAAGTTGTGGCCTACCCGATAAAAGCAACTGAAAATCAAATTGTCTTTACAATTTGCTCTCCCTGTGACCTAGTCCTTTCCTCAGTAATGTGGTTTTGAAAACTGTTTCTTACCCCATTTCACCCATCCTTCAACTCTCCATTACCCCCAGGATCAAAAGCAAACCATTTGACCCACTCTTGGCTCAAAAATGTTGCTTGGTGCCTAGATCAGAGCTATTCGATACCAAAGGGGATGATGGACGGAGCGTTTGAGCTAATCAAACACTCACCCCCAGTCAACTGATCTGGGTTTAATCCATCATCATTCTTTAGCTCGCTCCACCACCCCAGTTCAGACATGGCCATATGCAAATCAGTCTGACCCTGTGCCTCATGGGAACAGTCCAGCCCGAACTGCCAAGCCATGTCTTCCCTGGACCCGAAACAAGCATCCTGGGACCGGTTTCTGGCTATTCAGCCGTCATCAGCCAGGCTAGCTTGAATCCAGTGGCAAAGTGAGCAAGGGACCCACGTCTGGGCATACCCTGCCAACTTAGGGCGAACAAAGCGATACCAAAAGGGATGATGGACGGAGCGTTTGAGCTAATCAAACACTCACCCCGAGTCAACTGATCTGGGTTTAATCCAACATCATTCTTTAGCTCGCTCCACCACCCCAGTTCAGACATGGCCATATGCAAATCAGTCTGACCCTGTGCCTCATGGGAACAGTCCAGCCCGAACTGCCAAGCCATGTCTTCCCTGGACCGGAAACAAGCATCCTGGGACCGGTTTCGGGCTATTCAGCCGTCATCAGCCAGGCTAGCTTGAATCCAGTGGCAAAGTGAGCAAGGGACCCACGTCTGGGCATACCCTGCCAACTTAGGGCGAACAACCGGTCCCAGGATGCTTGTTTCCGGTCCAGGGAAGACATGGCTTGGCAGTTCGGGCTGGACTGTTCCCATGAGGCACAGGGTCAGACTGATTTGCATATGGCCATGTCTGAACTGGGGTGGTGGAGTGAGCTAAAGAATGATGATGGATTAAACCCAGATCAGGTAAGTGTTTGATTTGCTCTAACGCTCCGTCCATCATCCCCTTTGGTATCGCTTTGTTCGCCCTAAGTTGGCAGGGTATGCCCAGACGTGGGTCCCTTGCTCTCTTTGCCACTGGATTCAAGATAGCCTGGCTGATGAGGGTTTTGAACCCGAAACCGGTCCCAGGATGCTTGTTTCCGGTCCAGGGAAGACATGGCTTGGCAGTTCGGGCTGGACTGTTCCCATGAGGCACAGGGTCAGACTGATTTGCATATGGCCATGTCTGAACTGGGGTGGTGGAGTGAGCTAAAGAATGATGATGGATTAAACCCAGATCAGTTGACTGGGGGTGAGTGTTTGATTTGCTCTAACGCTCCGTCCATCATCCCCTTTGGTATCGCTTAGATCAGAGCTATTGGCAGAATTTTCATGAACCGACTGTCTACTTCTGTGTGATGTATCCTTCAGGGCTTCCAATTCTTACATTGTAAAAATAACCAAATATTGAAGTGCAGGAGTAGATTTCTTGGGAGCCTGTTGCAGTTGCTGATGAGTAGTGAGGTTGCCAAATCCTAAGGCTGCCTAGCCTTGAATGCACCTCATCCCTCTTTCTTTTACAGCACTACTTTTCCTGTCCCTTTATCTCAATATTGCTTGTTCTTTTTTAATCCCTGTGTTCTCCTTTTGTCACTCTTTCCATATCTTTCCCTTATTTCTACAATTTCTATCTTTTTACATCTAAAGCAAGGTCTGATTTTGAAAAATAAGTCCCAGTTTCCAAAAATCACTGCTGGTGCGCACCACCTACAACCAAACAGGAAAGGATAAACATTGATCTTCTCTGAGAAAGCAATGGTAATGAGTACAACCGTCCTTTAACCTTATCCCACTTAAGCAACTAATCTCCTACCTCCAAATTGTCATAAATGCCACAGTCAGAATGGCATCTAGGATAAAGATCCCTACATTTTTTCTCCCAGTCTTGAATATACCTGACTGGCAACTCACATGTGCCATTCATAATCTTTTATCTCATCTAAAAACAGGGCCGGACTGGCCTTTTATCCCATCAGCATGTTCCCTAGGGAGATGGGGGCTGGTGCCACTGGAGCGCATCTGTTGTAGGCCCAGGACTACTGCAGATGCCTGTGTCACTTTATCTTGCACTCTGTTATTTGCAGCAGGCACAACAAGTGCTTCATGACAGAAATGGTGAGCTAGTAAGGTAATAAATAGCGAGAAGAGACAGAAGAGGAAGGCAGATGACTGAAAAAAGAAAGATGAGATCAAGGGAGCGGGGCTAATTTGAACATTTTGTCAGGGCTGCTTTTGGTTGCTAGTCAGGCCCTGTCCAAAAGACATCCTTGAAAACGTGTGAAAACCTTACTGGAGAAAATAACACAAGGACACTGGAATGTCCATGTGCTTTGACTGTGCCTCAGCTCCTGCAAATCAACAATTCCCCCTGTATAAGAGAACATTGTTGAAATCCGAATTAAAAAAAAAAAAATAACATTTTTCGAGCATGCCCAAGTCAAAACAAACAGGGTAGCTGGTATACCGTAGACCTCTGGGAATCCAAATGGCACTGCAAACACCTTGAAAGAAAATGGAGATCGAACCACGATGCAAACCCCAGAACCATCTACGAGGCTGCACTCCAGAACTACCACCATTCTCCTGAGAAACACCAAGACAAGAGCCCAAATCGAATGTATAGAAGCAAACTCCAACAGTTTTAAATAGATCTTTGCAATCATCAAGGAGTTTACCACCGCAGGGGCTGCAGCCAACACGATCAAAGAAACTCTGCAACAATCTATCCAACTTTGTTCACAGCAAAATGAAAAAAATCTATAGCAACTTTGAACAACCACCCAAACCTGAAGATCTTTTCACCACCCTCTCCACCGCCAGCATAGATGCACCTAACCAGCTGGAAAACACTGACGAAGGAAGACACCACAGCAATTATGAAAACAATACGCTCAGGGTCCCCCAAAGCACCCGTACTGTCATCCCATGGGAGGACCAGAAATCAGCAAAATCCTCACCTACATCATCAACTCTTCTATCAAATCAGCCACCGTCCCTGAAGCCTGGAAGCTTGCAGCAGTTAACACCCTCCTCAAAAAAACTTTGACTGACCCCAGTGAGCTGAGCGACATCGGACCCATCTCCCCACTTCCGTACCCAGCCAAAGTGATAAAGGCAATCAACAAACTACTCAACAACCACCTCGAACTCCACAACCCACTCAACCCCATACAATCATGATTTTGGAGCAACCGCAGCACAGAAACAGCACTAATCGCAGCCATAGTCAAAATCTGCAGAATACTGGACCATGAAGAAACTGCTTATTCATCCTCCTCGACCTCTCCGCTGCTTTCGATGTGGTATCTCACTACACTCCCATCAGAAGACTGCACTACATAGGCATTCAGAGACCAGCCCTCAACTGGATATGCTCCTTCCTCACAGGAAGAACACAGCGAGTCAGACTACCAGAATACACATCAAAACCCAAGAATCTGATCTACAGAGTCCCCCAGGATTCATATCTCAGCCCAACCCTTTTCAACATTTAGTTGACTCCACTCGCCAACATCATCAGAACACATGACATCTCCATCATTTCCTACGCTGACACACAACTCATCCTATCACTGTCTGACAAGTCCACCACCACCAGGTCCAACTTTTCTGACTGAATGATCAATGTAGCTGATTGAATGAAAGGCAACTGTCTGAAACTCAACTCCAACAAGACGGAGGTGTTGATCTTTGGGAACAAGATCTCTCTCTGGGACTCCAACTGGTGGCCACCAGAACTCGGACCCACACCAACCAACCACGCAAGAACCCTAGGATTCATCCTCAACGACAAACTTAACATGACAGCACAGACCAATGTAGTAGCTTCTCCTGCTTCCATATACTACTCCTGCTTCACAAGATTTTCAAATGGATACCCCCAAAGACGAGACGTCAAGTCACACAAGGTCTCATCGCAAGCAGACTAGACTATGGAAACGCACTCTACGCCGGAATCTCCAACCACCTCCTCCACCGACTCAGCCATCTAGAATGCTGCAGCAAGACTCATCCTAGGCCTTCCACAATGAACTCACGTCACGCCACATCTCAGAGAGCTCCACTGGCTCCCCATACATAAATGGTGCCAACTCAAATTACTCATGCACAAATACAAGGCATTGCACAACATAGGGCCAACACAACTTAACAATAGACTCCACTTTCACCAACCCACCAGACACCTGCGCTCTGCCTCACTCAAACTCCACCCGCATCCACAAAAGCAGAAAAAGGTGGTTTAGCATTTTCCTACATCACACTCAAGACCTGGAATGACCTCCCTCTACACATCAGGGCCTCCTTCTCGGTCCTTGAATTCTGCAAGAAGCTGAAGACCTGAATCTTCAACTAATTTCCCAGAGCCTGACACACTCACTTCATCCATAGACTCAGACCTATATGCCTGCACCTGCGCCTGGATACCCTACTGGGTGATAAGCCATGCCATACAAATCAACATAGCATAATATAAAGATTTGCAGGGGCTTTAGTATTATGCAATTCTTCCATGGACGCATTTTCTGCATTATTATGGATTTATCCCATGTGCCATATAATCCAACATCTGCTATGTAATTCGCAGATTTTAACAAAGAATTGTTTCTAGCTCAAATGGTCCAAATGTTAGTAAAAAACAAAAAGTTCCAACGATGGTGCTGCACAGTACTAGACCCCTGGCTAAGGTTAACTGGTAACCTTTCTGTTGCTGATTACTGCATTTAGGTGTAAAACTAATGCTAACAAAGTGAAACCTTTGCCAACCCATTATGAATGTGTGTTGAAATGACAAAAAATCGAATTAACTCCTGTGCTTTAAGTAGGATGGAAAAGGTGCATGGTCTCACAAAGAGGGGGGGCTCAAAAGGGGTGTGGGCTATGTAACAAAGGGTGTGGCCTAATATAGGGGACTACAATCCTGCAAAGCACAAGTCAATAAACAAACAGTACTTTCACAAAACCATAAACTGAAAACCACAAGCAACAATACCTTTAAGATTATTCAGAAACATTCTTCTGTGCCATTAGAAATAGTAAGTCTGGAAATTACATTTTTAAACAACTGACATTTTCTAGGCTAGTTACTAAAGACTTCCCATTTTCATCCACTGTATACAAACCCATTACACGTATTGTTTGGGTTGATTTTTATATGTCAGTGAACGTCGCAGAGATGTTCACTCTTCATGGGAAACTATTATGCAGAAATATGATGCGTAATAGTTATCCTACAGATTTTGTTTTATTCAAAAGTCTTGGCATCCATGGAAAAGTGAGAAAACAGTAATACTGGATTAAATGCGAAAATAGACTCTAGGCAGGACAAGCAGCAATGACAAAGTACCCAGTGTTCACGGCAGCCAGAGAAAGTGGAGGAGTGGGAGAGGCTAAGAATGTTTATGTATGTGTGCTGATAAAGTCCTGTTGCCCTGTGTTGTATTAAAGCAAAATATTGGAGCAAAGATTTAATCACAGTGAGTGTGCCATGAACTAGAAACAAAGAAAATCCACTCAACACAACTTTGCATCAGTTTCAGTGAACGCTCTATCCCTGTAACAGCTTGCCTTCTTCCTTCCTCTTGCTGTACAGGGTTGCTATTTTTTCCCTGACCATTCTGAAGATTACTGTAATGCTTCATTCGAAATTCTAAATGAAACACTCCGGAAAATATTTACTTTTTAGTTTGAAGCCTACCAGACAGCGCAGCTGTCTGGCTTGATAAAGACATCTTGGAGACATTCAGAAAACTGACCTAGGAATGCATTCCTCCCATTGCTTACCATTGGCTTTGTAACTCACATTTTCTAGCTTTCTATTTACTGGCTTTATTTGCTTTAGGTCGTTCAGCTTGAGTTCATCCATCCCATTACAGAAAACCTTATTTACTGTATTCTTCCATGACCTCTCTTTCGGTTATCAGGCCTTACAATCTTGTTCTTATCTTGTCACATTTGTTGTGCATTCAAAGACAGAGGTCAAATGTCAACCAGTCTCTTCCGAGGGAGCTTGGTGTTTACTTTTCTTTCTATGACTTCAAAGTGTGAGAATGTATGTGACAATCCTGCTGAGCATACATGCAAGAGGAGAGGGTGAAAGATATTTTTTTTCTAGCACACATAAAAAAAATGAACTGTGCTGATGTTTCAGAATATATCAGAATTAGCACAAAGGAAGCACATTTTTTGTAATTCTGAGGTGTAGTGGAAACAAATATTTGAATACGATCAAAACACATCAATATACTAGGTGATGTCATTTGCACACATTAACGTTTTTGTGCAGCAAAACCGCATTTCGGTGCAAATGTAATGGTCATTTTAATTGAAAATGTGTTGCCTGAAATGATAGTGCTTCACCACACCATGCATACTTCAAACCACGCCACTCCACTCTATGCCATTTCAATCTATTCCTTGCCACTCAATTCTACAACACTCTACTCTAGGACATGCCCCTCCACTCGACGCCCCTCCACTCTAAGACACTCTATGACACTCCACACCACTCCAATCTATGCCACTCACTCCACGACACAACATGCCACTCCACTCTATGCCCCTCTACTCAACACCATTTACCCCACTCCAATCTACTCCAACCTATTCCACTCCACCAAATCTACCCCACTCCAATCTACCACAGCCCAATTTTCTCACCTCACTTTACCCCACCGCAATCTACACCTCCCCACTCCAATCTACCCCACTCTAACCCAATCTACTCCACTCCGCTCTACCCTAATCCACTCCACTATGATCCAATCTATCCCACTCCACTCTACCACAATCTATCCCACACCAAGTTACTCCACTCCAGTCTTCTCCACTCCACTCAATCTAACCCAAACAACCCCACCCCACTCCACTCTACCCCACTCAGCTCCAATCCACCCTAGTCTACCCCACCCCACTTCACTTCAATCAACCCAAATCGACCCCACTCAACTCCAATACACCCCACTCCAACCTACCCCAATCCACCCCACTCCAATGTACCCCAATCTACACCCCCCACTCCAATCTACCCAACTCCACTCCAATCTACCCTACTCCACTCTAATACACTTCAATCTATCCATTCCAATTTACCCCACCCCATCCCAATCTACTCCACCCCAATTTACCACACTCCACTCTACCCCAATCTACCACACTCCACTCCAATCTACCCCACTCTACTCAATCTAACCCAATCAACCCCACCCCACTCTACCCCACTCCACCCCAAACTACCGCAGTCTACCCCACTCTGTTCTAATCTAGCAGAGTCTACCCCACTCCACTACAATCTACTCCATTCCAATTTACCTCACTGCACTCTACCCCGATCTACACCATTCCACTCTACCCCAATCTACCTCTCTCCAATCTATCCCACCCCACTCCATGCCACTAACTTTCAGCCATGCTGAACAGCAGCCTCACTGGTGTGCCTAATGGCTAAAACACATTGCCAAACCAATAGCTCTTGTGAAGGCAAGACCTATTGGCTTTGCCAATGCTTGCTATTTATTGTGAGTTTGAGAAAGATCCAGAAGCTAATACTGGACAGCAGAAGCCGGCAGCATTCAGAGCTTCATCGTTGTATACATGTTACATTTAGAGCCTGAGCTCTGCCCACCTTGCCCACTCTCTTGCCCCCACCGGATTCTGTGGTGTTCCCTTTCAGATCTCTATCAGGTGATCATTTCTTGGAATTAGCGCCGGATCGTGGCAGTGCACCGAAAGCTGTCTCGTTGAATTTACATCAAAGGCCGCGGATGGGTGGTACGGCTACCAAGGCCAGATTTTTTCGCGCTAAGGGTGAAGGGAAAAGTAGAGGGCCTGATACAGACCAGTCTCAGCATTTGGTTTTTAAAACTGTCAGTACTGAGCACCGACTGAACCCGAACAACTTAAATCCCCGATTATGCCGCAGAATGCAGCCTATTCCATGGCACTGATAATTTGTCATTTCTTGCTGCTTAACATAGTAAACCCGACTGCATAATTTGGGACTTCATTGACGAAAAATCCAGTGGCACCGAATATTAATTTTAAGGCTCTACTTAAGGGCTAATGTCCAGGAAGGATTTGTCTGGTATGACTAAGCGCTCACTGGATTTCTAACCCATCCATATATGCGCATAGAGACTGCCTGCATAAATCAAGCCCGGAATCCAGGCACACTGTCAGACAAATTCAAGGGAGAACTTTAAAAAAAAAAAATTATGCATCTTGTTAGTCTACTGGAACGTTCATTTCGTCTCCTCTTCAACGTAATTAGTATATTCTCCACAAGAAGGTTATATTTCACAACTTATGATCAAATAACCCTATGTGAGTTCCAATTTTGTCTGCTTTTTTATATAGCGCAAACTCGACCTTAAGGTGTTTAAGCGCTAGGCATAACACAGGCCCCTGCAGCCCCTTCAGTTTAAGGAAAGCCCAATATTTCAGGGGTCCCCAATCCTTCGGGGTGAGGCGGGCATTAAACCAAAAGCATATGAATAGTTTAAGATATTGGTGATAAGGGGGCCCCATGTCACATTCTGCATGGGGGCCACATCATTTTGACTACCTCACTGTGGAGCCCTTTATATAGTCACTAGTTACATTAGACCAAGGTAACATTCATTTGTTTAGGCGCAGGCAGATTAAGTGATTTGCCAGAATCACTCTATGATGAGCCGACGCCAAGACTCGAACCTGGTTCCCCATTCTAAGGTTGGCAGCTCTGACGGCAACGCCACATTCTTTCTCCTTGAACACATTTTATAGAGGTATCAGATTTTTTTTAAACAGAAAATCTTGTATTCTTCTCCGTACCAAATGTGTTCTACCTTTAAAAAATACACATCTCGTGTTCTGCCTCTCCTACCACATGCTGCCACCTCCGTAGGCTGTCAGCCTGTTGTTGTGACACCCCTGTCATCAGCCGTCACTTCAACTCGGAGTTATCACACTATTGATTGCGGGATACCGCTGGATTAACTGGCATGGAGGAGACGGAGGCTGCACGCGCTGTCTGCGCGCCCATTGTCAAATGTCATAATTACGCGTCGCTCTGACAGAGGCGTCAGAGTGCACTGAGAGGACGGTCATTACCACCATGCAAAAAGGGAGGGCTTGATGTTCATAGACAAAAAGGCTCAACCCGTGCTCCACCCACATAATAAACAATCGGCCATTCGAGGTCCATGATTCTTTGGAAAACAGTCTCGTGTTGTGTTGTGATTAACAGTTCCGTGCGCGCGCTATCGAAAAGCCATGTTTTGAATGTGGGATTGTAGTTTGCACCTGATGGCCGAGATACTAACAAAATTGACGAGCTCGAACACATAAACGTTGTCGTCTGCCGTTCTGAGTGGGGAAATTAATTTCCGTCACATGTGCAACCAGCTTCAGTGCTCAAAGCAGCTGCCAGCCTTTTGTTTCAGATGCCTCCTGAAGCAGAGCACAGTGAGCTGTCGTACCAGCATTTCACTCACAATACATTATGTAGAAATGCTACTTTGTCTTTACTGGTGGGTTTATAATGCACTGAAAATAAGTGAACAAAAAAGTGATGGATGGAAAGCTTGAGTTAATCTCTGACACGGGTATGTACTTAGGACCACACCACAGTCCGTCCTCTGTTAGGAGCAGTCCAGCCCTAACTACAAGGCCTGGTCCTCCCTGAAAGGGAACCCAAGCAACCCAGGAACGGTTTCAGCTTGGCTGGGGCTCTTTAGTTGGGCTCCAGTGGCACAGTGAGCTGAGCACGTGACCCACATCTGGGCATACTCGTCGTACAAGGTCAAGATTGGTTTGCATATAGCTGGGTCCAGAGTAATGTGCAAAAATAGCAAACCAGTGATACTCAAAATACGGCCCGGGGGCCGCTTGTGGCCCTCTTGACCTTTACATGTGGATCCCCTGCTGAGCAATAATATTCAAGAAAAAAATGATAAATAAACAGACAAGCATTTATTAACCTGCAAATAAATGCTTGCCCGCTTATTTAACAAGTTTTTACACCTCCTTACACAATCCCTGACCCACCCAGCCCCCCAACCGACACCCTGCTGGCATCAGTGCAGCCCTCGGTCACACCAGAGACTGTACTTTGCGGCCCCTGGGTAAATGTTTGTGATTACCCATGGAATGGACTGAGATGCGGTCACGAGTGATAACCAGTGGCTGAGATTAATTCAAGCATTCAATCCATCACCTTTTTGTATCCTTCAATGCATTGGAAAAAGGCATATAGTCTGTAAATTCTGTTTATGTAAACTGTGTTTTGTACATTGTCGTGTGGTAGCCTAGCAGCTGATACACGTTCAAGCCAAAGAGTGGTTTCCTCAGGGCTTGAAATAATCCAAAACACAGGGGTGAAAGCAAGCCTTTGACAGTATACATGCTGGAATCTGGAAAGACAATAATTGAGCCTATGTTACACCATCTAGTAGTGAAGTTGTGAGGTTCACCAGCAGGATTTTAGGTAGGCGCCTTAAAGGTGTTAAGGACTATTCCATTTGGGGACCGATTAACTCGTAGGTCAACTGTTAGATGTAACATTGACTCAATTGTGGTCTTTCCAGACTACAGCATGTCAAATGTCATGAAAACTTTATTTTCAAACTTGGATTAATTTAAGCCCCAAGGAACCGAATATTTGTTGCAAGCCATGTATTAGTTATTTGCGTTTCACACATTTAACGACCAGTGATTTGACTTAATTCAATGAAAATGAGGAAAGAGTTCTAAAACTGCAAGAATTTTGTTGCCACCATTTCGTTGTAGAATACATACCTTTGGAGATTGCTGAGTTATAATATCATGCGATATCACCCACCCCAACTTTGCCATTAGTCGCACCCATTATCGTTTGGCAAAAGTATTCCACTCAATTCTAGGCCATGCTGCGGTGTGCGATTTTAAAGTTATGGTTTGCAGTGATGCCAGTGGGTGTCTGCTCAGGTCCTGCCGCATAACACCTTCTTTCCATACATTATTCAAGGATTTCATGCGATGCAATCCCTTTTAGCACTGGGCTCGCAGAGATTTTTCACACCAAAAAATTGCACTCAGAGCTTGATCCATGTTATTGTTTGTGTCGCTTTGGGTCAAGCGAGTATCTGCGCAAAACTTCTTTGAATCTGGGCCCAAGATTATAGATGACATATTTGTAATAAGAAGGATGTGATGTGTGAGAAGCCAGGAGCGATTGCTCAGGGAAGCAAGACTCCACAAGGATTCCAAATTCTGTGGCCCTGACCTTGTATGGCATCCATTGAACGTTTCTGCCTCTTTGTGTCTACCTCCAACATACAACCTTGAATGCATTAAACACATAAGAAAGATTTACATCATAAGAAGGTTTGCGAATGATACAGTAGTGCGGCTGCAGCTGCTTCATTGATAAAAGCGCAGAAGATAAGCAGGAGCATGCCTTCATTTAAAGTTTTGTCTAATGTAGATCAGTCCAAGCATGCCAATACGCAATATTTTGTGACAAAGACAGTAATTTTTGAGAAGGAAATTGACAAGATTTTCCATTTTTGGCACCTGATTGTGGGAGCCCTACAGGTAAGAAGGTAAGATACATTGGGGCATATTTACAAGGGCTTATCGCTACCAGAACGTCAATTTTTGTGGCGATAAACCCTTTGCCTTATTTACAAGGCGGCGTTGAGCCACTTAACGTGGCTTAATGCTGCCTTGTAAATAATGCCCCTTTCACGCAGCACTTAGCGTGAAAGGGGAGGGCAATGAATGTTGCAGTGGGTGTTCCGCCGCAACGCCCATTGATTTTGGTCACTGCCCCCCTATTTACAAGGGTGGCGTAAATAGGCGGCAGCGCCAAAAATAAGACCAAGGAAAACCTGGTCTTAACCTGGCAAAATGAGGAGAAAATAATATTTCTCCTCGTTTTTGCTGATTCTATGTGTGCTGCATTACGCAGCACACATAGAAAGAGCAAATCGCCAGTAGTGATTGTTTATGTGCAGGAAGGTTTCCCTTCCTGCACATAAACAATAATTTATAAATGACAAGTTGCAACTTCTATGTGTGCTGCACAAAGCAGCACACATAGAAGTTACAAATCGCCATTATGGATTGTTTATGTGCAGGAAGGGACACCTTCCTGTGCATAAACAATCATTCCCGCCAACGCAGACAGCCGTGCACTATGGTGCAAGGGTGCCTGCGTTGGCAACTAGGCAGCTACATTTAGCGCCAGCGCTAGGGGTAAGGCAGGGGCGCACCCCATTCTTGTGAATACGGCGCATCCCTGCATTTTTAAACTGACAGACGCAGCATTAGCGATTTTGGAGCTACACAGAGCTCCGCCACTTTATTGCAAACATGCCCCTCAATCTTACACAGTCAGTGGCTGATGTGATTGAACAGTTTTGAATGGCTTTCACCTCAGAGTCAAAAGTCCCCGTCCAGACTATTAAGTGTTACCGAAGAACTAAAGACGGATGAATGAGGTAATCATGCTAAAGATGTATTTTCGATGAATATTACAGACGTTATAATTTTCTCATTTAATACTGGACTCGGCATTGACATTTACTTGTACAGCGGTCGTGAGAAGAAGCTCTGTTCCACATGTATGCTACTTATATAAAATATTTAAGAAATAAATCAGAAAGTAATTGGGAACAAGGCAAATATTATTAGACTCCGTTGGGAAGCATTTTCACAGGGATTCCCTCAGCAGATCACAGAATGTATTTAACATGTGTGAGTGGTTAACCCAATGTCCTTTCCAACCAAAAGGCATACATACTCCTGGCTCCCTAGGCGGGGCATATGGAGCAATCTCTTTCAGAATAGGCCGCCAAATTGTGTGCCAATTCCTTAAGAATTAAAAATGCAGCTTTATACATTATTTGATGTCTTTGCTAATTAAGGAGATTAGGACAAAAGACTATCTCGCTCAGTTGAGGCATGCATCATTATGTTCTCAATGCTTAATTTTTGGAATGCACTACATTCCTAATGAACTATGTTATTGCTGCTTAATGGAAACTTTGTGTACTTAATGACCACAAAAGTTTAACAGGAAATCAGCAGTTTTAATTCAGCTTCCATTTGCTGGGTTTTTCCACAATTTAAACCATGACCTTTTTTGAAACCTTCTTTAGAAAGAATACTAAAACTGAATCCAAACGGACAGTGATATTTTTCTTAATGCAATTATGTACTTTGTGTTTGCAGTGATGCACTTTACAGAGAAATACAAAGCACGGACCCACCCCTGCATGTTACCCCACATTGTGAATGGTGCCTAAAAGTGAAGGATAATTTAATTCACGAGAAATTACACTAAGTTAGTAGCTGTCAAATATTGCATGGGCATCAATGAAACAAATTAAAAGTAGTCTAAAATGTTAACACATCAGAAAAGAAATAAAATGGAAAGGGCTATTTTAAGCATGTTGCTGCCCTACAGCTATATATTTACAGGGGTATGCTGGACTATTAGGAGGGTGACAGAAGCCCTGTTAGGGATGCATTTGTGCATGTGAGTGTATGTTTGCATTCAGGACTCAGGCTCTCATTATGAGTTCTGGTGTTTCACCCGGAGAAATAACTATGGGACAGAAGCTTGCCCAGACCCCCAGAGACATCAAACTGGGCCTCCAAGAGCCTTTCCTAATGAAAATCAATCATATCCACCCCAGAGTTACCTCCTCGTACATTCAATTCTGTTGTCCTATATGGCTCAATTCATTGCTTTAATCCTGTTCCACATCTTATTCTACTCCTATGCCTATTTGTACCCCTTGGGAAACCGGTTACAATTATGCAAATTATGCACTTATTCTACTGACACAGGAGCTACATTCAGGCTTCAAGTGAGTTGCCACCAGGCGCTCTCTTGAAGCCACCAGGCGCTCTCTTGAAGCCACCCATGTCCACGTGACTAGAAACCATGTGAACTAAATACTGGCAAAGGTGAGTTTATGAGCTCCCTGACACAAAGATCTCAGATACTGTAGCCACATATGTAAAGACCACCATGTCCCTGTTTGCACCTTCAACCAGGTGCACGGGTGCAGACAGGGGCACTGTGCCCTATTGATAAAGTGATGCCCCCAGGGCAGAAAGGAACATGTGCCTGCACTGGGGCATTGTATTAGTGAAAGGCATAGCAGCTGTTTCAAATAGTGGGTAAACCTTTTACAGTGCAGACAGCATGCAGCCTACTTTACAAGTGGGGGGGTCGGACTGAGGTCTTCATTTAGGCAGGTGGCGTGAGGGGCGCCTTTTGCGTTTTTGGCCATGGAACTATGTCAGTCCAGTTGCCTGAACCCTGGTTGGATACACAAATAAAGGAGGGTCTCCTCCCCATCATTGGTACCACCCCGCTAAGCACTGCTACAAACAGAACTTTTCAGATGATATCAGAGACCCAATGGTTCAGAAGCAGTATTAGTGCAAGGATCCATCTGTGAATCGAAATCAGGATTCACTCGGAGTAGGAGCAGAGTAGGAGCCGAGTAGGAGCCTCCCACAGGAGCTCCCGGTTTGGGGATTACCTCTTGGTAGATATCCCCGCATAATCCGTTCCCACCGGCCCGCCACCCGCCTACACCTGGATCGGACTGAACAACTCTACTGATGCACACCTTTGAAGGATAAACTGGGCACTCACGACGGACCCAGTGCTCCAGGATCGGTCTGCCGCTTTGGGGCTGATCTGAGCCGCAACGTACCTTGGCTTTCCTGTTGCTGCTGACCCGTCTATCCGCACGCAGCCTGCCTTGCAGAGACTGGCTGGACTGGTGCCGAGCTCAACCCTCCAGGCTGGTACCATTTCCAAGACTCTTCGTGATAACAAGGTGAGGTGCAGAGGAGTTCCTGCCGGCAGCCGACGATTCCCGCACAGGAAGACCCAATCCTGAACCTGCTAGCTAGCTGCTGACTCGGCCGTTCATCAGCCTGCCTTGCCTCTGGTTTGTCCGGTGCCGATTTCGACCCTCCATGCTGGCGTCCGCAGAGGCTGGTGCTGAGCTCGACCCTCCGGGCTGGCGCAGTTGCTCAGCACTCCTCGCGTTGCCCAACTGAAGTGCCGAGGAGTTCCTGCCAGCAGCTGGTGATCCCCGTGCAGACGTAATTGACCTGAGCCCGGCAGCCGCTCCGGGGCGCCTCAAATCGCCGCCGCCTCCCTGTCTTGCCTGGAACCCTGCTGACGGTCGCATCCTGCTGAAGTTTGATCCTAAGAGACCCCCGGCTTCCAACTCCACAACGACGACCTCCCTGGGAACCAGCGTCGATCAGCGGAGGCTCCCGCCTCCCTCAGCGCTTCCTGAGAGCTTCGGCACACGAACTTGTTTCAATTGAGCTGAACGAAGAGCCCTGCCCCTCCGCCTCTGTAAGTGTGATAGCGCCGGCGCCTGATGATTTCGTGCCGTGCTGCCCTATTAAATATTAATATGAGCAGGGGCATGCCTGACCTAAAATGGCGGCATCTCGATAAAATGGAGAGCATTGTTCTTCCCTGATTGTTTGTGGGGCACTCATCAAATAAGACGATCAACTACCGCTCTTGGGAGGCTACACTGTTTAGCACTAGAGATTGTGTTATTCTGTCAATGTCCCTCACAGTAGCCTTATGACTAGCAGACTGATCACTGCCTGACCCTAAAATGGCGACGGTATGAAGACATTATGATCAACTTTCATTGCCTGACTTTAAAATGGCGGACTTTAAAATAGCTATTTTTCGAGAGCTGCTAACCAGGCCCTAACCAAGTGGTGCGCACCCCTGTGGTGGTATTGTCACATTACAATTCTGTTTCCCGCACGTTGGGCATTCCACTTTGCTGCGCAACTGTCCCTTATCGCTCCTTGAATACCCGAGTCATTATGGCAAGCCCTGGCCTGTCCGCTACTTGGGATAATTCTTATTCTCTGGTTTACCCCCCCCAACCTCTCCAAAACCGCCACAAAAACCTTCAAGCACTCCACCCTGAAAAGTCACCCTGAGACACTGATCTCTGACCTACGGTACAGCGCAGACAACGGCACTGTCATGAATGACCTCATTTTCTACTCTAGAAGAACCTCCTCCTGGCGCAAAACCTTTTCTCACCTCCTCAATGTACACACAGCTAAGAACATTCCATACGGCACTAAGCTATCAATAGCACCTTCCCCAACCCTGCGAGCTGACCTCACCATCACTCTCTACAAAAACGGCATCGTCCTGATCCAAGCCTCATCCAAAAACCTGAATAAATTTGCGGACCTTTTTACCCTCCTCAGAAACCATGTGCACGACATGAGCAGGGCAACTAACTCCCGCCCCGGCGAGCCTTCGATCAGCCCATCTAGCATGTTTAACCACTCACAAAACCCTCTAAGGCTTTCCAACTCTGACCATCCTAACCACCCCAACACGCCTCCCGGCCTTACTAACAGTATCGTCCCTAGACCCTTGGTCTCCTCCCCTCTAACTTCCCAAGTCGACTGTGTCACTGTTACGCCTCCAAAGACCTACGATGCAAGTCGAGCTAGCTCTTCCAGCCCTCAAACCAACCCGCTAAGAGACTCCAATACAAATCATCCTAGCCCCTCTATCACATCTTCCGGCCTTGCCAGCAGAAACGCCCGAGACCATTGCCCCCCGCTAGCTCGCCACCTTCACCCGGACTGTGAGACTGGTACGCCTCCAAGGACCTACGATACAGGTCGAGCTAGGCCATCCACCCTTTCACCTACTCACGCTGATAGAACTGCTCCTGAACCACTGCCCCCTGTCCTTTAGCACCTCCATCCTCTATGGACCTCGAATCCCTGCACTCCAGAGCTGCCAAACTAACCCAGACCATTCATATTTCCATTCTGGACCTAATGAACCTCCTTCACCTCGCTGAACTCTCCCTCGCCAACCTCATACCACTGCCAAACTCCACCACCCCACCTATCACAGAGTTCACTAAACAGCCTCTTCCGCTATCTCTGAGACATCAACGCCCCCGCAAGCAACCATGCCACCTCTCTGAGGAGGAAACTGTTGCTCTCGTCTCCTCCTACAACTCTACCCTTGCCATTCCTAGTCCGCTAGACCTCACTGAATTGGAAATCCTTGCCATCCTCCGGGACTACAATTCTACCCCAGCTACCCCTCATCCTCTTGACGTGAATGACGAACATGCCATCCGCACGATCACTATCAACCCCAACAGACTAGCAACCCTCCGCAACAGAAATGTGGTCAAAAGTAATCTAGCGCCTATCCACCTGTCCGCCCAGTCTCCCGAAAATCCCTCCAAATCTTCTCTGTCTGGTCTCTTAAATCAACTGCCGATCGGCAGCTAAGCACGCTACCGATATTGCAGACCTTATCCTGTACAAAAATTTCGATTTAGCAATCCTAACAGAATCATGGCTCAACGAATCCTCATCTCCATGCCTGGACCTCCTAGTCCCTCCCAACTACAACATTGCAAGGCTGGACAGGCAATCTAACAAGAAAGGAGGAGGCATAGCCTGCATCTACCGCTCTAACCTTCTTGTCACGGAACTTCTGGGAGACTCCACCGAATCCTACGAATACCTCGCCCTCGCTATTCGCAGCAACTCCACCCCACTATGTAACCTGCACATCTTTTACCACCCCCCAGGCATGAACGATTCTTTCACCGACCACCTCATGGAAATCATCACAGCCAAGATCTCCACCAACACCAAAGATATTTTCCTTGGTGATTTTAACTTGCACTGGAATGATCCCAAGGATCCGCATGTCAACGCCATCAAAGACCTCCTGGCCGATCAAGCCCTGACCCAAGCCTGCTCACTCCCAACTCACTTGAAAGGGGCCACTCTTGACTGGATCATCTCTAAAGAATCAATAGTCAAGCTTACCTCTATAGACCCATGTGACTGGTCTGACCACCACGCCATCACCTTCCTCCTACCTGGCACTCACAAGACAAGAGCACGGCAACCAGCGATTCCTAAACGCTGGATCAGAGACACCAAGAACCTGGACCTCAGGGAACTTGAGACTCGCTGCAAATCTGACCTCCCCCCCCTCTCGCATATCGCAACGGTCAGTGGCCTCAACGATCACTACTCTGCGACTATATCGAACATCCTGGATGATCTAGCTAAACTAAAACTGAAAAGAGCCCAAATCAAAGACAGAAACCCCTGGTTCACAGGATCCCTCAACAATGAGAGGAGATCCCTCCGGCAATCTGAAAGAACCTGGAGGCAGCACCCCTCAGCCGCACATCTAAAACTTCTCCGCCAGGCCAGAAATGTCTATAACAGGAACATCCTCAATTCAAAAAAAGAATTTTTCAGAACTGAACTAGAGAAGGCCAAAAACAGACCCCGCAAGCTCTTCGAACTGGTCAAACACCAATCTAATAAACTGGCCAAAACATCGAAAGAAACCCCCAAGTCTCTCATATCCTCCGAGGAATTCTCCTCTTTCTTCGCTGACAAAATCAAAACCCTAGGAATCGAACTCAGCTCCGCCACATACTCTCAACCCCTCTCTGACCTGCCTCCTCCGGCCGTGACGCCCCCACAGGCTCCACCTAAAAATCTAGCTCACTGGACCGACTTCAAAGTCTATGACGAAAACTCCGTCTCCAAAATCCTCTCTTCCTTAAAACCAAATAACCATTTTAATGACCCGCTCCCTTCCAACTGTCTAGCTGCCGTCGCCCAATCCATTATTCCTAGCTGGACTGCAATAATTAACGCCTCTCTCCTGCAGGGATCGATGCCTGACTCTCTAAAAGCAGGCCAAGTCCTCCCCATTTTGAAAAAGCCTTCTCTGGATCCAGCTTCCCCTGACAACTTCAGACCCATCTCCAACATCCCCCTCCTAGCCAAAGTGCTGGAGAAGTGTGTGCAACAGCAGCTAAGTCAACACATCAACAACTTCCACCTACTCGATGACTTCCAATCTGGATTTAGACCTGGGCACAGCACTGAAACCACCATGCTCCACATTGTTGATGATGCCCTCCAAGCCCTTGACCAAGGCAAAACATGTCTCCTAATCCTCCTAGATCTATCTTCGGCCTTCGACACGGTCAACCATGAAAAACTACTTGAACGCCTCAAACTCAGGATGGGATTGGATGGCACTGTCCTAGAATGGTTTAGGTCCTTCCTCCACAACCGATCACAGCGATTCCTAATCAACGGCAACCTATCTGCACCCTCCCCGGTCACGGTTGGAGTCCCTCAAGGTTCAACCTTGTCCCCCACCCTCTTCAACCTTTACCTAGAACCGCTTGCCGAAGTGCTACGCACTGCAAATATCTCCTTCCATATGTATGCTGATGACACTCAGATCTACATCAAAACCTCATCTCTCGAAGAGATTCTCTCCCTGAACGAAGCCCTGAAACTCACTGTCCAATGGCTCGCCTCCAATCATCTCAAACTCAACACTAAGAAAACTGAATTTCTCCTAATTTCCCCTCAGAATACCAACCACGAGATCCAAACATGGATTAATGCTATCACTGCCTTAAATTGCCCACCGACCATCGTGGACTCGGCCAAATCCCTGGGAATTACCCTTGACAGCAATCTGAAAATGAAGGGACCATATCAACTCGATGGCCAAAGCAGCCAGATTCCACCTGAGCTACCTTAGGAAACTGAAACCATTCCTTGATGCTCCTGACTTGAAAATGGCTGTCCAAGCACTCGTCATCTCTAGACTGGAATATGGCTGCTCTACCCTCTCAGGTTTACCCAAGATCTCCCTGGCACCTTTAAAAGCCTGCCTCAATGCAGCAGCCAGACTACTTACCGGCACAAGGAAATTCGACCACATCTCCCCACACCTGAAACCTTTGAACTGGCTTCCCTTTGAGGCAAGAATACAGCTTAAGCTAGCATGCATCACACACAAGGCTTTATAATCAAATTCCCCTGCATATCTTGCACGGAAACTTGTGATTTCCGGAGGATCCAGAAACTCCCGGGCTGCCAGAAACCTCTTGCTCCAACCTGCACGCTTTCGGGAAAAAAAACGTACAATCGGGCTTTCTCTGGAGCCGCTCCAAGAATATGGAACTCTCTCCCACCTAACATCAGAAAAATCCCTTCTCTGGCCCGCTTCAAAAAGCACGCCAAGACCTTCCTTATGAGCAAATTCCTCGTTTAAACTTGCCCTCAACCACCACTAAGACACGGATCCACGTCTGCCTATTGCCTCCCCTCGGATTTCCTAATCACCCGACCTAGGAACCTGGGTTCTTGTCTTGAGTAATGGTAAATGTAATCTGTAAACAAGTATCTCATCTTCAGTAACTGTATATGTAATTTGTAAATACGTGTCTTTCTATGTATCCTATATCCTGCCCCTACTATCTGTTTTTTTTCTTTTACCAGGTGATTCTATACCTTTTGTACAATGTTATGTTGCCTATAAAGCACTCTGATACCCTAACGGGTCAAGTTCGCGCTCTATAAAACACAGTAATAAATAAATACAAGAGCTCCAGTATTGAACGTTCAACATTCTATGTTCCAACAATAAAGCTCTGTAAGGTCCTTTCAGCCCACATCCAGACCCTTCACTACTATCTGGCCTTTGATAAAGCTCTGAAGATACAGGTGTTCCCATTCACCTGAATAACCAGATATGACATGTCATAGGAGGAAAAATCTGACAAGCACAATTGTCTTGCACTTAATATTAGTTCCTGACTAACAAAAAGACTTTAGTAAAAATGTAAGATAAGTTTTATAATGCCATTAAATGATTGCTGATGGCATCTGCTTTTACTCGCAGGACATGGTTTTGATTCCTGAAAAGGCTAACGTAACCTCAATCCTTCCAAGTACATAATATTGAATACTATTATATTGGGTTAACACCTATTTACTGCACAGAGAAGACACCATGGACGTTGATTCATCATAACACCAGGGGTAGCGGAAGTGACATAACACACCCTTTGACCCTGTACCCCAGCGATGTTGCAGGAAATTACATCACAAGACATTTGACCTAGTGACATCACAGGAACTGTCACTGCATGGCCTTTGGCATGGCCGGGTCTGGTGGCTTAGTGGACTAATGCATCCACTGCAGGGGCCTGTGTTCAACCTCATGGTCACAGGTTCAAATCCCGGCGAGTCCACTCAGCCTTTCATCCATTTGAGGTTGATAAAATGAGTACCATTGACTTGGGCAACAATAAACATCTGTTACTCAGCGCCTTGAGATCCATGGGTGATAAGTGCGCTTTACAAATACAAGTGTTACGTTATGTTATGTTATGGTACCATCACACAAAGTGATGCATCTGACCTTGGGTTAGTTACACCAGACAGAAAGGCTGGAAAATCTTTAGCTGCAAATGAAATCCTCTATAAACAAATCCTATTGAAAATGCTGCTACATACATTGTCTGTATCAGATTGAATCTTCTGATACAGGATTGAGATAATGCAGCATCGGTTTAGAGCACATTAAGTAGCGTACAACACTGCAAAATATGCTGGCGAAGTTCAAATCAGCCAATATCAATATCGAATAACTTATATAATGGGAAGGTTGATTGGCCAGGAAAACTTAGCACAAGTCCCTTTGCCATTTGTTTTAGAAATTAGGAGTGCAGTGTAATCAAAAGTCAGTCTCGGAATGTGGGTCACAGTGCTATTTAATGCAGATCGACTACTCCAGACAAACTTCCTTTCCGTGATATGTTATATGTATACTTTCTCAGCTAAGGAGCCCACGCACCTTGTCAGGTTTACTATAATTATTAATTGCTTTTACAGAAAAAAAGTGCAAGTCACCAGTAGAGTTCTTGTGTTGATCGATAGTATGCTTGTCACCCACAGCATCTTTGGTGGGTTAGGAAAAGGTGGCAAGATGTTACTGATGGAGTGAGGTTGGTAAAAATACATCCTCATGAAATTAAGTAACCCCATATTGATGTATTGACTGCATGGACTAACCAACCCTGAATGCACATATTTATACATGGGGCAAAACTCATTTTACATAACATACTAAATCATGATGGTATGAGTACGTATTAACAGTTTGCGCTTTGAAAAATCGTACTAATGCATGTTTATGCTATGTTGTACATTGCACATTTTGCATGTTGTGCACAAATAACGAAAAAGTCGCTTTAAATTAATAGCTTTCGCTAGGAATTAATTAATACAGGGTATTAGCATGGTGGGAGGTAACCATAATGAATTAATATTCTTTTGTGTTTATTTACTTTAGTACGAGATTGGGCCTGCATGAAAATGGCCTCTTGTCTGAACCAGCATGTGGTTGTCTTGGTCTGTACGGAGGACACATGCGCCGAAATGTTTTGCCTGCTTACGAACTGCAGAGTGCACCAGCTGATGTAGTCTGTGTGAAGGCCATGTTGTTATGTGCCAAGACGCGACAGCGACTGTGGGAACTGCCATCGCTATGTGCAATTTGAATGTGAAGCGGATGTCATAATACGAGAATGTTGCAAAATGTATAACTATTGATATTAGTAGTATACAAATGTATTTATCCTTAATACTTCTTTTGTTAAAACCGGTATGGGATGGATTTGCGATTAGAACTTGATGAGGCGACCCTAACATGATTCGTGACAACCAATCACAGGCCGAGTTTCTACTGATACTGCAACATTGTGAGATAGTGAGCTAGGCATTAGGGTGTAATTGATATCCCAATTAGGGGTGTGTGAGAGCATGCAGAGAGAGAACGCAGAGAACATCTAGACAACGAGAGGGAGGTGCACCAAGACGGACAGATCAGATCAAGACTGAGCCAGAGAACACTTTAGGTACAAGAACGTTGCGGGAGTGCTTGAGAGGAGACTGCGTCCAAGGAGAACTAGATCAAGGTAGATTGAATTGGGAGATTATATTTGTTTGCCAGTTTATGGCAAAACTTAGCTGCATCTGTCCTGTTAACTTTGTCCTCTGAGCCTATCTCTGGGGACCCCTTGCCACAACCTCGGCCAAGGAAGTGGTTTTCCTGATTCTTTGGTGGGTATCACCCTCCTTAAATGCTTTAATTTTGCAATATAGTTCTGCAAGTATTTACGCTGTACCTTCTCTTTCCCTATTCCTATGCACGCTTTGATGTCGATACAAACGATTCATTTTTTTGATTACATTGCTTGATAATTTGTTCTCTTATATGTGGTCTTGTGTGTGCACTGACAATCTGAATTATGAGCATTTAATTTTAATAAGATAAAATTATTAATTTAATAAACGACTCTGTGGTTATTTAGGTTAAAGTATTAAACTGTTTAGTTAATCATAGTCACCATCAACTCTTCAACTAATGGTCCATCGACCAAAGGAAGAAGACAGTTGAGATTAAGAATAGTTAGGAATATATATAAATGTTATTAATGCGAAGTATAGTATTGTACATAATAAAACTGACAAATTAAACCCCCAAATCCAGCGCTCGTCTTCAAGGATCATTTATGGGTAATGTGTGATGGGCCCCGTTGATTGGTAAGCAATTTATGTGTGAAGAGATTTCCCTGGTCCCTGGTTTCATGAATTAGGGGTTGCGCTGGATCATTACTTACATGGAAGAAGATACTGGCTGGAATTCTGATGTTGAGTGACTGATGAGAACAGTACTTTGATTGATGAAAAACAAGAGGCTGACCTACATGACTATTATTCTGAGGGTTTTGCTTGGCTCATTGAAAAGAAAAGGGCACTGACTGGGCAGGAAACAGTTACTGACTTGCACAATATAAAGAATCCAACAATTCACAAATCCTCAGATGAATACTATCTGCTGCTTTGAATTGCTGTGATTTACATGATGGTTGTTCAACTTGCTATATAGAGACTGACCCAAGGGTTGATGCTTGTCTAGTATGATATCAAGAAGGTGTCTGAAAGTGCAGCAGACACGGTTTACAGATCTCTGAATAGGATACTAGTGCCTTCAAAGAATAGTTGCTGTAGTGATGCTGGGAAATCTTGACGAGAAAAAAACTCTGGACAGCAAGATTTGCTTGGCTACCAGGAAATCAAGAAGAATAATAGTGATTTGCATTACTGTTTTCATAGCTCTAGCTGATGCGCTGAAGCTGCATATCCATTGTGACAGGAAGAAACTACCTTGACAGCAAGTTAGTGCTTTCCTGATAGGACTTGACAGCATGGTAGATGCTGTCTTCATGAAGCTGCATAGGGTACAGGCTTCTGCGATCACTAGTCTTTGGGGGAAAAAACAACTATTAGAACTAAAAAGGTGCCTACATTTATATACATAATCAGGAATGGATAAGATAGCTCGGGTGACTAATGCATTCAATGTAGAGATCAGAGCCACATAAGGGGAAAGTCATAGATGTGAATACTGGAAGGTTCACTTACAATTTCATTCTTCTGAGATCGATAAAATGTGTAAGATTCAACTGAGTAATAATTAATAACATTTGTATCAATGTGAGAGATCAGAATAATGGTAGACTTCATTATTTAACTGTATTCATTATTAATATTTATTGCTGTACAGCACATTATATCAGAGAACCGAATCCGTATAAAGACACATCAACTTGTGCCTCGGCCCAGAGAAGGTCATGATATTCCTATGGGACTTCAAATACCAGGTTATGTCTACTTTTTGGCACATTAGTCCAACCCCACTGCAGTGGGAGATTTGTAAGAAACATCAATCTTAGAAAAAGTTGGGTAACAGGGGGGGCATATATGATAACATTTAAGAACCCCGCCAGCCTCGAAGCTTCAGTGGAGCACAGACTCAGATTGCTCAAGTAGTGGCATTCAACTTGCACCCTCAGCATACAGCCCTGTATCTTTTGCCATCCCGGACTAGTCTAAAAGCTGAGCTTATAGAGACCAAGGCTGCATGAATTGGCCTGTTCATTTCTAGAAGAGCCTGGAAACCAGTTTTGTGGTGCATGCTGGCTGCTGACCATTTTTTTGCCGTTTCCAGCATGCAAGTAGTGCTTGATTTAAAATTGCACTTTTCTATAAGACACAGGTGGGAATTTAGTATAGGATTGAATGCAGAGCACCTTCTCTCCATGACCACTTCTCTGTAGCATGCTCATCCTAGCTTGTGATCTCAGTGTCTTAGTACTGACATTAACATGTTTCTGGCAGTCTGCTCCCATTCACATGTGTATACACCTCAGTGCATACTGGGGCCTGTAGTCCTGAAATATTTCAATTCATCTAATTTTTTTAAATTGTATTATTTTTTTAATTGACTATTGGAAAACAGGATCATTGTACAAACTCTTTCAAAGCACATGTTACTATATGTTCGCCCTGCATGGGCAACGCATTCACAACTTTTACATGTGCAGTTTGGCAAGGGTAGGTAGATCATGTACACATAACATTGTTGTACCCCGCCTCTGCATAATTCATCTAATTGAACCCTCACATCTGAACTAATATTGGTTAAATGCAAAGCTTAAACACTATCAAACTTGTGTCCTCATGATGTGCAGTAATAAACCTGCTGGGGGAAGAGGAGAAGTGTAGTAGTGGCCTAGGCTGACTATGGGGAGGAGAAAGCACCCAAACGTAAGTAATCTACAACATAGTACTTACGTTGTGTGTATTTTTGATTTGGTGTTTCCGTAGCACGACCTTAGCTGGCTGGCTAGCAAAGGAGTGCTATACACAACTGATGGAGTGGTAAAATGTAAGGCAGGTCATTGATTCCAAGGCCTGGTATACCTACAATGTGCTGGTGCTTTATTAACATATATAAAAGATCTACAAAATGCATACCACAAAAAACTGGTGAGAAGTAAAATCAATTGAATGTCATATTGGAAGGTGTTTGATGGAAGGACTGTTTATCCTGTGTCTTTTCTACACATTGTTGTAATAGACAATGTAAAGTATTCTTAACATATTTTGTACAGAGCTCTGTGGGGCATGGGTGAAGCCTATTCCAATGTATCACACCATAATTGTACCCCTAACACCTCACTGTACCACTGGATGCGATAAAGAACAACCCCAAGCATAATTTTTCTAGTTGTTTCACTCCATTAATAAAGAACACCATAGACATGTCTCTCACTGTATAACAGCGTGGAAACAAGAACACTTCTGGCATTTCAACAAAATAAACAGCATTCCCAGGCATGCCTATCTCACTGCACCACTGCGAGAAAAGAAGAGAATCCCCAGGCATGTCTGTCACTGCATCACTGCATACGAATATTGTTAGAAATGGGGGTCTCTAGTTGGCAGAGGTAGGTACCTTTTTCCAAATAGGGACCCTTGCTTCTAGTCAGGGTAAGGGGGATACACTTCTAAAATAACCCCTGCTCACCCCCTTAGTAGCTTGGCACGAGCAGACAGGCTTATCTCAGAGGCAGTGTGTAAATTGTGAACACATACAGTAATACAGTGAAAACACTACAAATGGACACCACACCAGTTTAGAAAAATAAGTAATCTTTATCTAAACCAAAACAAGACCAAACAACAAAAATCCACAATACAGTAATAAAAATATGACTTTCAGACGGTAGAAATAGTTCAGTTCAATGCAAGTTGTAAATGCGACACTTTTCTCAAAAGTACCTTAGATGCGTCACGCAAAACAAAGAAAATGGCCGCAGGGAAGGTGATGCGTCGGTTCCTTACACTCAGGGAAGGTGATGCGTCGATTCCTTGCTCCGGGGGAGGTGATGCGTCGGTTCCTTACTGCAGCGCAGGGGAGTTGATGCATCGATTCCTTACCGGAGAGGAGGTGATGCGTCGTTTTCTTACTGCGTGGGGAGTTGATGCGTCTGTTTCTTACTGCGGCCCCCAACAATGCGACAGTCTTGGCGCCTTGATGCGATGCGTCAATCCGGTATGATGCGTGGCTTTGTGCAGCCGCACAGCAGGCTTGCGTCGGGATCGGTGCAGTGATCTCGGACTTCAGAGATCATTGCACCCGATGCGTCGTGCGGCGATTTCTCGAGCCGCGGCAGGTGCTGCAACAGTTTCTTCGGCGATGCGTCGGAAACAGGTGTAGATGCGTCATGCTTCTTCGATGTTGCGTCGATTTTTCAGCTCCCAGCGACAAACAGTCTCTAGATGTCCTAAACAGCAGCAGGCACCTCTTTGCAGGTTGGAATTCCCAGCAAGGGAATTCAGGGGAGCTGGTGGTGAAGTCTTTGTGTCCCTGAGACTTCAGAACAGGAGGCAAGCTCAGTTTCAAGCTCTTGGAGATCTTTTCTTCAAGCAGGTGACAAAACAAACCGCAAAGTCCTTTTTCTCCTTTCCTTGGCAGCAAGCAGCCACTGCAGGCCAACCCCTGACAGCAAACAGCACAGGGGCAGTATTCCTCCTCAGCTTATCCGGCTCTTCTCCATGGCAAATGTTCCTCTTGATTTCCCAGAAGTGATTTAAAAGTGTGGGCACCTTTTTATACCCCAAAATCCTTTGTTCTCTGAAGGCAGAGAGTGTCTGTACCCAGCCAAAACCAGTTCTGTGGGGCACTTTGCAAGTGCACAACATCCTCCATTGTCAGTGTGAGCCCTGGCTCCAGACACAAGACAGGGGGGCGGAGCAGTCATTGTGAAAGGCAGGCACAGCCCTATTCAGGTGAAGGTGCTACTCCTCCCACCACTCCAAATGCAGCCCAAGCCTATTCAGCCCAGCCCTGACTCATCAGACTTCTGGAGCCGCTGCCCCTCTCCAGCCCCTGTCATCCAAAAGCCAGACATGCAATACACAAACCTAGCAGAGGCACACTGGATGGTTAGGCAAGAAAATACCTACTTTCTAAAAGTGGTATTTTCAAACACAGAATGTAAAAATCACCCTCACTAAAAGATGCACTTTAACATTCTGAGTTCAGGCATACTACACTTTACTTTTCGATCTTATTCCTAGGGTCCTTTATGTTTATAGGATGTTATAAACAAACGTCCCATTCTGTCCTATGGGAACAGATAGCCTTTTAATAGTGAAAAAAGAAATTGGCAGTATTTCACTATCAGGACATGCCACACACATCAGGGCATGTCCTACCTTTCACATACAATGCACCCTGCCCACATCGGTGCCTTGGGCCTACCTTAGGGGTGACTAATATGTAGAAAAGGGAAGGTTTAGGGACTGGCAAGTGTGTGCACTTGCCAAGTCGACATGGCAGTCCCAGACTGCACACAGGCTCTGCAATGGCAGGCCTGAGTCACATTTTACAAGCTGCTTCTGTGGGTGGCACAATCAGTGCTGCAAGCTCACCAGGAGCATTTGATTTACAGGCCCTGGGCACACATAGTGCACTGTACTAGGGCCTGACAAGTAAATCAAATAAGCCAATAATGGAATCACTAATCCACAACAATAATTTTCAAATGGAGCACTTGCACTTTGGCACTGAACAGCAGTGGCAAAGTGCCCAAAGCATCTAGACCAGCAAAAATGGATTCGAACACACAGCAAAACACAGGAGGTAAAGGCAAAAAATGGAAGTGAGACCCACGCCAATGGTGCCACTGCCTCGCCTTTAGCATTCTATGAGTTTGTTGAAAAAATGTGTTTGCATCCCGTGATTCCAAATGGTTGATCAAGCTCTTAGTGGGGAGCCTTCACCTCTGCAATCTCATGGTGTAAAATCTTATCTAAATCGTGCACCTTGTTGCCTTTGCTCTTAAGACAAACAAATGCATTCACCTCCACCGACAGTGAAAGTGTATTGCTTGCATTCTTATGGCTTGAGAGCAGAGATCAGACAGTGTAGTGAGAGAGTGAGGACAGGGTTCACCTTTAGAAATTCAATGAGGGCCTTGTTAAGAAGGTGATGCTGATTACTTGTTTTTCATGAGTACTGCAGGTTGATAGATGGTAAGTATGAGGGGGAAAGGGAAGACTGCAGTTTTTATTGTTCAGGTGAGGAAGATTCTAGTCCAGGCCTTTTCTTTTGTGTGTCTGATTACAGCTACAGGAAGGCTGAATGACTGACAGATGCAAGATCTCACACTTCATTGTGCCTATGTTGTGGGTGCTTCAGACGGAAGACAACCCCAGTGCTTCCTGCCCCGTGAAGCATTCCTTTACGCAATTTCACTAAAACAGGCTCTGTTATCCTTAATCTAACCCTGAGTAATCAGAAGGAAATGGGAAGAGAATCTCTAACTCCTATTAATTTAATATCAATTACATAGAAGCTTGAGTTAATGCACAGCACTTTTTTCTTAAGCGTGCAAGACTAATTCTAATACCTGACAATAAGCCAAAAAAACATCCTACTAACTCTGGCTTACGGAGCAGCATGCTGTCCGGCATAAAGTGCTACAATACTGCTTCAGGGGTACTATAAATGCAATTACAATACAATTCAATATATAACACATACTAGTACCATAACACTCAGCGGTTGGGCAGTCGAATATAGTCCATACAGACTGCATTGTACTGACTGTAATGCTCGACACTCCTGCATAAGACAACACTGTAAGTCACGTCCATCACCCAGTGCTGTACCAGCCCATAGCAACAAACCATCCATGACAATATGAACAAGCACGGTATAACAGAAGAGATCTGCTACATGCCGCATGACTTTAATTTAGTCCACCACTGCGAGTCCCAACTAGATACATACTACAACCACGTTTTGACATTTCACAAGGACAATCAGATACAGGATGATAGCAACAAAGGCCATCCAGCAGATCAGTGATCCAGGTCTTCCTCCAACCTACGCCTGCTCAGAATGATAAACTTTAAACAAAATATCTCAGAATGGACAAACCAGTGCAGCAACCAGCTAAGTGCACTATGAAAATGAGAAAAGCCATAAAGGGAACTGCAGAGATGCTCAAAACTGCCTGCTTACTGAAAGACAAACTGACCATCTGTCTTTCACATTTCCACATTCATCACACTGTTAAGGGCTTCGTCCCGTAGCATGGTGGTCCTCATGTATGACATGGAAACACTTCCACACAGGATCAAAACAAAGACAACACCCTTCCAACCACACACCCTGATAGGTGTAAGCGAGCACTTCAGCACTCCATGTATGGGTAGTTGGTGCTATGTAAATTTTACAATACAATGCAATAAATTTGAGTGTCCTTCCCATGAGAAAATAGCATCAAACTATGAGATTGGATTGAAAAGCCAGTTAAATATAAGGATGACACCGTTGTTTCCAGTGTTATCATGTAAGAAAGGGGAAACAGGTCAGTGCCCTTACAGTAGCACTTGAGGGATGTGGCACCTGCTTGAAGGACATTTCGCTAGGGCATCTTCCAGTGCAAAATAGGATAGATTGTTTCTGGTATTTATCCAGCTATATCAATTTCATTGTTTGTTTTTACTGGTGATACAGAATAAGCATAAGCGTCACAAATTAGGCTATACAATGGTATATATAAGCACGATAAAACATTGGAAATGTTACACACAAGCTATATCAAAAGCTGGCGGCTATCCATTGTGTCATGGTTTTTATTAAAACATTTCGAAAAATGAATACTTAAGAATGTGAAAGGCAATCATTTTCCTTTCATATGCACCTTCATTTGTTCATTTTTTGTCATTTCAATAAAACTCGAATTATGGGCTAGGTAAAGTGACCTAAACCCCTTTGTATCTTGATGTGGCTTTCATATTCACTGAACAGCTATGAAGGTATCACGAATTTGAGATTTCTGTTTCATGTTTATTTTTAAATAACAAATTTGATGATAGTTGTGTCACAGCAGACTATGGGGTCCATTTGAAACACAACCTGTCATTGAGCCCCACACTGCTTCTGTGTGATGCAGGAAAGTGTGCCTAATATGATTGCACTGCTCCCTAAAATTGGAAGTTCAAACAATTTATATGTCTCTTATGTCCTCCAGCAAACAGAGACATTTCTTTGTCATCCAGGGAGCGGGACAATTTTTTGCTTTCTTCAGGTATGTATGTGTTACAGAGAATGGAATCTGTTCATTTAGATCATATAAAAAATGAAAAGGGGTTTACTTTGTGATGAAGAGAGAATCAACCAGTCCTTTGCTTAAGCTGTGGAGAAAATGAAAAGTTGGTTTTGTCGTATGTATTGATACTTTAATTACATCATAAATAAAGAGAAACAGCTCTTGGTTGTAAAAGCAACCATAATGCTTCATTAAGCAAAATATGTGTTGCCTAATCACTGTTCCTGGCCCTGGCCAGGGCCTACCTGCATAGTGCATTAGCAGTGTGACGTGGACCTCCAAGACTGGTTAAAGAGACTCTGCACAGCCATGCTGGGACACACACCATCAACGTGCCGTGCTGGGTGTTCCACCTCTCTAGGAACCGTGGTGCTACAACTTTGTAAGCCAAGGCACCAGCTACATCAGGCTTCAGGCTCGCTGACTTTAATGCAGGGCTCTTTCCGGCCACGCCTGAGCAAAAGCACATGTGTAGTAGACAAATAAATGCTGAAAATGTGTGCTGTGATGCTGCCAGAGCTTTGTCTACAATACAGTGCAAACAGTAAAACTGACACCTCACACAAATGCAGTTAACATCAGGTAAGGCTGAAATTGTAATAAAAACTGTCCAAATTTGAAACATCACGAGAATGTACTATGTTTTTTAATCTAGGGATTAAACTGCTGAACTGCTATGTCCCGACAAACGTTAATGCAAGCCAGGGCTCGCAAGCAAAGTGACAGGGGTCACAACAGGTGAACTAGTGGTTGCAGTTGCGACACCTGGCGACCCATAATTGACGTCTATGGAAGACACCTTCAATAAGTAGACCACTACAGAAAGTATCATTACAAGTAACAATTTAATATTAGGGCTTGTAGGAAGTTGACTCTCTATATATTGTAATAAAATGAAGTACACTGTGCAGAGTCTCCAGTGAGTCCCTTATAGGTTTACAGAGGCAAAAGTAGATAATACTAATGCTCTATTTGTGGTAGTATGGGTGAGAGGTTAGGCTTATGAGAGGGTAGTGCTAAGCATTTGTTGTACTCATGGACGAAATAATTGACATACACACAAGAATATATCAGAGACCAATTTGCAAAAATAATATTGATTTTTGTATACTTTTTCAGTCCAAGAACTTAGTTCTATGGTAAGTACTTTTAAAGTTATGAATTTTTAGAGTTTCAAAATCAATCACATTTGTGTTCAATTACGCACAGTTGAAATCAATGGGGGAAAAGACAAAAATGCATATAAAGTTATATGGTCGACTTTCAAGGTACACCTCTCAGATCTCAGTAGTTAGCAAGGCCAGGTCCAATGTTCCACCAGCGGGTTCTCTGGAGAGTCCCGGATTCGGCCTAGAGCAGGGTGCTGAGGTCGTCGGTAGTTGGTGCGCTACGGGAGAGGGGACCACTTGAAATTGCACTGCACGAGGGGACTTACAGGTAAGTCCGAGGGGACCCACTCGAGGGAACAGGTCGCAATGGCCTCAGGACCCTGGGTGGGCAGGTGGATCATCGTTACTGGGGCCGGTCGGGCCGGATGCAGAACCGATAGGTCAGCATGCATCAAGATGGCTTCGAGGTCAGGAGCTGGCAGATTGGAGAGCTGATTTCAGGACAGCTGGGCCACTTACAAAGTGGGTCTCAGGAGTCCCAACATCCTTCGATAGATGCTTGCTTCCTGGGTAGTTGGAGTCCAGAGTGGACTCGTCGTCTCGGTGCAGGTTGCAGGGAGTCCAGTAGCCCGGGAATTGGTGCGGTACAGCTATGGGAGGTCCTGGTGTCCTCCAACTTGGTGGGAGGACAGAGCTGACCCTTCGAACCTGGTGTACCACTTTTGGTCTGTGTGCTGCATCGGAGTCACCAGGCAGCAGCAAGTCGGTAAGACTTGATTCTGTGGTTTGATGACTGCTGTCTCAGGGGAGCGGAGCCCGTGTCCCTAGGAAGGCTCTTTGGCAATTTGTCAAAGACTGGAGGTGCTCCAGGGTTCTTGGAGTCCTCACAGTGGCAAGGCGAGGTAGCATACCACGATGGACAAGTCCTTTAAGGCAGCAGGCAGGGTTTGGCACCAATTTCTCTGCAGCATCACTTCAGTTCTTGAGCAGCAGCTCTTTTTGGTCCGTTTCTTCTTTGTGTCCATCAAATCCAAGGATGCCACCTACATACTAAATTTAGGGGCATTAAAGGGGGAGACAGGAAGTACCCAATGGGCTACCTACCTTTAGGGTTCTACACTCTAAGTGACCACTTTCTGTGGGAAGGGGCACTACCCTAGCCCTGATAGGTTATTTTTCCACCTCCTCAAGATAGTGGATTTTCAAATGTAGTGTCTACATTGCCTGCCACACCATAGGGGTGGTGCTGGCTGAATGTGGGCATCCTCATCTAACTAATTTTCCTGCCTGTCCTCCTGTCAAATGTTGAGCAGGACAGGAGGGCTGGCATCCCCTACTATCTGGGGAAGCCTGGGTTTACACTTCAAAGGCGGTACCACCTTTGAAGCTTCCCGCTCTGGAAGACTATTCCGGCCTGGTGGAGGTGTGAAGCACCTCTGCAGAGAGCAGGCTTTGTTTTGGGCCTCTGAGAGCGCAGCCTCTCACCTCATGAGTTTAGAAACATGGTTGGTGGTGGCAGGCTGGCTATGACGAGTCAGAGAACACACCAGTGCTTGGTATGTTTTCAGGGGGCCCACTGGCTATTAGTGAGGATTTAGTAAGACAAGATGTTTGGTACCAAACATCTTAGGGTACAGTGAAGCCATCATAGAGCTAGGAAACTCGTAATAACAAGTCTCTATGACTTCCTTGTGCATTTACAATATCCAAGAATGGCTCAAATATTGCAGAGTCATATTTGCTCATGCAGATATGTCCACACATGGGATATAGTACACCCTGCCTTAGGGCTGTAAGGCCTGCAGTAGGAGTAACTTACCTATACCTCATGCAATGTATAAGTGCATGGCACACAGGGCTGTGTGGAAAAACGCACACGCCTCGTCAGGCTTCTCAAGCACCAGGATGCACAACCAAAAAATTATGAGTCAAAACATTCAAACTGCTTCTTCCTTTTTAATCTTGTTTAAACTTCAGTACTCTATTTCATCCAAATTTCATTCATATATAGTTCAGCAACAACTTCAACATGTGCCGATCAAGCTTTCCTCAAAACACACATCAGTTCACTGCTCTTCATAGCAGAATGGGAAATGTAAACCCAATGCATTTAGGGCAACACTGCCCTTCCTCTGGAGTAACTATAATAAAAAACACATCCCGTAAATATCAACAGAATCCAGTTAAAATTAAACATAATGTCTTACAATATAATTTGCATCTCATTCAGTCAACAAATCAAATATATAATGTACAATCATCTTCCTGTACAAATAATAAACAGTCAAAAGACAATATTCAATATTGTGCTTTAGTGTCGCTGACAACTAAAAAATGTCGTTTGGCTGATTATTATTTGTGAATATCGACAGTTTCATTTTCAGTTACTATTTTGTGCAACATTATGTATTTTTGGTAGAACTGTTAGGTTGAATCAAGCATTGCATGTAAATCTGTTGAAATTTATGGGATGTGTTTTTTCTTCTAGTTACCCCTGAGGAAGGGCAGTCTTGCCCAAAATGCATTGGGTTTACCTTTCCCATTCTGCGCTATGAAGAACAGTGAACTGATGCGTACTTTGAGGAAATCCTGATCAGCACCTATTGAAATTGTTGAATTATATGAATGAAATCGGAGTATTAATGATTAAACAAGATTAAAATGGAAGAAGCAGTTTGAATGTTTTGACTCACAATTCTTTGGGTGAGCATCCTGGCGCTTGAGGAGCTTGACAAAGCTTGAGCTTTTTTCCATATACTTCCCCGCACGGATGGAGGGCATTCCAGGGTAGCATGCGCCCTACAAATTTGAGTTTGAGCAGCAAAACAAAAATTGAAAACTGGAGTGCATTCTACGGCATTTTTCCATGACACAGGGTTGTGTGCCACTTGTCAACTCTTAGGTTTTCTCTGCACACACAACCTGCTATGGCAGTTTGAATAGTCTTGGTGAGGAGTTTCTGGGGTGGCACAATTGGTGTTACAGCCCCAGAGGACCCTCTTCAGTCCCAAGGCTCTATGTACCAGGAGTACAGTTTACTAGGGGTTGCTGAAGTTGTGCCAATCATGATACTATTTTGGGAAAGAGATCTAGCACTGGGAACCTGGTTAGCAGGGGCCCAGTGCACTTACAGTTCGAAACCACATCAAGCAAAAAGTGGGGGGTAACCATGTCAAAAGAGGCACTTTCCTACAGGGCTGTAATGGTACACTGGAGTCATACACTGTCATAGGTCCATGGTTAAGAAGCACATAACTGGAATTCACATATGGCTCTTATAAACACACATCTATCCAGTGTACAGCTCCTCAAATTTTAACAGTCACCCTCAGCTGACCGGCACATACCTCAAATCTATCTATGTACAATGATCAGACAACATATCCGGCTCTCACAAACATCACACAGAGCCAGACTCCAAAAACCACATTCCCATGCAACCAGCCTCTACCTCGACTCCCACAACAACATTAACCTGAGCCTTTCTATATAATTTCCATCACATGTATCCTCTTTACCAATCTTCCACAGTCTCTCTGTGATGTATCTGAGACATCTCTACAGTTGTTACCCAAAGAACGCACTGCACTTTGTCTATAGGCCGCACCAGCCAACATCCTTCATATGCACAAATGCATGCACTGGCCAACCACAGAAGGCAAAATATCAATTCTTTAGACAAACACCGTTGGCAGATATTTGCAATTAAAATGGCAACCAGCGTGACTCTTTTCTCGCTCATACTTGTGTACCTCCCCCCACCCACTTGGCCCCCTGACTGACTCCAAAGCGACTGCATTCATAGCAACTACACCCAAACTTAGTATGGTAACCCAGGAGTTTATGTGTTTTCCAGCACCAAATGTTCTGCGTTAAAAGTTACCCTGATGAGCGGATCCATGGTAAACAATGTTTACAACGCATCGTTTATAACGCATGCGTTTACAACGCAAGTCGTTACAACAACGCGTTGTTACATCGCCTGCCATTACAACGTAAGTCGTTACAACGACTTGCTGTAGGGGGCAGAAGGTGTTGGATTTGTTGGATTTTCAATCCAACACCTGCCTTACTGTTGCACACACTGGAGTTGGAATTGTAAATTATACTATTCCAAACTCCAGTGCCCCCCCTACAGCATGTCCTTGTAACGACTTGCGTTGTAATGGCATGCGATGTAACAAAGTGTCATTGTAAACGCATGAGTTGTAAAGAGTGCTATTCTGATCCATACCATTGCGGGTTATCTGAAAAACAGATTGTTACCTACCATGCTTGTGAGCTTTCATGCCACACAGTGTGGTGACCACTATTGAGGAATAGGTCAATCATAACCACAAAATAATATTCATATGAAATAACTTTAGGACGCGTCATATTTGCGGCTGGTAAAGAAGAGTTACCATGGTTTCAAAGAATGCTCAAAGCATCCAAAATGTATAGGTTTGCTTGAGTGAGCACTGGAACACTTTGCACAGTCCCCTTGCTTCAAGTAAAGGGAATAATCGATGCTGTGAGGAAAGTGTCATGATAATAGTATGGGTACAACCTGCTATCAGTGAGGTTAACAACAGGATATGAATGCAGGGATGTGAAGAACTCGCCCAGGCAGAAATATTTTCCCTTTACAATTTAACAGCACGGATTCACTCGAAAATCGGAATTGTTCAACAAAATGTTTCTCGCATGATTCAGCGAGCAAGACACGTTTTAAAGAATGTACCAAAAAAATGGAAAGTGAAGCATGGATGGCTGGTGACCCGTTCATAACAAAGGTTAATCCTAGAAGAAATGCATTGTATGTTTCACTGCCCTCAACCCAGCCTCACACCAGGGTGTGAAATCTGATGTTTTTTAAGGAAATAAAAATAAACAGAGACCGATGCCCGATGGATAAAACTGACACACTTAGCTAACTTTAATAACAAGGAAACAGACTTAACTTTATCTCTATCTAGCGCTTTAATATAATCGTGATTTCCTGCAATAAGCAAAAAAAGGGGTACATTTCAGGAGTTCCCATGATACCTACAGAGATGGGTCTTCTTTGGACGAAGGGTATGGGGATGCGTTCTGTGGGAAGAAATCGCTACAGTATTCCAGCTCCCAATATTACCAATACCGAAGATATCGATAGTGTTGGTAACACCGGGGAATTATAAATGTGATCCCTAAAGCGCACTGAAAAATGGGGAAACCCCTTGGTATTAGGGAGATTGCACCCGATGCTTGCAGTAATTCTCGCCCAGAAATGTTACCTGCCTTTAGTGCGTAAAATATCCAGAAGAATTACCAGGAATGCAGTAATTCTCCATCCCTTGCAATACCAAATTGGGAGCACCCAGACTTTATAACGAGAGCTAAGGTCACGTGGGCTGAGGAGTGTAGCTTTTTGTGAAGACTCTTGCACATCATGGGGAATTACATGCAGGTCATCATGGTTGGGATGTTAACCTCAGGTGGAGTTTTATGTTTGCCTTTGAAGTGTGTTTTTTGTCTTCCATGGAAACTTATGCAAATGATGATGGTGTCATGTTGTCCTGGAGAGGGAGAATGTACTTCTACCTAAAACCTTTGCACTGTTGACACATTCGAATAACAATAGTGTCACCCTATGGACATTTTTATGGAAACCTTCTTTGATGTTTCTTTTATAACGTAATTGAGGCTTACCTCTAGTAAACCTCATGTATTGATCTCAATCCCAATTCATAGTCCTGGCCTCTCGCACTTTGTCGAGCACTGTGTTGCGTGCCTGCTTGGTTCATGCTACAAAAGTATTGATGCATATAAAGTTATAATACATGGGGGCGTGGCTTGAGCCGCCACCAAGATGGCCGCACTCGGCTGAAGCTCCGCGACCCGGTCGGAGCCTCGCAGATTTTTGGAGCCTTTCCGCGTCGGCATATGATTTAAAAGTATCGGCGGCTGAGGAACGGACGCAGGGGATCAGGTAGCAGTCTTCATTTGTTGTTTTTACGCTACCTATTGCCCTGTCCCCGTCGCGCTCCATTTTCCTCAGCGCTGCCGGTAGCGCCCGCCATTTTGTTTTTGGCGGAGCGCGGTCTTTACCTCAGGTGGTTAAGATTGCCTTACGTGCCGGTTCTGAAAACGGAGAGGGCTTTTCTGCGCGATGGTCATGAAGGTTATTTCAAAATTGAAGTGATTAAGTTAACAGCGCCACTACTATTCATGAAGGAGATTTGAAAGTGTTAAACAGAGAGAAGTTCATGGACACCTGTGTTTTAAGCCGAAGTACCCGGTTTGTGCTTTGATTTGACTATGCAGAGAGAACTGGCATAGGGTTTCCTGCGCAGCTTTAATAACAGAGTGGAGTTCTCTGCGTTGCTTTACTTCCTCATGGATGGATGTCTGCATTTCTTATCCACTATTTACATGGGGCCGCTTAATTTTTAATATTCTCTTTTCTGACTAAAGTGTCTCCATATGCATTCTGGCTTCCGCTGCAAAGAGGCGTGATAAATACAATTCTTCTTTGAATTTTGTGTCAGTACCTCTTAAGCATGTGTGGCCCCTGTTGACTGTCGACGCAAGTCTGCTTCTACAAATTTTACCAGTAAAATTACATATTTCTTCCTCTTTGTCAGCGGCTACTTTTTTACACTGAGGAGGAGTTTTCCAGTCCCTGCACTAGTCTCTAACTTTGTCTTGTAGTGGGTGAGGCATTGTTGTAACTCTCTCATACACATGGATCCGGTTTTATCCCTTGGGCAGAAGAGCAATATCAACATGTCAGCCCTTCGTAAGGATTCTAACTCCACTGCTTCATCCAAACGTCAGAAGAAAGAGCCTAATTCTCCCACTAAATCTCCACTTCCTATCACATTGGAGGATCTTATGGAGGAGATAAAGTTGATAAAGCCTTTTGTTATTGACACTAACGCAACTCTCCAAAAATTGGATGAAAAATGGTCAAATCTGGATTCCAGAATGTCAGTGGTGGAACAAAAAATCAGCGATGTTCATGATCTTGCTTCTCAGGTTGCGGCTATGTCTAAAGAGATTGCTCTCCTTAAGTCACTAACTGAAGATTTAGAAAATCGCAATCGCCGTAATAATTTGCGCATTTTTGGCATTCCTGAGGGCGAGGAAGGCTCTGACATGCTGTCCTTCTTAAAAACTCACATTCCTAAAATGGTGGGGCTTAAGGATGGCACTACCCTAAATCTACAACGAGCTCATCGCATAGGGCCCAAATCTGGTGGTGCCTCTTCGTCATCATCTCCTAATCGTCCTAGAGGGATCATTGTCCTGTTCTTGGAATATACTGATTTGTTGCTGGTACTCTCGGCTGCAAGGCAGAGAAAGCAGATACTATGGTCTGGTCACAAAATTTTCTTCTCACAGGTTGTTGCTCGAGCCACTGCAGCCCGCCGCAAGGAGTTTCTATCTTTGTGGCCAGCTCTCCGCTCAATGAATGCCAGATATGGTTTGGTTCATCCTGGTTTCTTTAAGGTTACGTATAAGGAGAGGTCTGACTCCTTTGATCGTCCTGACGACTTACGCCAATTCATCTCTCTACACAAAGGGGACGAAATGGACTTTGGAGGGTCATGAGCTTATCTAGTCTTCTTTTCGCCATGTTATTAAGTTATACGAAGCTCGTCCTCACTAATTCACAGTTCATTGTTTGTTAACTTGTTGTATGTTTCATTTCAACGTTGTGGCTTTTTAGCTCAATGTGGGTGATGTTTTAAGTATTGGTTATCTCTCATCAATGTTTTTCCCCGTCTCCCTTTACAGATGTATTCTCTTCTCGTGCTAACCCTCATCCCAGATGCTCTTCCCTTCCTACGTATTTACCTCCTCCCTATATTTCCATGGTTGCCCTCGTGTTGGTGTTGGTAAGTGTTAATTATTTGGTCTTCCATTCATGTTTCCATTGCTCGTTTGTCTTGAGTCTACTGCACAGCTCTTTGATTGTTCCTTTTCTCTTCGACTGGCCGTGCACGGCCTACATACTCCCTTATAGGCTCTTTTCTTTTCTTTATCTCTTCTCTTAGCTTTATCTCCTCTTCCTAACTCTTATTTATCTATTTGTTTAGTTTATTGGCTCTGCCCGCTCTCAGCGCTTTGGTCAGTGTGGTCGTCTTTCTTTTCTTCGCGGTTCCCCGCACCCTCATGCTTATTTCTCAACTTGTAACTCATTCATCGTTATTCTTGACTAAAGTCTTCTAGCTTTCTGTCATCTTTCATGTATCTATCACCTCTTCCTTTTTCCTCATTCCCTCTATCTCTTTTCTTTCTTTGGTTATCTGTTCTAGTCTCTTTTTACTTTCCTATGACTCTAGACTGTTTTCATTTTATAACGCAATATGTGACAATAGCATCAATGATTTCAGTTTTTCTTTTGATCATCATTTCCTATTTTACTTTTCTTATTCTGCATTATGGTACTTCGAATATGGTTTAATTGCTATCTTTTCATGTTTATCCCATAATTATATTTCTTTCCAGTTTTATCTTTTATTACAGCTATTCTTTGTGGATATTCATTGCGTATTTTGCTGTTTAATTATGTTTTCTTTTGAACACCATGACTGAAAATGTTCGTATTATTTCATGGAACGTTAAGGGTTTACGCAATCCTGTTAAGAAACAAAGGGTTCTCACTCATCTGGCTAGGCTACAATGTAAAATTGCTTTGCTTCAAGAGACCCATCTGAATGAAAATGAAATTAATACTCTTAAAAAGCAGTGGGTTGGACATGTCTTTTGCTCCCTGTCCAGGGATAGAAAGAATGGTGTGATCACTTTGATACATAAATCACTTACTCTGGCTGTGGAGAAAAAGGAAAAGGACGCTGATGGCCGATGGCTTTTATTACATCTCCTCATAAATGATTCCCCAATTTCTTTGTTAAATATCTATGGCCCTACTGGTGTGGATGTACAATTTTGGAAGGATATGTCTCACACCCTTCACTCCTGCCCTGATGTTAATCTGCTGGTGGGTGGGGATTGCAATCAGGTTTTAGACCCCTTTATAGATAGGAAATCCAACGCTAGATATATCCCCAACAGAATGCAAAAATCCTTTTCTACTACAATTAAATACAGAGGCTTGGTAGATGCATGGAGAATATCTCATCCGGACACATTAGAATACACGTTTTTCTCCCCTACTCACAAATCCTCTTCTAGAATAGACTATTTTCTTGAGCCCTCCTCTCCTTCCCAATTTGACTCACGCCGATATCGGGTCCATCCTCATCTCTGATCACGCTCCAGTCCTAATTAGTCTAGACCTTCCATCGTATTCTTCTCGGCCACGTAGATGGCGCTTTAACAACTACTTACTTAAAGATAATATATTAACAGAGCGATTTAAGGAGTTCCTGCAGGAATTTCTCCTCAGGAATGCTTCCCAGGACATCCCTTTGTCCACCATCTGGGATGCCTTCAAGGCTACTGCCAGAGGGTTCATAACTGATTATGTGGCGGTTAAAAAGAAACAATTTTCTAAAGATACTGCTTCCTTATTAGATTCTATTAAGCGTTTGGAACATGCTTATTTCACTTCTAGTAGTGAGGATAATCTAAAGAAACTAGTTAGCGCTAAGTTGTCATTTAATAAAAAATCTACTGAGGAGGCCTCCGGAACTTTACTTAAGGTAAACTCTAAATTTTATGGGGGTCGCAACAAGGCTGGTAAGTTATTAGCTAATTATTTAAAGGTCAAATCCCAAAGATCCAATGTTGTCAAATTACTAATTCTAACGGAGCGGATCACTATAAAGATGACAAAATTTTGAATTGCTTTACAGACTTTTATAAGACATTGTATACTCCAGAATCCTCTCCCTCTGAGAAGGAGCTGGACTCTTTCTTCGAAACTCTTCCTCCGCGCTCCTCTGATCTTCCCGACTGCTCGATTTTAGAAGAAGACCTCTCTCTCTCGGAACTTAAGTCTGCTCTACTTTTGTTACCAAAGGACAAATCTCCTGGTCCAGATGGCTTTACTGCCGAATTCTACTCTTGTTTTTCCCAGTTTTTACTCCCTCATCTCTTATCTCTATTCCAGTACTTTGTTTCTTGTAAGGAGGCTCGTGGCTCTTTCCTGGAAGCAATGATTTGTTTAATCCCCAAGAAAGGTAAGGATCCCTCTTCCTGCGCTAACTACCGCCCTATTTCTTTGATTAATCTTGACTGTAAGATTTTTGCCAAAGTCCTTGCTCTTCGCATTAACAGGGTTGTTCCGGATTTGATTGGATATGAACAAACAGGTTTTGTCAAAGGTAGAACAATTGCGGACAATTCTAGAACTTTTCTGAACATTATACATCTTGCCTCCAAGAGTTCTATCCCTTCTGCAGCTATTACCCTGGATGTGGAGAAAGCTTTTGACAGCGTTCATTGGCTTTTTATGTTGCGTGCCCTGAAGTGGCATGGATTCGGCCCTGCTATTCTATCTCTTATAAGTTTGTTGTATTCTTCGCCTACCACTTCGGTTTTTGTTAACGGTTCTCAATCTTCTTATTTTACTCTCCAACGTGGTACTCGCCAAGGTTGCCCCATCTCCTCTCCTTTTTATTCTGTCTCTTGAACCTTTCCTTCATTCTCTAAGGAACTCCTCTACGTTCTGTGGTTTTACTCATAAGTCTATTGAAGTAAAATTTACTGCTTACGCAGATGATATTCTTTTATACATCTCCAACCCTTCTGCTTCTTTACCGGCGTTCGTCGATCTTCTCTCTTCTTATTCTGCCATCTCTGGATATAAGTTACATTTTTCAAAATCTGAGATTCTTCCGCTTAATAAATACTGCCACAGAAGTATGTTTGAGGGGATGGATTTTAAATGGAATACAGACTACATCACTTGTCTAGGAATTAAATATTCTGCGTCAATTGCTAAAACGGTTAAATTGAATCTAGATGAGATCTTGTCTAAAGTTTCTGCCATGTCGGAGAGGTGGTCTCCTCTTTATTTGTCCTGGTGGGGTAGGTTGGACACCTCCAAAATGATGATGCTGCCGGTAATTAATTTTTATCTCTCCATGTTACCGATAAGACTTCCTCTAAAATTCTTTAAAAACCTTAACAGTCTAATGAGTAAGTTTCTTTGGAATAACAAGAAGGCTCGTATATCTCTTTCCGCTCTTTCAGCTCCTATAGACAAAGGCGGTGTTAATTTTCCCAATTTTCGTCAATATCACTCTGCTTTCCTACTGCGACAGGTCATGCCCTACTTTTCTTCAAAGGATAATCCTCCTTTGTCAGTATGGCACAAATTAGAGGAAGCAAGCATCTATCCTTTTCCCTTTTCTTCGTTAGTTCACCTTGTTCCTCCTCCTCCTCGCTCATTTAAGTCTCCTACTATTTCGTATCTTATATCCATTCTTTATCCTATTCATAGCAAATCAAACTCTCCGCGTCAGGTATTCTTAGACTCCTCTATTTGGAACAACAAATCTATTAAACTTTCTAATCGCACTATTTTTTGGAAGGACTGGATAATCAAGGGTGTGATACAGGTTAGACACTTACTGCACAACGAGCAGCTTCTGTCTTTTCAGGAACTTCGGTCCAAATACAATTTGCCGGCTGTATCCCCTTCAAAATTTTAATCGCTGAACCTGCATATAACTCAGCAGCTCTCTCTCCTTTCGGATATTGCACCGTCCACTTCTGACTATTATACCCAATTGTTATCTCTCTCTCCCGAGGTTAGGGCTTCTCACATATACAAACTCCTTTTTTCCCCTTATCTCCCCGTCCCAAAAACAAAATTGAACTTTTGTGGGAAACACATCTGCAACACACTTTTCCTACTCACACTTGGGACACCATCTGGGCCCGGGTACACCACACTTCATGTAATGCTAGCACTACTCAGACACTTTTTCTTTTCTATAAAAGACTTTTTTTAACTTCTTTAGCCATCTCTAAATTCAATTCGGCCTTGTCTTCTAATTGTTGGTCGTGCCACACCACCCCTGGTACTTATTTGCATTCTTTTTTCCTTTGCCCTAATATCTCAATTTTTTGGACGAGGGTTTGCAAGTTCATTGCCTCAATTTGTTCTATTAATTTTCCCTTCGATATCAACTCAATTTTTTGGGGAAGTTCCTCCACACGCTGGTTGGGTGTCCGAACACTTGGTGCTTTTATTGATTTAGCAATTGCCATTGCATTTCAGGTCATTACCTCGAATTGGAAGGATGCCTCCAAGGTCTCTTTTTCAGCTTGGTGGAACCTACTTTGTCAACATCATAGGCTAGACAGAGCCTTTGTTGCCACATCTCAGCAGTTGATTTGTAAAGAGGCCTTTTGGTCCCCTCTCACTAACTATGTATCCTCTTCTGCACTACTTGCCAATGTTAATACTTTTGTTTTTCAACCACCATGAATTATTTTGCTACCCCTATGTATGCTTTGTTTATTCTAGGATTCTTACTTCTGTATTGCGTTTATATATTCTGTAGATTGCGGTCACTGGAAAGTTTTATTAATTTTATGGTATATGATTGATGCTTTCTTTTCTCACTTTCTTCTTTCCTTCTTTCCTTTTCCCTCTAGTTTTTTCTTTCCTTTTCTTCCTTCTTTTCTTATTTCTTCCTTTTCTGCCTTTCCTATCCCCTAAAACTAAAATAAAAAATGCTAGATTAATTATGGTACTCTGCGACTATGTTTTCCTTTTTAGAGTGGTTATCTCTTTACTAATTCAGTTGTTATTAGAATTTTATCCTTTTTCTGTTTGGATCACTAGGTGGATTTGTATTTTATCCTAAGGTCTATTGTTTTGTACCTTGTTCTCGCTTTCTTGTCCAATAAAGCTTTCTAAACTTTAAAAAAAAAAGTTATAATACATGAAAGAATCAAAAGATATGTTGGCATGGACTGTGTGCATTGTCCTAATTTTGGATCCTATGCAATTTCACTGTTATACACGTTCTGCAAACAGCGCTTCTTTGGGTGTGTTTCAGGTTATGTGGATGCGGACAGAAGTATGTAATGTTAATGTAGTATTTTGAGTGAGATTGGCTTTTTATGCCTGAAAACTGCAGGAGAAGGACTAAGAAGGCAGTAGGATTTCGACATCTCCTCTTCCCTCTCGAGTTCCCTGTGACAGTCCTTGATCCAAGAAGACTACAGGGTTTAAACCTGGGTGGTTAAGCGGTTTATTAATTGTAATCAAATATCTTCCATAAATGTGCCCTTATATGTCATACGCCATTAAAAGTATTTCCGCAAAGATGCCTCCATTATCAGGAGAGTAATGGAGAATTGCATTCTCATTTGGACATCTTGAATCCAGGTCAGGTTAGATTGAAACCACACCCAACAGTCACAATATATTCTGCCTTCAAGGATAAAGACGCATAACATACACTTTCTTTTAGAGATTTTCCTTTCTCTAATAATCAATATTTTACAATCTGCTGTGTTCAAAGTAAGTGCCTCGACCCGAAAAATGCTCTAAAAACTCCCAATGAGAGTCAGGCAGTTATTTCTTTGTTTTCAAAAGGGACACACTTGTCTACAAAGATTTGTACCAGAGCTCTGTTCCTCTATGCCCCTAGTATGCTTCTGTTAACATCGCAGAGCTCAAAGTGGAGCACCATTTGTTCCGGTCTACCAAATTATTTGCTGTTGCTGGGTCAGTTGTGGCCAATCCTATATAAAGGTTGGTCTGTTAGGGCAGACTGCTTGTCACCATTAAATAATTTGCTGCTGTCTTGTTGATATCCAAATCAGATTGCAGTCAGACGAGAAAAACCTAGGCTATGATACCTTGCTTTAGGGTTTATCATGGATATTTATCAGTGAAATTGGCTATGGCTGGTTCTAGTTAATTTCTTTTTTCAAAAAGTTGGCTTAACAGAAGTCTGTCAGGATTTGATACACTTCAACAAAAGCTTAGGTGAGGACTTCCGAGTGTTGCGGGCAAGATGGCGACTTCACTCTGATGCGGCTCCGACTGGCCGCTGATAGTCCTGCAAATTTCCTGCAGACTGGCAGCCATCAGCGCTTCCCTGCGGCGCTGCTGACCTCGAGAGAGGTATCCCTGCTGTGGCAGGATTTATGTAACCTCTCTGACTGCACCAAAAAGACGGAACACCGCATATCCTCAGGAGCAAACCAGTTGCGCACCTTTGCTGCGAGCTGCACCAAGCTTAAGCAAACTGTTGCAGGACTGGAATTGCATGCAGAGGCCTGATCACGATGCAATAAACTCCAACTGGTGAGGTTCCCCAAGGGCCATAAGGGCATGTGCCCAGATATATTCCTGATGGAGTGGTTTTAATCCTGGGTGCTATCAAGGGTCGTTTCCCCCTACTTTGTGCTGGAGCGCGTCCATCATGCTTGGACGCCCAGACCTCTGCCTGGTGCACCTCCTTGCTCCATGATAATATGCCTTCTTAACTATGTGGACAGAGATTCTATCGTTAGAGTGGCTGGGAGAGAAAGGAGGTCTTCTGCAATGCCACAAAACTTCTACTGTTCTCGGACTACACACCAAAGACACAGCAACAGCTCCGGTCCCTTATGGAGGTGAAACAAAAGCTGAGAGCCATGCAAGTGCAGTACTCACTCCAGTATCCGGCCAAACTAAAAGTAATAAGAATGGGGAAGCGCATTTCTTTGACTCACTTGAAAGAGCGTGGGAATAGGTGGAGGAGAGGGACAACATCAGGAGACCGCAGAAGGGAACCCACCCCGGCAATGTAGGCACCCATCAGTTGACCACTGAGAAACACCGGGACCGCCCCTGCCCAAGGAGTAAAACGCAGGGGGGACTCAGGTCACAACAACCTGAGGAAGCAGGAGGCTTGGGCTCAGGTTTCCAAGAATCCAGTGGTGATGAGGGGACTATTAAAGAGGGTGGGGAACTTGGGAGTGGAGGAGAAGATTAGGGGGAGCAGTGGGACACAACAGAGATAACCTAAGAGGTGGACACACACAATAAACAAGTCCGCCACACTGCACACCACTCACCCACTTAAGCGGCCTAACAGTCCATGCAAGGCAGCCTCTTAGTTGAGTTTAGGGGTGACATATGCTTAGAGTTAGGAAGTATGGGGTGGGGGAGAGTTGGAGGGGAGGGAGTTTGTGTTCAAAACAGTTACAAGAGGTTCCAGGTCGCACTCTGTTAAATGGTTTGCCCCGCTATATATCGCAACCTTGCCTATACTATGCTCCTGTTGGCTGACTTTAAAATAACTTCCTGGAACATCAACAGGCTAAACAATAAGATCAAAAGAGTTGCAGTACTGAAATACCTCAAGAACCTCAGTCCCCATCTGTTACTACTCCTGGACGCCCAACTGTTGGTGCGGTTTCCTGGGCTGACACAGCTTTTCCCAGGTGTCCCACGCAGGCTAAATCTTAGGCTCTAGAGCGGTAGTGATCTTAATACACCACTCATATCCCTTCACAGTCACTGCAACACACACTGACCCCTAGGCTGATATATAAGGATGTCTGGCACCTAGAAGGTGCCCCTTGGTCCTTCATGAGCACCTAGGTGCCCCCGGCGCTAATAGACAGTACACTGAATGCAGTCTACAAATTGATCCTTGAGCTCCCCACAGAAACATTGGTAGCAGGAGGAGACTTTAACGCAATCATGGATCAAACCTTGGAAGTCCGAACACAAAGCAACTGTGCCCGCACCAACCCCTTACTGAACTGGACCTCTTCCATGGGGTTTTCAGATGTGTGGCGAGTACAGCATCTGACTGAATGGATACACACATTACTCCAGCACACACAGCTCATACTCCAGGCTAGATCATTTCTTTCTTCCCGTAGCTGACTGGCCGACGGTACAGAAAAAGTTACATTTTGTTTCTTCATTTAAAAAAAAAAAATCATCATCAGTCATTATACCATGTTTTCATCACTTTAAATTTTCAAAAGCTTAATGTTGTCAGATAATGAGAGAGAACACAATGATCAATCGTGCATTATACAGAAAGCCTCAGCAAAGAAAACTTTTCGTATATCTATGTTGTCTGCGTACTGTTTTTCTTTAACATGTGTAGGTGCTATTTTTTCATTTCTCTAGCCAAAGCTGATCTCTGGCCTTTGGTAAACAGTAAAAGTGCACTCTTTTTTTGCAATTAATAAAAGTGAGGCAAACATATCTGGGGACAAATGGAATTGGAAACGAGAATTAGACATTTGATTTGAATAGTAATAATTCTAGATTACGGATCAAAATACTAAGCTGGCCCATGTTCACTCTTTCCATTTGTAATCCCAAATTTTCTGCTGTCATCCTCACTGATCCTATTGGTGCTTCTAAAATAATCAAGTGTCCTTCCATGACTAAAAATACCCTGTGGTTCAGGGTATTTTAAAATCCATCCAGTCATCTTCCTTCCCGCAAGATTTCCCTTTATGACCCAAAGAGCATTCCAGGGGAATAGCGTGGTCAGTAAGATTGGGTTGTGTGACTTTCATATTTTCGAACAATTATGCTAGCATATAATGTTAAAATACATTTTGTGACAAGCAGAGAGCATGAGAGGGGCTTAAGGGGCAGTGGAAAGGGAGAGAAATGCAGCTTGGTAGGAGTACTATCTGGAAGAAAACACAATATTTTGTTAAATAACCAACATTTTTGAGGACTTTCATAACCAAGAGAGGGAGAGAGTGTGTGTGCATTTTTGTCTGTGTGTATGCTAAAACCCCAGGTGAAATCCGACAGTCACCTCAAATACCCGACTAAAAGCACTTGTACCCAACTATTCATCAGAAAATAAATTTATTAGGGGGTGTAACACCTCAAACACCACCACTGAAGCTAAGCCCCTGGAGCATTTCCATCTACCAAAGCTACCTTACTTACTTGTAGAACGCCAAAGAAAGTAGTTCCGTAGACAAATTGAAATATGTTCTGTCATTACTGAGACGTACACAACCTAGGTAATTCGGATACTGCAACTCGTCCCTCTTTTGAAGAAAAAAACTTCGCAATCTACCCCTCCCAAACATCTTCTGCCTGGTCAAAAACACATGTGGGTAAATCTCCCTTATTCTGGCTCTTTGCATCAAATCCCAATGTTTCTAAGCTCCCTGCTCCCTATGACCTATTTTTCACACATATGCTTAGCCAGAGTAAGGAAGTTCGCTACAGCTCTACCTACAAACATCATTGAGGCTCCTGATTGACTCCTTTGAACCATTCTCTCTCATTCTACACACCACCCTCATACGTGCTGCTTAGTAAGCAAATTAAACACTCATAACTCCAAAATCCTGACCGGAATCCCATCATATATTCTACCTGCCTTACCACCTTCCAGAAGCTTTAGAACCTGCCTTGAGATAAAGCAGCTCAATACCTTTCTTACAGCCTTTGTCGAAGCCTACAGTGGAATCAAACTTGAACCAGTGCAGTGTCAAAGGCCTAAGCAATCTCAGTATATGAGAGCAGTGGTCTCTATGCCTATTCCTCAGCTGCATCCCCAAAAAAACTGTTGAAATGAAAGACAATATTTCGGTTTAACAGTTGGTTGTCAAAATATTCAGAACTTCAAAAAAATTACGTCCTTTGTAAGACCAAACAACAATCTGAGGACCTCATTATGGACCACGTGCTTACTACACTGACACAAAGGTCAATGTTACCTGTCACATCTATATGAAAATCCTGGAAACCACTTGAGTTCCTCCCCCATCCACAAGAATACTCCATCAGTGTGCCAGATAGTCATCACACACCTTCACATCCTTCTTTAATGACTGATATCTTGATGTAGTAATTCCTATGCTTGAGACCCATCTTGTGATGCAAAATTTCTGGGAGCTCTCTTGGTCATTTAAGATTATTTTTAAAACTGACTCCCTTGAGTGGTAGTCTCCCAAGCTTTTTGCCTTCACCCCTCCTGTTTTGCTGAATTCGTTTTTGTTGGCTTTTGGATTCTGTGTACTTTACCACAGCTAACCAGTGCTTAAGTGCTTGGACTCTCTCCCTTATACATGGTACAATCAAACTACATATAATTGTCACATTTAGTTTACTAGTAGTCCCCTAGTAAATGGTAGCCCCCGAATGCCAGGGCCAGTAAATTAAATGACACTTTTGGGCCTGCAGCACTCATTCTGCCACCCACCAAAGTAGTCCTTTAAAACATGTCTCAACTGCCACTGCAGCATTTAGTTCAGTTTGCATCCTTTGCCATTAGGCCCTATAGACTCAGGGGCTCATTTATGAGACCCCTTGCACCGTCGGAACATCACTTTTTCTGACGTTCCATGGTGCAGGAACCTGCTCCATATTTACGAGGCAGTACTAAGCCACTTTTTTGGCTTACTTCTGCCTCATAAATATTGTCCCCCTTAATGCAGTTTTCTGCGTTAAAGGGGAGTGCAATGGGTGTTGCTGGGGGCGTTCCCAGCAACATCCATGGCATTTTGACACTGCCCGAGATTTACAATAAATCGTAAATCTGAGGCAGGGCCAAATAACTGATGCTTCCCCTGGGGAGGCAAAAGGGAGGCACAACGAGGAGAAATAGCTTTATTTCTCCTCGTTTTTCCATTTTCTGTGTGCTGCATTTTGCAGCACACATAGAAAAAGGAAAAAGCCTCTTGTGATTGTTTTTGTGCAGGAAGGTTTTCCTTCCTGCACAAAAATAATCATCCTCGCAACGCAGGCACCCTTGCACCATGGTGCAAAGGTGTCTGCATTGGCGCACAGCAGTCCATTGTGCGCCAGTGCACAGGAAAAGGAAAGGAATGCGCCGTATCTCATAGATACGGCACATTTCTGCCCTTTTCTTTTACCCTAGGGCAGCGTAGCAGTGAGTCCTGCGGCACTGCTCTACGATAAAACCTCAAATGTGGCCCTCAGATGGAAGGGTGCATTGTATTTGAAAAGCAGGCCATGCGAGTTTAAGTTATAAATGTTCTAGTAGTGAAAAACTAATTAAGTCATCTTTCACTATTGCAAGACCTAACTATACCATGGTATAACATTGGGTTACCTTATTGCCCTTAATAAATGAATAGGTAAGCTTGGGAGAGGATAAGCAAATAAAGTTTGCACTCAAATTAATTATAATTTAAAACCCTCTTTAATGGTAAAGTTGGATATTAAGTCACAATTCTGAAAATGCTACCTTTGGAAAGTTGGCATTTTTCTATCCTAACCATGTGTGCCTTCTGCCAGTAACCCTGGTCACATGGCTGGGATTACCTTAGATGTTTGCCTTTGTGTATTCCTCCCAGACAGTGAGACAAAGGAGGACTACGTGATAGCAAAATGGGCCACTATGCAGGATGGTTGGGTAAGAGGTGTTCCCTCCCCCACTTGCATTACAAAGGACTACCTCCAGCACACTCACAAATGGACTTGATACCAGCCTATTGTCACTATAGACCACTTGGAGCATGGGCAGGGGAAGAAAGGAACTTTCCAGATGCAGATGTAGGGGGTAGTACAGGGAATTCTCGGTTGCAGTCAATCCAATGCATACAATGCTAATTCCAAAACTACATGTCCCTGGATGCTAGGGGCTGTTTCTTAAAAAACAGGACTGATTGAACACGTCACAAGTCAGAAACACTTGGTAGTTTTTATTGAATGCTGGCTTTTATAGTTTGTAATGACTGAAGTAATAAACCATGCACATCAAACAGGGACATAATGTTATTTTATATATATTTCAAACAAGTGCCGTTTGAATGACATAATTAAGTGTTGTCTGTTACTAACTCTAGTAGAATTTGTGAGGTGTGACTTTCACGGCTTCAAAGGGCCTTTGGAAAATTGCTTTGTAATTCCAGACGTACATTTCAAAACAATGAGAGAATTTTTTAGGTTGATGTTAAAGCCTTTCTTTAAAGTGCTTGCTTTCATACTTTAGGAGGTTCAAATTCAGCAGTGAGATTTTTGAATTAATGGGGTAGGCATCAAATGACCCAACCCTTGTGTTAAAGACAGTGTGAAAACAGACAACCTGTTAAATTGCACCTTGTTGAGTCGTATTGAAGTCTAGAGGAATTCTGTTTTACCATCACCTAAGGGGATGGGGAGAGGAGACAAAAGGAATGTTAGGTCACCACAAAACCCCATGGGCTACCTGCTGCGTCACCACTTAATATGCGCAAAAGCATTCATGACCATTCACTTTCTTAAATAGCACTACAGTGCGTAAATTCATTGCGGGGAGTACTCTTGCCTCAGAGTATGTGCCAAGCTGCAATATGGCACCCAGACAAGGTGATTGCCGGGATAGCACCAAAGGAAGAGTTGGGTAGCAACTCGGCAATGCAATGGGATAAACCAGGGTACACACTTCCAGAGAGATAAGAAAGGGAGGAATTGGGATCCAACATGTTCAAATCAGCGTGGAGGAGGAAGTGGGTAAGCCACCAACAGAGTAACAGTGCAGAAGTGTGTGCTTTCAAAGTGTGCTACTGACATCCAAGCTTCAGAAAACACACTACTTGCAAAAGGACCTGAAGGGATGGACTCAAATGACAAATGTTCAAAGCAGTAGAGCCTGCACCGCCTCCCTCCACGGACAGAGAGCTAACCATTCCCTATTCTACTGCACACTAGCGGCACTGTATGGTGGAAAGCAGGGAGACACAGCAAGGTTTTTTTTCTAACTATGCACCTCATTTCTATCCCTGTTTTCTACCATACTTCACCCAAGGTGCAGCTGATGAGGGGATAACCTGCCACTGAAAGTTCAGCTCATTGTCGGCCTCAGAATCAAGGAGGACAACCAGGGAAGCCTGACCAGACAGATGGCTAGAGCCAAGCCGATCCTTCTATGGTTCACCCACCTCTCGTGGGGGATGGATGGTGAGAAGGGGGGCACACAATGCACCCTCTCATATCACCTCTTCCATACCATTTATGAGGGAAGGAAACCCAATAAGCAAGTGGAATTGCTCTTCACTGACTGTTGCATACTTGAACCCAAAACTGACATATTTCCAAATGCAGGGACATTTACCCTGCTTGACAGGTTCAGCTGTACGCGCCCAACAGTGTGGCTGCTGGCTTATGTAAAAACTTCATTCTCTCTTTTGTTACAGACTGCTTCACTAGTCAACATTCCGTCATTTTGTAGTTTGAAAAAAAGGATACTTGGGTACTATGAAGGGATCATTTATCACACCTCTTTATAGTTCTGTAAACTGTTGCAATTCAAATATTTCATCGATCCACTGTAAAGTTAACTAAAACGGTGTGCCGAATGCATGTTGTCACAGATATCCCAGAAAATGTCTGCATATATTTTGTACATTTAATGCTGATTCTTATTACAAAGTGGCTATATCACTGACTTTATATCCATATACCTCTTTTCCTCCATTAATATAAGGGTAAATATAAGAAACTGCAATTTGTTCTATATTTCACTATGTTTACATTGAATGTGGATTTCCCCATGATTATTGGAATCTGAGCCCAGACAACTCAGAAACAAAACTGATAGCTATGGAATATATCCTAATAACTCTCAGGACAAATGTTTTGCAGATATGTATGTCTCTAAGCTAGTTCTACACTAAAGGGGATGTCAGTTATAGATGTGGGGCGGGGAGAGGTGTAGGGAAGAGGTTCTAAGAGACTATAAAGTGTGGGCTAGGAAGAGACTATTTTAGGCAATTGAATTATGGAGGCAATACTTTCTTTGGGACACGATGGAAGGGGGACCGGTCTTTTCCTGGGATAGCTCCACATCAGTACCAACCCATGTCTTGCAATTAGGGTGCCTGAAGGAACAGAAACAGTTGTGACTGACAGCGTTCACTTGTCCCAGCGAGCTCCACAGGCATCTGCTTACTTGGAAGTGAGGCTAATAGGGAGATGGAACATCCTTCCCTTTCATGTCTTCTGGTGGTAGACATAGCTCATAACCACTACTCACTGAAGTTAAAGTAGCTGACCTGCTGCTCTGCCTAAAGCTAGTGTAGCATTTAAGGCCTGTATTGAACATGCTCAACACCAATAGGGTCAATGGTGTACTCACTCCTCTGCTGCCAATAAAAAAAAATGGTACAGCAGTTACATGTTAACCAATTATTTGTTTTCATGTAAAAGTTGTAATCCTTTGTGCTGGTGGTTGGAGTGGGACGTGGGCGATATGTATATGGGAGGCAAGGAACCCCCCCGCAAATATGAGTGACCTTTGTTTATTGGGCTGATAGAAAGCTGCAAATCATTTTCCTGAGCTCTGACCCATTTAAGAGACTGAACTCATCACCTCCGCCTACACGTCACAGCATAATTTCACCTACACCTTTCAATAGAAGTAGTATAAAAGAAATATATAAATGTTTAGTAACCTCGTGATAATAAAGACAAAGGAAACGTTTGCTCGTCAGTGTGAAGGAAGAATAAAATAAACATGCATGATGTATCTGAATAAAGATGGTTTATGGTATGGGGCCTTACAACTCAGGATGGAAATGAGGATGTAGAAATTCTACCATGTAGAATGGGAACTAAGTTTTTAGTTTTTTTTATTATAGTGAAGTATAAACTCAAAATTGCAAATGCGAAAAGATGTCCATATGCAACTATAATGTAATACAGACCTCAAAAATCACTAGTTGCATATTTAAATAATTTTTCAATGACAACCATGCCATTCTAAAGTCTAAATGCCTATCTAAATGACAACTATACGAAAAAGTATCGCGACAGAAATGACATGTTACAAGAAACAAATGACATATCACAAGAAATCAAACGTAAACTAAATATTTAAGAACGAAGATCCCAAACATGAGCCTACATTCGAACATTCTTCTTTAGCCTTCGAATTCTACCCATGTAAATCCTGGAGATTTGTGGGTCAGAGTAGTGTGTGCAATTCATTAGTTTAAGTGTGAAAATGTGCAGCGGTGGGAACCAGCTATTTCCTGAAGCTCCACTGTCCTTCACTTTGAAATTCTGATTGTGGGGCCCCTTATCTAAGGGAAGTTCTAAACACCAACTGTAGCACTCTCAGGAAACTTTTGTGCTGTTCCCTGAAGGAGGGAGCTCATAAATTGGTATTTTCGCCTGTTTGTCCCGTGTTTCTGCTCTTAGCCCATTACGACAGTTGTTGAATGGTGGCAATTGTTTCAAAGTTTTAGAGCACATGGCTGCAACCAGGGAAAAATAGCCTCTGATCTCCTTCATAACTTAGGTCCAGTGAACTTTCCTAACATGGACCTGTTTGTATATTTTTTTATTGAATGAAAATGCTTATTAACAGTAGACTAATAAACTACGCCCATTTAAAAGGTTACCCCTTGTAAATTGAAACACCATTTTGTGATAAAACAAAACTTGAAATGGAGTAGGTTTGTTCGATCAGAACACTACTGGGTCAACCCATATCTCACTTTTTCTCCTTTTTCACGTCCAATTGCCAACTTGAATACACATACTTTATTGCAAGAGCTAACATCTGGTGAGAGTGATGGACCAGCATATCTCTTACGAGCTATATCACCACCAGGCCTTTGAGGACCATGCCAAGGTGGTCTATTGATGCTGAAGTTGAGATCTACCGGTCTCTTCAAAGCTAGGACTAAGCTTAAAATCTGCAAAGCTTCAGCTTCTTACCCTCCTGCTCTTTTTCCCAGGAGGATGCCCCAAGGTGCCAGAGCAATCCAGAAAAGTTCACCTGACCAATGAGAATACTTCCATACCTACACCTGAGGAAAAGCAGACCAACATCTACTCTACTAGTGCATGTTAGCCTCCTATAGCAGATACTCTGTCTATTGAGATGGCCCTGATGTACCAAAGATCTATTTTCTTAACATTGTGGGGACCCTCCTCTTTTCCATAATACCCACTAGCTCCAGGTGGCATGGTAGTAGCACAAGAAAGAAATATACCCAAACCTAAATCATTGTTCCCCTGATACTACCTGGTTTGCCTGAACACTAAACAAATCTTGAGGTCAAGGACTGGACCTGAAATGCCGTTTGTGTGCCCCAGTAGACTTGAGAGCTTGACCCCCTTTGGCATATGAAGGACAGAGCTTATATTGTCCTGCTCCTCAGCAAAACCTGGTCCTCCCCGCTTCAGTGCTAATCTCACTGTATATCTAGCACCATTGTATTGATATATTTAACTTGCTGATCAGAAAACTATTTTTAAAAAACTGTAACCCAAACATCACTTATTAATATAAACATTGTTTATTGTGTTGGCAAGAGTTTATGAATTTTACATAAAGGGAGAACTAACTAGTTTTTTGTATCGTGATCACAGTCATCATAGTGATCATAAACAGAACAATGAGGACAATCAATTTTGTTTAATCAATCTGAATCCAGGCCCCTACTACTAGGTTAATATTTGAACATTGGAATGTTGAGCGCTTCATTGACATCAATGGAGTGCACCAGCCTTCTAATAGCTGGCAGAAGCCCAGAGCATCAACATTCGAATGTTTGTTCACAGATGTTGCTGTGAACAAAGGACTAGAGAGCCTGAGGGGATTTCAACCCCCTTGGGCTCCGTGAGGCCTGTGTTTTACAAATTAGAACATTCTGCCCTGTAGGGGCAGAATGTTCTAATAGGCTTAAAACCCTTTGTAGTGGGCTCTACCGGTCATTAAAGGCACGCTCCCTTGTTAAAGTAATGGCCGGTAGAGCCCGCTAAGACGGGTTCTAAGGCTATATTAGGCCACTGGAATGTTGAGCTCTCCACTGAAGACATTGGAATGCTCTGGGCTTCTAATGGGTGGTAGAAGCCTGGAGCATCAACATTCGAATGTTTTCCTTTCACAGCTGATGCAGTGAACAAAGGTCTCACGGAGACCGAGGGGATTTCAACCCCCTCAGCCTCCACGAGGCCTTTTCTTTTTTTTACTAATTAGAACATTTTGCCCTCTAGGGTTGGAATGTTTTAACAGCCTTATAGCCCTCTGTAGCGGGCTATACAGTCCATTAAACGCTCGCTCCCTTGTTAAAGGTCCTCGCCTTCGGTTCGGGCCTTTAACGCTGGAGCTGTTCTTTAATGGTTGTATTCATTGTATTTATTGAGTTTATTAACTGTTTAATAATTAATAAATTGATTACAATCATTACAGAAATGGCACAAGTAAAAACCTTATTAAAAACATTACCCACTGCCCCCTCCCCCGTCCCCTCTCCATCCCTTTCTTTGTTCTTATAATCAGCCTTTGGCCCTTTACTCATGTGCAAATTCCCAACACTACTTGTGGCTTGTGTAATAAATAAGGTGGATAAAGACTAAACTTTAAAAAGTCTGGGTTGTTGATTTAGCCACAGTCTTCAACATGTTAAAAAAAAGTTACATGCCTACAACTAGAGTGGTTATTCATCTGTCTGCCCTTAGCTCGTTTGTGCGTATTCCCAGAGTTATTTATGGTTGCATGTTAAATAAGCAAACAGATTGGAAATAAAACAATCTAATCTTATTTGAGGGTTAGCCTTTGTATAAGAGGATGGGAGGACTCACGTGATTCCTGGTGGGGACCGCCCTGCCGCCTGCATCGTGTTGTTAAGATGTAGAATGCCAGCAGTGACTAATGGCGATAAGACTGACAGAGTTCGCATCACCTTGTAGCGTCTCTTTTATGGCGACCCTGATTGAGTCCATTAATTTTCCCAGTCTTGCTAGGTTTTTTGTTGATGTTTTCGTGAAACACAAGGCCGAAGCCTCTCTACATGTCCTTACCCCTTTTACAATGGGTATCGGAACCTGCCTCCTTGAAAACGGTCCTCAACTGGTGTCTTAATGATTCTGCTGGAGCCCTTAGAATCCAGAGGTATAGGTTTATCAGGTCCCCCTGGCATGTCAAATCCAGCCTCTCGAGTCCTAGCTCCAGTCTCAGCCTTGATTACCTTGCAGCCCGCGGAAAAAGCAGTGCAGCTTTATAAGCCTTGGCTTGGGTTATGTTTAAGAACTTATCCAGCCCTCCGGGAAAAGTCAGATGACCGTAACTGATGGCAGGTAGCAATTTTGCCTTTAAAACAGTCAGTATCGGGTCAGCTGATGGGCTTGGCAGACGGTGGCTCAGTTGTCTTATTAAATGAATGACATTTTTGGCCTTAAAATTTAAATGTTTTCGGTGAATTTTTGAGTTGGTCCATTCAGAGAGCCAAATCCCAAGGTAGTTATAGGCTGTTACTCTGCCAATTTGCGGGTCGCCCAGGAGCCAGTGGACTTGCCTTTTTATGTTGATGTTTCCCAAACACTACTACATTAGTCTTCTGCTGATTTACCAGTAGATAGTTGGCCTGGTTAAAGCAATCCAGCACATGAAGGGCTCTCTGAAGGCCCACTCTAGTGTGGTCCATTATCACTGTATCATCAGCATATTGTAATACCGACCGCCTCACACTGCCCTGCCTTGGTGGTACTAGGCTGGTGCCTTGGAGGGCGGCCCCCAGGTCTGCGGTATAAAGGTTGAACAGGAGGGAGGCTAACACACAGCCCTGTTTGAGCCCGTTATCTGTAAGAATTTTAGAGGTCACTGTGTTGGCGCTTGCTTTAACCCGATCCCAGGTGTCTTCATATAGCGATATTATTGCTTTTAGTAGTTTGGGTGGAATTCCCCAACAGTTTGGCTTACACCATAGCCTTCTGCGGTCCACTTTGTCAAAACCTGTGCTATAATCGATGAAGCAGCAGAACAATGGGAGACTCTTTTTCTACATCATCTGGGTTGATAGATGGGTTAACACCATGATGTTATCGAGAGATGAAGAATGTGGCCTGATGCCTGATTGATAGAAAGGTATAATGCCTTTTTGAGTCCAAGACTCCAGGTCCTTCAAAAGAACTCTAGCATAGGCCTTTGCTTCGAGGTCAAGAAGGGCGACAAGCCTATAGTTTGATGGCCTGGAACAGTCGCCTTTCTTGAAGATTGGGAAGAGTATAGAACTCCTCCAGGAATCTGGTGTCTTTGCTGTTGAAATGATGTTGTTGAATAGCAGAGTTAAAAATGCTGCCCAGAACTCCGGCTCTGTTTTAAACACTAGTGCTGGTAACCCATTTTGCCCTGGTGCTCCATCGTTCCTCATTTTCTTGATGGTCCTGATAACCACATCTGCTTTAATTGGTGTGCCTAGGGACCCACAGTGCCCCTCTTCCCAGCTGATCGATTCTGTGGGACATTTAGTGCTGTTGTTTTGCGTTGATTAAACCATAATGCTCCGCTCCCTGAGTGATTACTTCTGTGGGACCTTCGGCGAAGGAGGCATTTGAGTATAGTTGTGTTACATGATTTATCCATTCATGCCCTGCCACCCCATTCTCCCTTGACATTCCTTGATTGCTCAGCTGATTAATATGCCTCCACAGCCCCGTATGATTTTTTTTCAGCAGGGAGAATACTTTGAGCCATTCCTTTTCCGTGTGCTCCCTTTTGTGCTCCCAGCCTTTTTTTTATAAGCTGACCTCAATGGAAATGTCTTCAGTTAGTATATCCCCTCTTTTCCTGGCTTCCAAGGCCTTCCGTAGGTCACGTTTGAGTTCAAATATGTCCTTTGAGGGGTGTACAATTCTAGAAGTCGGTGGGGACTTGGTGTTTAAGCACTGTTGTCGTGCGTCCCCCAGATTTGATTGGAGATCCCCTACAATACTCTCCCAGTCTTTTATTGGTAATGCTTGGACTGGTAGTAATGTGCCTTTCCTCTTCAAGTCCAGCCATGCTCGCAATTTGTCTTCTATCTTTACAGACTATTTTATCCTTTGGAGTACCTTGTGTTTTTCTTTTCCCCCCATTTCACCTATTGGGTGAAAGGTGCTTGCTGTCGGTACTCCCAGCTGAAATGTGGCCCTCAACGGTCTATGATCACTTTCGGCCCTGTCTTCAACTTTGAAGTCTCTTAGTCTGGCTGCGATGGTTTCGCTTACTAAGATATAGTCGATTGTTGAGACATCCCGGAAAGTTGGTTTTGGGCTCCAGGATGTATACCATGCATCTTTTAGTGTATGAGTAGTGCATAGCTTATGATTATTGAAAAGATTAAAAAGCGATTCTGCCCGACCCCTGCTCCTGGAGATAGATTTCAATTTGTCTATGTCCCTTAGGTTGAAGTCCCCCGCTATGATTACCTGATGGAATTTATATTTAGTTAGATCATCTAACGAGCGTGTTAGGGCATCCATGGAATCCTTCATGATGGTCTGAGCTGGATTAATATTGCAGTTTATTAACAGGAGGCGCAGCAGTTGGGAATTTACCGTCAGGCCTTTGATCAATACGATTTGCGTCTCTGGTGTTTTTGATTGGATCTCTGTAGCCACAAATCTACAGGCATGCTTTAAAAAGACAGAGAGACCACCTGATGGCTGACCAAAAATATTCAGCTTAGAAGCTGCTATGTGGTACTCATAGTACCCTGCCAGGGGGGGTGCGGGACAAGGCCCATGTCTCCTGGAAACATAGTATGTCGCCCTTGCCTAAAAACTCCTGCGTGTTTTCCACTGGCGATTTTGCTGATCCTTGCAATGTTCCAAGAGATTATGGTGAGTGAGTGCCGGGTGGGTTTACATGCCTTTCCTACATCCGGCCAAACCAGCTATCATTTTTGTTAGGTGTAGTGCAGGTTTGTTCTTTGCCCTCCTGTTTGATCTAGGGCAATGTGGCCCGAATATAATGCACGCTGATTGTTGCGGCATATAACCCTGATGCTGGCCGGGGCGTTCAAGCCAGACTGGCTTCTGTAACGGGCTGTGCAGTTGTTGGTTCCGTCTAGAACGGACCAAGCCCCATTACCCCCTTTGTTCTCGGCGAGGAAATGCAGATATTTCCCTAGACCGGGGAGTTGGGCATCTATACCCCACTCAGCTAGCTGCTGAGTTTCACCCAGTACCGTTTGTTGGAGACTTATTTGTCTCAGCCCCACCAATGATGAATCACCAAGGGTGTCCTCCTATAGTTTCATAAAATTAACCCATTCTATGTCTTCTGATTGAATATGTTCTAGAGTGGCTACGTGTTTGAATAAGCGGAGGATGTTGCTCCTGTTCAGGATGTCATGCTGATCTGTGATATGATATCTGGGAGTAAGTGCCACCTTATAAATGTTTATAGTTGCCTCCAAGGTTGGTGCCTCTCCTGTTCCCGAATCCGGATCTGCCAGGCTTAACATGGAGCAAAGGCTTGCTAAGTGATTCAAGATGTTGCCTTGTATGTTGTCGGTTTTCCTTACCGGTATACTCAGCTCTCTTGTCTTCATCCCCGTTCCTGGCTGGGATGGCGATGGTACATCGGAATTCATCGGTGTCGTACCTGCCCTTACCTGGGTGCTGGTGTCCACCATTTTTGGGCGAGTTCCTGCTGCTGTTTTAGGACTTGAAATGATACTTGATCTGGCAAAGGGCTGGGGAGCCTGTACCTGATTATGAATTTGCGGAGGTGGTCTGCCCCTGGTTTGACCGTCTGACGAGCCCAATGAAACGCCCGTATTGGCCCCTCATTTGACTGTGAAGATTGGATAAAGCTGTCTATCTTTTGATTCGGTTTGTAGGGGAGGTTGAAACATACTCAGTGGCTGTAGTTGTCTCCTCTTAGCTTTGGTGTTTTTAAGTTGTTTTCTCAGGTTTTTCTTTGCTATGCTTGATAAGGGAGCATCTGACAAGGCTGATGGACTTGGGGCTCCTGAAACTTGGTTGTTTTTTGTGGGCACTTAATTTTTGTTGTTGTTGGCCCTTGTTTGATCTAATGTAATCTCTGGGTTATGCGTGGGGCTCCCTGGCCTCTGCTCCAAGTCATTTTCTGTTCCTTCGGTTAATTTTGTGCTTAGTGGGGCTGCTTCCTTCTCACTTGGATCTAGACGCTGGTTGCAGGATTCTGCCAGACCGACGCGTGTACCAAGTGTCCACATTACCCTTCTCCCCCTGGCAATCTCAACTATGTCCCCCAAAACCTTTGGAAGAGAAGCCCACTTGTCAATGATTGTTGCGCAAGAGCATATGCAGGGTTTGATGTCCAAGCTCCTGTCGATCTGATCTTCCAGTGCCTCCACTCTGCTACTTAAGTTGACTAGACGAAGTGCAATCAACTTGGACCTCCATCTTTGTTGACTGCCATAGTAGGGCTCTGCTTACGGAATTGTGTGACTCAGTTGTGGGCCCTTATTGTGAGTCCTCTGGACACTGTCATTCACTAGCTGGCCTTCTTCAGTTTTCTTTCAATATTTTAGCCTAAGTTTTGAAGAAAGGAGGCAGTTAGGTCATCTGCCATTGGAAAATCTGGTGTCATATCACCCTTGGGTGAGAATGGACTTGTGACTCATTGTTGGGCCACAGATTTCTGCTCTTCTTGGCCGCAGTTTGTGGTCCAATGAATTTGTGCCACGGTCACTGGCATTTGTTCCACATTGGGTATCTGCCTTTTTATACCCTTTGGTTGGAGAGTCAAGCTCGTTTCCTTTTAGTACAGGGATAGTATCGCTGGAGCACCTCCCTTGGATTGCAGGGAAGGTATCAGCATCCAATTCTCTCCACATTTCTGGACTTGAAAGGGTTCTCCTTTTGGGAATAGATGAACACTTAGAAGCCACAATGTTCGCACTGGGGTTACTGGTTCCCTGGGGCAAAGCGGGGCCGGTAATGGCTCCTTCCTGTGGGCAGTCGTTTTGATAGCCTGGGGTCATATTCTAATTTCCCCCTGTTTGAAAAAATTGCATAATGGATCCCTTATGAGGGGCCTCATGTGGATCATTTGTGGATCTCTGTGGTTGGGTTGTGCTCCTTGTAGCACTTTTGTTTAGGTGTCTTAGGGCTTTTCCTTCCTTCAGATGTCGAATTTTGACTGCCGGTGTCCTTTTTTTTGGCCCCCATTCCTCGACGAGCCACACGGGCAGTAAGCAAAAGTCTTAGAGGGCTGATTACAGGCTTTGTATTCTGCTCTATACTATTAATCTAACTGGCGAAGTGAGGACTCTTTTGCTGCTGCCAGTTAACCTCACGAAGCACTTGGCTTGTGAAACTCTTCCAAAGTTCTGCCAAAGACTGGGCCAGCTGAGACTGGGTTGCCAGGACGCCTCTTGCCGCATTCCACTCGGGGTAGCAGGGCTCGCAATTTCCACAGTCATGCTCCTATGTCCTTATGTCCACCGCTTTGCATGGTAACTAGTTAGTGATCCTTATACTAGGAGAAAAGGGGGAGATTTAGGCTTGGAGGGCCCCCTGTCTCGACTTGAGAGTGGTTGCGACATAGCGGGGCTTCTGAAGCTCAGGAGGAGCGATGCTGCTTTTCCGGCTCAGCCAGTATCCTTCCGACTTCAACGCCCTCCTGTGAGAGGTCCGCAGCTTCCCCCAACCTCCAGCAGAAGCAGTAGCAGAGACTGGGGGCTAGTTGCTACTGCTCCTGCCACTTCCACTACATCTAGACTGGACTATGGGAATATTCTTCTTTTGGGAGCAAACAAGGATGTGTTACGTAAGCACCAGGTGGTGCAGAACTCTGCCGCTAGGCTGCTTTATAAAATCCCAAGAATGACTTCTATCTCCAATGCTTTGAGAGATTTACATTGGCTTAGAGTGGAAAGTCGGACTAAGTTTAAAGCCCTGGACTATATGTTTAAGATTAAGATTGGAACTGCCCCTCAATACCTGGAAAAACTTGTCCGCCAATATCAGCCTTCTCGACTGTTACGCTCTACAACACAGGAAATATTTATGGTTCCCAGGATCAAACTCACAAGAATGGGTGGCCGTTCTTTTTCCTATCTTGGTCCTCTCTTGTGGAACTCTCTTCCCATAGCGATCCGCAAAGAAACACTTCACTTAAAATTTCGTAAATTAGTCAAAGCTTGGCTGTTTAACCAATAGTATTTACTTCTTTTCTATTTGTTGTGGTTCCTCTAGGCTGCGCTGGGAAACCCTTTTTGGGTAGCTATGCGCATTATAAAATCAGTTAACATAACATAACATAACAAGGCCAAAACACCACCTCAGGAGTTTGGAATGAGGTATAAACTGGAACTGAGAGGGTATGGTTAATAAATTGGCTGGCACAGAGTGATGAGATAACTCAAAAGGCCTTCTTACCTCCCCAGCTCAATGAACTATTTGTGGCCCTTGCTGCATCGCCTGGAGTAGCGCTGTTTAGAGCTGGAAAATAGCTGGAAAGCTGGGAAAGAGGTGTAGGCTGGAGCTTTTCCTTTCCATTTTTGTCTCCACGGGCTACCAGCTCCTTCGTGAGTTAAAGCATCTGACTCCTGTGCCGTTGTGGCCGTTATGGCCGCTGCCCAGCTTGGACGAGTAGGGGACCTCCAGGCGAGACCGCAGGCCACACCCAAGCTTAGTTGGGACACCTGTGCGGATCACCTGTGGCCCACACTCCATGGCCACCAACTACCAGCAGCCGCACTTGTCTGTAAGAAAGAAAGTCTGTGCAGATGAACGCAGCTAACTGCGGGTGGATGCAGTATGACCCCGGAACAGGTCTCGGGTAGCGGGTCAATGGCGGGTCATATTCTAAGGGGGCAGCCGGGAGAAGCAGAAGAGCTCAGTCGGTCATCCTCCTCCTGCATAGACTCGCTCCACCCCTTGCGTCTTGCAGCTGCATCACTACCGGATGAGAACTGCCTTTAATGATTGGTATCGCGGCTAAAAAGGCTAGATTAGCCCATTGTTATTCGGTCATGGCTCATGGCCAACACAGTGATAGCTCTCACTGTAGTGATGATGAACAAAACATTCAGAGTGTAGAAGTAATCATGTGTTATTTCCTAAAATATGCTATTTACTTAATGTGTAATTGTAAGGTGTTATTAAAGAGTTGCTCTTTTTTAAAGTTATAACCATGGCTAGAATGCAGTGCCTCTTTTGAGAGTTGCCCTTCTTAGAACAATGTGTTTCTGCTGACTCTGAGAAGTGTGTCATACTGTATCATCCCTTAACCGTCACCTACCAGGAGCTGGGTTTTGGCTGCTCAACCACCTACCCTGGAGATTAAAGGAAGCTTTGGGGGATCCGGCATCCCTGTCAGCAGAGAGCACATGCAGTCTCAATGTGAATACTGCCAGTTGATCTGTAAACCTTTAAGCCCCTCTGAGCAAAAACCTCAGGTGCTATGACAAATACAAGATTACTAAAACAAAACCTGGCTTCCAGGATCCGGTAAATAATATTTTACTTTCTGGCTTATTTTTACTAACACAAACAAACAAATGGATAGTGGGGTTCAGAAGACAAAAAATGCAGTCTCCATCCTTAACAGATTAATTTGGACTTTAATTTGCTTCTGCACATAATATAAAACAATATTGTGCACATATAATTTGATCAAACCTGCTGCGTGAATGTACACACCGAAGACCTGGGACACAAACTCCAACATATAAGTGCCAAATTGGCTAAAACATTTGCAATTTAGTTTGCCATGACGCGTTTCGGCTAAGTCTGGCCTTGTTCACAATACGCGCTAAAGAACCAACATTTCTTTTTATAGTGCACACGTGATCCCTGATAACCAAACATGAAAGACAGACTTTGAGAGGGTTAGCGTTGAAGCTGATGACAATCTAGCAGTGTACATATAGCTCATATAATAATTATGACCAGTGTCGTTTTTAAAAACAAGGGACTGCAATTTAAAACGCACTCATGTGCAAAATAATGCAAATGTAAAACACTCCTACATAATAACATAAAAGTAACAAAACTTCACACATAACACATATATATATATATATATATATGGTATAAATAAATTGATATTTATACTATTGTAGATACGAGAAGCAAGAAAATAGCACCATGGGATTTTAAGGCATTAGTGCAAAACTAAATTGATCAGTGCATTTTACTATAGATTCTTCCTTTAAATCTGTTGACCATGTTTAGAAATATTTTCTAGAGACTAAAGTATTACCAACAGCATGTGAACATAACTTCAATTTCACAGAACTAATATTCTTTTTTTTTAATTTTAATTTTTTTTAAATTTGTCAACAAGAGGGTAAAACACATATTTTACATGTATAAAACACAAAAATAAAATAACAATAAAGTAAAACAAAGTTGCAAATATACATAAGACTAACATCAAGTTCAAACCTTATTGTGATCACATATGCGGATCCCTAAAATAAAAGCCCCCATATAGCATTTAATTTTATCATAGAATGGACGCCCCTAGCCTTTGCCAATGCATGCTCCATTTCATATATTTCCCTAACTAACATCCACCAATCGCTTATAGAGGGAGGATTCGGGCTAATCCAAACCTGGGCAATTACTAGCCTGGCAGCAACAAGTAAGATCAGGAATAGCCGAGCAAGTCTATAGCTCATATTCTCTGGACCAATCATGATTTCCCTAATCGAAAAAATGTTAATCTATCCCCAATCTCTGAAAACAAACTTGGCCCACCTGCTGCCAAAATAAACCCAATTTCGGACATGTTGCAAACATGTGTTATATTTGCTGCATACAAATCACATCTGGAACATTTTGTCCGAGTGCTGACTGAACCAGGTAACGCCAATTTAGCTATTTTTTCCGGCGTATAATACAGCAGGCATACCGTACAAAATTGTTGTAATCGCAAATTGATGGAATAAACTGAATCGCCAATAACACTTAAAGCTTGTTCCAGAACACCTGCCGTAATAGCTGTTCCCAAAATCCTACTCCACAGTTCCGCCAGTTTTTCACCGTCCCCTTGCCTATGACAAGTAAAACATTTATACATGTGGCTTATAAGGGATTTTGTCTTTTCCCTATATAGGTAATCCCAGACCTCCGAGTTAGAAACTTTTGTCAAAATTAAATGTTTCAATAGATAATCCCTAATTTGAAGCTATTTAAAAAACATATAATCTGGTAGCTTAAATTGTAGCTGTAAATTCTCAAAAGATATAAAACCACAATGATCATAAAGATCCCCAAGAGAGGTAATCCCATAATTAGCCCAGCGTTTACTAGCAGTGTCCTGAAATACTTCTGGAAGTATTGGATTACCCCATAAGGGAAGTCTATCATGATAAAATGAAAGTTTACAGCTAGAAAAAATAGTACGCCATATATACGTACTGTCACGTATGGTCTTAAACTTTACTCTTTTAAAATAATTTGGGTCATTGATTCTATACAGATACATACCACTATCCTCCGCCAGCATAAATTGATGAAAGAAAGTGGTATGCATAGGATTTAGGAGACTACGAAAACGACCAGCGAAGGCGGACCAAAAATACATTTTAAAGTCGGGGAAATCAATCCCTCCCTGTTTATATGGAAGTTTTAACAAATCAATAGCTCTCCGAGCTTTTTGTAACCCCAAATAAAACTGCTTAAGACACCCTCTAATCTTTTAAAAAAATATTAGGAACCCGCAACGGAATAGATCTAAATAGATAGAGAAATTTTGGTAGTACCTTCATTTTAATAATATTAGAGCGTCCAATAATGCCAATGGGTAGTTTGTGCCAGCTCTTCAATAATACAGCTATATCTTTAATTAAAGATTCGTAATTCAAGGAAAATATATTGTCTATCCGTGGAGAGAGTTTAACTCCCAAATAAGTAGCCACAGAGCAGGTACCATGAATCTGTTCGCTAGATTTAAAATTAAGAATTATTTGTGTTTTTCTAATTTTTATTTGTAACCTGATAAAGAGCCAAACTTAGCTGCTTCATCTTCAATTAGCTTAATCGCTCTAGCTGGCTCTGTTGTGAAGACCGCAGTATCATCTGCATAGGCTATGACTTTTAACGAAGTAGCACCGGACATCAATGGCATAATTTTAGAATTAGATTGTAGAGCATAAATAAATGGTTCGATATATAAGGTAAATAACAAGGGTGAAAGGGGACATCCTTGCCGTGTACCTCGAAGAATTGGAAAGACTGATGAATGTAAGCCAAAATATATTAATTTAGCTTGGGGTTTATTATATAAGGCCTGAATCAATTGTTAGTATATCCCCTTAACCCCAACCATTGTGAGTATACACCATAGAAAATCCCATCCCACCCTATCAAACGCTTTTTCAGCATCTAATAATATCATACCAAGAGGAGTTAACGTTTTCCCTGCCATATCAAAGGCACAAATTGCTGTATTAACATGTTCAGTAGTATCTCTACCTTGAATGAAGCCATGTTGATGGGGAGATACTACCCCCGACATAACAGGAGCAAGACAATTAGCGAGTATATTTGAAAAAATGTTGGCATCCGCGTTGATAACTGATATTGGTCTATATGAGCCACACTCATCAGGGGGTTTGTTTTTTTTTTAAGAAAAAAACTATCCAAGTCATGTTCCATGACTCTGGTACCTTACCATAAATCCCAATATATTGCACAACCAGTCTAAATGGTTCCATCAGAAGATCTTTAAAAACCTTATAGAATTCAAGGGGTAAAGAGTCTTCCCCAGTAGCCTTCCCAGATGACAGGGTCGATATTGCCAGATCAATCTCTTCCCTTGTAATTTCCATTTCCATTAATATTGCAGTCTCCTCACTCAAAGTAGATATATATCTGTCCTGAACGTACCGCTGTATGTCTTCCTCTTTCGGTACCATAGTTGAGGTACATAGCTCCTGATAGTATACAGAAAACTGTTCTAATATCTCCTGCGGTTGTGTATAAAATATACCATTTACCATTTACCCCTTTTATTCTTTTAATATAAGTTTTGGCCCGATCATCTGCAACCTTATGAGCTAGAATCCTACCTATTTGCTCACCATATTCGTATTGTGAAAAGCGATACTTATCATATCTAGCCGCTATTCTTTCCCTAAATATCTCTTTGTAGCTACTCTAAGATCTATTAAAGAAAGGAGCAATTGCTCCTGATCAGCAGTACCCCGCAGAACTGCCTCTGCATGTTGTTCTTCAGCCCTACGCATAGCTTGAATAGCCTCCTTGGTTGTGATTTCCCTTGCTTTATTCTGTCGCCATATATATTGTTGAGTAATGCTTCTAATAAATGCCTTCCAAGTATCCCAAACGATCAATGGAGAGGCTGACCCAATATTTTCTTTAAAAAACAGTTCTAATTGTTTCCTAATGGTAGCTATGTAGACGCTATCAGATAGCAAGTATCTTGGAAAAGAAAAGGGTCTAGTTATTCTATTTGTTGTTATCGTCTGAAATGTTAACATTATGGGATTATGATCAGAGGTAACACGTGGGCATACTTCCAAATCCGACATCAACATTATCTTATCCGAAACCATGCCATATCAATTCTCGAGTATAATTGATGTGGGGCAGAATAATACGTATATCCTGGTATAGCTGGATATAAATCCCTCCATGCATCCCGAATTGGCTGTAAACGCCCTAATTCTACGATTGCAGCCCTTGTTTTACGCATTCTGTGAAAAGCCCCACGTCTAGTTGTATCAATGCCATAATCCATAATACAATTAAAATCGCCCATTACCACTCGTTCACCCTCCCAGTTCAGCATTTCCATATTCAGTGAGTCAATAACTGAAGGATCATCCACATTAGAACCATATAAAACAGAAAAAACATATTTCTGCCCCCTTATTTCCAACTGTGCTATTGCCCATCTGCCCGCCTGGTCTGCCATAATTTTGTGTGACACACATGAAAAGCGTTTGTTTTAATATTGCGACCCCCCTTATCGAACAATTCTGTGAAGTACATACAATAGTTTCATATCCCAAATGCTGAAGAAGATGCCGATCCTTAAACGAGAGATGCGTTTCTGTTAATAAAACTAACTGAGGATTATACATTTTTATCTCTTCACGGACAAGCTGTCGCTTAAGTTTACTGTTAAGACCAGCCACGTTCCAAGCTAAACATTTAACTTGATCCATTACCCACGTTATTCATTACAAGTGCATTACTACCCAACGCTGCAAAGGTACTTATATCCATTATAATTCCCTCTATATCATCTTCATACACAGAATTACATCCAAATTTTTCATGTACCCTCATGTTGACTTTTTTTGCCCTACTAGAAACCTACCATCCCCACCCAAACCCTTAACACCCCCCACCCTCACCCCGTATTGTGAAGGAGGATACCCCCCTTTATGGAGCTGCTGCTGATAGGCAGCTACCTGGAGGCAGTGCTCCCACGTTGGCTCCCGAGCCAAACCAATATCCATTAAGTAAAGAAGAGAGCAGAAAAGAAAAAGCAGAGAAAGCCAAAAATAGGAAGAAGGAAAAAGAAAAGCATTTATGTAAAAAAGAAAGACAGTCAATATGCTCCTCATGCTTTCCCCCACCTCAATTTGCCATCTACCAATAGCTTCTTTTGCATCTTTTATAGTCAGAAAAAAATACGTTTGACCCCCGTGCAAAACCTTCAAGCGTGCAGGTTCCTGTAAGAACACTTGTGCACCAACAACCTTTAATGGCTCGATCAATTGTCGTAGTTGCCAGCGTCTGTCCATGGATGTCTTGCAAAGGTCTGACCGTACAAAAAAAATGATAGAGTCAGCCGCCACTGGGGAACTTGGGCGAGCTTTCAAATATACAGCCTGCCGGAGTAAATAATTACTGAAGAAAATCAAGAACGGTCGCGGGTAGCGAGACCCTCGCTTTTGTTGCCCCAGCGGAAGCCTGTGGGCCCTTTGTACCTGACAGTCCCAGTCCCAGTCTCCTAGATCCGGGAAAGCTTTCTGCAGAAGCTGTACTATAAAAGTTCTAGGATCTGCCCCCTCCTTCCCCTCTGGAACACCAAACAGTCTTAGGTTATGCCGACGCTGACGATTCTCCAAATCCTCGACTTTTAGCTGGAGCATTGTAATATGTACATCATGAGTCTGAAGCGAATCCGTCGTCTGTACAGTAGCTTCCTCAGTATCTGCTACCCGCTGCTGTAGCTCCATGACATCATTCGCAAGTGTCCCGACCTTTAATGTCACCTCCTGCAATGCCTGTTTGATACCATGACTATCAGCACGAGCTTGAGCATAATGCTCCTGAGCTTCTTGTCTCTGAACAAGTAGGACCTGAAGAATCGAAGCAAGTGTTGGCTCCACATCAGCACAAAGTGGCTCCGTTGACTTCGCTATATCTCCTTGTTGTTGTACTTGTGACATGTCGTATGCCAGTGGAGAATTCACTGAGTTCAAGTTGGGTGGCTGGTCAAGAGAGAGAACAAGTCCAAGCGCCTGATTCTCTGAGACTATTTCCGACACTTCTATGTTGCTAGGGCCAGGGCCAGCCTCTGTTGGGCTAGTACCCGACAGCCGAGAGATGATTGACTTAATTCCACCCTTCGCTTGGACCCACCGGCATAGGGGGTATCAGCTGAAACATCCTTATTACGTGGAGAGGTCATGCATTGCTGGTCCACTCTAGTTGGAGTTTTCTTGTTACCCTTAGTAATTTTATATCTAACATTTTTCTTCTTAGCAGATGTATTAGATGTGTTAGATATGTTGGATACCTGCTCCATCTTCTTTCCCAAAGTTAGAGCCTTTTGTGTCTCAGATTGGCCCCCGCCGCTAGCTGCCTCGCTATCCTCCAACATCCATGATGTAGATTGTAAATCACCCCTTAGCTCCATATCGGAACATACATTAGAGGGAGCCAGAGTATGCATTACCCCAGAGGTTATACCAGGTGGACATCCATTTACCCCGTTCTGTTCAGACCCCAGCATATCATTGGTCCCTGAGCCTTGGCTGCTGCCCAAGCTAACTGTGCTGTCAGTAATAGCAATTTCGTTTTGATGATTACTCTCACCAAACACGCTCCCTGTTAAAGACCTGATAAGCTCAGAATTTAGCGTATCCGCTACAGCATGTGGAGCCACCCCTGCCTCTAGCTGTTCAAGAGCGCTAGTATTGTTACCTTGCTGCCGGAGAACAGGCTCAGCGCAACATTGTTTCCCAGGAATTGTCTCCAAAAGAATGTCTGCCATACTGTTGCCATTAGCAAGCCCAGAGGTAGCGCTCGCTGCAAGCAGCTCCGACGCATTCCCAGATTGTAAAAGACGCAGCAATGGCTTACTGACCCTTGAAGCGGCGTCCCCTCTCTGCCTCTGCAATTCTTCTGCTTCATTAACCCCTTCATCGGGTGCTGTGCCGGTCGTATTCGCCGGCGTCTTGCCTGCTCGTGTCGCCCTGGCCGTTGCTTTCAGTGGAGCCATATCCGTGCGGAACGGCGACTTCAACCCAGCACGTCTCCAAAAACCTAGCCTCTGCCAGTAGATTGCTGATCGACTCGCGGTCACAAGGCGAGCAATCCGAAGCTCGTAGAGCAACCGTTGGATCCCGCGAGGTACTGCTGCCTGCATTCGTCTTGCCAGTTACTTTACGTATTCAGCTTCTTTTCAGCTTTTTTTTTGTTTTCTTACGTTTCCTTATATTTTCTGCTATCTTTCTGCTGTCTCTTTTCCGTTGCAAGCTTTACCATCAATTTTAGCCGATCAGTTGCTCATTGTATCCCAGTAAAGCCCAGCAATGTGTAAGAGACCCGGGAGCCATCTTGTGTGCCTGCACTCCCTGGCGGCGTAAGTCCGCCATCTTGCTCCTCCCACTTCACAGAACTAATATTCAATAGAGTAAAGTATGTAAAATGGATTTCACAAATAAACTAGAGATTTCCACACAACATTGGTTAGTGCCTTTGTTCATAAAGCAAATGTACTAGTTAAATTTGGATACATAATTTACACACTATTTTATTTATCTAGGATTGCAGATTACCGATCCACCCTGTAAAATAGTTAAATTAGTCAAAACTGACATTAATAAGAAACGTATAGGAAGAGGATAGTAGGGAAAAGGAAATTAACCCTCGTAACCAGTGTTAAAAAGAAGAATCTTCAAGTTCCAGGATTTATTAGTCTCCTCTATCCACTCTACAAATGCTCCGTTCCTTCTTGCTCACAGCCTGCGCTCCACAACGTTCCACTGCGGGCTCCCTTCACAGAACCACAAGTTTCCAACGTTCTCAGCTACTCTGAAGCCTAACTGAAGGGAAGTACCAACAGGGTGGTCGTTGGGGGGGGGGCGGGAAAAGGAATAATCTATCTTGTGCCAATTGTAACAAGACTTAAAATGAAAGCTTAAAACAGAGAGAAGAGAAAGGAAAAGAAGACGAGATATAACAGGGGTGTTGTAGCAATTAAATTTTTCTGTTAATTGCCAATGTGCTCCACATTGGAAATTAACGGAAAAATGTAATTGCTACAACACCTACAGTAAACATTTTTCTTCAGGGAACTGATTTTGTGATACAATTAAAATTAATTTAGAGAAATAACTTCAATTATATTATGATGTGCTAATATGAATTTGCTGGTACTATTATGAAAACGTTTTTCAAAGTTAATGGGCCCATTTATGTCACAGTTCCAAGAATAGAAAATCTGTAAATAAAAGAACTGGGACAATTGAAGCGTTTCTACCTGCTGACACACTAAAAGCAAGCTACTGCAATTTTTCAACTAATTAGGAGAATGGTTATTCTTGTCTTGATCTTAAATAATGTAACATCTTATTTTAACAACCGTCAAATAAATGGAAACATTGACATATTTAAACTGCAGGGGATTACAATTTATTTACTTTACATTATATAGTCAAAAATGAGAAAATGTAAGTTTCAAGTGAGCTAACTTTAGTCTTGAGTCTAATGAGTTCCATAGAAATCATTTATGATTATAATGTTGCTTAACTCATGCATTGTTCTAAATATATGGTTACATTATTTTTTCATTAATAAAGCATCCTGTGTACGCAGATTGAGCTTCTTTAAACGTGTGCATACTGTCGTTCTCAAATCAATATTTATCAAGGAACCTAATCCAAGCTATGTTTGTTACTTGGTCGTCGTTTACTCTTTACAACAATGTTTTGTACATTTTTTCACTGAATTGCCAAAGTAATACTACATATGTATATTATTTACATGTGTAAATGTGTGTTGATGGTCAGCCAATTTTATCTCAAATGCAGCTCTTTATAATAAGCATGCAGTTCTTAACCTTTTGACTTCTATGGACTCCCACTGAATCGCTACTAGAAGATAAGGACCACCAGGCATCAACCTTTTTTGCGAGCGCAAACTGTGCGATTCGCAAAAATTGCCCATTTGCGCCCGCAAAAAGAGCCTCTGCGATGCATGAAACTGTAAGGCTCTCGCAATTTAAGAAATCGCAATTTATTGCGATTTCTTAAATTGCCATTGCATTTAAGGAATCGCAAATTGCGATTCCTTAAATGCAATGCATGATGAAATTGCAAATAGCGATTTTGCTAATAGGGGGCGCAAATTACCATCAATTTGAACTTGATGGTAATTTGCAAAAACTTTGAAAAATGCACTAAAGTGCATTTTTCAAAGTTGTAGCTTACACACACACATGCCCTTGGGGCATGTGTGTCTGCTAACATGTGTGCACAGTTCAATTTCAGGGGTGCAACAGGGTGTCCTTTGACACCCTTGCACCCTTGAAATTGCATGCGCAATTTGCGAGTACCTATTGGTACTCGCAAATTGCGCATGCTATCTCCCATTCATTCCTATGGGCCTGTAGACCCATAGGAATGAATGGAAAGGCATTCCCTAATTGCGACTCGCAATTTACGAGTCACAATTAAGGAATGTTTGGGAATCGCTAATTTTATAGCGATTCCTACATGGATATGCTTTTGCAATTCCTTAATTGCGATTCCTTAATAATCGCAATTAAGGAATCGCAAAAGCCTACATTGATGCATGTGCCCACACATTCTTAGCTAATTTTATGATATGAACCTCAAAACTACACAAAAATACAGAAAATAGTACACAAATACTCAAATTATGTAATATTTGTTTCATTCACGAACAAAAAAAGATACAAAAATCGCAAATTCGATGTGAAGGTTTGAGCTTTTCAAAATGTATTTCTTTTTCTAACAGCTGAACCGGTACCCTGGACTCTAGCATATCACTTTGTCATTTTTGATTCTATTGCATGCTCTTTTTGACGTGCATACCAGTGCTTCAATTAAAGCCAGTAATGGTCCATGCTAAATTTAGTTTGTTCTATTTGTGCTGCTCTCTAGAATCATGCTAAAGATACTAAATTTAATTATACTCTCCAATTTAAAATCTTTACATTTAAAGTGTATTTTTAAATTTTCTATTTTCTAGTTTGAGATATATAGAACTTAAAAAGTATGATATTTCATTCTGTCTCTGTACTAGAATTGACTTGTCAAATAATTTTGTTAAAAAAAAAATTATTCAGTTTATTTAAAAAGACAATTATTCCAAATAATGCATAATATAAAAAAGACGAATATGTTTGAGTCATGACACCATAGTATGCAGTCAATATTATGAAATCACAAAACATATGAACCGCAATAAAGCCATGATTAATAGGTGTGGCTTACCTTGATGCTTGGCTTTGATTACACAGCTTCTGTCCTCAGCATTAACATTCTGAAAAGAGACCGAGGTGTGCAATGTTAACTATGCTTCTGTAAAACATGTGTTGTGTTGATTTCACATTTTTGCAGCAAGTTTGCTTGAAACATATAGTAGTACAAATCTTTGAAAACTCTAATGATAAAGTGCAAATAAGGGGTACCATATACAACTGAAACTATGAGGCTGATTAAGATGGCAGGCGGACTTATATCTGCCCGCCACCCTATCGGAAACGGGACCGCCCAAAAGGCTGTCGACGGTCCTGACAGAGGCATTGCGATGCGATTACCACCACGGTGGTCGAAATGCCTATCATTTGCATTATGGCGGGTGCTGCTGGCTGCAGCACATGCTGCAATGCAAAAACGGGACACCAGACACATCCCTGCACTACGTGGCAGGCACCATGTGGTGCTTGCCACATGAGGCAGGGATATGTAGGGGGGGCACCATAGGTGCCCCCAAAACCCACGGCTTAGGGCCAGGGGGGAAGGGGGGCCCACTACGGGCCCCAAAGTACCTTTCCGCCTGCCTTTTCATGGCGGGTTACGCGCCATGAAAAGGTAGGCGGAAAGGGACATCATAATCCCTACGGCGGTGCCTGGTTAGCACCGCCACCATTGTAGACCCCCCTCCGATGCACCGGCGGGATCAAGGAGCCCGTCGGATGCGTGGTGGTCGGTCTTTCCGACTGCAACTATCTGCCCATCATGGTAATATGGCGGGAGGATAACATGGTCCCGATGGTGGTAGGACCGCCACCGACGGGCTGTCAGTGGCGGTCCCACCGTCATCATAATCGACCCCTATATTCGAGAGGTCTAAATACTAAGAAAAGACTTGTTCTGAAATTTTTTTTTAGCATGTTTGGTGCCCTCAAAAGAGAGTCTTTAAAGAGAAATTCAGAGGCAGACATCAGATGAAAACATTATTCAATTTGCTCAGTGTGTTGTTTAGAGTTGACCTAAAGAGACAAAGACCAGGTTCCACACCTTTTTAACTTTAAGATATTTAACAAGTCAACAAAGCATGGTGAGGTAAATATGGATAAACACAAAAAACTGATAAGCAAGATGCGTGAATTAATCTCAGCCGCCAGCAATTACGCAGGTTGCATTCTCATCCATTTTTATTGCCCACCAAGCCACCTCAAGACAGGAAGGAGTCATGTGCAAATCAGCATTGGTCCTGCCACAGAAGGATCATTCCAGCCACAACTGACAAGTCAGGTACCCTCTGAACAGGAACACAAGCAACCACAACCCAGTTTGGCATAGTTCAGGTGCATTATAAAGGTGAAGCTTGGTTCCTGTGATGCAATGAACACTGGACTGATCTCTGGGCATACCTTTCCCACTTCAGGATTGCATTGATTAAAAAAAAAGAGGATGAGTGGAACATTTGAATTATTCTCAGCCACTGGCAATTACTTCGGTCGCATTTCAGGCCATCTGCTTTTTATTGCCCACCATTCATCCTCAGACAGCAACCAGCTATATGCAAATCAGCCTGGTTCCTGCTGCTAAAGGAACATCCTGAACCTCCAGGTCATGTCCCCTCTGAATGGGGACACAACCAAACCCAGAGAAAATACCAGCATAAATTAGCACTGCCTACCCCCCTGCCCCCTTTTTAACTACACCAAAACTTAAAACAAAGCATTGAATAAAATGTGTCTATTAACCTCTAATGCTACAACATCCAGTAGGTGTATCATGACTAAAACGGCCCTTTATTAAGGGTAGATACAATTTTACATCACCTGTGCATATAAGTGAGCTTATTGGGTAATGTGTATGTTTTCTGTTGCTCTGGGAACATTGGAAATGTTTTGCCCATAACCAACTTAATTCTAAATTATTAAAAAACTTTGAGAGCAGTCAACTACACAACACTTTTGAAGTCTACTAGAGTAGTCAAGGTGTGCCTCTTGACCAGATCTACCACTCTCCCTATAGTCATTTGACCTGAAGTTGTTAATAACTTATCATCCATTTTCAAATGTATTGGTAATATTAAGCATATTAAATATTTTCGACCATTTCTAAATCACATCACTCATCAATAGTCTCTAGGCATATTCAAGGAAATCTATCCATTTAGATAATTATTGGGAAAATAGCCAGGTCTTAAATTGTTTAATGCGGTTAAGTAGGTTAGCCTCAGTGCCTCACTCCTATAGAAAGTATGCTGAGTCTAGCCTACCCTTAAGAAATAATCGCTGCCATAACCAGGCAGTCATGGCCCACGTGTTCAATTGTTTTCTTGGTATTGGTGTCATATCGAGCAGAAGTGCTTTCAGAGCAGTAGGGTACATCAACACACCATGTATCACATGTCTTTTACACATAGAATGAACTATAGCTACAATCTTCACACAAACTACGCAAAATATTTTTAAACATAACATGCACACGTTTCATGACACTCCTGTGTATTTTGTGTGGAAACTATTTTCCCAAGACCAAATATCATACCTAGTTAGAAATTTTGTTTGTATAGTTTACTCCCCATTGACGTATGTAGCCCCATAGCAAAGAAGCCAACAACTATTTTCACTACAAAGATCAGTAGAGGGTACAGGCTTCAATGCCTGATCCTAGGGGATTATACAAAAAAGCTCAGAAAGGTCGGCAAGTGCTCCCTGTCTAGTATTTGTACCATTTGGAATTGGAAAGTATTGCAACAATCACAATCTTTCTGGTACCACCCTCAAGAAGGGCCACTCTGCTGAGATGAAGGCCATCTCTGTATCCAACATGACCAATATATCCTTTATCTCTGAGTTGATGTGTTGTACTGTTGGAAAGACCTGCCTTAAGTTTTGTGACACTAAGTGACCTGCTGGGAATTCTGACTGGTATGGTAAAATTAACAATAGGATCAGCTACTTGAGCCTGCTCACCAATTTTTTTGATAAATAACTTATCAAAATTAGTTAAAAACAGGAGCTACTATGAGCTGCAGACATCAGCTTGTTAATCTGGCTTTTGGATGACTGTGAAAATGACCTTTTCTTCATTTGTAAAATTAGTTGCACTAGCAAATTATATTTTTAAATAATTTTTAATCATTGGCCAAAACAAAATAAATAGTATGTTTACTTTATCAGCAGTGAGGCAAATGGTGCAAACGTGGATGAAACAAAAACTGTTGGTAAAGTTCTAGTCAGCTTCAGTATTTCTTGGACCAATGATCACCACTTCAGCATGCCATGACAGCAAAAAGCAAAGTATGCATAGCATACTTCTGTTTTGATACATGATTTTAAATATTGCTAGTTAATATGGCAATGCATCAATAGCAAATGTTTACAGACTATAATACTATGATAGAGCAGGGCTGATCAAATACGGATAGAAAGAGGGGGAGTAGCGTGACCTCGAGTTACGTTTGTAGAACTCGGTTTACTGGTAAAGGGATCATGAGAGAGAGAGAGCATAATGGCCAGCAACTATAAGGGATGATGGTGTTGTGGAGAAACCAGGGAGGAATGGGCTAGTGTTAAGTAGTCTATGTGAGGCGTGGCTGGGGTTAATGGGCATAGTGGTGTTGCCCTACCAGAATCAGGAAGAATGAAAACCATGGAGCAGCTTCAAAAGTACTCACTGCTTGGTGCTCCCTCCTGAAATTCATTAAAATTATATTTTTTGTGAGGGAGTGGCGAGGAGAATTACTACGCATGTGCTGACTGGGGAAGCTCTTTTGAGGCACAAGCAAGGAGAGTTAAGTCAGTCTGGCAGGAGTGATTGAAGTAAGCGGCAATGGTTACATTTCAAATGGTGCTCTTACTGCTGTGGCCTTGGGTGGGTCAGCAGAGATTCATGCACTTAAAGGTTAAGTGGAAGGGCTGGCCAATGATGATGATGATGAAGCAGGATTTATAAAGAGTATGGCGACTCGCAGGCATCCCAGCACTGGTCGAGGAAAGGGAATGTTAACAGAAGCAGAGAAAGCATTCATGAACTAGTTCTTAAAGAGGCAGGTCTTAAGGGCCTTCCGAAAGCCTAGCTCATTGTCCATAGAGCGCAAGGCAAAGGGAAGAGAGTTCCAAATCCTTGCTATGTTGAAACTAAAAGTACGTCCTCCCCTTCTGGCTCTTTTAACTGAAGGGACAGTGGCCAAATGTAGATTAGATCTGAGTGGCCTGTTAGTACTGTAAGGGGTGACCAAGTGAAGAAGGATGGGGACATTCACGTGTAGAGCTCTATGGACAGTACACAGAGACTTACGTTCAATCCTTTGGATAACCGGTAATCAGTGCAGAGATTTCAGACCATTTCTTGCTGACTCATGTCTGGGAATACCCAGAAGAATATGTGCCGCTGTGTTTTGCACCACTTGTAATTTCCAGGTGACTGCCATGGGAGCGCCCAAGTTCAGTGAGTTGTTGTAGTCGATGCGAGAGTGGGTCAGGGCCTGAGTTACCACCCTCCTTGCCGACTGAGGAAGCATGTGCAGTATTTTGCGCAGCATGTGCAGGATACCAAAACAACTGGCAGCAAGTTAAGTGGCCTGACTATCCATCGTCAAGGCTTTATCAAGCCAGACCCCCTGGCTTTTTATGGCTGTGTTAGCTACCGGGGGGGCTGAGGCAACCTGGCCAGACCAGAGTCCATTGAAGGGGGGAATTCCTCCCAAGGATCATGAGTTCAGCCTTTGATCCATTGTGCTTAAGGCAGGAAGAATTCATCGAGGTCGCCATCTGTTCCAGACAAGGGTCTAGTGTGGATCCTGCATGGTCACCATCAGGGGCAAGTGAAAAAAACAGCTGGGTATCATCTGCGTAGGACACTATCAATATCCCAAAAAGGGCATAATGATATCAGCCAAGGGTTATAGGTACATGCTGAATAACGTGGGGCTGAGCGAAGACCCCTGTTGCACTCCTCAGGTGACTGAATGGACCTCGGTGTAGAAGCCTTTATCGAATACCTGGAAGGAGTGCTCCTTTAAAAAGGAGCTCCACCAATCCAGGGCCGTACCAGAGACACTGGGCCTGCTGATCTGTACCAGCAGTGTAGGATGGTCATCAGTTTTAAAGGCTGCCCTCAAGTCAAAAAGAACAACTGTGACCGTAGACCCTTGATCTAATTTCCTCTTGGCTTCCTCTACTGCATCCAAAAGAGAAGTTTCGGTGCTTTTCTTTGGCCAAAAACCAGTTTGCGACTGGTGTAATAGCGAGTTGATCTCCAGGAAGTCTTAGAAGTGTCTGTTTACATGTTTCTTGACCACTTTACTGATGCAAGGAAGCAAGGATATTAGGCGGAAATTCCGGGGACATAAAGGATCAAGGTAAGGCTTCTTAAACATTTTCTTGACCATGGCGTGTTTCCAGGGTTGTGGGACAGTACCCAGATCCAAGAAAAGATTCACCAATTGAAGCAGAGTTGTGAAAATGATTTCTGCCCCCTGACCCAGAAAGGTAGGAGGAGCGGGGTCAAGGGGGGACCCATATGTTATTTGCCCAAAAAGGGCAGTGAACTTGTCCATGGTCAAAGAATGGAAATCAGAGAGAGTGGGTGAGACACTCATTAATGCTGCTCGAGGGAGTAGGACCACGGCTACCTTACCCTCTTGCTGAGGATAATTCTGGAGATTTAATTATGACTAGCGACAGCCTTCCAGCACCACAGGTTCTGAGTGTGGAAGCGATCCCGGAATCATAAGGACTAAGGGGATTTTAAAAAGACACTCATAAGGACTAAGGGGATTTTAAAAAGACACTCTGAAGACAGGACAGTAGGTGGCCCAAGCTGAAGTGCTCGCTTACCCACCCCTTTACTATTTAGGCTTCCTAACTGGATAACAGTGGTGTAACGAAACTTAAGGGGGGTCCCCCTGCAAGGTACATGGAGGGGCCCCCCTCCAGACTCGACCAGGAGCTCTCAGGCAAAGGGACTGTGCTGAGGGGGCCCTCTGGAGCTCGAGACCCCCGCACCACGGGGTTGCGGAGGCCTATGTTATGCCACTGTTGGATAATGGAAACTGGGGGTCGACTTTGGAAGAGTGGGCAGCTCCTATATCTGGGTTAATCAGCGCGCAGCAGGTGTGCAGTAGTGCACGTGTTGTCTGATTATTGCTGATGATGGAGAACATGGATATGTTCCTCGTTGCTATCCAGATCTTCACTAAGTGCTCTGGCTCATTTAGCTTATGCGACCAGCTTTTGTATCAGAGCAAAATGTATCCACTCTGCTCTAAATTAAAGAGTCAGGCATGAGGATTCACTCTGCTCAAGGCCACCGTCGACTCACTGAACTGTTCTGTCAGTGCTGAGCACCCGCTCTCAACTCAGCCGATCAGGTCACCAATCCGTAATCGATTACCTCTTGTTTACGAGTATAATTAATTCCCTCATTTTACTCCTAATTAAAGCCTTGACAATTGCTGAACAGCTCCACATTATTATTATTAAATCGCAGCATAAAAAAATCTTGATGTGCATTTTCCACGAGTGTGGGAGCTACTTGACCCACCTGTCCAAGGTTGTGCACAAAGTCTTAGTTGCAACCTCTTCAACCCATATAAGAAGAATCATAATGGAAGAAAGGTGCATAGGGTGCCCCCAGCTTCTGGACATCTCACGAATAGGTGAATGTTTTCATTCACATTTAACTCGTTTACAGGTAACTTTTTGGATTAAGCAGTCACAGACAGTCCTAAAGACGATTGCAGATTCAAGAATGGCTGTTCACTCTGTGAACGTGACCCTTCAGCAAATTAGACATGATTCCTAATGCAGCTGAATTAAAAGTTTGCCTTTTCCACCTTTCATCCTTTGATGCTCTGGCTTAACAACTTTGTGTGGTTGTATGTTTTTGCAGTGATTCTGCAGCCCTTTCATCTGATGAAGCTAGTGCATGACACGTGTCGTGTGCAGTTGTCACAAAAGTGAGTGAGGCAACATATATCCCAACTCTGAGATTAACTTCTTCAAACCAGGTGTGTTGCATTCTTGGACTCGTAGTTTGTTTCATAACGGGATTCAGAAAACGCAAAGTTCTAGAATGCAAATAAAACAACCTAGACTAAAACAGCTGGCCTCATAGGGACTTGAAAAACTTGGCAGAACTGGCCTGGGTAATGGCCTGGGCTTACGCTCCACCACTTTCAAATTTCACCAGTTACCACTGGTCTAGGGTGTACGCAAGGACAGAACCAAGAGCAATTTTTAACTAAAGCAAAGACTGGGGGACTACAGAGGCTTATTATAAGTGCTAATTGTGTTTTTGAATGTTTTCTCAAATTAGCTAGGCAGGTCATGAAGACCAGGCACTTTGCAACTGACAGTCCATGATCAAATTCTCCACCTCAGCCAGAAACATCCACTCATTGAACCAGTCTGTCCACTCTCCTTCATAATACACCTGTGCCACCTGTTGCAGATTGCACGTAATCAGTTCAATTATGACCACAAACAGAGTTGAATAAGAATCCTTGTAATTGTAAATAGAGCATTATTTGCATCTTCCCATGACTTGAATGTCCCTTCGGTCTCTGATGCAGACATGATATCCTTTTAATGTCATGCCCCATGCAGGAGTGGTTCCTCCTTTGAAATCACCCATCTTCTTTGCAAACTCAAAACTAGCTTTTTTCTGCTTTACCTTTAGCTGTCTCCAAAAGGTCCAAGTATTGCCCAATGTGCCCCTTAGGCCTCTTGGTATCACATTTTCTTTAGCCATGTAGATTCTACTTAAATAAGCCTTAAAGGTCTCGCACATGATATCCTGCTCGGGTACAAAGAGGTTTTCATCTCAAAATTAAGTTTGGTATGCTCCTCTACACCCAGGGGGAAAACATTTGTTATCACATAAGCATTGAAATACCAAAATCACACGTTTCCAGTTGAGTTCAGTGTGTAGCATGCTGTATGTGCCCACCATTTTACACAAGTACAGGCAGTGAAACAGTACTGGTAGCCTAAGTCGGAGACTTCACCCTCACAGTGGAGCAACCGTCATCAGGATATAATATGTTGTTAAAATGCTTAACACACAGAAATAGAAACTTGTGGGCAGTTCTAGAACTCTAAGTTTTCCATACGCCCATAAGCACCCCATACATTGACTTGGCTTAACATCTGGTGCATACAACTGTTGGTGATTATTACATGTCTGTAGTCCTCTTCCTTGAAAGGTTTGTGAACTCTGGACCTCACCAATGTATGTATCAAAGTAACCACCCCAGTGAATTGCATACTGCATAATACATATGATCCATTACACACCCTCGTCAGCCGGTTGACACTCTTGCAATATCGTAATATTTATAATTTTGCTACCCTTATGCCAATATTTTGTTTGCTTTGGCTTTGATAGCTTTGCTTGATACTTTAGTTCCCTGACATACCATATGAAGAACTTGAGTGATAATCTTGAGTAAGCGTTGCATAGCAATTATCGCTTGATACTATGACATGCAGCAGACCCACGCAACCATCATTGTCTAAATCAAGGCCAATTTCCCTTGATTGATTGAGGTACTATTTTATATGAAAAAAGGGAACTGTCCCTTCCAAACACATCCAAAGCACTCTAAAACAGTCCGTGTCAGTTGCAAGCCCACCAAGGCTTCGCCATTCGTTTTCTCTCATTTCTTACCCAGTGTTGAAGTTCATCTTTTTTCTGCTATCTATGCCCCAATATGAACAACCCTGTCCAGCTGGTAACTAAACATTAACGTTTTCCAGTTTCCTCAAATTCTGAGACTCACTTTTCTCAGTCATCTTCTTGGTGACTCTACATATGTTCACATCGAGTTTTCAGAGGCTTTATTACTTTGAGGATTGCTTGTGGATTTTGAGTCACAGTGTCTCTCAAATCCGGTCATTCTCCACAGTGATGAAGAAATTAGCCATTTCTTTACATTCAATGCTCAGCTTGGCCGGAAATGGCATCACACATTTTGTGTCATGTTCCTTTGGAGTCTTCTTATTTGCTATGAAGGATATACATGCTGAATGGCCAGTTGAGGCAATATCAGGAAATACCAGGATTCACATTTTTAGTATCTCTTTTCCTTTGTTAAACATAGTACTGTGTCTCCGATTCAGATTCTGAGAAGAAAAGCAGACAAGGTTTCTGATGTCCCTATTGCATAGGTATTTGGTTGACTATCTATGCACTCTTCCGCTACAATGTTTTAATGCTGTAACACCTAGTAGTTCTTTAATTTGGTTTCCAAATGCTTTCTCCATATGTATCATTTATTTGTTTTAGTTTTTACACCCAAAGATGGATGCTCTTTCTTCTTGCTCCCCATCTAGAACCTGCACCTTGTCCTGCACGTATATCCCTGGGGGCTCTAGTATACTCACTGCTGAGTATATTGGGGTATCTTCTAGCAAAGATAGTATTCATTCCGCTTCTTAGGCTTTTCATCATGCTTTCTCAGCTACACCTTCAGTACCCTCCACTTTACAATCACTGAGTTAAGTTTTACCCTGGTTCTGGCATTCCTGGTCTTCAAATTACTAAACACTATTTATATATTGGTTTTAACATAGTTGCAATTTGTTGGCTTTTCCTTTTGTGAGTTCTCTCCTGTGGTAAATGACTGCAAAAGTCCCTAAATCCCTGGACCAAAGGGCCTCCCAGCACTGGCAAACCTCCACTCTAAGATGTTAATTGCCTTCTTGATGCAGAATAGATGGGTTTTCAATTGCTTCCTAAAGCTGAAGTCATAGTATTCCAGTCTGATGTGAGCACGAAGCGCATCCCACAGTTTGGGGGCTAGAAATGCAAAAGACCTTCCGCCAATTCCTGCTTTCTTGACCCTAGAGACAAGAAGTAGTTTGTGACCCTTTGAACTTAGGGTACATTTTGATGCAATAGGGGGTAACAAGATGTTGGATGAGATAGGGCCTTTCTTGTGTATGGTGCGATGGACCAGACAGAGCAATTTAAATTGTATTCTCTTCTGGACTGGCAGCTAATGAAGTGCTGATAATGCGGATTCTGCTGACATTTGCTTTGAGATTTTGAAGAAAGGAAACGGGAGACCAAGGGAGGGCGTAAAGGTTGTTATTTAGCAGGTAGTTATATCAGCACTACATTACAATTAGATTGAGGTAACCATAACAACCAAATGTGCACTGAACGTGCTTGTGTAAGTGATAGGTGCAGTGACAAAAGTGATATAGGAACAGCGTGAGACGGCGAAAAACAATAAAAACAAACAATAGTTCAGGGTCAAAAAGTATAACTTAAATAAATGCAAAAATAGTTCGTTTTTTGTTAATTTCTAAATGACCCCGTAGAAGCCGTGGATGACGCTGCAAAGTCGACGGCGTTTCGACCTATTCAGATTAAGGTCATCATCAGGACGATGGTTACAAATTTCTTAGGTAGTGCTGGTGGCACAAGGAGTCTCAATCACGATATGGTAATTGCAGCGAGGGGAATCAATCACGGTAGGGAATAGCAGCGACGGGCAAAGTCGATCGCTGTTAAGCTTGACGGAGGGTCCGCAATACTTGCAGCCCGTAATGGAAGGATAGCCCAGTTAGAAAGTAGATCTTGGGTGGTGTGGACGCTTCACTCGTCCCCGTGGATTTACTCCTTTCACGAGCCCCCTCGATTTACCGGGACCCGTACGCGGCATTCCGCCACGCGACGCCCAAGATCTACTTTCTAATTGGGATCTCCTTCCATTACGGGCTGCAATTCTACAGCGCCCAGACTCTCAACTCATCTACTGAAGTATTGCGGACCCTCCATCAAGCTTAACAGCGATCGACTTTGTCCGTCGCTGCTATTCCCTACCGTGATTGATTCCCCTCGCTGCAATTACCATATTGTGATTGAGACTCCTTGTGCCACCATTACTATTTGTTAACAAAAAGGAGAAAGAAGGAAAAAGAAAAAACATCCTTATAACAGGAATACCAAAAATAAGAAAAAAGAGAAAGAAATAAGTAAACTGTGTGCAGAGGAGGGCCGTGGTTTGCATCTAGTACATTGCGGGTAGGGGGGAATCACAATGCAAGTCACTTATCTAGGTGAAAGAGCATGGTGGGTGGGGTTCCCAATCAGTATCAGAGCCACCCTGCGTGCGCAACTGGTCCCACCTCATTGGGTTCCCACCAAGCTATCGGTCAGGACTGTGGGCAGGGTCCTCTGAGGTCCACTAGTGCCTGCACGCTGCACACTTCCCTGGCATGTCCCCAGGTCAGGGTCGGAGCCCGTCACATCGGATGCAGTGTCTTCGGGCGCCTCCCAGGCTACCATCACCTCCCTCCATTGTCCTGCTATTGGGTGTTTCCTCAGGCCTTTAGCCTCTTCCCAACAAAACGCTCTACATTCTGCCCCAGCCCACATGATGACATCCCTGCTCCAGACCTCGAACTGCGGCGCCCTCGGGGACTTCCACTCCATCGCTATCCAACGTTTGGCCAGGCCTAGTGCGAGGTTAACGAGCCTGTTCCCAACCTTGCGTTTTGGGGGTCTGGGAAAGAAACCCAGTAAGCACGTCAGTATTGTGGGTGGTAACTGTCTACCCAGCACTCCTTTGAGTTTATTAAGCACAGCTTCCCAGAAGGGGCACAAGCAGTGGCATTCCCTAGTCATATGACCAAAATCCGCATCTGGGTGCCTGCACCTAGGACACAAACGGATTTCACCCCCATATGTCACGTTGAGGCGGTGCGGTGTCATATAAGCCATGTGGGTATAATTGAATTGTATATATTTTAGGTGGGTGTTGCGAGAAATCCTCTTAGGGTAGTATAGGACTTTGCGCCACTCTGCGTCCATAAGCTCTCTACCCCCGAGTTTGTCCCACTTAGGCCACAGCCCCCCCAAGGGGCCCCACGTGTACTGATTGCAGTGTGACATAGAACCATTTCACTAGGTGTCCTGATGTCCCCAACGTAAACACAGCATGCAGCACTGGGTGTGTCTCCGGCTCGTCCCTCCCTGTCTTCCATAGCTGCGCGAATGTACGGGTCAATGCCTCATATTGAAGGAACTGGCCGGCGGGAAGACCACTGCCCTCCACCAGCTCTGAGAACGGGAGCAGAGAGCCATCCAGAAAGCAATCCCCAACAGTATCCAGTCCTACCTCAGCCCATCGGGCCAGTTGTTCATTCGTGAATAAAGTTTGGGGGTCCCCGTGTGGCAGTCCCACCAGAGGTAGCGTAGGGATATATTTAGCGGCCCGATGCCCTCTGCCCTGGCATCTCCACCAGGCCTGGAAAGCCGTGCGCTGCAGCAGAGAGCAGCACGGAGTTGGCGTTGCCGGTATTAATAATTTTGCCATCACGAGGTTAGGACTAAATTCTGGAGTTGGTAAACACGTGCCTACCTCATTTACACCCTCCACCCATTGCGCCAGCCACTGCAATTGCGCAGCTAGCATGTATAATTCGAAATTCGGCACCCCCAACCCCCTCGGACGTGGGGCGCTGTAGCGTTTTAAGGGACACCCTGGTGCGCCCATCCCCCACACCAGGTCTCGCAGCAGGGCATTCAAGGGCGGAACCAGCCACTAGCCATAAGGACCGGGAGGTTGACAAAGAAATACAATAAACGCGGCAACATGACCATCTTGGAGAAGGAAACCCTGGCCATAACGGGCAGTTGCAGGGTTCGCCAGAAGTGCACACAGGAACGCAATGAGCGCAGCGCTCTACCCAAATTTCCTTCCTTCAGGGCCTCTAGGGAGTGAAAGATGTGTATGCCCAAATATTTAAAAGTATGCTGAGCCCATGAGATACCGACAGTCAGTGCCTCAGGCCTAGGCGCCGGGCCCGTCACAGGGAACAGATAGGTCTTAGTTTTGTTGACTCGGAGGCCCGAGAGGCGCGCAAAGTCATCCAGGATTCGCATGGCCTCTGAAGTGCCCTCCACTGCCCTTGACATGTAAATCAACAAGTCGTCGGCATAAAGGGAGATATGTTGTAGCCGCCCATCAACAGTTAACCCAATCCCATCCCCACCCAGACGGAATCTTTCAGCCAGTGGTTCGATTACCAGAGCAAACAAGAGGGGCGAGAGGGGACACCCCTGTCTAGTTCCGCGGGATATCCTGTACTGTCTAGAGATTGTCTTACCAGTTTTTACCCTTGCCGTAGGGGCAGCATACAAGAGTCTTACCCACTGCACCCATTCCTCTCCCAGCCCCATGCGCAGCATCACCTCAAACAAGTACTCCCACCCCACTGTGTCGAAGGCTTTTTCGAGATCAACGGAAAGCACCGCTGCCTGGCTTCTGGTCAGGTTCTCGGCATGATACAATACCGAATAAAGCCGGCGGAGGTTATATGAGGTGTTGCGAGCGGGGATAAAACCATTCTGGTCTGGGTGTATTAATGATTTCATGTGTGGGAGTAACCTTCCGGCCAACACCTTGCTCAGAATTTTAAAGTCCATATTGAGCATGGAGAGAGACTTGTGATCTTTAACACCCGCACCGGCCCGTTTGGTTTTCGGGAGAGGAATCACCAGGGCCGACTGAGAAGAGGCGGGCAGCTTCCCGGATTCATATGCGTCGGCGTACAGCCTGACAAGGTGCAGCGCCAGTAGATCTATGAAGCGCTGGTAAAACTCTGCCGGGAGGCCGTCTGGCCCCAGCGTCTTGCCAGGCGCTAATGCGCTAATAGCAGCTCTAACTTCCTGCAGGGTTATCGGTTCTCCCAGATCTTCCCGGTCCTCCTCATCCAACACACTGAGAGGAAGAGGCTCCAGGAACTCTTGAATGTGCAGCCGGGAAGCCGCAGTAGGGGCTGTATACAGTTGTTCATAGTATGTTAAAAAGGAATCGTTGATCGCATCCGGGTCGTGCACCACTTCCCCAGTGTCTAAACTAATTTGAGTGATTGGGGATCCCCCCAACTCAGGTTTGATCAATCTTGCTAAGAGTCGGCCCGCCTTCCCCTCCTCTATCTGCACTTTATCCAGGTAGGCCTTATGGTTGTAACATCGCAGGCGCCCCAGTGCATTGTTATACTTTGCCCGCACCGACGCTAAGGCCGCACTGGCCGTTTCGTCCATGCACTGCGCATTGTCTAGTCCACGGATACTGCCCTCCAAGTCCAAGAGTTCCTGTCGTAGCTCTCTATGTGCTCCCATCGCCTGTCCCATGCAATGGCCCCGCACAATGACCTTAAATGCCTCCCATTCCACCTGAGAAGAGGAGGCAGTGTTAGCATTAATAGGGAAGTAAGTGTCTAGGAGTGTGTGCAAAGAAGCGCGGAAAGGGGCATCGTCCAGTATTGCAGGGTTCAATTTCCAGGTGGGAATCGGGGAGCAGCGACCCGGGGGCTGGTGTGTCATCAGCAGTGGCTGTGATCTGATAGCGTGCACCCTAAGTATTCGGTGTGTTTAACAGAGCTATTGAAATCAGGGGAACAGAGGAACGCATCGAGCCGCGTGTGTACCTGATGAACCGGTGAGAAAAAGGAAAATTCCCTATTCCAATTATGTTGTAGCCTCCAAGTATCTGCAAGGTCCCAGTTTGAAATCCAGTTTCGGAGCCCTAAGGCTGTACGACGTGGCTGCGACCCCAACAAGGGAGGGTGCGAGCGGTCCATATCAACGTCCACAACACAATTAAAATCTCCCCCAAGTATTAAGCTACTGCTTAGTTTATCGGCCAATACAGCAGAAAAGGATTCCATGAAGCCTATCTGGTCTTGGTTAGGAGCATAGATGTTGCCAAGGGTAACCGCCCACCCCGCCGGCCTCCCCGTGACCAGCACATATCGGCCTTCGACATCTAACCAGGAGCGCTCAAGGGCAAAGGGGACCCTGGGTTTAACCCATATTAGGACCCCTCTGGTAAACGCGGAGGAGGTGGTCACGAAGACCTGGCCCCGCCATAGTCGCTTCAGCTTCCCAGCTTCCTCATTGTTCAGGTGGGTCTCCTGAAGCAGTGCAATGTGTATGTCTCTACGCCTCAGGTAGGAATTGTGAGAAGTTGGCCTGGCATATGCTGTCCACTAATTATAGTGGGCACCTTGCACCAGTCCAAACAACCCCTTATTGGAGATAGGTTAAAGACAACCTTTATTGAAAGCTATCCTAGTGGTAGCTATGGAGAGCAGCCTTCAGGCTAAGTCTTGAAGGAATGTAAAGCAGCTTGTTTTACCAGTCTATAATCTCCTGAGTGACCAAATGAAAGAGGACCACACCAGGTATATATTCAAAATATATGTATTTATTGCTAAACACACCCCTCTAGTCTCTTTATGAGGCTAGAGTTCGAAATACATAAGTTATAAGTTAGTTATCTACAGTAATAGCACAAATACACGTTTGAGCCCTAGAGGCGTGCCAAACCATATACCAATAAAGTGGTATAAGAACCACGACTGAGCTAGACACAAGGCCTAGAGCCTGTAGAAGTGCTTGGACCACAAGGAACCACCCAAGGTAGTGACACAGGGGACCCACGGGGGACGTGTGCAGTGTGAGAACACAGCCGCGAATCGCCGTTGACTTCTATGGGGAAAGTCGCGGTTGGAAGTTTAAAGAAAAAGGACACTTAGAGGAGGACTTGGAGCAAACCCTTTTAGAACTAGGCTGTTCTAGTGTCAATACCCACGGGAGCACCGGAGTACTCGAGTTACCTCACCCAGGGGAGCCGGGTGCATAGGTGTCTTTCGGGGTCGGGTTTCGTCGTCGTTTTCAATGGCGATCTGCTGCAAAGTTCTGCTGGCGGCCAAGTCGAAAGTGTTCGGGTGGATCCAAAGGTGGATCAAAGATCTGAAGAACCTGAAAGCAGAGGGGACAGAGTCTGGGTCACTAGCCAGTGACCAGGAAGGCGATGAGCAGATGCTCACCGATGTTGAGTGCTTCAGGTAGGTTGATGGTCGTCTTGACTCTTCAGCCACGAGGTCCAGGAGGTGTTGACGATAACCAGGAGCTGGATTCGAGCTGTCCCACGACGTTTGTCGATTGCAGGGGTGTCGGCGACCGGATTGGACCCAACAAGCCTTGGCAACGGCAAGTCTTGTGGAAATGGAAGAAGGACGATGGTGCAGACCAGCAAGGTCTGTGGGACTCACCCAGCGAGGGTAAGTCAGGGCACGCCTGGAGCAACTAGGGAGCCCAAGCAAAAGAAGATTGGCCTTCGGGAGGGCCCACTAGCCAATGGACTAGCGACCGCAAAGGAGCCTTGAGTGGACACACTTGGAGCTGGCTCACAGGACACTTGTGGAGTGGAGGCCAGTGATCTTCGGTGCAGTCGGTGCTGGAGGCTGGGGCTACTCGGAGCCCAAAGCACAAATTCGTGGGAGACCCAGAAGAGGATGCACTTGCAAATGTGATTGGTGTCCAGGGGTCACAGTTCCACGTTACCCACAACAGCTACGGGCCTCAGCTTTGCTGGGGACTCAGGGCAGCCTCGGCAAAGTCTGGAAACCTACCTCTGGTGATGCAAAGACTTCGGTGTCCGGCGGGAGCTTCAGCGATGCAGACCGGACAATTGCTTCTTTGGTGCCTGCCAAGCAGGGGAGTCAGTCCTTGACCCCAAGGGAGATTCTTCAGTCCTCTAGTCTTAAAGTAGAGCGTCGAAGGTCCAGGATTCTGTGTCAGAGTTTCGTCCAGGTAAATCTAAAGTCCTAAGGACTGGGGTCCCATACTTATACCAAGTTAGAGGGTTGGACATACTCTGTGGACCCACCTATGGGAGGGTCAGGGCAGAGGGGTGGTTACACCCTTTCCCTTTGTCCAGTTTCGCACCAGAGCAGGGGCTGGAAGCCCTGAGCCGGTTTGAACTGGGGTATGCACAGGGACACCAAATGTGCCCCCAGTGCAGGACTTCAAAGCACCAGAGAGTGCTCCCGCCCAGCCCCAATACACACTATCCTGTCTGGGGCGGGGGTTACACCTCCCTGGGACAGGAAACCTATTGTCCAGGCCTCCCCTGCCGGAGTTTCGGTCAGCAGCAGGAGGCCAGACTCATGTCTGTGGCAGCGGCATCCATTTTGTGATGCCAGAGCTTGGAAAGAAGTTACCGGGCAGGCCGGTGTGTACATGTCTCTCCCTCTAGAAGGGTGGAATGCTACCCCCGCTGCCAGAACTGGCGGGGGGGTAGTATTCCAAGATGTTTGACACCAAACACGACATGTTTCCGTGCAGCCATCCCAAAGTTAGCATTTAACGCGAGGTTATAATGCGCTTAAGAGTATATGGTCAGGCTGCACTACAAACAGCACCAGAGAAGGGTCTCCGAACGCTGCAGAGGGGCTCTGCTCATGCAGGGGCACCCTCTCACATAGGAACAAAGCACTCTGCCTTCAGGATTGATAAGGCCTGCCATAGGAGTGACTTATAGGTTTATATGTGTGTATGTATGTAGTGATATAGGTAGCCTATATCACAGTAAGGGGTCCATGCACCACCTTACCCAGGCTGCAGTAGCAGACCTGTGGTGTCATTTTGGATGGCCTTCCAGGGGTGGCACAATACATGCTGCAGCCCCTGGTAGGCCTCTGAGGGACCTATGCCCTGGGTACATAGTATACCATATACTAGGGACTTATAAGGGCACTCCAGATTCAATCAGAGATGTGCCTAAGGCACATGGAAACCATTTTAGAGAGGAAGCAGCTAGGCTGGGGTTCTGATTAGCAGGGCCCCAGCCAGACTAAAGTCGAAAAACAGTGAAGCATCAGCAAAAAGTGGGGGTACCCATGTGAAGCAGATCCTACTCTCCTACAGGAATAAATATTATGGCATTTTACAACAGATCCCATTCCTCTAATGTTCCATGTGAGGAACCTTATAAGACTACGAGTGTCTGCCATACGTGATGTGTGTCAGTAAACGGCATGCCACAGGAAGCCCACCCCCATCGCCCCCCTCGGTCCTACGCCACCTCCCCCCTCTGCAAACATCAAAACACAAACAACAAACAAAGGGACCCATATGACGGTCAACACCCCAACCCCAGGGCAGTCCGACAACAGCCGGCCGCCCAAACATCATGTAGAACAGTTAGAACTGGATGAGGCCCCAACCTAGTGCGGCACTCAATGAGGGTAAGCCGATAGAGCAGATATCAGGACGCTCCCACCAGACAGAGCGCAGCAGCCCGCAAAATGATGGGGCAGCGCAGGGCGTGATGCAAGCAACAATAGTACAGCATACTCCCATGTACCACAGACACCCTGTCCTACCAGTTACATCAAATAATATTGTCTGCAGTGTTAGGAGTCACTACCGGCAGCTTAATACTACTGCTGCGGGAAGTGTCGGATTCATTGTCCTCAGTCTCTCTCGAGGAGCCAGCCCCCTCTTCCGAGGCCGGACTCTGGCTCCGCACGAGCGCCGCCACCGCCTGCAGCGCCGCAGCCCTCTCCTTCTCAGTCTGCGATGAGGAAGGTTTCTTCGAGGTCCCTCTGCGGGGTCTTCGTCTCGGACGTTTCCCAAGTTCTGTGGCCTTCCGCGCGGTGGGCCCAGGGCCCCTGTCTCGCGGCGCCTCCCCTTTGTAGTTCTCCAACCAGTCCCAAGCATCCTTGGGGCTGTCGAAGTAGTGGGTGTTCCCATCAAGAGCTATTCGCAGGCGGGCTGGAAACATCAGTGAGTATTGGAGGCCTTCCTCCCTCAACGCTTTCTTGACCTCCAAGTATGAGGCCCTCTTCCTCTGCACCTCCAGAGTGTAGTCTGGGAAAAGGGAGATTTTGCTGTTACCCAAAGTGAAAGGGCCCTCTGCCCTCGCCTTCTACAGGAGAAGGTCTCTAGACCGGAAATGGAGCAGACGGGCCACTACGGGCCGCGGAGGCCTCCCAGGGGCCAATGGCCTGGCCGGCACTCTATGGGCCCTTTCCAGCGTGTAGAAAGTGGACAGGCCCTCAGGTGCTACCACGGTTCTGAGCCAATGTTCCAAGAAGGCCACCATATCATCACCCTCCGACCCTTCCGGAAGACCCAGGACCCTGATATTGTTCCGTCTGTTGCGCCCTTCGGCATCTTTGGCCCTCCGCTCCAATAAGCACACTCTGTCCGTAAGGGCCCCCACCTGGTGTTGCAGAGCCTTGTGAGCCGGCACCAGTTCCGCAACAGTAGACTCTGTGTCTTTAACTCTCTCGGACAGTTTCTTATGCTCTTCCCGCAGTAGGCCCATCCCCGCCGCAACTGTGCTTATGTCCTGGTGAAGAGTGGCCTTTGTGTCGGCTATGGCCTCTAAGATTTTACTGAGCTGTTGCTGCACTGGATCCTCAGGTGTAGCCTTCAACTGTTCCTGAGCACCGTCTTCCAGGTCCTGAGGGGCCCCCCGTCTGGCGGTTCCTGGGCTTGCCCATCTTGTCAGTGGTCAGTCAGACAAATCAAAGCCCACCTTAGGTGAATGTCTATTGCAAGTAGGGCCCGCTACAGACCAGGTCCGGAACTGGGCAGAAGTCCCCTATCTCAGGGTGGGCCACGCCACCACCTGTCGGGGAGCGTCCGTTCAGCTCTCACCCCGCTGGCCCAGTTGGCGTAGCTGTGTGCGGTGGGCCCCGACCACTGCTTCGAGCCCGCTGCTCCGCCCAGGTCTCACTGGATTCCCTTCGCCCGCTGGCGACGTGAGCCGCTAGGCCCGCTATACTACGGGCCCGGGTGGCGCAAGCTTTGGCCCCCCAGTTAAGGCCTGGTGCCCAGGGGTGGCCCCGCTGCCGCCCTGGCCGTCCGACGGAAACTTGACCCCCGACAGGAATCAATTTGTTTATGGCCAGTAGCTATGGGCCGAGTCCTGCAGTCGAAGCCAGTGTCACAGCCCCACTGGCAGATACTGAGATGCTGTCCATGGCTATCTCCATGTGCAGCAGCACCCACAGTCCAGGTCGGGGGGGGGCCCTCACAGCCTCAAACGTCACCTCCAGGCAAGCCCCCAGGGACACCACCAGCTGACCCTCCGCTACATCCACACATGGGGGCCCATCCGCCGATGCGCCGCCTCCGGTCAGGGCCGCAGGCTCCGGTTGGACTCAATCGCTATCTGGGGCTCAGGAGGCAGTTCAGCGACACAAGGGGGCTCCCCAGCGCCGGGGCCCAGCCAAGTCTCGCCCCGGCCAGCTCACTCACCGGCCAGTTGACCCGCCAGGTGAGGGGCTCTGCCCGCGGCGCTCCAGCAGGGGTCGGTCGTGCCCCGAGGGCTCAGCTGCTCCAGTTCTGCCAGCACAGGGTAGCACGTAAGTCAAAGCTGCCCCCCAGGGCACTCGGGCAGGTCCAGTGCTGCCCGCCACTGCAGCCACATCAGGAGACCCACTCGCGCCACTCCTCACCTCTGGTCCCACTCCTCTGCACCTCGTGGCAGCTACAGTCCGGGGTGGTGGGGGGGCCCACCGATAGCAGATGACCCTGCGAGGCCTGTCTCCCAGGAGGCCCCGTCCAGCCCCCACGCCGTTAGGCCTCTGCATGAATTCCAGACACTGATGCGCCGTTTCCAGCCGGGGCCGTTGTGTCTTGTGTTCTCCCTCCCGGGGCAGCGCAGCTGTTACCGCCGCTCCGCGAGGCAATCTCTCCCCACTTAGTGCATCCCCGCACCTGGACCCAGCAGTCAGCGCTCAAGCCGCCTCACTCACTCGGCCGGCAGGCGCTGCGACGGAGGCTCCCCCAGGATGTCCAGACAGCTCTCAGGCCTCACTCCCGGGCCACTGCATCTGCCGCGATCTCGGGGACCCCAGTTGGGCTCGCCACAGCTGCCCAATGTGCAGCGCTGGTCTCGGGGGCAGCGGTGGGCACCCGTCCGAGTCTCGACTCCCCACTCCGGGAATCACTCAGGCGCCGCAGCGATAAATGCGGCCGCCATTTGCCTCTGTCTCGGGCCCTACGCAGCCAAGTGCCTCGCCAGACTGCTGCCGCCGCCAGATCCGTGGGGGCTCCCAGACGCTCACAACGGTGTATGGACCCCTGGGGGGCTGTCAAAGATCTCACAGCGCGCCCCGGCTGCCCATTCCAAAAGGATTAAAATGCGGGCTGATGCAAAGCTCTCAGCTCACGCGTCCACCATGATCCTCAGCTTGGCCACGCCCCCCAAGACCCTAGACTCTTAACTGCTGGGGCGAATGTGGGGAGAGGTCCTAAATTGACCGGCCAATCAAGTTTGTTCCAGTGGGAAAGGTTGTTTTCCACGATCAGCACCTCTGTCTTATCTCCATTCAATTTCAGACAGCTATTGGACATCCAGTTTGTGACATGACCAAGGCATGCTTTTAGCCGATGGGAGGTGTTCTTGATGTCTGTGGACAGTGAGACGACAAGTTGTGTGGCATCTTTGTAGGAGACCAGGGCGAACCCATGGGTATGTACTATTTCTGCCAGGAGTCGGATGTAGAGGTTGAAAAGTGTAGGTCTTAAAGAGGATCCTTGGGGTACTCCGCACTTTAATGCATATGTTGCAGGGATGGAGGAGTCCTCTTGAACTTGAAAGCTTCTCTGGTCTAGGAAGATAGTTCTCAGTGAATATAGTTGCGCACACCTGTGTGAAACATTACTCAATTGTTAAGGCAAACTTAACGCGTATGCATGCAAGCCAGCGAGAGGTTGCCTGCCTCGTGTAATGCAAATATGAACGAGTGACTCTTCACTCGAAATCTGGTTGCACAGCGTGGAATTAACTGTTCACATAATCAAAATCATGCATAGTGATAAACAATGCATCACAACATTTGTTACTGTTATAGATTGCTCATTATTTAATGTCCTAAGACATTGATTACACACAATTAAATCAATCAAAATTAAACAGTAATTGACATATTTCAATATGTTTCAAATAGTACAAGGAACATAACCAAAACACTGTTCTTCATTACAAAATTCTTCAAAACATCCAATGATCTATATGGCCCAATGCATTTCGAGATATTCAATCCCTTCTTCAGGGGCCTATTATAGAAAATCATAATGAAATACTGTAAGTAAAACAAGATGAAATGATGGTATTAATATACAAGGATAGCTACCTGCTTACCAAAGATGCACAAAGACATGGCAAGATTGAAACACAACCTGTTGAAGTAAGTGCCACCGACATCCAGAACTGTGAAGAAGACTGGTGAAAGCAACAATAACAACCACAATGAGATACCACCATCATGCAACATTTATCGAGTGCGCAAAGAACCAGCAATGTGACAACATAATAAAAGGCTATAGTGAAAGCGACAATAACCACCACAATGAAATACCACCATCATGCACCATTTGTTGAGTGCTCAAAGAACCAGCGACATGTGGACACGTAAGAAAAGACAGTGAATTGCCCAAGGATACACCCTAACTATTCGAACCCCTGTGAAGCTACTCAATGGTAAAAGGTATCAAGCTTACTGGATGTCAACCACTTTCTGCTGATAACTGTGACGTCGAGGATACGCGTAATTGATATCTAGAATCTGTGTAATGAACAGAATGTCACCCAGATGTTGATGCGCAGTATTATTCCCATGAAAATGCACAAACGTGCCGAGAAGCGTTATCAATACCTTGTTAGATGTAGAGCCACACGAGTAATACACTACGTACTCATCCAAAGGACGACATGTAACTCTAGATGGGGAGCCAACGTGCAGACTAATGCACTAAGAATATGCTGAACCGTGTACCTGATGTAAAAGAAAAGTGAAAGTCAATCCTGCATCTTAAATGTACTGTGAGGTGGTATTGGAAAAGTGTCTGTATACACATACCTGTTTGACTGACGAAAAACTGTCTAGATCGGTGCCCAGCTCGTTGGTCGTGGTGTATAAGGATTGGTGTTTGTGTTCTAAAAAATGGAAATGTGACGGGTGAGTTAAGGGAGTGCCAAATCTTTGGAAACTATATGAACCATCTAGTGGAGCGTAAAAAAGCCTACCTCGCTAGCCGGATTTCTATTCCTCTATCCCTGAGTCTACATGCTGAGAGAACGGACGACGGACGCACCGAATACGCTGGTTTTTGAACTTGCGTTTGGAAATGCAAAGTAGACTGTTGGCCTCACAGCACTAGGGTCGCCATCTTGAGGAAGATAGTTAGCCATTTGAGGGCGATTCCAGCCTCCTTTAGTCTTTGGATCAGGACTGGGTGTGGTACTGTGTCGAAGGCCGTGCTCAGGTCAAGTAAAATCATTGCTGCTGAGCCGCCTTGGTCCAGAATGGCCCTTAACTCTTCTGTTGCCGCTAGGAGGGTGGTCTCTGTGCTGCTACTGGGTCTAAACCCTGTTTGAGTTGGGTGCAGGATGGCATGTGTTTCCAGGAAGGCAGATAGATGTTTGTCAACAATGCTTTTCAAGGATTCTGCTTACTCCAGGAACAAGTGAGATGGAGAGGTAATTTTCCACCAGTAGAGGTTCAGTGGTGTTTTTTTTAGGAGGGGTTTGACCACCACATGTTTCCATGCCTGGGGGACCATGCTGCTGTCTAAAGACTGATTGAAGAGGTCTGTTTGTTGAATTATGATGGTGTTTTCTCCTTTTCATAAAATATCTGGAGGAGCTGGATTGAGAGGTGATCCTGTTTTGATTGTCTTGAGGGTCTCCTGTTGTGCTCATTTAGGGAAGCGCAGGTAGAGTGGAATTCAGAATTAACTTCTTGATTAAAAAATGGCCTTTTCATACTATGCAACTTAGGTTCACATTCTTTACAGTTTGACTTTAGGGAAAAAATAACAACTCCTGTAGTAGGGACTAACAGCCTCATTTACGAGAAACATCATGTGGCCCTTAACTGATTCTTCCCTGGCTTCACCATTCCTGATTGCTTTGTTGGATCTGTCCCAAATCAGAGTCAGTTTGCCTTTAGTTGTGCACCTTGAAGGTCCTTTTCAAGGGCTACAGTGGAGGGATCACTGCTTATCTTCTGAGAGAGAGATAGTGATCAGTGGTAGCAACCAGCATACTCTGAGCAGTAAGCAGTCAACATACACCTAGAGTATGCTCCAATCTTCCAGCGGCCTTGCTCTTCAGCACTGTACATTTCTTAAATGACTGTCAAGCTTCATCTGAGACCTGAGTCAGGGCAAACTCTGGCTTTAGATTACATCTATGATAGGTCACAAATCTCCTTCTAGGAGACCCGGACAAACAACAATACTCTTTTCTGCCCAAACCAATGTCTCAGTTTGGAGGCAGTGGAATGTCTCATTATTCCATCTGCATCCTCGGGTCTCTCCCACATAGAGGGTCCAGTCATCATCATCATCATTAAATAGTCTTTATTCAGTTACTCAAAATTATAAAATACACCATCAACCAAAAAAAAAACTTGTATTGAATCAATACAACATTTCCCATTGAATGTTAAAATAATAAATAGTCCCCCTAAATTCATAGTAAGAACTACCCTCATAAAAGAGAATACAATCAGATAGATAACAATGATGTTTAAAACTTTCTAAAATGTATAAAATCCATAAAACATCCACCATTAATCACAAATAGACCGCTATTATCATTATGATTGTGTATCTTGTTTCTGTCTAATAGAATGCTATTATCATTATAATTGTGTGTCTCATTTCTGTCTAAGTCTTACGGCTCCTATTAAAAAATTATCCACATTAAAACATATACATTTATTAGGCAGCATTTGTAAAAGGTTTATGCAGGTCTAAATTGAGTAAATTGTTTACCTCTCAACAAAGGTAAAATATATCCCCTCCATTCTGTCTTTGTTCTCAAAGAGTGGGAACGGGGATGGAAATAAGGAATTGGAAATGGCTTTAGGTGCATATAAAGAAGATGATGTAAGTTTAGTTATGGCTTTGTCCCAGGGCATCTCTTCATGTCAGGCTAGTCGATTTGACCACAGACCAGCTCTGACTGTTCCCCTAAGCAAGTTCAATAAATCTAGTTGTCAAGTGGAAGCAGTGGCGGAAGAGGACAGTGAGGCAGCTCCTATTATGGACATTGTTGGCATCAAGTTTGAGTCCGAGTCGTGTCCCAAACTCGGACTGGTGGCCAAGATGCAGTTTCTGTGCCAAAATATGTGCCCTCTAAGAAGACCTCTCTAGTGGCTCATGGTGGATCCTGCTTCGACTCATGTAATGAGGACCTTGGTGTACCAAAGGACTATTCCCTGCTAGACAACGCCGCTCTTACAGAGAAGAATCGGATTACGGTGGCCAACCTAAGACCACCCATTGTTTCAGACATAGTCTTAAGCCCGCCTTTTCTATGGTCTACCTAGCTGGCCATTATTACTGGCTTTGTTCAGTAGCACGCCATCTTTGAGAGTTTCTCTATTGGGCTAAAAGAACTCTTTCAACTGTAATGTATCTGTGTCTGCAGGGGCTCAAGTACTTGTGCAGTCATTTAATTTGGAAGGGGAGGGGGCAGGAGGCGGAAGCTCCCACCCTGATATTTTATCATGTGTTGAGAAGGTCTTATATTTGATGTTGGCTTTGTTGGATAGATCAGTTGCTAATTCTGATCATGTGATGGATGTTTTGTCCCCCATTTTAATGGGGGTACAGCATTTACCTGCCTTGGCTTTTGCCCAAGGAAGGAAGAAAGGGTTATTGAAGTGAAATCTCAGGCCTCCCAGACAGATATAGTGGCATAAAATGGAGTGGCAGAAATTGGAATTCAGGCAGATGTTCCTGGTGGACTTGGGGTCACATTTTCTAGGCAATCCAACAGTAATCCCAATGTCACTAAGGAGGTTGACAATGTGCCCCAAACGTCCTCTTTTAATCATTTATCTGAAGAGCGATGTCATGTAGCCCAAAGTGCAAATGTAATTGAGAATCTCCCTTCTATTTTTCCAAGATTTAAAAAAGGAGCTCCCCCTACCCCTGGTATTGTAGTTCCGCTAGATGATGGTTCTAGTGTTAATTCACCAAGGGCTCACCCAAATAGTGTTTCTCCTGTGAAGGGGGCCGCCTCAGGATTTACTAGAGTAAACCGCCAGAAGGGGAAAAAGAAAAGAACTCGTCTCATTATGAAATGTAAGTCTAAATAACTTAGTTTCTCTAATATTTTTGAAGAGTCTGTTCCCATTATTCAGTCACTAGAAGCAGAAGGGCCAAAAAATAACACCCTTATATCTAGTTAAGGAGCTTTATCCCCCAGAAATAATTAGCATGCCCTCTTTTCCTGATAAAATAGAAGTACGAATCTTAAACTGCAATCGGCAGGAGAAGGGGTTCCTGAATATGGGGATAACTGTCCACAATAGTTGGGTCAACACAAACGTGGGTATAGTGAAAGATGATGCTGGGCATGGGTATGTCAAATTGATGAGCACTGAAGAAGAAGGTCATGGAGTCCCTCAAGAGGCTGGGAGGGTCCCCAAAAGATCTTCATTAGTCTCCGTTTGTGGAGAATCATCTCCATGCACTGCTCTTAAGTTTGTTAGGAGTCTTAATAGGGAGGATCCTCCTATTTCTCCATTAGCACAGCCGCTTAACTTAGGGGCTGGGCCAAAACATAACAATAATTCTGTCGAAGGACCTGCTTTTTGGCAATTTCTCTAATACTTTGAATTTTGTTTCCTTGTCTGACAATGAATTTTGCCCACTAGAATAGAAGCTTCATTTTGCAGCTCTTATTATAAATTGAGCTATGAGCTCGGTATCAAATTGAGATATTGAACAGGTGTATTTGGATCCTCTTGCTCCACTTCCAAGTTCTAGGTTTACATTTAGCTCTAGGAATGTTGCAATGTTGACCTTGGGCAACGCTGATCATTTCCAGAAAATAGATATTGATGTTTTTCTATTTAAAATAACCATAGATCCTAAGTTTGATAGCCTAAGATTGGGCACTCAGGAGTCCACTCAGGATTCTTACAGTAGAAGGGGGGGGGGGAGGGCTGCAATTTTGAAGGACATCACAATCTCTATTGGTAGAAATAAGGGGAAGAGAGTGATAAACATTTTGGGAATTGAGGACCAATGGGCCAGGGAATCTGGTAAGGGAGAAGAGTTAGCTCCCTGGAGTTGGGTAGAAGGTGCATTGAATGCTTCAAAAAGGAATCTATAACTTCCAATGATGCAGAGGTTTCCCCTTGGGTAAAATTCTTTCTTGGAATATGGCGGGACTGGGACAGTCTAATTCTAAGTTAAATTTTCTAATGTGTTTTAGTCCACTGACAATTTGCATACAGGAAACTTGGATATGTTCTCATTTTAAACACATGAATTATTTTGTATTTTCCTGTGCAGCAAAACTCTCTGTATAAGGTCACGCCAGTGGAGGTATAGCTATTTTACTCAGTAGTAGCATAAATTGGAATCCTATGGTATTTGTCCATCCCTCAATACTTTGTATCTGTACCTGTGTGACCTTTGGAAATTCTGAGTTGGATGGGGCATGGAGTATTCTAGAGGCTATTTTACCTGGAAATGTTAGATCAGACAGGCGGGGTCTACATTTCCTGGAATGCCTGAAGTCCAATTAACTCATTGCTGTAAATGGCAGGTTCCCAAAGGATTCTCTAGGCTCTTTTACTTTTCATTCCTCTGGAGGGCAATCATTAATTGATTATATGGTGGTATCTTACCAAATGTTTGGTGATTGTACTCAATTTGAGGTAATGAGGGTGGATTCAAGTGATCACAGTATCTCTCAGTGGCTATTGATTTAGAATTTTAGGCGCTCGACTCCTGGAATTCCAGAAATGACACTATAGTTTATAATAAAAACAAATGGGGACACCTTTTGGTCAAATAATAATATATTAAATTTGGCCTCTCATATAAAAACAGCAAGTTTAGGCCCCTCTGCTACCTCATCATGTAACCCTATTCCCTGGTTTGAAAAGCAGTTGTCCCTTTTTTAAACTTTTGGGAGTGAAAACAGAATTACTAGTGCTCTGCAACCATCCCCTGGGTGGTAAAAAAAGGTAAACCATGATATAAATTCCTTAGTTAGGAAACAATTCAAGCTGCTGTCACTATTGAGGCAAAGGGAAATTAATCAGATGAAGCATGTAAGAACTAGATTGAAGGGGTCTGAATGAAGGAAGGATGAGGACCAGAAATGGATTAAGTTGAGAGAAGCTGCTTTTTCTGGTGTTGCGCGTAAATATTGGTCTTTAATAGCCGAATTCTGTGATTCCAGAATTAAGACTGAGGGCATTCCTATATACTGACGAAGAGTGGACCCAATACATTTCGCAGTTATATGCCTCTAATTCTAGCTGTAGGATCTTGTTGGAGATGAATGTTGTAGGAAGCTGGCTCTGTATATACTATGCCAAAGTAAGGTATAGTGTGCACAGAGTCCAGTGGATCCTGAAAGGCTTACAGAGACTAAAGTAGACAGTACCTTACTCTCCATTTGTGGTAGTGTGGGCGAGCAGTAAGGCTTTATCAGAGGGTAGTGTTAAGCCTTTAGTGTACACACTCCGGCAAGAAAGGATTTCACACACTCAAACACTGAACTCTGACCAATTTGATTTGTGCAAAAATATAATTTAGTTTTATTTTATTTTTAGAACCAAGCAAGGCCTGGCACAGGTAAGTGTAAAAATACTTTGCAAGAATAATGCAGTTGAATACAGTTGAAATGCAGTTGAATGCAATTGGTTCGAGTACAGGTAAAGTCAACAGTTGAAATTACTTTTCAGTTACTATTGTAATTGCTTCAAAGTTACTATTGGAATTACTTTTTAAGTTAGTTTTCAGATTACTTTTCTTACTCAGTGTACTATACCTAGATACCACACTGGGACATTTCCTGGATAAAGGTAAGTAATGCAGTTTGTTATCAAAACACACTTGCATGATTTTTCATAGAATTTCCAACTCCACACACAGAAAAGCAGTCAATGCAATCCTATAGGAGGAAATTAAGTTATCGGTTTACAGGTAAGTACTTGTTTGTGGGAGTTGGGTTTCTGAGGTTAGAACCAGGGTTCATCCAGGGTCAAGGATACACTCATAGAACACCCTCAGCGGCACTAGGGCGGCCAGGTGCAGAGTGCTGAGGCCCAATGTTATCCAATGGGGGATATGGGACCTCCGGTTGGTGGCTGCTCACGGGCACTCCAATTGGATGTGGGAGCAAAGCTCCTGGGATTTAGCTCAGGGCAAAGGGGGGTCCACGTTATCAAACAAGATGCACCCACAGCGGCACAGGGGCGGCTGGGTGCAGAGTGCTGATTTGGCGTCGGGTGTCTTGTCGTTTTCAATGGGAGTTGCCGGTTTTGGATTTTGGCTGCAGGCTCGGTCCAGGAAGTCTTCAGGGAGGAACAGCTGGGCAGGTAAGTAGGAGGGCTCCGGGACGTAGGTGGGCCTCAGGTCCTCTTCTCCAGGGCGCAGGGCGGCTGGATGCAGGGGTGTCTTTTTAGGTCGGATTTCACCTTACCGGGCCACTCGTGGTTGGGGGGGGTCTCAGTGCAGAAGTGGCGGGGTCAACCCACGGTGGATTTGGACTCTGGAGTGCTGGGGGACCTTGCTAGGGCCGGTTGGCCACTCTGACTCAGGCTGTAAGCATCGGGTGCAGTGGTGGTTCCAAGCATCGGGTTTCTTTGTCTTCAGCAGGCTCAGAGTCTTTCTTTGGAGATTCTTTTGAACAGAGCTGCTGTTCACAGGAGATCCAGTCTTTGTTGAAGGCAGTCAGTCCTCCCAGGGATTTTGGAGGTCACTGGCTGCAGGACAAGGTGATTTTTGGCACAGGATCCCCAGAAACTGTAGACGGGCCGGTAGGGCTTGGGCCAAGTCATTTCTTCTCTGCAGTCTTCTCTGCTGGGCATCTTTTTCTGTCCTTCTTCGTAAGTTGTGAGAATCTGCCTTCTGGGTTCAGGGCTGCCCCCTAAATACAGTATTTAGGGGGCATTTTAGGGGTCTCGAGGTCAGTAGACAATGGGCTACTGACCTAGGGTGACTACACCCTTGGTGTGCTCACCCCACGTGGGGGAGTGAGCACAATCCCTAACACTGATTGGAGAGTGCCTGCCATCAGCAAGATGGCGGGCAATGAATAGTGGGCTTCACCTCACCTCCCCCACCTGAGGGGTGGGGTTGGCAGAGGTGGGCACACCTTCTGGGCTGTTCTAATTTTTCCTACCTGTCCTACAGCCGAAAAGGGGGTGAGACAGGAAGGGGCCTGTTCCTGATAGCAGGAGAGGCTGAGGGTCACGTTGAAAAGGCGGCAAGGCCTTTGGAGCTCCCCTGCCACAGATGGCTCTTCCTGACCTGGGGGAGGTGTGAACACCTCTGCCTAGGAAAGGCTTTGTTTCTGGGCTCAGGGAGCGAAGGCTCCCACCCCAGGGGTCCAGAAACATGTCTCGTAGTGGCAGGCTGGTATTTACAAGTCAGGCAACCCACCAGAGACTGGTCGTTTTTCAGGGGGCATCTCTAAGATGCCCTCTGAGTGCATGGTATAATAAATCCCACACTGGCATCAGTGTGGGTTTATTATGCTGAGAAGTTTGCTACTAAACTTCCCAGAATTCAGCAAAGCCATTAGGGTGCTGTGGAGTTCGTAATGACAAACTCCCAGACCATATACTCTTTATGGCTTTACTGCACTTACAATGTCTAAGAATGGACTGAGACACTGTAGGGGTACAGTGCTCATGCAATTGTACCCTCACCAGTGGTATAGTGCATCCAGCTAGAGGGGTGTCTTACCTATACCATAGGCAGTTGGTTGCAGGTATGGCCCTTAGAGGCCTTCCCTGGTCACAGTGCCCTTGGTACCCATGGTACGTTTTTACAAGGGACTTAGATGTGGCCAGAGAGGTGCCAGTTGGGGTACAAAGGAACAGTTGTGGGAAAGAGCACAGGCCCTGGGAACCTGATTGGCAGGGACCCAGGGCAGATCAAGTCAAAGTGCATCAGAAATCTGGCAAAAAGTGGGGGAGTGGGTTACTGCAACAGAAACCTACTTTCCTACAAATGTTGAGCATGCTTCCTTGGACATACATAGCCCGCCTTCTTGTGAAGAGATAAAGGGCTTTATTAGGGCTATGGGGCTGGATGAGCTTCCGATATCTCTTATCAAGCAAGAAGACTCTGCATGGGCTCTTTTTCTGTGTCCTGTGCTTCTATACTGTTACCTGCATGGGGTTATACCACCTTCCTGGAAAGGAAGTGTTGTTGTACCTTTATATAAAACGAGTCCTAAAACCTCTCCTGCCAGTTTAGGCAGATTGCATTATTGGATGTAATTGGGAACATGTTCGCCAAAAGTATTCTTCTTCGCCTTCAGGATTGGGCATTTGGAACTAACATTGGGCCTATCTACGATGTCGATAGGACCACCACCAACAGGCCATCGGAAGTGGTCCCACTGACATACAGGCCATCGGTCTGACCTCCGCATTTGGATGCAGGTGATAGGAGCGCATAGGTCCGGGGGAAAGGCAGTCGCCTCCGACAGGTTCCATGATCCCGTCTGGGTGGCTGTTGGAATCCTATCACTTCTATGGAGGTAGTGCATGTGCAGGCACCGCCGTAGGGATTAGGATGTCCCTTTCTGACTGCCTTTTTATGGCGGTCCGACTTCCATGAAAAGGAAGACGGAAATGGGCTTTGGGGGCCCTAAGCATGGCCCCGTCCTCCGTGGGCCACTGTTAAGTGGCCCTGGTGGCACATGTACTGCCCTACCACACATCCATGCACCGTTTGCCAGGCACCACATGGTGTCTGGCACACGGTGCATAGATGTGAACAAAGTGCTTTTTTTTATATTGCAACTTGTGCTGCGGCCCTTTTCATGGGCCGCAGCACAAGCCGCAGTCATAAAAGTCACTTTCCAACTGCCTGAACAGCGTTCTCAACCTAACTGGGAAGATGGGGCCGCCGACTCATAGTCGGGCAGCCTACTGCCTACTGCGATGGTGGTCAGCAGTCCAATCAACCAACCGCCATCGTAATTAGGGCCATTGTTCCTGTTGAGCAGTCTGGTTTTCACAAGAACTGTGGAACTTTTAAAAGTATCACAGCCCTTCAAACACTGATTGAAAAGTACCCTGTGGGTAAGGGCATGGTTTTATATTCTGCCTTTATTGATTTCGCCACAGCGTTCGATAGGGTTGACTGTGTGACGCTATGGAGAAACTGTTTGGACTGGGCATCCCTGCTCATCTACTTAGGTTGATCATTGGCCTGCACTATTCGCTTCGACTCATGTCTTGATGGGAGGGAACCAGGCTTTGTCCAGCAAAGTGGAGAGACATAATGGCTTGAAGCAGGGGTGCCTACTTGCGCCCCTTCTTTTCTCTCTTACACCAATGACCTAACATGCAGAGTTGGACAGACTATAGGGGACCCACATAAACTAGGATCGATGAAATCTGGTTATCTACTCTATGCTGACGATGTTGTTTTATTGGATTTAACCTCAATAGGATTACAGACGCATCTCTCTGAGCTGGGAAACTATGCTGATGAACACTTTCTAAAAATAAATATCTCTAAGAGCAAATTGATGGTTGTTAGGTCTCTGGGGTGCAGAGTTAGGAAAGATTTACAATGGTTCTTCGGGAACGATAAGTTGGAAGGGGTGAAGTTGTATCCATATCTTGGTAGAATTCTTTCCAGTAATTATTTAAATAAGGATCACATCAGTCAGTGTAGAAGTAAGCCATTATCTCAAGCTTCAGCTATTCACAGACTATATAAATGCTGTGGGCAAAGGCATTTTGCCCATGTTTTGGCGGTCTATAAGACTAGAATCCTGCCTTCACTGAGTTATGCCGGTGAAGTAATGGAGGAGCGATATTGGTCCTTTTTTGAGGTGGTCGAAGGATGTATTTGGCGCCAAATGTGAAATTTGAATAATTCAGCTGATCCTTCTGCCCTCCTGCTTGAATTCGGACTCCTCTCTACAAATGTGTTTGCTATGGCAACAGTTTTACGGTGAGGGAACAATTTATTGAATAGCGAGTCAAGCTCTATCCGTGCTTGTAGGAGAGTAGGATCTGCCTCTTATGTTGCCCCCACTTTTTTTCTGATGATTACACTGGTTTCTGGCTATAGTCAGGCTGGGACCCTGCCAATCAGGGCCCCAGCCTCTCTGTTCTCTCTAAACGACTTGGAGTGCACTCTAGGTGCACTAGTGATTGGATACTGTGGTACCTTATGAGTCCCTAGTATATGGTACCTTAGGTGCCAAGGGCATAGGTACTTCACAGGCCTACCAGGGGCTGAAGCATGTATTATGCCACCCCTGGGAAGCAGACTAAATCGGACACCACAGGTCTGCTACTGCAGCCTGGGTAGGTGGTGCATGCACCCCTTACTGTGATATAGGCTACCTATATCACTACATAGATACACAAATATAAACCTATAAGTCACTCCTATGGCAGGCCTTATCAATCCTGAAGGCAGAGTGCTTGGTTCCTATGTGAGAGGGTGCCCCTGCATGAGCAGAGCCCCTCTGCAGCATTCAGAGACCCTTCTCTGATGCGGTTTTTAGTGCAGCCTGACCATATACTCTTAAGCGCATTATAACCTCGCGTTAAATGCTAACTTTGGGATGGCTGCACGGAAACATGTCGTGTTTGGTGTCGAAGATCTTGGAATACTACCCCCCCGCCAGTTCTGGCAGCGGGGGTAGCATTCCACCCTTCTAGAGGGATAGACATGTACCTACTGTGGAAACGCGGTAGAATCCTGAAGAGCCCTGGCATCACAAAATGGATGCCACCAGTCACAGACACTGGCCTGCCCTCCTGCTGATGACCGAAACTCGCAGTGGAGGAAGCCCAACAATAGGTATCCTGTCACAGGAGGGTGTGACCACCTTCCTGACAGGGTTTAGTGTATTGGGGCTGGGTGGGTGCACTCCTAGAGTGCTTTGAAGTCCTGCACTGGGAGAGCAGAAGGCTCCTCTGTGCATATGCCAGTTCAAACCAGCTCAGGGGCTACCTGCCCCTGCTCTGGCGCGAAACTGGACAAAGGGAAGTGGGTGTAGCCACCCACTCCCCTGACCCTCCCATAGGTGGGGTCATAGAGCTAGTCCCTCCCTTCCTTTTAGTTTAAGAGGGGGAACCTGTGCATTGCAAACTAGATACCCCTGGACGACGCTCTGAAGAAGAATCCTGGGCCTTCGATGTTCCACTACCTCTGGAAGACTGAAGAATCTCCCTTGGAGTCAAGGAGTGACTCCCCTGCTTGGCAGGCACCAAAAACTACAACAACGGTCGCAAACTACGCCACTCCTGCCGGAGCCCGAGGTCCCTGCAGCCCAAGACAAGGAATTCCTGACTTCTCAAAGGCCATCATGAGTTCCCAGCGAAGCTGAGGCCAGTGGACCCCACGAGTGACGAGGAACCGCAGTCCCTGGGTACCATGCACTATTGTCGGGTGCAACCCCTTCACGATGTTCTACGAACCTGTGCTTTAGACCACGTGTGGTCCTAGCCTCTAGCAGAAATCCCTCCGAAGATCAGAGGCCTACCCCGTCCCGAGTGACCGTGGGCCCCTGTTGAAGGAATCCTCCCGAGGCGTCTTTGCGATCCCTTGCCAGCCGGCTTGTGGGTCCCCTGAAGATTTTTCTAAAGAACCAAAGGGCTCCCCTGGTTGCTCCAGGCCTGCCCTGACTTACCCTCGCTGGGTGAGTTCCCCAGACCTTGCTGGACTGCACCATTGACTTTTTACGCTTTCCACGAGACTTGCTGCTGCCAAGGCTTGTTGGCTCCAATCGGGTTGCCGACACCGCAGTCAGCTGCAGACTTTGTGGGACACGCTGAATCCAGCTCCTGGTCATCGTCGACGCCTCCTGGACCTCGGGCCGAAGAGTCAAGACACCCGTGAACGCCTGAATCTGCCAACGACGGTGGGCATTCATCTTCCTTGCCCTGGGTCACTGCCCAGTGACTTTGAACACTGTCCCCTCTGCTTTCAGGTCTTCCTTCTTCCAAATCCAGGCTTGGATTCCACCGGACAGTTCTTCGGACTTCACAAACAGCAAGTCTTCATTGGCTCCCATTGAAAACGACGCGGCGACCCGACACCAAAGGACACCTATGCACCCGGCTTCCCTGGGTGAGGTAACTCCAGCACTACGGTGCTCCTGTGGGTGTTGGCCCTAGAACTACTTACCCTGTAAGTGACTTGCTTGTAGCTACTCCCGAAGTGCCCTTAAACTCTTAATTTCTAACCGCGACTTGCCCCATTGAAGTCTACGGCGATCCGCGCCTGTGTTCACTCACTGCACGCGTCCCCCGTGGATCCTTTACTTACCTGCCTTGGGTGGTTTCGTGAGGCCCCAACACTTCTGAAGGCCCTGGGCCTTGTCCCTTTGCAAGTCGTTGTTCTTAAGTCTCTTTTTAGTATATGGTGTGAGTACGCCCCTAGGGCCCCAGCCATATTTGTGCTTAATTTATTGTGAAAAGTTGATTTGTGCATATGTTCCTGACTTCTAATCTCATAAAGAGATTAGTAGAGAGTTGTTTAGTAATAAATACATATATATTTGATATATATACCTGTGTGGTGTCTTTTCATTTGGTGATTCAAGAGATTGTGTGGTAAAACAAGCTGCTTTACATTCCTCCAAGACTTAGCCTGAAGACTGCTCTCCACAGCTACCACTAGGATAGCTTTCTATAAAGGTTGTCTTAAACCTACCTACCATAAGAGTCGAATTGTACTGGTGCAAGGTGTCCACTTTAATTAGTGAACAGCATATACCAGGCCAACTTCTCACATTGGTGGCAGCGTGTGGGATTCCAGCTTGCTATTGTTTTACCAGAAAATCTCTATTTGAATTACTAACTGAAAACCACTATAGGTACTCAAGGTACATATAAAGTCAAGCTTAGTATCAATAAGTTCTACTGAACTTAGAGCTGTGTGCCAAGGGATAGCACACCCTTTCTACAGCTCAAGCTAGTATCAGTAGGCCACAAACTAGTGTAGGTAGTACAACACTGCACAACACTAGAATGTCCTTAAAGGGTGGACCCAGTGGATCCACTCAGCCTCAGTATAAGGACATGGCTTTCTCTGAGTTGAGAACCATGTGTGCTGCAAGGCACCTGAAGCTAGGACAGAGTCCCTCCACACTACACCTGATAGATCTGCTGACAGCAGATGATCTTAGATTAGCTCTAGGAGCTAATGGATCTGAATCAGTGGGTGGGTCAATTACAGTGTCTGGGTCAGATGATGAACATCTGGATGACCAAGACTCTGTGATTGTAGGGCCAGGTCCCAAGGGATCTGAACAGGACAGAGGAATTCTCCCTAAGAGAACTGACATAGTGGAGGACAGGCCCAGGTCCCTTTCTAGGGAATCTGAGCACTCCTATCACTCTGGCAGAGAATCTGTCTACCAGAGGAACTCCTACTTCTCAAGAAGAGAGACCTCCTCTGACAGAATGTACAAACTGCTGCAGTATGAGGAAGCAAGGTTTGCCCTCAAAACCAAGCAGTTGGCATTAGATAAGAAAGCCCTGGAGCTCCAGAGAGCTTCTAGAAAAGAGGGGTTAGAACCCCCTGGTCGCAGCAACAGTGTCCCTGGAGGCAGAGAATATATTCCAGACCATAGGAACCTGAGCAAGGTTGTTCCTCCCTCCCAGAGTGGGGATGATATCCATAAGTGGGTAACTGCTATGGAAAGGGCCTGTAGAGTACAACAGGTCCCCCAAAAGCAGTGTGCAGCAATCTTGTGGCTCTCCTTTTCAGATAAAGGTAGAGACAAGCTCCTCACTGTTAGAGAAGAGGATGCTGATGACTATGAAGTCCTGAAGAGTGCACTGATAGATGGATTTGGCTTAACCACTGAGCAGTACAGGTTGAAGTTCAGAGACACCCAGAAGGCACAGACTCAGGACTGGACTGACTTTGTAGATTGTGCAACCAAGGCTCTGGAGGGTTGGCTGGTTGGCAGTAGGGTTACTGATTTCAAGGGATTGTATAATCTAATGATGAGAGAACAGATCCTTAATAATTGCCAGAACCAGTTGTTGCATCAATACCTGGTGGACTCAGATCTGACCTCTCCCCAAGAATTGGGAAAGAAGGCAGACAAGTGGGTCAGAACCAGGGTGAGGCAGAAAACCCAGAACCAAGGGGGTGACACAAAGAAGCAGGATTCTAAGGGCCCTGAGAAAGGTGGGGATAAGTCAAAAGACCAGAAGTCTTCACAAGGGCCCCAAAATCTGCATATGGTGGGGAGTCACAATCCAACAAGGGAAAAGGCCAAAAGAAGCCCTGGTGCAAATTCTGTAAACAGAAAGGGCACTGGACTTCTGATTGTAACAAGTCCAAAGACCAAACCACCACCACTCCTGCCCCTAAGGCAACTGTTCCCCTAGTTCAGCTACTGGTGGAGGTGGTACTCAGAATAAGGGTGTAGTAGGGTTGACCCTGGGTTCTGAAGTGGACTCTGGCCTAGTCAGAGTACCCACTCAGGCAATGCTGATTTGTGATGGAGACATGGACATGTCCTTCCTGGTAAGCCCCAGTAATCTGGGCAAATACAAACAGCAGCCTGTAATAAATGGCAAACAGGCTTTGGCATTTAGGGACACAGGTGTTAGTGTCACCATGGTGGCAGAGGATCTTGTGGACCCTGGACAGATCATCCTGGGCGAAATGTACCAGGTGACCAATGCAAGCAACGTCAGGACCAACCATAGTCTGGCAGTTGTGAATTTCTCCTGGGGAGGGGTAACTGGCCTCAAGAAGGTTGTAGTCAGTGCAGACCTCCCTGTAGAATGTCTATTGGGCAATGATCTAGAAACTTCAGCCTGGTCTGAAGTAGAGTTATGGACTCATGCTAAGATGTTAGGCATCCCTGCAGAGGTATTTGCTGTGACCAGGTCACAGGCCAAAATGCATGACACTGAACCAGCTCTGGATCCTGAAACTATGGACCAGATGCTTCCCAAGAAGAGGAGCAGTAGGGTTAAGGCAGTGCCTTCCCCTCTGTCTCAGATCATTCATTCCCCTCTTAAGGGAGGAGGAGCAGACCCTGAAGAAGGAACTGCCCCAGAGGAACTTGAGCCTGATCAGGTTGAGTTCTTGGGGGCAGGGGCCCTTCTAGGGAAGATCTGAGTAAGGAGCAACAATGCTGCCCCTCTCTTGAACCCCTCAGACAGCAGGCTGCTGCTGAGGCTGCTGGGAAGTGCTAGTGGGTCCCATAAAGTTTATTGGGATGAGGGACTCCTATATTCTGAGGGTAGAGATCCAGCCCCTGGAACCACCAGGAGGTTGGTAATACCTCAGAAGTTTAGGGGGTTCCTCTTGACCCTAGCACATGACATCCCTTTAGCAGGTCACTTGGGCCAAAACAAGACCTGGGACAGGCTTGTTCCACATTTTCATTGGCCACATATGTCAGAGGACACAAAGGAGTTTTGTCGCTCCTGTGTCACATGCCAAGCCAGTGGCAAGGCAGGTGGCACTACAAAGGCCCCCCTGATACCACTACCTGTTGTGGGGATACCCTTTGAAAGGGTAGGGATTGACATTGTTGGTCCCCTTGACCCTCAAACTGCATCTGGGCACAGATTTATCCTGGTGGTAGTGGATCATGCCACCAGGTACCCAGAGGCAATTCCCCTGAGGACCACCACAGCCCCTGTGGTGGCAAGAGCCCTCATTGGAGTTTTCTCCAGAGTGGGTTTCCCAAAGGAGGTCATCTCTGACAGAGATACAAACTTCATGTCAGGATATTTGAAAGCAATGTGGAAGGAGTGTGGTGTAACTTATAAGTTCACCACCCCTATCACCCACAATGCAATGGGTTGGTTGAACGTTTCAACAAAACCCTGAAGGGAATGATTAAAGGACTCCCAGAGAAGCTTAGGCGGAAATGGGACCTTCTTCTTCCCTGCCTGTTGTTTGCATACAGAGAGGTTCCACAGAAGGGGGTTGGTTACAGCCCATTTGAGCTTCTGTTTGGGCATCCTGTAAGAGGTCCATTATGTTTGGTAAAGAGGGCTGGGAGTTACCTCTCAAACCCCCAAACAGGATGTGATGGACTATGTACTTGGTCTCCGCTCCAGGATGGCCGAATACATGAAAAAGGCAACCAAAAACCTGGAGGCCAGCCAAGAATTACAAAAAGCTTGGCATGACCAAAGGCTGTGCTGACTGTGTACCAGCCAGGACAGAAAGTGTGGGTGTTGGAGCCTGTGGCCCCAGCCGCCCTCCAAGACAAGTGGAGTGGCCCCCATACAATTGTTGAGCAAAAGGGAGAAGTCACCTATCTGGTGAATCTTGGAACTCCCAGGAGCCCCCTGAGGGTACTCCATGTCAACAGATTAAAGCCATATGTTGACAGGGCTGACATGGGCTTGCTCATGGCAACTGACGAGGACCAGGAGGAGGAGAGTGACCCTCTCCCTGACCTGCTCTCACAGAACCCTGATGATGGGTCAGTAGATGGTGTTGCTTTGGCAAGCAGCCTCACTGACCATCAGCAAACTGAGTGCAGACAAGTTCTGCAACAGTACAGACATATGTTTAGCCTGACCCCTAGTCAGACTACCTGGTGCACCCATGAGGTGGACACTGGAGACAGTCTGCCTGTCAAGAGTAAAATCTACAGGCAACATGACCATGTCAGGGACTGTATCAGGACTGAAGTCCATAAAATGTTGGAGTTAGGTGTGATTGAGCCTTCAGATAGCCCTTGGGCTAGCCCAGTAGTCCTAGTGCCCAAGCCTCATACCCAGGGTGGTAAGAAAGAAATGAGGTTTTGTGTAGACTACAGAGGCCTCAATGCAGTCACCAGGACTGATGCCTATCCCATACCAAGGGCAGATGAGATGATTGACACTTTGGCCTCAGCCAAGTATCTAAGTACATTTGACCTAACAGCTGGCTACTGGCAAATCAGGTTAGCTGATGATGCAAAAGCCAAAACAGCATTTTCGACCCCTGGTGGGCACTACCACTTTGTGGTGATGCCCTTTGGATTGAAAAATGCACCTGCCACTTTTCAGTGGTTGGTGAATAAAGTTCTGGCAGGGATGGAAACTTATTGCTCAGCTTATCTAGATGATATTGCTGTCTTTAGTTCCTCCTGGAAGGATCACCTGGTCCACCTCAGAAATGTTTTGGAGGCTCTGCAGAAAGCAGGCCTCACTATCAAGGCCACTAAGTGCCAGATAGGGCAGAGTCAGGTTGTGTACCTGGGCCACCTTGTGGGTGGAGGCCAGGTTCAGCCTTTACAGAGTAAAATCCAAACCATAATGGAATGGGTTGCTCCTACCACCCAGACACAGGTGAGAGCCTTCTTAGGCCTGACTGGGTACTATAGGAGGTTTGTGAAGGGATATGGATCTATAGTGACCCCCTTGAATGATCTGACCTTAAAGAAAATGCCAAAAAGGTTCAGTGGACAGCTAGCTGTCAGAAGGCATTTGAAGACCTAAAGCAGGCCATGTGCACTGCCCCCATCTTACAGAGTCCAGACTACACCAAAAGTTCATTGTCCAAACAGATGCTTCTGAGCTGGGTGTGGGAGCTGTACTGTCTCAACTGAATGATGAAGGTCAAGACCAGCCAGTAGCTTTTATTAGCAGAAGGCTGACCCCTAGAGAGAAACGTTGGTCAGCTATAGAGAGGGAGGCCTTTGCTGTGGTGTGGGCTCTGAAGAAGCTGAGGCCATACTTGTTTGGCACTCACTTCTTAGTTCAGACTGACCACAAGCCCCTCCTATGGCTTAAACAGATGAAAGGTGAAAACCCAAAACTTTTGAGGTGGTCCATTTCCCTACAGGGGATGGACTATACAGTGGAACATAGGCCTGGGACTAAGCCTGGGCGTAGTTCGCGAAGTAGCGCTACGCGAAGCTACGCAAAGTGCAGTTTGCACTACGCGAGCTACGCGTAGCACTACGCGAACTGCGTAGTGCACTGTTCGCAATGATTGCACAGTGCCGGATGCTTGTCCGCACTGTGCAATCATTGAAACGGCATCTTGCACAGTGCGAGCTGTCTTTTACTGCCGCTCGAGTAGATTTTTACTCGGCGGCAGCTTCTCAACGCGGACTGGAAGTTTCTCATCGCGAGCGGTCGCGAGCATACGCGACCACTCGCAATGAGAAACCCTGACCTCCCAGCGTTGAGAATCTCGCCAGGAGGTTTATTTTCCACGCTCGCGATCGGCAGCTTGATGTTGCTGATCGCGAACGAGGAAAAAAGTCTCGCCGGGATGTCATTTTGCTTGCTCGCGGTCGCCAACTTGACGTTGAGGACCGCGAGCAAGCAAAAAATGACCGCTGCGCTGCACTGCACTACGCTACGCTACGCTACGCTACGCGTGTTTGCACTGTGCTACGTGCAATTCGCGTTGTGCGAAGTAGCGCAAACTTCGCAAACTACGCGAGCGTAGCGTAGTGCTTTGCCCAGGGTTACCTGGGACCCAACATGCCAATGCAGATGGACTCTCAAGGTATTTCCACTTAGAGCACGAAGACTCAACTGGTCAAGGTTAGTTTAGTGTCCCTGCGTTTGGGGGGGTTGTGTAGGAGAGTAGGATCTGTCTCTTATGTTGCCCCCACTTTTTTCTGATGTTTACACTGGTTTCTGGCTATAGTCAGGATGGGACCCTGCCAATCAGGGCCCCAGCCTCTCTGTTCTCTCTAAACGACTTGGAGTGCACTCTAGGTGCACTAGTGATTGGATACTGTGGTACCTTATGAGTCCCTAGTATATGGTACCTTAGGTGCCAAGGGCATAGGTACTTCACAGGCCTACCAGGGGCTGAAGCATGTATTATGCCACCCCTGGGAAGCAGACTAAATCTGACACCACAGGTCTGCTACTGCAGCCTGGGTAAGGTGGTGCATGCACCCCTTACTGTGATATAGGCTACCTATATCACTACATAGATACACACATATAAACCTATAAGTCACTCCTATGGCAGGCCTTATCAATCCTGAAGGCAGAGTGCTTGGTTCCTATGTGAGAGGGTGGCCCTGCATGAGCAGAGCCCCTCTGCAGCATTCGGAGACCCTTCTCTGATGCTGTTTGTAGTGCAGCCTGACCATATACTCTTAAGCGCATTATAACCTCACGTTAAATGCTAACTTTGGGATGGCTGCACGGAAACATGTCGTGTTTGGTGTCAAACATCTTGGAATACTACCCCCTGCCAGTTCTGGCGGCAGGGGTAGCATTCCACCCTTCTAGAGGGATAGACATGTACCTACTGTGGAAACGCGGTAGAATCCTGAAGAGCCCTGGCATCACAAAATGGATGCCACCAGTCACAGACACTGGGCTGCCCTCCTGCTGATGACCGAAACTCGCAGTGGAGGAAGCCCAACAATAGGTATCCTGTCACAGGAGGGTGTGACCACCTTCCAGACAGGGTTTAGTGTATTGGGGCTGGGTGGGTGCACTCCTAGAGTGCTTTGAAGTCCTGCACTGGGGAGCAGAAGGCTCCTCTGTGCATATGCCAGTTCAAACCAGCTCAGGGGCTACCTGCCCCTGCTCTGGCGCGAAACTGGACAAAGGGAAGTGGGTGTAGCCACCCACTGCCCTGACCCTCCCATAGGTGGGGTCATAGAGCTAGTCCCTCCCTTCGTTTGAGTATAAGAGGGGGAACCTGTGCATTGCAAACTAGATACCCCTGGATGACGCTCTGAAGAAGAATCCTGGACCTTCGACGTTCCACTACCTCTGGAAGACTGAAGAATCTCCCTTGGAGTCAAGGAGTGACTCCCCTGCTTGGCAGGCACCAAAAACTACAATGATGGTCGCAAACTACGCCGCTCCCGCCAGAGCCTGAGGTCCCTGCAGCCCAAGACCAGGATTTCCTGACTTCGCAAAGGCCATCGTGAGTCCCCAGCGAAGGTGAGGCCAGTGGACCCCACGAGTGATGAGGAACTGCAGTCCCTGGGTACCGTGCACTATTGTCAGGTGCAACCCCTTCACGATGTTCTACGAACTTGTGCTTTGGACCACGTGTGGTCCCAGCCTCTAGCAAGAATCCCTCCGAAGATCAGAGGCCTACCCCATCCCGAGTGACCGTGGGCCCCTGTTGAAGGAATCCTCCCGAGGTGTCTTTGCGATCCCTTGCCAGCCGGTTTGTGGGTCCCCTGAAGACTTTTCTAAAGAACCAAAGGGCTCCCCTGGTTGCTCTAGGCCTGCCCTGACTTACCCTTGATGGGTGAGTTCCTCAGACCTTGCTGGTCTGCACTATTGATTTTTTACGCTTTCCACAAGACTTGCTGCTGCCAAGGCTTGTTGGCTCCAATCGGGTTGCCGACACCGCAGTCAGCTGCAGACTTTGAGGGACACACCGAATCCAGCTCCTGGTTGTCGTCGACACCTCCTGGACCTCGGGACCGAAGAGTCAAGACACCTGTGAACGACCTGAATCTGCGGACGACGGTGGGCATTCATCTTCCTTGCTCCGGGTCACTGCCCAGTGACTTTGAACACTGTCCCCTCTGCTTTCAGGTCTTCCTTCTTCCGAATCCAGGCTTGGATTCCACCGGACACTTCTTCGGACTTCACAAACAGCAAGTCTTCATTGGCTCCCATTGAAAACGACGCCGCGACCCGACACCAAAGGACACCTATGCACCCGGCTTCCCTGGGTGAGGTAACTCCAGCACTACGGTGCTCCTGTGGGTGTTGGCCCTAGAACTACTTACCCTGTAAGTGACTTGCTTGTAGCTACTCCCGAAGTGCCCTTAAACTCTTAATTTCTAACCGCGACTTGCCCCATTGAAGTCTACGGCGATCCGCGCCTGTGTTCACTCACTGCACGCGTCCCCCGTGGGTCCTTTACTTACCTGCCTTGGGTGGTTTCGTGAGGCCCCAACACTTCTGAAGGCCCTGGGCCTTGTCCCTTTGCAAGTCGTTGTTCTTAAGTTTCTTTTTTAGTATATGGTCTGGTACGCCCCTAGGGCCCCAGCCATATTTGTGCTTAATTTATTGTGAAACGTTGATTTGTGCATATGTTCCTGACTTCTAATCTCATAAAGAGATTAGTAGAGAGTTGTTTAGTAATAAATATATATATATTTGATATATATACCTGTGTGGTGTCTTTTCATTTGGTGATTCAAGAGATTGTGTGGTAAAACAAGCTGCTTTACATTCCTCCAAGACTTAGCCTGAAGGCTGCTCTCCACAGCTACCACTAGGGTAGCTTTCTAAAAAGGTTGTCTTAAACATACCTACCGTAAGAGTCGAATTGTACTGGTGCAAGGTGTCCACTTTAATTAGTGAACAGCATATACGAGGCCAACTTCTCACAGTGCTGCACTAAAATATGAAATATTTTATAGCTTGAAAGGAAGAAATGCCCTCTTCTCAAACTATATTAAAACTCTGGATATGTTTGGAATTGGTCATAATGAGGTAGCACCTCTCCCCAAGCTTATTTAAAAAAATCTGATTAAAAAATTAATTTATGAAGTGAGCCAGAAAAGGGACATTGTACTTTGTGCTCTGCATGCTCGGAATGAAATTGTAGTTGAGAGCAGCATCTGTAAAAAACCTCAATCATATGTTTTATGGAACCTTCCCCATTTTGTGTGTGGAACCATCTTATTATTAAGGTTGAACTTGTTTCTGTTACAAATTGTTACTGGATCCTAGGAAGGTACACCTAGGGATTAGAGGCTCTGTGACCTTTGTTTGAATTATGTTGAAGATTTAAATCATGTGATATTTGTTTTTCCTCTTCTACATTCGTTGCAACGTCAATTGTTAAGACCATTGTTCATAAAGTACAATGTGACATCGACAGCCGAGGATCATCAATGCCTCTTTGCCCCTCTATCAGAAAGAGATTGTACAAACATTTTTACATTCTTTAAACGTTTTTAATATATCCTTTAAATAAGTTTGTATATTGTAATTTTAATATTAACTGCATTCAGCTTTGCACCTGTGGAATAGGGCATCATAGGTTTCCTTAAAGATTATTGTTAGAAGGTTGTTCTGACACTCTGGGCTGTCCGGATATTTCGCTTTTTGAGCACATATATGTTGAGCTTTTACTGTGGGAGAGCCTCATAAGTTGGGATTCACCCACAGTGAACTCATGATGAAAGAGACCGTGTGGATTTTGCTGGTGTCCCCCTAGCTTGACTAGGCCGCTGCGCAGCAGCTGGAGTAAGGGGCACCGGGCTGGTTACATGCAGACACGTGTGTACATGCGTGTGCACACGTGTGTGGGCTGCGCAGGGGAGATTCCTGGCGTGCGCAGTCCAGGAGCAGCTACAAAGTGAATGGTGTGGCAGGACTGTAATGCAGAATTGGGTGGTGACATGGAATAGGCTTTATACACTGGGAAGAAACATGCCAGGGAAAATCAGTGTGTTTTACTGTGTTTTTCACTTCATTATCCCCCTATGTGGAAGTGGAGCCCATGGGCTAGTGTCACTTTCCTAAGGCCTACAAATTCCAGATACGCACTAAAGTCCACTGTAACGGGTGTGAGAAGAATTATTCTGCAGAGTCCAGAGTCATATTTGTACTGCTTTTGGGTCATCCATAAATGTTATAGTTCTCTGAGTCAGCTCATAACCAGGGCCTGGCTGGGGGCTGACCCCAGCAGCCTGGATTGATCACCTTCCCTCCGAGGAGAGAAGCTGGGTGGAGCTGCAGGCTAATCCATCAGCAGCTGTCACTTGGTGACAGGCACCAAGCTGCACGAAGGGGAAGGCAGCTCTGGGGGGGAAGGGGCTTTCAGAGACCATGTGGCAGGAGACCCTGGACGATGCCATCTTGAACAAACCCAGAGGCCTGGGCAGGAAGGAGGGAGCAGGGGCAGAGAAGTGATGTGTCGCTGTGTGATAGGGCAAACAGAGACTTCCTGCCAACCCCCTCCCCAACTTCTTAAAAGAACTTGCACAGGAAAAGGAGCTCTCTCTGGGGAGTGGTCTGCTGAGGCAGAAGCTGCTGGAGCCTGGCGCAATGGGCAGTTGGAAGGAGGAACCCCATGACTATTCCAGGGTCCTGAAGAGCACCAGGAGAAGAGACCAGGACCAGTGCGCAGAAGCAGGGGCCTCTGCGCGGGGAGAAGAGAGGCCCAGGAGGAGAGCAAGGCGAAAGGCTGGTGCAGGGAGCCAGTGAAGACAGCTTCCTGCTGAATCCACCCTCTGTGAGACCCAGAGGGCGAAAGAGAGTGCTCCCAGTGGCTGGGGAGCGCCACCAGGAGCAAGAAGAGGCCAAGATCGCGAAGATCGGACACCTGGGGGCCGAGATACGCCCCCCAGTAGGTTGGCGACCTTTGACCTCTTGAGGGACCAACGACAAAGCGCGTGGGGCTCCGCCGCCGGTCCATGATGTGCCCCCAGGGTGGGTCAGGTCCCGGGGGCTGCCCCCAACAGGAAGAAAAGCCGGGGAGCGCCGTCGCGCTCCCCGTGAAGGTGGCCAAGCGGGGAGCCAGGAGCCCACCCTGGCCCCCGGCGATATGGGGAGGGCGGGGAGCGCCGTCGCGCCCCCCCGAAAGGAAGCCTTAAGGGGCCCGGGACCCCAACTCCAGGCCCCAAAGCCCAGAACACAAGCCGTGAAGAGCCCCAACCGAAGGCCAGGAGCCCACCCTGACCTCCACGGACACTGGATGCCGGGGAGCGCCGTCGCGCCCCCGGGAAGGTTCCCTGGGGCCCGGGACCCAAACACCGGGCCCCGATGCTGGTTGCGGAGGGGAGGGGGGCGCGCCATCGCGCAACCCACCTCGTGACGAAGACTAAGTCGCGCTCCCCGTGAAGATGGTGAGGGGGCCTGGGAACCCATCCCCGGGCCCCGAAGTGCAGGGTGGGACAGGGCCCCCGCGAAGAGGAAAAGGTGGAGGAGCCAGGGGCCCGGGTGGGACCGGGCCCCAGAAAACCGGAGAGAAGCAGCCTGAGGTGGGCTCCCCGAGCCGAAACCACATACCTGAGGGTCCGGGTGGGACCTGGCCCCCCAATGAGCCTGGCGATGCAAGAGGGCCCGGGTGGGACCGGGCCCCCGCAAAGGGAAGCAGGTTGCGCGGCTCTCCCCGGCACAGCGGGAGAGCCGCTGTTCTCATATGCAAGGGGCTGAGGAGAATCGCCCTTGCAGGCCTGGACCGGCCTGCAAAGGGGAAACTGCTTTTTCTCGGTGCGTGGTGGCCCCAGGAGGACGGGGTCACCACCAAGTGAGTGCCAGGGTGCAGAGGGAGCTGCAGAAGCAACACAGTCTCCCCCAGCACAACGAAGAAAAGTCCCTCCCTAAGTCTCATGGGGACTTGAAAAGAATAACCCCTCAAGGGCTCAGCCAGCATTTCAACACCTCCTGGGCTGGAACTTTTGTTCTACAGCTGGGGGTGTATGGAGAAGTGCATCAAGGAGTGAAGGGCTGAGTTGGGGATGTCTGGAGAAGGGCATCCCCTGGAGGTGAAGAGGGGTGTAATTGCACCAGAAATGCATTTACTAACGTTATTTCTTTTTGAGGGACTGAAAGTCACAGGTGTAATGTGAAGTACCTGTGTAAGGTGATGTCATACGCAAAGTGGGGTTAATGTTGTCAGACATTCCTGCTAGGGTGTCTGGCTGTATATGCGTAACCCTGTGATTTCATCTGTGATGCCTTTAGGGGCTGTAATTGCAATGCATTCCAATGATCCACAAATGTGATGAGTATTGTCAATCAAAAGTGATGCTTAAACATGTATTCTTGCTGCTGCGCTTAGGTGAAGAACCCTTGAGTAAGCCTCAGACTGCTCTGCAACGCTACCCTCTGAGAGTCAGGCGCTACAATTGGGTGTTTGGTTCCCAGTGAAGGACAAATGTAGTCATGTTATTTGTGCAGGCCTCACAGATGCTGCCTCGTTTTCCAACAATTATGTATTGCACAATATAAGTATTGTATTAGTATTGCTTTGCAAAGTTGAATTAATTTTTTGTTATTATTAGTTTAACTATTCTCTCTCCCATTTTGCTAAATTTATCAACTGTACTAAGAATATATAGTTTCCCGTATTGTTCAAGAATTGCATTATAATGCTTAACTGATTCAATTGCGCATTTGCACTTTATCTGACCTTATGTTTTTTTTTTAAAGCAGAGCATGGTGGTATACTGAATGGCTTCCTCTTGTATTTTATAATATTGTATATTTTATATTGTATGTATTGCTCCTTGCATAATTTTTGCTCGTATTTATGTGGACCTCTTTGAGTTCCAAATCATAATAAAACACATGACTTAACTTGGTTTCAGAGAAAATAATCCTGCACTGTCACTCAAGCAAATGTGTATTATAAGTCATCATTTCGAAAAAGAAGGCATCTTAAGAAACGTGTATATGTAAAATGGCAGTGTTTCTTCCTTAGCCTAACCTAGCCACGTGACAGGAAGGAGCTCATATTCAATAATATCAACATGTGGACATACTATGTAGCAGACTTGATAGGCTGTAATACACCAAGAGCTGTCAAATATAATACAAAAAACCACAATAATAAAATAACCTCACTGTGGCTATTCCTTTCAAAATTGCCTTCTCCAATACGGGCTAGTAGTAGCTAACATTTCTACCGAAGCATCGACCCTTTTTAAAAATCTATGCATCCTGAGATTCATGCTCTGCCTGTTCCAGATCTTTACCACTGGCCTTTAAGACCGAAATCCACATTCTAAGAAAAATCTATGCAATTCTGCACCCTTAGGTTTAGTGACGTTACAAGGGTGCCATGGGCACTGATGCATGGCATTTAAATAGACACCTACCCCGTGGGTAGGTAGTAAAAGAGCAGGGCACGAGTCGGGGGTGCACGCGGGTGGACGCTGTCCACCCACTTTTATCACAGGGTGAACGCCGTCCACCCTGCCAAGAATTTGGGCCCCACTGAATCATGTGCTGAACTCGTCCCGGTGTAATTTCCAAACACCGGGACACTTTCAGCATCGCCTGCACGTTGTCTGCTTTCCATCTGCAACAAGCAACAACGTGCAGGCGGGGAGGGGGCTTTCTTATTTTAGACTCCTGCTGGGCCCATAACAAAGTCCGAATTTGAGGGGTCATCAGGCCTCCTTTTGTTCGAGTCCCTTGGCTGGGAGCTGTCAGGAGCCTCACACCTGATGCAAATGAAGCGGAGAGGAAACAAAGGCTCAAACCTTGTTAGCACTTCACACATACTTAAGAGAGGCAACTTTTCACTTTGTTCAGTCCCTGTTTAGGAGATATGCATGCAGTGTAAGAATATCAGATGTGTTGGTCTTTCCCAGTATTTACACAAAGCAAATTGCATTCATATAGAGCTTACTTCCCCTGAGGAGGCGTTGAAATAATTTAAGTACCCCTATTTTTTCCTGTATAGCCCTACTCATTCCAATGCAGGGCGTCAGAGAGCTTTACATCAACACGTGCATATTACATGTACAATAAATGATATGTTTGTAAATGAATGTACAGGATGTGTTACATAAAACTGGGGGGTCACAAGGTGTAGAAGTCACATCATCTTCCATACCTCACTGTGCAATTATCCTCGCAATGCGCTCAAACGAACACATGATAGACCTGCTAAACATATATGTGAGGGCTTTAGATCTAATGTCACTTCTTGTGATGCCACTTTCTGTAAAGTCATGGCTTGTGATGCCACTTTCTGTGATGTCAATTCCTGTGATGACATGTGTGATGTTGTGCGCTGTGATGTCGTGCACCGTGATGTTGTGCGCCGTGATGTCACTTGCATACTGCCTAACTAGGTCAGTCCCCCCCACTTATTTTTTTAGGACTTGTGCCCTGTAAAAGAAATATTTGACTCGAGGGCACTGGACTACTCACACCCGCTGGCTGCGTGGTACTGCACCTGCTCTACTGATTGCTACATCCATGAGGTTTACTCCCTTATTTGAATGCAGATTTGCAAATGTTTAGAATTCGCCAAGGCAACCGGTGTTTTCTTGAAAGCATACGTGAATTCCCAATGATGTTCATGTGGAGGCAGTTGTGTCTCCATATTTTATATACTGCGCAGGTGAACATGCCTATGCATTAGTGTACATACACTTTAATTTTGGGGGAAAAGAACCTCTCCCTGGAGATAAACTCCTTCTTATACACGCCGAGCAGTTTTGCAGGCCTTCCCTTCCGTTCCTCCGCTGAAAGCTGCTTGAATCTTGCCTTTGAGAGGTCTTAACCTGACTGTTTCCTGTGCGGAGTAACTGGACGAGATGTTTCTGAATATCCACAAACTCACAAATGTGTTGGTGTACACCACGGGTACTCATAGTACGGCCCGCGGGCCGCCAGCGGCCCGGCAAGCCTTCCTTGGCGGCCCGCGGACCTTGCAGACATCGTACCTGTGTTTTTAAAAAAAATTTACAGTGTGTCAGCAAGCACAGACTCTGCTCTATGGGGGCCGGGCGATTCCGATAGTCCGAGTTTAGCTGCAGGGGCGCTAAGAGGTGAAATACAACAAAGCCTCGTTATCATGCAAATGGTCTTTTAAAGACCTGTGAAGTACTCTGGTGCGGCTGTGTGCGCGCCCGGGAAGCTGTCTCAGCCCGGGCTGCCACACACGCGGTGTGAGGTGACAGCAGGGCACAAGTCCTAAAAAAAGAAGTGGGGGGACGCTCCAAGTTAGGTGGTGTCACCGGAAGTGACGTCACGACAGGAAGTGACGTCACGAAATTTGCCGTCTCCGTCTGAAATGCGTGAATACATTACATACAAGATACAAGTAGAGGTATAATACTGCAATAAGTGGCAGTCACTCAAAACACAAGAACACACTATACACAGGACCCATTCCTCGGATTACACGGTTATTACAGACTCGGGCCGTAGGCACTACGGGCATCTGTCGGGGTCCCTGGAAGTGACATGCTCGGCGTGTTGACAGCGCAGCTCCTTGAAGCCTTGGCGCCTCGGCTGTGCTCTGAGAAAGGCTGGCAAGGGGAGGGCGCGAGGTGGAAGGGGAGATTAGTCTGAGCCTCGGGTGCATTTGAAAGGCTATCATTCGCGCGCAGGTGCAGACTTGGGTACCGGCTCCATCTTTTGGGCAGGGGGGACGGCGTCCACCCGGTAAAACCCGGTAAAATAAGTGTGGGGACGCCGTCCACCCGCGTGGTTCCCCGACTCGAGCCCTGGGTGACAGAGAATGATAGAGGACAGCAGGGTGTGAGAGCCGGGTGAGGTGACGGAGGGCAGCAGGGAGTGAGAGCCGGGTGAGGTGATGGAGGGTAGCAGGGAGTGAGAGCCGGGTAAGATGACAGAGGGTTACAGAGGGCAGCAGGGAGTGAGAGCCGGGTGAGGTGACGGAGGGCAGCAGGGAGTGAGAGCCGGGTGAGGTGACGGAGGGCAGCAGGGAGTGAGAGCCGGGTGAGATGGCAGAGGGTGACAGAGGGCAGCAGGGAGTGAGAGCCGGGTGAGGTGGCAGAGGGCAGCAGGGAGTGAGAGCCGGGTAAGGTGACAGAGGGTGACAGAGGGCAGCAGGGAGTGAGAGCCGGGTGAGGTGACGGAGGGCAGCAGGGAGTGAGAGCCGGGTGAGATGGCAGAGGGTGACGGAGGGCAGCAGGGAGTGAGAGCCGGCTGAGGTGACAGAGGGTTGCAGGGAGTGAGAGCCGGGTAAGGTGACAGAGGGTGACAGAGGGCAGTAGGGAGTGAGAGCCGGGTGAGGTGATGGAGGGCAGCAGGGCGTGAGAGCCGGGTAAGGTGACGGAGGGTGACAGAGGGCAGGGAGTGAGAGCCGGGTGAGATGGCAGAGGGTGACAGAGGGCAGTAGGGAGTGAGAGCCGGGTGAGGTGTGCGTTAAGAGCCTGTGATGTGATGCTTCCCGCCAGCCTGTAGTCAGAGAGTTGAGCCAAGGCCAGGGAGCTCAGGCCTGGGAGGGAGACCGAGAGAGAGGGAGACCGAGAGAGAGGGAGACCGAGAGAGAGGGAGACCGAGAGAGAGGGAGACCGAGACAGAGAGAGCGAGGGAGACAGAGAGAGCGAGGGAGACAGAGAGAGCGAGGGAGACAGAGAGAGCGAGGGAGACAGAGAGAGCGAGGGAGACCGAGAGAGCGAGGGAGACCGAGAGAGCGAGGGAGACCGAGAGAGCGAGGGAGACCGAGAGAGCGAGGGAGACCGAGAGAGCGAGGGAGACCGAGAGAGCGAGGGAGACCGAGAGAGCGAGGGAGACCGAGAGCGCGAGGGAGACAGAGCGCGAGGGAGACAGAGCGCGAGGGAGACAGAGCGCGAGGGAGACAGAGCGCGAGGGAGACAGAGCGCGAGGGAGACAGAGCGCGAGGGAGACAGAGCGCGAGGGAGACAGAGCGCGAGGGAGACAGAGCGCGAGGGAGACAGAGCGAGGGAGACAGAGAGAGGGAGACAGAGAGGGAGACAGGGAGGGAGAGGGAGGGAGGGAGACAGGGAGGGAGACAGGGAGGGAGACAGGGAGGGAGAGAGAGAGGGAGGGAGACAGAGGGAGACAGAGAGAGAGAGAGGGAGAGAGAGGGAGATAGAGAGGGAGACAGACAGAGGGAGACAGAGAGAGGGAGACAGAGAGAGGGAGACAGAGAGAGGGAGACAGGGAGACAGAGAGAGGGAGACAGAGAGGGAGACAGAGGGGGAGACAGAGGGGGAGACAGAGGGGGAGACAGAGGGAGAGACAGAGGGAGGGAGACAGAGGGAGGGAGACAGAGGGAGGGAGACAGAAAGAGACAGAGGGAGGGAGACAGAGGGAGGGAGACAGAAAGAGAGAGAGGGAGGGAGACAGACAGAGGGAGGAGGGTGACAGGCAGAGGGAGGGAGACAGGGAGGGAGACAGGGGGAGACAG